>CM053769.1:227215304-227454691 GCA_028658325.1 Potorous gilbertii | reverse complement strand
AGAGTTGAAGAAGGATTTTAAAAGCCAAATTAGAGAAATAGAAGAAAAACTAATCAATGATTTTAAAAATATGAAAAAAAATCACAAGAATTTAAAAGGAAAATTGGACATATGGAAAAGGAAGTACCAAACCTAACTGGAAGAAATAACTCCTTAAAAGGAACAATTGGACAGATGGAAAAGGAGATGCAAACGCTAACTGAAGAAAACAATTTGATAAAAGTAAGAATCGGGCAAGTAGAAACTAATGACTGAGACATCAAGAATCAGTCAAACAGAATCTAAAGAATGAAAAGATAGAAGAAAATGTAAAATATCTAATTGGAAAAACAACTGACCTGGAAAATAGATCCAGGAGAAAAACATCTAAGAATTATTGGTCTACCAGAAAATCATGGTAAAGAAAAGAGCCTGGACAATATCTTCCAAGAAACCATCAAGGAAAACTGCCCAGAAGTCCTAGATCAGAGGACAAAGTAATGATTGAAAAAGCCTACTGTTCATCTCCTGAAGGGATCCCAAATAAAAACACCGAGGCACATCATCGCCGAATTCCAGAACTGTCAAGTGAAGGGGAAAACACTTCAGGCAGCCAGAAAGAAACCATTCAGAAACTGAGGAGCTACAGTCAGGTCACACAGAACCTTGCAGCTTCTACCTTCAAAAATTAAAGGAATTGGAATATGACATTCCATAAGGCAAAGGAGCTGGGACTACAACCGAGGATTATTATCCAGCAAAGTTGAGCATAATATTTCAGGCAAGGAGATAGACATTCAGTGAAATAAAGGATTTCCAGACTTTCCTGATGAAAGGTCCAGGGGTCAATAGAAAATTCTGTCTTCAAACATAAGTCTCAAGAGAGGCATAAAAAGGTAAATGGGAATAAAACGTGTTATTCTTTATGGACAAGCTACTTACATCCTTGTAAGGGAAGATGATACTTGTTAATCTTGAGAATTGTATTATTTATCATGATATATAAAAGGGATATACATAGATAGAGGGAGCGGGTATAAAGTAAATGATGTGATGATAAAAATATGATTTAAGGGTGTGAAGGGATTGTAACAGGAAATGTGAAAAGGAGGAAGCAGAGGGAAAGAGGGGAGGGAGATGAGCATTGTCTGAGATCTACTCTCATCTGATTTGGTTCAAGCCGTGAACAACAAACTCAGTTAAGTATAGAAATCTAACTAGTTCTATAGGCAGTAGGAAGGGAAGGGGGAAGGAAAAGAGAGGGGAGGATAAAAGGGAGGGAAGAAGTAGTAAAGAAAAAGGGAGAGGGGCTGAGAGAAGGAAGGGAAGACTGAGAAAGTAACTGAGTTGCATGGTGGAGTTCTCAGTCCCTGGCTGTGGGACTGGTTTTAAGGAAAAGGGTGCTAAGGAACTGATGCCCTAGTTGCCCTTGATTTTGGAGAGGCAAGGAATATGAGTAATTTTCTGGAGTAGATGAGAGCATTTGTTTTACAGATGGGGTAATTGGGGTTTAGAGTGGTTAAGTGACTTGCCTGGAGTCACATAGCTATTAAAATGTCTGGGTGTCCCTCCCCAAATTCAGTTTCTGGTTTTCTTTACACTTCTAAAACCTTCCAAATCAACTTCACTATATTATTCCTTTTTGAACTCATATCTTTCTCCTATCTGCAATGGAAACCAGGTTAACACTGGACTTTGAAGGATGTTTAAATAATTTTTCTTAACTGTTACAGGTATAATACATAATAGCTTTCTTATTTGAGATATAAAATGAGTGATAAGGTCAAAATTGGTTCAAAAACTTCTACAAAAAACAAACACACAAATTATGTCTGATGCTAACTCAAAGTGAAAATATATGATAACTTGATTAAAATTGAAACTCTTCATTGATGTGGTAAATTAGACAATACAGGGGTTCTATTAGGTTTAGATTTAGACCTATATCCTGTTGATTCTTTAAGTTAAGTAGGTGATTACAAACTCAGTTACTGCTCATTTTTAAGTCCCATTTGATTACATTTTTTTCTAGAATTATAAATAAAAGTTCAAAATAGAATTTTAAAACATACTATCATCCTCAAACTCTAGACCATGTTGAATGTCTTCTCTTCCGGAGGGCACAACCTTTTGACAATCAGTATGATCTTCAAGTCAAATTGGTGACGACAAGATGGTGGTTTTCTATCCTTGATCAGTTATAGTGACACAGAGAATTGGAGAAACATAGATTTTTTTTAGTTTTTTCTCTTTACTTCTCTTCATGTTACAAGAGCATGATGGACAAATAATGGCATTTATTATGCTTATGATGAATATCAAGAATTTCATCTGGGTGCAATTGTAAAATACTAAATAATATAATCTCTCAAGTCAGTATTTATCCAGTACTCTCTTATCCCCTGATTAGAACCTTTCTGGAGGGAAGAGTCATGAACTCCAGGATCTTTATTTAAGAAAAGGACTCAGCATAGTCTTCTTCTTTCCTACAACATACAGTGATTTTTGGACTTATTTAGATTTCTCCCTTATGCAAGTACAACTCCTTCAATCCTGCCTGATTTTTAGCTTCCTTGTGTATGTTGTCATCCTGCATTGGATGGTAAACTCCTTTAGGGCAAGGACTGTCTTTTTTTTCAATTTCTATTTGTATCCCCACCATTCAGCACAGTGGTGCCTGGCACATCATAGACTCTTAATCAGTGTTCATTGAATGATTGCCTGAGTAAGAAGAACTTCATAGAGGAACTAGTTCAACCCATATTAGACCATGAATCCTGTTGATACCTGCAAATGACCAATCCTTCCTTTGCTTGAAGACTTCCAATAAAGGGCAGAGGCCATTTCTAGTATTCCTGATTTATACCTTGCCAAGAGACCTTGCACAGTCCTCCCTCACTTAAATCCAGTATGCTTGCCAGTCATGGCATCATCTTCCTTTTTGAGAATGAAGGATAAACAATAACAGTTCATTAAAGAGCAGCCTGTTCTACCTTCAGATAATTCTACTGTTATTAATGAGTGATAATATAATATTTGAAGTCCTTTATAGTTCAAATCCCATGATTACATGAAACTGGTTTTCAGAAAGGGGCAGGGACTGCAATATTCCACTGTGCTTATTTTTTCTTGACTTAAAAAATTGATTCAGTAGAATAAAATACCTCCTCAGAGGTTCTTGTTCAACAAAGTGTCTGCCATGCCTATAGTCAATATTGTATGTCAACAAAATTCCTTGTAACTTTTAATACAAAATGATTTTGATGATCTACTGGTTATTAATATTAAGTGAGCCATAAAACAGAGACATATGGTCAACAAGGTATTCTGTCACTGTCACAGAAATCTACTAGAATCCATGCCCAAAGAGGGATTTCCTATAAATGATGAGATGCTCCAGATCAGTAGTCATCAAAGTTAGCCCATCACCTGTTTTTATTTGACCTAAGAGCTAAGAATGCTTTTTTACAATTTTAAAATAAACTTATATGGTGTTGTGTTCTATTTACATTGCATCGTATAATACAGTACTATACATACAGTACTATACACAGTCTCAAGCAGGGGTGGTGAATCTGCGGCCTTGAGGCCTTGTAGGTCCGTGAGTGGTGTAGCCTTTTGACTGAGTCCAAGTTTTACAGAACAGATCCTTTAATTAAGGGTCACACTTGAAGACCTAGAGGGTCACATGTGACCTCAAGGCTACAGGTTTTCCACCTCTGGGCTAGACAATAGATACTCATTTAGTTGGTTTTAAAAATGTGAACAACTAGGACAAGGGTGATTGAGTAATGAGAATGCTTCATAGTGTTCTGGGACCTGATGTACAATCAAGTACAATGTCATCTATAAACACTGCTTTTTAGCTCGTGAGCCATGCAAAAACAGGTGGTGAGCTGAATTTGACTCATGGACTATGATTTGCCAACCCCTGTTCTGGGTGTTTGTTTTTTACAGATGACAATATGCTTGACTGTTGCATCAAACACTAGAAAGTTGCAGAGTTTCCTAATCAATCAGATTCCTTTGTCTAATCAAATACCACTTTTAAAACCAACTATGTGAAGAATGCCTATTGTCCAGAATACAGTACTGTAGGGTGGACAACATATAGCACACAGTGATATTTATGTATATCTTGGACCAGTACCACAAATGAACACTGATCTGAGCCCAGAATTAACAAAAGGGCAAGAGTTAAATTGGATTGCCTTTAGGAAGTTAAATAATTCTTTTAAGCCCCCAAGCTTCTCATTGAAACAAAGCCCACATTTTTGACCACCAGTATTCATCCAACATATAGGCAACTCTCTAAGACTCCGGGTTGCCCAGATTATGCTGATCTCCATTGGTGGAAGGAGTTTCTTCATCTTAAAAAGTCAATGGAATCACAATTCCTTCTCTATCTACTATCTTATTTTTCCAGTTACGTTATATGGCTACAAGTCATAGAATCCTGTGGTCTCTGAAAGCACAATGGAAAGGCGAGTAGCAGGCCAACGAGGCTCTCTATTACAAACAGGCAATTTTGTTAGAGAAGTAGTATAAGGGATGTCATCAAAGATCTGTTGGATGGGCTTCCTACGGTATGTTTATGAGAAGACAAGAATCACAACGTGTGGTTAGACATGGATGGGTTGCAGTCAGCATTATTTTAGGGAATACCCACATCAATGAAGCATTGAAGTAAATGAACCATGATGATTACAGTTTTAATTTTAAGTATTCTGCAATTTATTTTAAATTTGTGAAAAGGAATAGCAGGTAAAGAAAACCACCTCTATCTCATTATATTTCTGATGTGTAATGATATTTGTTGCCATTGAGTCATATGCTCACAGTGATCTGTGATTATTTTCTTTTGTTGTTGTTGAATACAAGCCCCACATACTCAACATTTTCTTCTTTTGATGTGTTGCAGTGTAAGAACTTTGTTGTGTTAGTAGATCTTCATATTTTGCCTCAAGGTTCAAGAAAAGATATCTGCTGGTTTTCAGAACAAAAGAAAAAGGTACAGCAACATTTTCAACTTTAAGGGCAAAATGACTATAGGAGAAAACATTGTCTAACACTAATCTGCTTAGATCTTCTTTACTAAGTAGATAAAAATTATAAAGATAATGCTTAAGCTTGAAAAATCCTACTGTAGCACTCTTATTTCCCCAAGATACATTTTGTTTTTCCTCAGAATACTAAAGCCATATCTGCAGTAGACAAATATTTCTGACCTTCCATTTAGTATTATTTATCCCCAGAATATTCCTCTCTCCCCATCCTCTCCCAGGTTATATTTATGCAGCATATACAATAAAACATTCATAACTGCTTGTAAGTGGTGCTCACAAAATCTTTAATAAGTGGTGGAAGTTAACATTAGTAATATCATTTTCACTTTTCTTTAAAATCCTTGTCTGTCATTTTAATTAACATTATCTTTTGATAATCATTAAGGAAATATTTGATTGTCTTTTTCTTTTCTCAGCCATGTCAGTGAAAGTAATAGTTTCACCTGTCTAAATATAAAAATATATATTTTGTTGTGGATCTATCTCTCAACATTCTCATTGCATCAAATTTTTGTTTATTGTAATGTTGGTGTGAGTGAGAAAGTAGCATCTGCAATGCCTTTTAAAATATAATAATTTTTCATTCAGATCTATTGATTATAGTAGCATTTTAAAACTAGAAATACAAATCCAAATTAGGTACACTGAGAAGAATATATATGTAGGCAGAAGAAAGTAATTATGGTGGTAGAAAAATACTACCTTTTAATCAGATATTTCTTAATTGATGCTACTTTAGACCATGAGAAAAAAATGATATCTGTGAATACACTGTTGGTAGATCTGTGAATTGGGCCCAATCATTCTGGAAAGCAGTTTGAAACTTTTCTAAGAAAATGTTTTAGATTTCCATATCCTAGATAGGAACTCTAGGTATATTCCCTAAGGAGTTTGAAAACAGAATGAAAGGCATAGTATACACCAAAACATTTATACAGTACTCCTTGTAGTAGCAAAGAACCAGAAATGAAGTAAATGCCCATCTAATTGGTAATGATACAACAAATCATAGCATATAATGTAGTAAAATATTACTGTACCCTAATAAATGATGACTGTGAAGAATTCAAGGAAAATTGAAAGACTTCCAAGAACTGGTTGAAATTGAGTAGACCCAGGAAAACAATATTCAGAATGAGTAAAATACAGACCTGAAAAATGGAGAAATATTAATTGTTCATGAGTTGTCTAATTTACTTATGCAGTGACATGCAAATAAAACTCCCTAAAGATTATTATTTAGAGGTAGAAAATAATAACGAAAGGGGGAACAAAAGATTCAAAATATAAATTAAAAAAGTAACACAAACAAATTAGAGGAGAAAGGAAAAAAATTATCTTTCCAGTCTTTTAACAGGGAAAGAATTCATGACCAAATATGATAGCATAAACTGGGTAGTTCTGATTACATAACATTTAAGTTTTTGCCTTAACAAAGTCATTATGGTTAAGATTAGAAGGGCAACAGGTAGCCAAGAAAGAAAATCTTTGATGCAAATTTTTCTGACAAAGTTACTGATTGAAGTTTATAAGAACAATAACTATTTCCCAGTAGATAAATGGTCAAAGATAAAACAGACATTTTTCTAAGGGCAAAATCCAAGCTATCTATCAAAAGCCATATTTTAAAAAAAATGCTGTAAATCAGTAGTAATAAGAAAAATGCAAATTAAATCAATATTGAGGTTCCACCTCATATGTATCATATTGACAAAAATGACAAAAGAGGAGGATAGCAATTGTTTGGGCACTGGGGAGGTAAACATATTGATGTTAATGAAGCTATAAATTAGTCTGGTCATTCTGTAAAGCAATCTGGAACTGTGATTTCAAATTTGCTATACCAGGAATATCATAGCTAAGTTTGTACAAATAGATCAAAAAAACAGGAAAAGAACTCGTGTACTGAAATGTTTCTAGCAACTCTTCACATTGTGGCAGTGAACAGGAAACTTAGGGCATGCCCATCAGTAGAGTATTTGGCTAAACAAATTGTAGATGATGGATTTAAAGGAATATGATTGTACTATTAGAAATGATGAAAGGGAAATTTCAGAGAAGCTAGAGAAGACTGGTATGAACTAACAAGGAATGCAGTGAGCAGAACCAAGAGAACAAACTGTTGTTTGTATAGCAAAAATATCATTTAAGAACATAAAAACTGTGATGATTTAAGAACTCTGAACAGTGCAGTGATGAATCATAATTCTAAAAGACTGATGATAAACATGCTACCCACCTACTGATAGAGAATTGATTGACCCCAGATGCAGAATAAGATATACAAGACTAATGTAAGAATTTGTTTTGCTTAAATGTGCAAATGTATTAAGAATGATTCATTTTTATTTCTGTTTTCTCTGTAAGATTGGGATGTGAGGGAAAGAAAAGACTAGGGCTAGCATACGAAACAAAAAACCCTAAAAAACAGAAAAGAAAAGAAGGTCAGTGAAATTTTTTAATGCACAGAAGAGAACATAAGAAAGGCACAAAAGAATCACAGACAAGAGGGACAGCATTGAAAGCAATATGTTGAATTTACTGAAATTATTTTAAATAATATTTGGTTCCCTGTGACTTTCCTTAGGCTCTGTCATGGAGATGAGATTTCATGACCAACCAGTCAGCTTGCATTTAAAATCATTTTAGAAGATAAGATTAAGATAAGATAAGATATCAGATTGCTTTGCAGAAAAGGGAACTAATTGCATTTTTAAAATTATGTTTATTATGAAGTTAGTGTAGGCAGTATTCATTTCCAAACAATTGAATTCAGATTTCCATTTATAAATTTTAGAAAGCAGACACCAATGTTTTTATCACAAAGCTATTAGTTTTTATATTTAACTATTTTCTCCACCTTTTTTTGATTCCTCTTTCTGTGTTCCCAGACCCAGAGAGTCTTTTGTTAAAATCTTTTCCCTCATGAGTCTGCTCATAAAATGGATACTTATAAAAGTAGTTCATTTAATTAGTAGATCATAGCTACTTCTTATATGAAGTACTCTTTATTTGACTGTCAAATCATTGAAAGCAATCCCCTTAACTAAAAGGAGAAAGTTTATATGCATGGGATGTTGCTTTATTTTTAATGTTATTTTTAGACCTCTCCATATAGGGGATTTATGGCAAAATTTTAACAATCCATGTTTCCATGTATCTGTTCCACATATTTTCTAACTCAGTCATAGCTAAACTGCATGTGAAACAAAATTCTTTAATTGTTAAAACAACAGTATAAGGCATGGCTGCATTTTTGCTTTCCGTCTAAATAGTGCCAAAGGAATCAAATGTAAACTGATATATCTGTATTCCACAAAGTGGCAAATTTTTGTGCTGCAAAATGAGAAGCAGAAGAGTGACCATTATTTGCATTTTATCTAGACATTAAGTTTAAAAAGGAAAGATACTTCCTCAGCGTCTTAATATTAGTGAATCAGACACATCTTTTATGTAATTTTTGAGGAAGGTAGAAGAAAAGTATAGTTAATTTCTTTGATTTTTTTTCTTTTTAATTTTTTTAGTTGTCCAACAGATAAACTTTCTAAAGTATTAGAGAAAGCCAGGGAAAGTAGAATGAGTGGGTCCAGTCAGCTTTCAGCCTTCCCAGAATTTGCCTTTTGGAATTAAACCAGAGTTGCATTTTTTAGGTACCTAAAGAATTCTGAGAGAATTGGAGAATTCTAGAGAACTTTGGACTTCTTTGTGACTTCTTTTTCCTGTGGATGATATATAGTAGAACATGTATAACAATTATGTAGGTTGAAAAGGCATGAATGAGAGGGCCAGAGTCAAGATGACATGAGAAGAGTTTTTCTCTAGCTTACCAACACACCTTCTCCACAACAAACTAGAAAATGTACCAGATCTAATTCTGATGGGGAAAGCCAAGAAAACATCATAGGAAATCAGTTTTCCTAGCCCAGGGCAATTCTGGCGAACAGGGGTCTGCCAACACTGATAGGGGTTGGCCAGGAGCATGAGGTGGCACTGGTGGTCAGGAGGAACATTCCAGTGCCTAGAGAGAGAAAAGAGGCTGAGACAGAGCATCAGGACAGGAAGGACAGGAGTAGAATGAGATCTCAGGGACTCTCAGAATTAGTGTTAGATGTAGGACCAAGTGGCATCCAGCAGCTCTGTTGCTCATTACTCAGTTTCAGGTTATACAATCCAGGGTGGAGAGAAGAGGTCACAAGCAAGTGGGGCCCTAGCTGAGTACTGAGCACAGAATAAGTTCCAAAAATCTGCCTATTTGGCACTAAAACTAGAAGAATAAAGCCAACTCAGTTCCTACCTGTATCCCAGCATATAAACTTTTAAGGGAACAATCAAGGCAGAGGTGTCCTAGGCCATAGGGAAACCAACAGTTCAATCACTCTAAACCTGCAGAAGCTCTCAGTGAGCTAATAGTGACTGAGTCCAAGAAGAGTATACAAAAACTCCACAGTGAATAAGCCAGTAGACCCAAATTTGAATTAGGAATTTGTAAAACTCAAACTAGCAGGACAGTGAACAGCTCTCCCCCTAGAAGACCACTTTGAGAGCACCAAAAACTTTAAGACCCTAAGATTAAATAATGAAAGCTGTAGAAGGTCTTAAAAGAACAGATTCTCAGACTGGACATCTCCCCATCTTCACACACAGAGCCCATAAAGTCCAAATTCAAGAAGTAGGCTGGAAGAATAGGCAAACAAATAAAAAGGCTGAAATCTACTGTGTTGACAGTGAGGCTTAAAACACAAACATTCACTCAATCAGTAAACATCTGTTAAGCATTTACTATATATTAGACACTGTGCTAAGTGCTAGAAATACAAAATAAGGCAAAAGAAAGTCTCTCCCCTCAAGGAACTAACCATCTAATGGACACAAAAGAAATCAATAACTTGAAAATATCTATAAGCAAAACCTCAAACAAAAATACGAGTTGTACACAAGCTCAACAAGAATTCCTAGAAGAATTGAAGAGATTTTTTTTAATAAAAATATTTTTAAAAACCAAATAAGAGAGGATTCTGGGAAGATGTTAGAATAAGACAGAAAATATCAGGCTCTCTCAAATTCTCCTGCAAACAGGGCAAATATTGCTTCATAATAAACTTTGAGTGGCAGAAATAATTAAAAGTTGGGGTAAAACAGCTGTCCTCTTAAGACAATTTGACAGGACTTTAGGAAAGACATGACCTCTGGGGGTGAGAGGGAGGTTTGGCCTGATTGAATTGCAGGCAGCCTCTGATGAATCAACAAACCATAAGCCCTTGGGGCAGGTAAGTTGGTGGCAGCTTCAGTTTCAGGGGCTTTCCCTTCATAGACAGTGTGGGGGTTGGACAGCTGAGTAGGTATAATGGTAATTTAAATGGGAACATCTTTCCCATTCATTAGTAAGCCCATGTGACCTGCTTTAATCACATGGAAGCCCAAGTCACATGTGGTGGGAGGAGATTATTGAATGAGTGGAAGAGGAAGGGTGGAGCTGAATTGAAAGGAAGTTATTGAGAGCAGTTAGGGTACAGGGGGAGAGAGAACCCAGGCAAGCAGACAGCTAAGCTCAAGAATGTTTGTTGGCGGGGCAGAGAGGGAAGGTGGATTCCCTGCAGTGATAATGTGTATTGACTTCTTAGCTACTGTGGTGGATTTGGCTTTCTGATTTTGGGGATTTGTTTTTCTGGTGTATGAATAAATGTTTTTCTTCTGCCTTCTCTATGGAGAGTCTGTTACACTTTGTGATAGAGAACTATGCCAGCATATTCATACTCACCACCAGTGCTGTAAATATTGCCTTGGTGAAAAAATAGGGGAAGACTGAAGGACTCTCCACTGATGCAGTCTGCTAGGGCCAGTATATACTGACTGGATGTAGTCCAGGGCTGCAGCTGTGAATGAGGAGTGAGAACATACCCAGTGAGTACAGAAACAGAAGCAGGGATCCTTCTGGCTGTGGACATTTGCAGGAGAGTGGAGTCCCTGGTTTTGGTTCCAGGGCAGAGGGGCAAACTTTAGTTTACAGCCACTGAAGGGGACACAGGGAGCAAGAGCTTTTTCAGTGGCAGCATGACTGGGGGGCCCTTGCCATGGCTCAAGGGCAGAAAAGGGTACCTAAGGTCAGGCTCCCAAACGGGAGCTCAGAAGACAATATTACAAAAAACCTGAATCCTGAGGCATTGTCCCCCACACCTGGCTATTAGAACCTGACTGTAGTGATAACTGCTAAAAAATAAGAAGGAGGTGGAGGCAAAGGAGAAACAACCCTACCATAGCTAGGTACTATGGGGATAGAGAAGATCTGGGTTTATACTCCAAAGAAGATTGTGAAGTTTAAAAAAAGCTACTCCTACTTTAAAGAAAGATGTGAGATGGTCATAAGCAAAAGAGTTCTTGAAAGAGCTTAAAAAGGACTTCTAAAATTAAATAATTGAGGCTAAGGAAAAATTAGGGAAAAAAAATCAATCCAAGAAAAATCAAGAAAATTATGAAAATAAAGTTAACCAGTTAGAAAAAGAGATCCAAAAACTTGAGGAAGAAAATAACTCTTTAAAAATTAGAATTGGGTGAGGATTAGCTAAAGACTTTATAAGGTATGAAGAAAACAAAATTAAAAGAATGAAAAAATATTAGAGTCTAGATATTATATTACAAGAAATCACTAAGGACAATTGCCCAGAAATTCTAAAATGAAAAGATAAAATAGAAATAGAAAAAATTCATCCATCACCTCCTGAAAGGGATCCCAGGCTGAAAATTCAAAGAAACATCATAGCCAAGTTTTGAAGCTCTCAGGTTAAGGAGAAATACCACAAATAACAAGAAAAAAAACCAAATACTATGGAGCTTCAGTCAGGATAATAGAAGATCTAGCAGCTTCTGCATTAAAAAAAGAACAAAAGGCTTAGAACATTGTATTTTGAAGAGCAAAGGATCTGCATTTGTAACCAAGTATAACTTAACCAGCAAAGTTGAGTATAATCCTAAATGGAAAAAAAAAGGTAATGAATTGAAAGATTTTCAGGTATTTTTAGAGAAAAGACCCAGTGGAAAATTGGAAAAGATTCAGGAGAAACATAAGGTAAATATTATAGACCAATTATAAAGGACTAAGTAAGGCCAAACTTGTTATCTCTGCTCTTATGAATGATATCATTATGGGGATAGTTTGAAAAAGCACACATAGATAGAAGGCTTAGAGTGGTGTTGAGTATGATGGAATGATTCTAAAAAGCAAAATTGGATAGGGAAAGGTAAAATGGGATATTTATCTCATACAAATAAGCCATGAATGAAAGAACTTTGTTAAGAGGGGGCTGGTAGTACAGGAACCTTATTTTCATCAGAATTTGACTAAAGAGGGAATAACACATACATGTAGAAGGGTATAAAAGTTCTAAATTTACTTTAAAAAATAGGGTGAGGTGATAGGATTAAGGGAGGGACTTTTAAAACAGTACAGATCAAGAAGTAGGAGGGCGAGGTGAGAGGATAAGGGAGGGATTCTTTAAAATAGTATAGTAGGGAGGTAGTGGTTAAAATTAAATTAGATTTAGAAGGAATGATAAGGTAAAGAAGGAGTGAGAAGGATAATAGAGAAGAAAAATAGGATGGAGGGAAATAACACAACTAGGAATTATAACTTTGAATGTGAATGGAATGAACTCACCCATATGGCTAGCAGAATGGATAAAAAAAGCAGAATTTGTTAATGTTATTTACAAGAAACATTTTAAAATGAGAGCTATACATAGAATTAAAATAAATTGGTTGGAGAAGAACTCATGCTTTAGGTGAGGTGAAAAAAAGGCAGGGATGGCAATCATGATCTCAGACAAAGTAAAAGCTAAAATACATTTAATTAAAAGAGATAAACAGGGAAACTACATAAAAGGTAAGGTTTCCATAGAAAAGGAAACATTATCCTTATGAAATGTCTGTGCATCAAATACTGTATAGCATCTAAATTTTTAAAGGAAAAGTTAAATGAGTTACAGGTGGAGATAGTAATGCTGTAATAATGGGAATGACTTTAACCTTCCCCTCTCAAAATTAAATGAATCTAACCAAAAAATAAATAAGACAGACATTAAGGAAGTGAATAACCTATTAGATAAGTTCATTATAATAAATATCTGGGAAGAAATGAATGAGAATAGAAAGGAATACATTCTTTTCTCTGTGGTACATGGTACCTTTACAAGAATTAGCCAAATATTAGGGCTTAAAATCTTTATAGTTAAGTGCAGAAAAACAGAAATATTAAAAGTATCCTTTTCAGATCACAATACAATAAAAATTATGTTCAGTAAGGGACCATAGAAGCACAGATTAAAAACTAATTGGAGACTAAACAACCTAATCTTAAAGAATGAGTGAATTAAAGAACAAATCATAGAAACAATCAGTAATTTCATTAAAAAAATGACAATACTGAAACAATATATCAAAACCTATGGGGGGAAAGTAGGGCAAAAGTGCACTAGTAGTGCAAAAGTAGTCATCAAAAGAAAATTTATACTTCTTAATATGTCAATAAAACAGAGAAAAAGCAGAACAATGAATTGACTACGATTGAAAAAAACTAGAAAAAAATAAATTTTAAATCCCTAAAGACTAAATTGGAAATCTTAAAAATTAAAGGTGAGATTAATAAAATTGAGTATAAAAAGTCCTGTTCAATTAATAAATAAATCTAGGAGTTGGTTTTTATGAGAAAAAAATGCAATAAAACAGATAAACCATTGGTTAATATAATTTTAAAAAGAGATAAAAAATCAAATCACAAATATTATAAATTAAAAAGGTGAACATGCCACTAATGAAGATGAAATCAAAAGAAGTATTTTACCCTATTATATGCCAATAAATTTAACAGTTTAAGTGAAATAAAAGAGTATTTACAAAAATATAAACTGCCTAGATCAACAGAAGAGGAAATAGAATATCTAAATAAACCTATTTTAGAAAAAGAAATCTAACTGGCCATAAATGAGCTTCCTAAGAAAAAAGCATCAGGATGAGATGGATTTACCAAACATTTAAAGATCAACTAATTCCAATTTTAAATACATTAGTTGGAATAATAGACAAAGAAGGAATCCTACCAGACTCCTTTTGTGAAACAGATATACTGATACCTAAACCAGGAAGAGCAAGCAGAGAAACAACATTATAGTCTAATTTCATTCATTAATATGGATGCAAAAAAAAAAAAAAAACCAAAACCCTAAATAAAGTACTAGCTGAGAGACTACAACAGCATATTACAAAGATTATACATTGTGACCCAGTGGGACTTTTACTAGTAATACAGGGGTGGTTTAAAACACAAAGCAAACTGTCAACTAATTATATCAGTAACAAAAATCATATAATTATATCAGTAGATGCAGAAGAAGCTTTTGATAAAATACAATACTCATTCCTATTAAAAGCACTTCAAAGTATAAGTATAAAATGGATTTTTCCTTAAAAAGATAAGAAGCATCTATCTAAAGCCATCAGCATGCATTATTTGCCATGAGGATACATTAGAAGCCTTCCAGTAAGATTAGCAGTGAAACGGGTGCCCATTTTCACTGATGTTATTCAATATTGTACAATAGAAGAAGAAAAAGCAATTGAAGGATTCAGAATGAGGTAATAAAACTATCTCTTTTTGAAGACAGTATTGTCTTGGAAAATCCTAAAGATTTAACTAAAAAGTTAAAAAACTGAAATGGAAATTATTTTATATTGAATTTTATATTGAATCCTTTTTTTATGTTGTGCTGTGTACATGGAAATGTTCTCTTTTTTGTCTTTTTGTATTTAAGTTCAAAATGAATAAAAGTTTTAAAAAATAAGACTGGTAGAGGAAAAAATGGGAAGAGAAATGAGAGTTTTAGAGGAAAGATACGAAAAGACAATTAGCTTATTAAAAGAAGTATAAAACTTTACTGAAGAAAATAACTCCTTGAAAATTAGAATTGGCCTGTTTGAAGCTAATGGCTCCATTTGATGTCAAGAAATAATAAAAATAAAGTTAAAAATCTGAAAAAAAAATTAAAAATGTGAAATATCTCTTTGGAAAAATAACTGACATGACACACAGATTGAGGAAAGATAATTTGAGAATCTTTGGGCTACCTGAAAGGCATTAAAAAATAAAAACCTGCACATCATATTTTAAGAAATTATAAAACAAAATTCCCCAGATATCTTAGAATTAGAAAACAAAGTAGAAGTCAAAAGAATCCACTAGTCACCACCTGGAGAAAACAAAGAAACTCCTAGGAATGTTTTAGCCAAAAGCAAGTGGTCAGAAAGAAAGATTTCAAAATACCACAGATACATAGTCAAGATCACACAAAAATTAGTATTCACCCCTATGAAGGAATGGAGAGTTTGGAATACATTCCAGAAAATAAAAGATCTAGGATTATAACTAAGAATAACCTACCCAGCAAAACTGAGTATATTTTACAGGGGGATAAAATGAATATTTAATGAAATAAAAGACTTTCAAGAATCCTTGATGAAAAGACAGAACCAAATCAGAGATTTGACATCTAAGACTTAAGAGAAACATAATAAGGTAAACCTGAATGAGAATCATATAGGATAAAACAAGGATAAGCTATTTACAGTGTTATGTAGGTAGATAATACATGTAAGCCTTCAGAACTTTATCATCATTAGGACTCTTAGACTCTAGATAGAGAGACTTGGCATGATTCTGTTATGCTTGGATTATCTCAAAAGAATAGTGGGAAAATGGAGAAGCAGAATGCACTGACAGACAGAGGGTAAGGAAGAGGAAGAATGGGGAATAACTTCACATAAATGGCATGCAGGTCTTTTCCCAGATGGCTTGCTGAGCTTGTTGTTTCTGATTTGCATTGTTAAATTTAACAACTATGTGTGTGAGAGTTTCTGGCCTTGTATTTTTTTTTCTGGATGTGATCTAAATTCTTTACCTTGAAATTGAATTTTCTATCCTCACAGATTCTGGGCAGTTTTCTTCTATTATTTCCTTTATTGTGGTTTTAAGGGGTGTATATATGTGTGTATGTGTGTGTGTGTCCTGTCATGTTCTTCTGGGTGTGTGTGTATCTATCCTGTCATGTTCTTCTGTGTGTGTGTGTGTGTGTGTGTGTGTGTGTATCCTGTCATGTTCTTCTGGGTGTGTGTGTGTGTGTGTGTGTGTATCCTGTCATGTTCTTCTGTGTGTGTGTGTGTGTGTGTGTGTGTGTGTGTGTGTGTGTGTGTGTGTGTGTATCCTGTCATGTTCTTCTGGGTGTGTGTGTGTGTGTCTAGCCTGTCAAGTTCTTCTGGGTGTGTGTGTGTGTGTGTGTGTGTGTGTGTGTGTATCTAGCCTGTCATGTTCTTCTGGGAGACGTACCAGACATTTAAAGAACAATTAATTCCAATATTACATCAGCTGTTAGAAGAAAAAAAGGAGTTTTATAACATTCTTTCTGTGATACAAATATGTTATTGGTATCTAAACCAGAGAGAGTCAAAATCAATCAGTCACTAGATATTAAATATCTACCTACTATGTTCCAGACACTGGTTAAGTACTGGGGGATAATCCCTGCCTTCAAGAAGCTTACAAACTACTGAGGAGACAAAATGAAAACAAGTATACATAAAGCTAGCTATATGGAGGATATATAGAAAATAACTTACAGAGAGAAGATACTAGAATTAAGGGGGTTAGGGAAGGTTTCCAACAAAAGGAAGGATTTTAGTTGGTTTTTAAATAAAGTTAGGGAGGTTGTTAGACAAACTTGAGGAAGGAGAGCTTTCTAGGCAGGAGGACCAGTCAGAAAAAATGCTCAGAAATCCAGAGATAAAATACCTTGTTCACGGAACATCCAGGAAGCCTATGTCACTGCCTCAATGCATATGTTGGGGAGCAAGATGTAAGAAAACTAGAAAGGTTGGGGAGGATGTAGGTTATGAAGGACTTTGAATGCCAAATACAATTTCATATTTAATCCTGGAGGCAACAAGGAGCCACTAAAGTTTATTGAGTAGGGGGTTGACGTAGTCAAATCTGCACTTTAGGAGAAGTATTTTAGTTGTTGGAGAATGGATTGAAATAGGGAGAGACTTGAGGTAGGAAAGCTCACCATTAGGCTATTGTAATAGTCTAAACATGACGTGATGAGGGTCTTCAATAGGGTAGTGGTAATATCAGAGGAGAGAAGTAGCCATATTCAAGGGATGCTATGAAAGTGAAGTCGATAAGCCTAGGCAATAGAATGAAAATGGGGGGTTGAGGGATAATGAAGAGTTGAGGATGACACCTAGGTTATAAGCTTGGTGAAAGGATAGTGTACCCTCACCTGTAATAGGGAAGTTTGGAAGGTAAGAGGGTTTAGAAGGAAATATGAGTTCAGTTTTGAATATGTTGAATTTGAGATATCAAACTGGCCATTGCCAAAAGGCAACTGGAAATGTGAGATTGGAAGTCAGAAGAGAGTTTACAGTAGGGTAGGTAGATTTGAACATCATTATCATAGATATTATATTTAGATCCATAGGAGCTGCTAAGATCACCGACGAAGTGTAGAGAGAGAAGAGAAGCAAACTCAGGGATTAAACCCTGTGGGACACATATTGTTAGAGGACATGGTATGGATGAAGATCCAGCAAAGGAGCCTGAGAAAGTGATCTGATAGGTAGGAGGAGAACTAGGAGAAAGTGGTATCCCAAAACCCTAATGATAAGACATTATCAAGGAGGATTGAATGATCAGCAGACTACAGAGAGGTCAAGAATGAAGACTGGGAAAAAGTCATTGGATTTTTCAATTAGGAGTTTGTTGCTAGTTTTTGAGACAGCAGTTTCTGTGAAATGGTGAGGTTGAAATATGTGTGAGATCACCACATGAAATGTTATAGAGGGACAAGAGAAAAATCCAGGAGAGAAGCCTGAAGAACACCTACAGTTAGAGGATGTGAGCTGGAAGAGGATCCAGTGGAGGACACAGAGAAGGAGGCAAAAAGAGAAAGAAAACTACCAACCAATTTTCCTAAGGAATATGGATGCAAAAAATTTAAGTAAAACAATATATCTCAAAGATTATACATTATGACTAGGCCAGATTTATAGCAGAAAGGCAGGGCTAGTTCAATATTAGAAAAATCATAAGCATAGTTGACCACATTTACAATAAAATGAACAAAAATTATATTATTTCAATAGATATTGCAAGAGTTGTTTTAAACACAATATAGCTACCATTCCTGTTAAAAAACACTAGAAGACATAAGAATAAATGGAGCTTTCCCTAAAATGGTAAGTAATATCTATCTAAAGGCAAGACTAGGCATAATCCTTAATGGGAATAAACTAGAAGTCTTTCCAGCAGCTAGGTGGCACAGTGGATAGAATGCCAGACCTTAAGTTAGGAAAAGTTCTTCCTGAGTTCAAATCTGACCCCAGACACTTACAAGCAGTGTAACAAGCAAGTCACTTGCCCCTATTTGCCTTAGTTCCTCATCAGTAAAATGAGGTGGAGAAGGAAATGCCAACCACTACAGTATCTTTGCCAAAAAAAAAAAAAAAGAACCAAATGGGACCATGAATAGTGGGACATGATTGAAATGGTTGAACAACAAAAGAAGTCTTTCTATTATCAGAAAAATAACCAGAATATCTGTTATCACTATTACCATTGAGTATTATACTAGAAATGTTAGCCATAGCAATAAGATGAAGAAATTTGAATTTTAAGGAATTTATTTTCTTATTTAATAAATGGGGAAACAAAACTATTATTACTTTTTATAGATGATATATGATAGTTTATTTACAGAATCCTAGAGAGTCATCTGTTTAAAAGTTGGAACAATTAACTATTTCAGCAAAATTTTAGGATATAGAACAAATTCACATAAATCATCTGCATTTCTGTATATTAGCATAATCCACCAGGAAGAGATGGAAACAGGAATACTCTTTCAAATAACTGAGGGCAGTATAAAATATGTAAAAGTCTACCTGCCACTATTCCCACAAGAACTGTATGGCACACAATTACAAAACACCTTTTTTCCTAATAAAGACAGATCTAAATTATTTGAGAAATATTATTTGATCATGGGTAGGCCAAGCCAATATAATAAAAATGAAAATACTACCAAAATTTATTTAATTATTCAATGTCATATCCATCAAACTACCAAAGAATTACTTAATAGCGCTAGAAAAAAAATCGTAACAGAATTTAACTGGAGGGACAAAAGGTCAAGAATATTAAGGAATAAATGAAAAAAAATGAGAAGGAAGGTGGCCTAGCAGTACCAGATCTCAAACTATATTACAGAGATGTAATTGTCAAAATAATTTAGTACTAGTTAAGAGAGGTTGATTAGTGGAACATATTAAGTACACAATAAAGAGAAGCAAATGAGCACAACAAATTAGTGTTTAATAAACCCAAAGATCAC
The DNA here is from genome assembly GCA_028658325.1 of Potorous gilbertii. Classification (NCBI taxonomy): domain Eukaryota; kingdom Metazoa; phylum Chordata; class Mammalia; order Diprotodontia; family Potoroidae; genus Potorous; species Potorous gilbertii. The sequence continues at coordinate 227,435,217 of CM053769.1, read as the reverse complement.
AGCTTTGGGGACAAGAACTCTCTTGGCAGACCTCTTGGGAAAAGAAAATAGAAACTAAGCCTAGACCAACGTCTCTTACTGTGTACTAGTGTAAGCTCAAAATGAGTACATAATTTAGATATAAAGGATGATATTAGAAACACATTAATGGAGCACAGAAGAAATTACCTATCAGATATATTGATAGGAGAAGCGTTCATGACAAAATAAGACATAGAAAGACTTGTAGGTAAAATGGATAATTTAAATTACATACTATTAAAGTTTTTGAACAAAACTAGTGCATCTAAAACTAGATGAAAAGCAAAAAACTTGGAGTGGGGTGGGGGTGGAATCTTTACAGCAAGTTACTCTGATAAAAGTCTCATTTTAAAAATATGTAAGGATCTGAGTCACATGGGCCATTCCCCAATTGATTAATGGTTAAAGGATATCAACAGGCAATTTTCAGGGGAAGAAATCTAAACTGTATGTAGACTATGAAAGAAAACTCCAAGTTACTAATAATTAGAACATGCAGATTTAAAGAACTCTGAGATGGCTAAGTGGGCAGTAAAGAAAACGGCGAATGTTGGAGAGGATGTGGGAAAACAGGTATTTGTTAGTGGAGCTGTCAATCATTCTGGAAAGCTATTTAGAACTACGCCCCTAAAGCTATGAAATAGTGCATACTTTCTGACCCAGTAATACCTCTGCTAGACTTATAACCCAAAGAGATCAAAGAAAGAGGAAAAAAAACCCATATATACAAAAATGTTTTTAGTAGCTCTTTTGGATGTGGCAGTTGGAAATTTCAGCAGATGTCCATCAAATAGGTAATAATGGCTTAACAAATTATGGTGTACTAATATGATGGAATACTATTGTGCTCTGAGAAATTGTGATAGAGCCATGTTAAAAAAAAAAGGAAAAAACCTAGGAGATTTGTGTGAACTGATACAAAGAGAAATGAGCAGAACCAGAAGAACAAGTTATATGGTAACAATAATAACAGACTTTGAAAAGGACTCGTGATGAAACTGCTGTCTGTCTCCAGGTAAAGAGCAAGTGGACTGACTGAGGCCACGGAATGAAGTATGTTTTCTTTTTGGCAATGACTAATGCAGAAATTGGATTTCCATATTTGTCATGATGCCTTCATTATGGGTGGTGGGAGGGCAGTCAGAGAGAGAATTTAGAATCGAAAACAAAATCTAATTTTAAAATGGAAAGGCATGGATGAGTTGCTTCCTGAATTTCAAGAGGTGGATAATACCACAGGTACACTGAAGTTTCGGAGTGTCTTTTTTATTATTTGGCTGAAGTTTTCTTGGTGTTAATGGGAAAGCATGAGAGAAAATTCAGCTGTTATACTCTTCCTTTGAAGAGAATTTATACATTCGTGTGTGTGTGTGTGTGTGTGTGTGTGTGTGTGTGTGTGTGTGCGCGTGTGTAGATAAAAGTATACATTTTTACTTTGAAATTGAAAGAGATTTACAAATGAAGGAATTGGTTGATATAGATGGTGTTTTAGAATTGAGACAAAAGTGATCATTTTTTATCATGTGTTTAGAATTCATAAGAAATCTTTGGAGTGAAAAGTGTTATGTTACTTTTGACTTACAGATGAATTAATATGATTCAGAGATTAAATAAAAGTATGCCTCACTATCAGTCAAAAATAAAATCAGAGTATTGTATTTACCTTTATCTTCCTAGGAAATTCTCTCTTTAATAGATTGCCTTTCCTTTTATAAAACAGTAATATTTCATGCATGCCTTTTATCTCTGATATTGTGGTACTTACTTGATGTTTTTGTAGTCAAGTTATCCTCTAATACATCATTGTGGTATGTAGATTATTCTGAATTCTAAAAGGTTTTTTCTAGTTCAGGGCAAGCCTACTATATTGAAAAGGCATAGATTGTGGCCTCAGTGACTGGTAGAATGTGCTCTCTGAGGATCAGCCTAACTATGTAAAGCAGGATTCATCATTAATAGTCTGGTTACTTGGTGATGAATTTTTTGGCCATGGTAACCTATTAAATAAAAATATAAAATGCCCCTGAGCACTATTGAGGTCCCTTCTGCTTCATTAGTAATGGTAACAGAGTGGTGAATAAAAGAGCTAAATGTGAACTGTATAACTCATATGGGAGTCTAAAAATTTAGCTTAGATATTGGTACTCCAAATCTGATGTCCTTGCTGGATAATCAAAAAATAAACCTACTGATAGAGGAATTAATTACTGTTTGTCTTAATATTCTTTCTTTTAACAAGATTAGAAGAGAAAAGTTGCAGCTAAAAGAAAGAATGGCTTAAAGGAGATAGAGACAGTAGTTGTTTATACTAGTCATCTGAAGATAACATGAAATATTTCTTGGAACTTCTTGACCTTCTTGAGTACTCTGTTAGAGTGCTTATAATAAGTACTTACAAAAGGACTATTCTAAAAATAATTTCAACTTATGCACCAATGTCTGTTAAATAAAGCATTACAAAATTCTACAAAGAACTCAGTATTCAACATTTCAAATTAAAATTTAGCATTTACGTTGGTACTTAGCACAATAAGCACTTCATAAGTTATTTTAATTAACTCATTCATTAATCCATATTTAGATACTTCAGTGCAGTAGGCAGGGGTAGTTAAGAATATGATTGAAAATGTTTGACAACTGTTGAACTAAATGCTTGCTATCCTATCTGTATCATATATCTTATGATAATCTACATATGCATCAGTAGCATTTTTGATGACGGGATTAGTAAGGAACAGATAGGCTTTTATGAATAATTCCACAGTAGATCACAACTTTTCCATCACACAATTGACTGAAAAATATAACAAATAAGAAAAACCTCAGTATACCTACTTTTGGTTACAATATAAAAGTAAAAGGTGCCACCCAGCCAGATGTTTTCCATATATAAATCAGTCTCCAATATTTATTAACCTTAAAATGAATAATAATCTGTGGAGAAGGGATTGTCATTTTTGTCACCACCCATACTAGCAATTGGCCAACCTTGACTATTGGGCTGTTAAGTTGAAGAGTACCAAGAATAGCAGTTACCTTCCCACTCACCCCAACTACTGGCCCTGATTCCAGTCTAACTTTTATAGCTATCATCTAGAGGAATACTTCTTATGGAGATTAGACTTTCAACAACTTCCCTTTTTAGCAGCTATAACTACTGTTTAAATATATATAATTTATATGTTTTTAAGTTCTCCACATTCACTTCCACAAGAATTTGAATTCAAAATTTTCTCCCCATCTCTCCCCACCACAGCTTTCACCCCATCCACCCCTTTCTCCAGTCTGTCCTCCCTTCTATTACCCACCCTTCTTCCATCCACCTTCCTCTCTGTTTTCCTGTAGGGGAAAATATATTTCTATATTCCATTGCCTGTATAACTTATTTTCCAGTTGCATGCTAAAACAATTTTTAACATTCATTCTTCAAGCTTTGAGTTTCTTATTCTCTCCCTCCCTCCACACCCACCCTCATTGAAAAAACAGGCGATTCAATATAGATCATACATTTGTAACAATGCAAAGCACTTCCATAATATTTGTGTTGAGCAGCTACAACTACTAAAGAACCAGAAAAGAAAGTTCTTGCTACCAGTCCTTAGCACCCTCAAATAGTGCAACAGATAAAATTCTATCAATGGAAATGACACTAAAGATGTATCACTATCTATTTTGTCACTTCACCCTAAAGATCCCTGAACCTTTCTAACATTTAACCTGTAGCTAAATGCTCTTACATTTGTTGTCTTTGAGTGTTAAATTCTTTGGGTACATATATTGCCTTGCTTATCTATATGCATCTCTAGTGGTTAACACAATGTTTGGAGCATAGTTAGCATTAATAAATGATTTTTCATTAATTTATTCATTAAGTACCTGGCATTTTGTGACAGATACTATGTTAGGCTTAGGGATACAAATGCAAAAAGTGAAACAATCCTTAATCTTCAAAAGATTATGTTCCATAGTCAATATTATCCAAGATTCTTTGAAAGATATAATAGCTATAACAACTTTGTTCATTGACCTCTGATTGTTAATAGTAGATGAAACATAAAACAGAGACATATACTTATCAAAGGTACATGCCACTTGCATAGAGTTCAAGTTTAAAATAGACTCCCTGTAAATACAGTGCTCCTCTAAATGTTGGTATTTATAGGTGGCATTGTGCTGGTGTCATCCATACCTAGAATATTGCTGGGTTTCTAAGATGAGATATTCAAAGTCTAAACTGAACCATATTCAAAAAAACTTAGCCTAATAATTTACATAGGGAAAACGAAGTAAATAAAACACTTATTCTTTAGATTATAATATGCAGTTAGATTGCCGTGTAAGGTTCAGCAGCTCCCCCCCCCCCCCTCTCTCTCTCTCTCTCTCTCTCTCACACACACACACACACACACACACACACACACACACACATACACACACACACCTCTATGGTATATATTCTTGCTATCCACTTGCAGTCTAAGATACACATGTATATACATGTATATATATATAACATGTATCATATATATATATATATATATATCGTATGTGTCTATTCAGTTAACAGGTGAATAAATTTACTTTATATGAGCCTGGCATTATACTAAGTTCCAGAAATATAAAGATAGGCAAAAACAGGATCCATGCCTTCAAGGAACTTACATTCTGATGGTGAAGATAGCATGCAGATAACAATATAAATAAAAGATTTATACAGAGGAAATGGAAGGTAATCTCAGATGAAAATTGTTAGCTAGCTGTGGGAAGAAAGGAATCATGTAAAAGGTGGGATGTGAGCTATGTCTTGAAGGATATTCTAAGCATGAGGGATTGTCAGGGAGAGTTGTACTATTGAGAGATGGAGTGTAGTGTCAAAGAATAATAATAATGTTTATATGGTGCTCTAAGATTTGCAAAATACTTTATAATAAATACTTCTTTTTGTACTCATAATAACCTTGTGAAATAGGTGCTATTATTATTCCTGTTTTAGAGCTGAGGAAATCAGGGTTGACAGATGAAGTGTCTTAACTAGGATCCAATGGCTAGTAAGTGTCTGGAGGAGGAGTTGAACTGCCATCTTCCTAACTTCATGCCTAGCACTTTATCCACTGTCACCTAGTTCCCAAGATAAGCAAGAAAGCCACTGTAACTGGATCACAGAGTAGATGGAAGGGAAATAATAAAATTACGGGAAAGGTAGGAAGGAGCCAGGTTATGAAGGGCTTTGAATGCCAATCAGCCACCAAAGTTTACTTAGTCAGCAGATGAAATAGGCCTTTGCTTTAGGAAAATCCTTTAAGCAGCCAAGTGGAAGATAAAATGGAGTGGGATGAGACTTGAGGCAGAGAGACAAACTAGAATGCAGTAGTCCAGGTATGAGGCAGTGAAGACACCAGGGTAGTGTCAGTGAATGGAGAGAAGGGTATATATATAAATATGTATATAAATATATATTTATATATTATATAAATATATATTATATATAATACACTATATATAATATATATTTATATATTTATATAAATATATATTTATATATTATATAAATATATATTATATATAATACACTATATATAATATATATTTATATATATATATAAAATCTGTGAATATATATATAAAATCAATGTATATGTATATAAACAATTAGTATACATATCTGCACACGTGTATATGTATATATACACGTGTGTGTATATATACATATACATATATATATATATGAGAGATGTTGTAAAAGTGGCAAGACTTGATAGCAGAATGGGTATGTAAAGTGAATGAGAAAGCAGTAAAGGATGACACCCAATAGGAAGCCTTGGTAATCTGGAAGTGGTTGTGTTCTTGGTTGCCATCTCAGCAGCACTGTACAGTAGAAAGAGTCCAGGATTTGTTGTCAGAGATCTTGGGTTCAAATTCAAGCTCAAGTATTTATTATTGGCGTGAGCTTGGGCAAATCATTTATGAGGGGTTTGAATGATATGGGACCTCCATTATGCCTTCCAGCTCTAGGTCTATGTTCCTAATCTCTATTTGTCTTTACAGTGACATTACTGTATGAACACAATAGCAAGTCCAGTAAGAAGATAAGAGAATGTGTTGGGGGGAAGGGGTGGAGATAATGAGTTCTGTTTTGCTCCCACTGAAATTGAGGTGCCTATGGGACATCCTGTTCTAACTGTCCAAAAGGTAGTTGGCAGTAGTATGCTGGAGTTCAACACATTGATTAAACCTAGATCTACAGATATAGGAATCATTTTCAGAGAGGATAAGTAAACTCATGGAAGAGACCAGCTAAGACGATAAAGTAGGAAGAAGTGGTATAGTCAGACTTTCCCCAATAACTACTCCATAAAATGTAGAAATTGTAACAGACTTAGTTCTTATTAAGAAATCCAAGTGAAAAAATCACGAAATCATTTTTCTAGCTCAGGTCATCATAGGAAGGCGGAATGGTCAATGGATAGAGAGGATATGGTCAAGCCAGGAGAATACCATGTAGAGTCTTCCGGAGAAGGGACTGAACAGATACCTGGGACTGTTCTCTAGGGCAAGAAGAGGACCTGTGTCCAGTACAAATGGGCCAAACCCAGCAGGAAAAGATATAAAGAGAAATTCCATTTAAAGTTACCACAGAACGTATAAAATACTTGGAAGTCTCCCTGCCACGATACACAGGCACCATATGAATACAACTATAAAATGTTCTTTACACAAATAAAGACAACTAAATAATTGGAGAATTAATTGTTCAATGGTAGACTGAGTCAACATAATAAAAAAGATGATTCTATCCAAATTGATTGGCTTATTCAGTACCATGCAGATAAGCTGCCAAAGAATTACTTTGATAATTCTAGCTCTGGTTTATAGAGTTAGAAAAAATAATAACAAAATTGATCTAGAAAAACAAAAGGTCAAGAAGCTTGCAGGAAATCATGAGGGGGAGGGAAGTGGTCAAGAACGAAGTACAGATCAACATTTCATACTAAGTACCCAAGACAACTTGAAAATATAAAGGATGATAGTATAAACAAAATAGAGGAACTAGAAGAAAATTACATTTAAGATAGATGGGTAGAGGAAGAGTTCACAAAAAATTAAGAAAGGATCACAAGATAAAATAGGGAATAAAAATTTTCCCCTTACAGACATGACCAATTTAACTAAAATTAAAAGGAAACCAAGTAATAGAAGGAAAATCTTTGCAGCAAGTTTTTCTGATAAAGATCTCATTTCCAAGATATATAGGAAACTTAGTCAAATTTATAAGAATTAAATCCAGTCCTTATTGATAAATAGAGGATATGAAGAGGCGATTTTTCAGAGGAAGAAATCCAAGCTATCAATAGCTACATGAAAAAATGCTTCACTCAAAATAAGCTACTCTGATATTCCCCTTCACCCCCTTCAGATTGACAAAGTTGACAAAAACAATACACGAATGTCATTCAAATTTATAAGAATAGGAATCATTCCTCAATTAATATACGGTCACAAGATATGAACAGACAGTTCTCAAGTAAATATATCCAGCTTTTCTACAGCCATATTAAAAAATGCACTACGTCATTAAAATTCAACAAGTGCTCGTTAAAGTATTTCCTCACATTCATCAGACGACCAAAATTGACAAGAAAAAGAAAAAGATGACATGTAACGGAGATTATGGTTATTTCTCAGGAGGCAGATAGTATGCTTCATCATTAGTCTTTTCAGATTGTCTTGGATCATTGTATTACTGAGAATAGCTAAGTCATTCATAGTTCTAAGTCATTCATATAGCTGCTCCTGTCTTCAACATTCTCCTGGTTCTTTTTGCTTATGTTTATTTTCTCAATCATCAGTCAACTAACATTTATTAAGCACCCACTGTTTGGCAAGCACTGTGTTGAACACTTTTGTCTTCCCTTTCCTACCATAGAAGAGCATATTTAAGCTCTTTGAGGAGAGGAGCTATTTCATATTTATGTTTGTAATCCAAGCTCCACTATAGTTCCTTGCAATCAATTAATCAAAACATGTTTATTAAGCACACTACTATGTGTTGGATACTATATCAGGCACTAGGGATGCATATAGAAAAATTATACAATCGCTGCTGCCAAGAGCTTATAGGATGGAAGAGGCACATATATAAGTATATACAGAATAAATACAAGGTAGTTAGGGGAGGGGGCACTGGCAGCTGGAGGGTTAGAAAGGCATCCCATAAAAGGTAGTCCATGATCTGCATTTTGAGTAAAGAGGTTTTACACGTAGCAGATGGATACTTCATAAATGTTGGTTTAACTAAATCATATATGATGGGCCATCAGATAGGTTGTTATTTTTATCATTTGTATCTACATCAGTGACCCCTCTCTCTAAATATTTGAATATTTATATTTCAGCAATTTCCAAAGAAATATGAATAATATCATTAATGTACCATCTTATCTTATTCCCATAGTTATCTTTTATGGTTACTATTAGTCAGTAGTAACCTCATTTTAAATCCAGGATAATTCAGATGATAAAAAAAATAAAATTAAGGCTTGCTCAGAAATAGAGTGAGCCAATGCCACAAGTTACAAACAAGATATACAGTATAACTGGTATTTGTTCAGATCCTGTGACATATCCATTAGTTTATGTGGTTTCTCTTTAACATTTGTACTATGAGAAAATTGAAAACTAAAATAGAATTTCATCACTCACTTATAAAAATATTGATTGAAATTACTTGTAAAATTTTGTCTATTTCAGGATATTTGTATGTTACTTAAAGAAAGTATTGATTCAAGAGTAAAGGATTACATAGAGGCTCGTAAAAGACATGACCTGCCAAAAAATGTAGAATTCACACGATATAATCCATTGTCCTTAAAAGGTAAGTGCAAGGGACTTGTAAGAAGGACAGATAAAATAAAGGTTCATTTTCTGGGGGTGTTGGTTGTTTTTAACTGTGACAGTAATGTTTGCATAATAATTCAAAAATTTGCTTTCTTGGGAGGCCAGTACTTCCCCTGTGTGATTATCTCCAATTTATCTTGTATACATCTCATTTATACATAATTGTTTGCATGTTGTCTTTACCATTATACCATGAGCTCCTTGTAAGCAGGGATGGTTTTTTGCTTACAGTTTAATGGGGAAGATAACAAGCAAACAAATGAGTACAAGCAAGCTATATATAGAATAAATAGGAGTAATTAAATGAAGAAAGGTACTAGGGTTAAGAACAGTTTTGAAAAGTTTCCTGTAGAAGATGGGATTTTAGTTAGGACTTAACGGAAGCCAATAGGCAAAGAAAAGGAGAAGGAAAGCATTCCAGGCATGGGGGACAGCCAGAGAAAATATGACCAATGTCACTAGATGGGAGAGTACATGGTAAGGAATAAAGCAGAAAAAAATTGTAAAGGTAAGAAGGAGCTAGGTTATATAAAAGGGTTTAAACTCCAAATAGAAGACTGTATTTAATCTTGGAAGCAAAAGGAAGTCTTTGAATTGTATTGGGTGACATGGTTAGAATATTGCTTTAGGGGAGTCACTTTGATAGCTGAATTGAAAATGGATTGGAGTTTTTAATGTATTGGAGTGTGAAGAGACTATTGCAGTTGTCCAGGCATGAGAAGATAAAGGTATACATCAGAATGGTAGGTATCAGAAGAGAGGAGTCCTACTCAGGTGTTTTTGCAAATGTGAAATTGACTGGCCTCGGTGATACATTGGATATTGGAGGTGACAGACAGTGAAGAATCCAGGGTAAGTACTAGGTTTTGAGCCTGACTAGGAGGATGGTGTTGCCCCCTACTGTAATGAGGAAAATAGAATTGTGGCAAGAGTTTGGGAAAAAGATGAGTTCAGTTTGGGGCATATTGAATTTAAGATGTTTACTGGAAAGTCATTTGGAAATGCAATATGGGAGGTAAGAAGGGAGTTTACAGCAGGATAGGTACATTTGAAAATCATCGTCATAAAGATGGTAATTAAGTTCATGGGAGCTGCTGAGATCACCGAGTAAATAGTACAGAGGGCGAAGAAAAGAAGGTTCAGGGCAGAACCCTGTGGGCTTCAGTTAGAGGGCATGATCTGAATGTGTAGCCAACAAAAGAAGCAGAGAAGGAGCAGTAAGATAGATGGGAGAACACGAGAGAGTGGTGTCCTGAAAACCTAGAGAGAAGAGAGTATCAAGGGGGAGAAGTCGATCCACAGTTTCAAAGGCTGCAGAGAGATCAAGGAGAGTGAAGACTGAAAAAAGGCTGTTAGATTGGCAACATAAAGGTCATTGGTAACTTTGGAGAGAGTGACTTTAGTGGAATGATGAGGTTGTAAGATGGATTATAAGGGATTAAGGTCAGAGAGAGGAGAAAAGTGTAGGTAGTATTGTGGATGGTCTTTTCAAGGAGTTTAGCCACAAAGGGCAGAAGAGATGATGGGGTAGTAGGGAAGGAAGTGAAGGTTTTTTCTGAACAATATGGTCAATTACAGATTTGCATTCTCTGTTCAAACATTCTCTGTTTTTTCTGAACAATATGGTTAATTACAAATTTTCATTCTTTGTTGAATGGATAAATAAAACATTCTAATAAGTTTTCAATTTTCCCCTTAATATAAGTATTTCTAATGCAAGCCTACCTTATAGATGCTGAATGAGAGACAGATACCTCTCTAAGGCTGTTTCAGAGCAATTGTTAAGTTACCTTGGTAAGAATTTGTTTCCTTACTGGTAGTTGTTGATGATAGATAAATCTAGTTAATTTAACTATAGGTCAAATGTCTATATAGTCTTGTTTTTATATCAGTTTCCTTTATGGAATCAGAAGTTTTCTCCTGGCTTCTTCTAGATGGCTTAACACAGTGCCTGGTACACACACAGTAAGTGCTTTAGAAATGTTTGTTGAATTTAAAAAAACAACAAATTTGTTCTTAAAAATATCGCATTGTGCTTGTAACAATATCACCTCTCCATGAGTCGTTTATGACCCCTTTGCCCATACTGATTCTTAAAGAGACTGCATGTGCATGGATAGTATATATTATTATGAAAATTAAGTTGTGCGTATTTTCTTACTCTCATACATTTTTGCCAACTCTTGATGTTCCTGTTGGAGAAAAACTCAAGTGAACGATTTGCCTGATTGCCCTCTGTTTTCCTATTTGATCGTTAGCACCCTGGATAATATATTTGTAAGGAATTCTCTTTTCAGATAGATTGGGGAAGGTGGGATATTTTTATTGAAGAGGCAGTCTGGTGTGATGTAACGAGCTCAGGGCTTAGATGCACAAAGACCAATGTTCAGGTTCCATTTCTGACACTTACTGGTCATGTCACTCTCAGCAAATCTCTATGAACCTCAGTATCCTGATCTGTAAGACAGGATAATATTTGTGCTAACACCCTCACAGAATTGTTGTAAGGAAAACACTTTATAAACCTTTAAGTTTTATAGCAGTTATTTTCATCATCTTCATGTGAGGCTCTATATAGTTAGGCATTTTCCATTACTTATCTAGAGAATATTTACTTAATATTCTTACAAAAACATTCTGGCAATCAGCAGTAAAAGAGGGAAAAATGTTATTTTCCCCAAATTATCTAAAATGGACATATTTCGGTTTTTATAATTTTATGACTTATTTCATAACAAGAAAATGTGAATTATAAACACATATAAATAGAAAGTTATGTAATGTATTGTAACTTTCCCTTTTAATAATTATTGATAAAGCAGAGCAGGTCAGTTATCTGAGCATTAATTGGATGCTAACTATATGCAGTTTGCTTTGTCTATAACTCGAGAGGAATCACAGATAGTCAAAGGCTACAGCATTAAGGTGCTTGTAACCAGAAAATGAGAATACGTATTTCTTCCTTTGCCATGGGATTGGTTTACACAGATGGCTAAGATCGCATTATATTCAAGGGTACTATATGCCCAAGAGAAAAAATAGACATACACATTAGTATTTGTGATCATAATTTCATATTATATATTCATCATTGACGAAAAGCAACTTCAAAGTACAAACTAAATGAACCATTGTACTCTTGTATATGTACCAAAGCATCTTCTCTGGGCATTTCTTTAGCACAGTCTGCAAAATCCTGTCTTTTCTCATCTGTTCTTATGATTTCAGGTAAGTAACTTATTCAAGAACAGTATGAATCAATGCCATTAATCATAGAGTCATGCTTATTTTCTACCTTGGTGTTTGGTTTTACACCCTTGGCCTTGGTGTGAAATGGGGAAGGTCGTTTCAACATTGAGGGAGTTCCAGAAAAATATTACAGTATCTCTTTTTGCTTCTGTATCAGAAAATAGAGAAATTGGGTGACTGTATTCATTTACTCATTACCTTACTGCTTACCTTTGTTTTATTTCTAGTTCTTTCCAAATTTAATTTGCATTAATATATATGTATACTCTTGATTTTTCCTGGACAACATAAAAGTCATAGTTGGTAGTTTTGCTAAGTACTCATGAAGAGTTTGTTGTCTGATTTTCATTTATTAAAAGCCGATTTATAAGATTTCAGGGAAGCTTCATTTACTATGTACTAATGGGGAAAGAAATACTTAAATTTTTCAGAGAATTACCAGTGACCAGAGAAAGTGGTATAATTATCATGGGGCATCTAATGTTCCTTTTTAGTGGCAGTAAATGCCTGTAAGAAATCTTCAAAAAATCTTAATGAGTAGATATAACCTATTTTAGTATTCAACAACTAAGAGCTATTCACAACTGCTATGTGTGTGTATATATATATATATATACATGCAGAGATTTTATATACACACATACATAATGTTATATATGTGTATACATAAAAATCTGTATGTGTGTGTGTGTGTGTGTCTAGTCAATACTACATCTGTGGATTTGTGTCAGTGCTACTTTTCTTGTAAAAAAAAGACAGACGTAGTAAGAAGGTACTTCATATGAATTGAGATTACCAGACAGGTTTTTAGAAAGTCGAAATTATACCTCATTTTTCTAAAAGACTTTTTGCAATAATTGTGGTTGTTTTTTACTTTTAAACAGGCTATGTTTGAAAATAATTTTCCTCTCTATTTTGAGCTCCCCTTTCCATCTATATGATAACTAATATTTGCATAGTCCCATTTTACAGATGAGAAAACAGAAGCTGAGAGCAGTTAAATGACTTGCCCTGGTACCTACTCAGTATGTGAGACAGGATTCAAGCTTAGATCTTTCTAATACCAAGGCCAACACTTCATCCTTTACTCTGTCAGGGTTCTTAACCTTATGTGTGTCATGAATCTCTTTGGCAATCTGGTGAAGCCAATGGATCCCTTCTTACAATAATATTTTATTCCTAAAATAAAATTCATAGACTTGTAAAGGAATCCAGTTATATTGAAATACTAGGTTGTTGGGTTTTGGGGTTTTTTAAGTTCACACACCGAAGGTTAAAAAAGAACCCCTGGCCCTATCTGCCTCTCAAATAGAGAAGAGCATGAATCATCGTATAAAGGACAGGTTTTTCCCTTGGTTTTTTTTTCCCTAAGCAAGATTCTGAGTATGGAAAAAGAATATCCAACAATGGCTGATTTTTAATCTAAGTATATGAAAACTATTTTAAAATATAAAATGTGTAAGAAGAATTTAAGCCTTTAAAAAATTTTTTTTATATTCTGAGAGTCAACGTTGTTTTCTAAGCACATATACAAAGAAGAAAAATAGAAAATTGTCTTTGGGTCATAATTCTATCCTACATAATTTCTATGCTGTTTTGAACTGTGTAATGAGCCATTTAAATAGTGGTGAAGGTAAAAGAGGATAATAAATTGATGCTGACAACATGCTATTTTCTTTTTACGCTTTTTCTTTCATTAAACTAATAACTAAGAAAAATTGTATGAAAGAAACAAAATCTGCAGAATTCTTTTTTAAAGAGGTAGAAATTGGATTTTATTTTGGTGTTTCCTTTAAGATCAACTTTAAAATAAAGTTTAAACTCAGTACACTATTCAAAGTTGGTGGTATTTTGTTCAGTCTTCTATTCTGTGTCACCAAAAGTATCTTATGTGAATTTTAAGTTCCAAAATACCAAGCTTCCTCTCTCTTTATTTACACCCACACAGCATTCTCTGGTGGGGCACAATACCACCATGTTAGGAAATCTGTGGGTGTTATGTGCAAGATGAGAGCGAACAGAGAATGTTGAAAAAATGGGAGGGCATAGCCAAAACAAGCAAGTTCTTCCTATTCTCTCTTCTGTCTGAGAAATTTTCCCCTCTTCCCAAACAGCTGATATAAAGTACCTGCCAAAGTAAGCTTTCATTTGTTCTTCAGACATAGGCTTTATTGTAAACCCTTCTCCCTTGATGTCTTGACTAATGTGCAAATTTGTATATGTAGTATTTATTTTGGTTTTTGTTTGCTTTTCCAACTTACTGAAAATGATATATTTTCCTATTTAAAAAAATTTTAGAGGGAAGGCTATTCTCCTTGAATTGAACTTTCTCTTCTTCATATAACCTGTCAGGAATTTTTACACAATACACTTAGAATTTACTCTGAAACTGCACCTTAATTTTCCAAGTTTTCTTATTCTGTGTTTTCTTACAAATTAAATAAGTGTTTTTGTTGATCGTGTAGTAACACTCAAGTGGTAGAGAAAAAAGGTCACCTCTTTTTCAGACAACCTTAGTAAATTCCTTTTGCTTATAGAAATTTTTTCAGTTCATTGAACCTCTAATAAATACAAACTACACATAAGGAACTTTACTAGCAGGAGTAAAATATTAAAGAGCTATGTACCTCCAGAAGGAGGAAGAAAATGCTATGGACAATCTCAGAGATGGTTCAGGCTTAAAACAGGCCTTAGGAATCATCTTGCCCAAATCTTTCCTTTTACAAGTAGAAATTGAGACCCAGATAGGAGGTTAAACAATACACCCCAGGTCACACAAGGAAATGGCCAAACTGGTAGTAGAATTTAGGTGTCTTGAAATCCAGCCAGGTGCTTCTTCCTCTACACTGCATTGTTTCTGGGCTTCCTGAGTTAAGGAAGTAAAAGAGCATTTATTAAGCACCTATTTTGAGCCAGGCACTCTACTAAATGTTAACTCATTTGATCCTCACAACAACCCTGGGAAGTAGGTACTGAATTTTTACAGTTGAGGAAACAGACAGAAAGTAAATCACTTACCCCCAGATCGAACAGCCAGTATCTGAACTTGGGCTTGAATTCAGGTCTTCAGTCTACTCTAGGCTCAGCACACTGTGGCACCATGAGCAGCTTCTAAGTTTAGTGCAGACTCTTTTGCCTGATATGCAAGTTATCAGCCATATCATCTACTTCTTTTCTCTGTGTAATTTGAGATAATTTTGTTTCCTCAACATTTAACACAGTGTCTGTTACATAATAGGCTCTTAATAAATGTTTATTGATTGATTGATTATTAAAGTTAGTGCGTTTGTACCTATCTTAGTTATGGAATTGTTTGAAAACAATATCTATAAATATCTATTACTTTTAAGATTTTGCAATATAAAGAAAAGATAAAGATAAAAAAAATAGTGATTGCTTAGTTTTTGTCTTCTATAAATTTTTTTTATTTTCAATTTAGGATTATTCCTTTAAGTTAGTCAGAACTTCAGTGAAGTTTTTTATTTTTCTGAGGAATAAGGTAGTGAAAAAGATTTGTCTTTTTTGCCATATACTCTCACCTCGGGCCACCCTTCCTACCCCTCCCCACTCCATCTGAGCAGAGGACTTCAATTAATACATTACTAGAAAACTAATGCCTTCTGCACTGAGTTTGCTTTTCTTAAATTCTTCACCTCTCATTCTTTCCTCCTTTGCTTCAGTCTCTGGTATGAATGTGGCCCTTCTTTTGGCCAGTTCATACTGTTACGTCTTTTATCCTTTCCCCTCTTTTTTGATGATGACAGTGATGATAGCTAGCATTGATGTAGCATTTGAAGGTTCACATTATCTCATTTGGTCTTCATAACAACCCTGTGAGGTAGGTGCTACTATCTCTGTTTTTTTACACAAAGAAACTGATGGTAAGAGGTGTTAAGTAACTTGTGCTAAGTCACATAGCTAGTAAATATCTAAGATAAGATTGAAACTGAGGTCCTCCTGACTTCAAGTCCAGCACCATAAATGGTGCCAACTTTCTTTATCCTTTGTCTTCTTCTCTGCTCCCTGGAGTTTTACTCAGCTCTCTCTCGTTCTTTAAAAGCTTTCCATTGACATTGCTGTCCCTTAAAGCTATCTTAGTAGATAAACTCCTACTACTTCTTCACCATGTACTCACTTCTCCAACCCTTGTTGGAAGCTTGTATCCTGACTTCCCAGTTCACCACTCCACTGAAATTACATGTCTGCGTGTAATTTTACATTTGCCAGATCATCATCTGTGTCCTCCCCCATCTTAGATGTATGCCAAAGTTTTCTGCTGCGCCCTCTTTTCTAAGCTCCCGTGGATTAAATATCTGTATTCAGATGATTTCCAAATGCTTCTATTTAGCTGTCATCTCTTTCCTAAGCATTCATCCCATAACATTCACCCATACCACATGTTGTGGATATCTCTACCTGGATATTCAATAATTATGCCAAACTCAACATGTCTAAAACAGAATTATCTTTCAGTAGAAAAGAGGCCAAACATCCCCACCATCTCCAACCAACTGCCACTGTCAGGGCAGGCAAGCCAGCCTAGCTAAGCACCTAAACACCCTGAGGGAAAGAAAGGACATCAGATCACCACCACCATTTTCCCTCACCTCCCACTGGAGAAAGCCTAGGACCCTGAGTCCCATAGCCCCCGTACCAATTACTAAAGTATTAGGCTTTATGGAAATGCAATGTGGCCATTGTCTGTTAGGGATGTATGTATAATTTTGTGTATATTTATTGTATATTGTATATATATTTGTGTATATTTATTCTTGGGTAGCCACTCCTTATTTTATAACTTTGTAGGATGGATAGAAAATGCAATATAAAACAACTTCAAGTCTGGGGAAAATTTTAGAATTCCTCTTCACCATTGTTAAGCTTCAATTTAAACCATGTAGAAGACTCTATGTCAGTATGTATTTTGTCAAAATGATCTTTTTGAATCTTATTTATAAGCAGCAGGTAGGGGTTTTTTTGTTTGTTTGTTTTGCTTTCTGCTTGTGTTTTTTGCTTTTGCTTTGTTTTAGAATTTCACAAAATCGTTGAAGGCTTTATTTCTCCCATAATACAAAGTCTAGGCTACCCATTGTTTGGTTTCAGTTTACAATGCAGATTCCATGGAAGCTTCTAAAGTGATGCAATGTCAATTTTGTTACCTTCTGAGTTTGCTTGTTCACATTTACATCTAAACTTTCCTTTCTCAAGTTTCCGTATTTGCTGATAGAGGAAGTTCAAAACATGTTTTACTGTATCCCTCCAGGATTTAGGAAGATCTTTGTTTGTCATTGTGTGCTGATTTGGAAAACTTGTGTTGTTGTTTTATTGGAGTTGCCCTAGTTGGCTGTTAGCCTTATCCTTTTACAGATTACAAGTTATTTATAGTCTGCATTCCAAAAAGAATCATTTGAAGGGTCAGGTAGAACTGGTATTCCCACTTTAACTGTGGATAGGAGGCCTTCCCTTAAGTTTATCTACTAAAGTAAACAGACTTATTTTGTGTATGCATGTTTGCATGTGTATATATTAGTATATTATATGTCTTAGGTACTTCTTTTCTGAGGAATTTATTTTCCATATTAATACTAAGCGACTGAACATGTATCCTAAATTCTTCGTTGGAACAACTGAAAGCTGCATTTCTTCCCAAGGTGCCAGGAATGAGATACCCTTGGGTATTAGCTTTGTGTTTGGTTCATTTGCTTAACTCTCATTGTGTGTGTGTGTGTGTGTGTGTGTGTGTGTGTGTGTGTGTGTGTGTGTGTATGTGTGTGTGTGTGTGTGTAGTTCATTTGCTTAACTCTCATTGTGTGTGTGTGTGTGTGTATGTATATGTATAATGTATAGTATGCAAGTCTGGAAGGTATTGCCTCTCCTGTGGGTTAGGGATTACAGTTAATTAGGGAAGTTCTTTTATACTCTTTGTCTTGCCCACTTGCAAATCAGTGTGACCTTTTCCTGTAGGTGATATATTATTATCTTGTGTAGAATGCCAACATAAAATGGGAACAATTTTTCTTGGTCAATACTTTTCTTTTCTCAGGAGTTTTGCTTCCATTACACATAATGATGCCACTAGTGCACACCAGTAGTATTAACAGCATAGAGTTCCTTGAATGTTCCCTTGTAATTCTGTTCCTTTGAATTGTATTCCTTGTCAGTAGGACCAACATATATGAATTTATTAAAATCCAGCAAATACAAACAACATGATAGGTGCTAGGAATAAAAATATAGATGTAACATGAGGCTTAGGCTCAAGTATTTTATTTGTTTAACGTGGAAGAATAACACGCAAATAACTGTTATTCAAGGGGGTTGTTGAGTTACAGAAGACATGGAAATTAGATCTTAAAGGAAAGGAGGGACTTCAATAGTTCAAGATAGTAAGAGATGGAAAATTCCATTCCAGTCAGAAATTGACAAATGAACAAAAGCATTGAAAATAACTTTACTGATTACATATATGGACAAAATAGAATTTTTATAAATGGTCTGTCTTTCATCCATTTCTCCTAACACAATAATGGAAGAGCAGCTACCCTAAAAGAGGGAAGAGTTGCAGTTCTGACAGGCGCAGCCCTCTCTGAGCCCCTCTCATCTGAGGCCCCCAGCCCAACCTTTTTATTTTGTAGATAAGTAAACTGATATCCCTAAAGGGTGGGTGAGTTGCCTAATTGACACATAGATATTAAATGGTAGATCTGCTTCTTCACTTCCATGGACAAACGGCATTGTTACCTGGGAGAAAAGAGACTTCTTTGGCATACTTTTTTTCTTTGTTTTCAACATTTTTTTTCACCAGGAAGTATGTGTGTTAGTTTCTAATTCAGGTTGTAACATGTAGTATGTTATGGTTATGTTAAGTACATATAGAACACTCGTTTATTTTTTCTTAGTGGTAATGTTGTCATAAGAATGTTTAAACTCCATCTCTGCAAGGTTGTCATTTGTAGCCTAAGATTTATTTAAGGTATTTATGTATTCAGATAGCAGAACCACCGTAAGCACTGTAAACAGTTTCTTTAGGCAACCATGTAGGGAGGAGATAAAAGAGATGGAAAATAACATTATAGGGATTCTCTTTTTTTGTTTTCCCTGTCTTATTCTGCCACTAGAGAAGGAGAGGGATATTAACAATATTCAGAATCTCCTTTCCTGGTTTTGGCTTCACTAATCCTGGAATCTCTAAAATCATTTAATACTAAGATGTGTTTTAGTAATTAAATTTATTCATACATATTTAATTGGTATCAATAGTGACACTTCCTCCATATTGAAATAAGGATGATTAGTTGACCCATTATAATAAAATCATCATATTTAGTATTATTAGTGTTAATAGTTCTGAGGAAATTTGAGAGAGTAAAATTGTAGCAAAAATCCTATATTATACATAGCTTTGATATAACCCTGAATATTCAGAAGGATGAATGTGTAGATATTTTTCATGTCAATAAAGACTTATTAGGTTATCAGCGTAGGCATATTTTGCTGTAGAAAAAAGCTTCATCAAAGGTTTATTACCACGTTATCTTTAGGAATATTTTTAAGACTAACCAAAATACAGTAAAGAACAGAAAACCTTTCACTTGGCAGCTTCTCTGACATAAGTCTTAACTTGTTGAGGATAGGTTTCTGTTGCAGTTATCCTTGGATAGAATGCTACTTTTGCATTCATAATGAAAATTAAAAGTAAAAAAATAGCATTATTTGAGTTGTTTAAAATATTCGTATTACCATGTCAATCTGATGCAAATTATTAGAAATCTATAAGGAAGACTCTCTACTTCATCTGATTTAGTTAATATTCATATTGCCTCCATTCAAAAATTCACTCTGTTCTTTTCTGAGGTTAAAAATTTTGAGATATCCAGAGTCCATAGTTAGTTCTCATGGCAATATCTTCAAAAACTCTTCAGATGCTGTTAATTCTGTTTTGTTGATGATTTAGGAAAGTATTCTGCCATACTACCAGAAGTACTTTGCATAAGTGCATCAACTCAACCCACATTCAGATTTAATTGTTTGGTCATAAAAAATTGTAATCACTTATTTGATAAATTCTCGTGAGAAAAAGAGACTATTTTCACCCAAATGTAAATTAAGCAAATTTTATAGAACTGTCTAGATAGTTCCAAGAAGTCTGAACATTTGAATTTATTTGGTTTTAAAATCAATTTGGAGTTCCAAAGCTAGGTACATATGATTTATTGATTCATACTATTGGGGGTGTATTTATGTATGTTTGTATATATCTATAAATATTTATTTATGTATGAGTATATAACATGCTGCTGAAGGGAATTAAAGGATACAAGTATTGCAAAAGAACACAAAAGAAATATAATTTCCTTAGAAAAGTTTGCAAGAATTTTACTTAATTGCAACCAGAAGTGTGACCTGGAAGTGTAATGTTTTGACCCCTTAGCTGTCTGGTTCCCTGGATGTGGTGTTTTGTACTCCCCCCAACTGTGAGAAAAATCTATTTTATGCAATTTTAACTTGATGTGTTCTTAGAAACACTGAAGTAGAAATTATTCCCCTGAGAGAAAAGAAACCCTCATTATTTACAAGAAAGACTTGTAAAAACCATTCTTAAATGGATGGCATTTTTTGAAACACTTAGCATACCTTTCTTTAGAAGAAAAAAATACCATTTCTGGATTTTTTAAAAACATAAGTATGGTATCTTCAAAATACAATTTTAGACCAACTTTTTCTCCTTCAGATTTTTCTTTACATTTCTGTACCTTCCCAGGACAGATGTGGGACAGCATATCCATTGGAAGGGAAATTTTTTCAACTTTTGACTTTTCGGTTTTGATATTGTTGAAGTATATTTTTTCTAATTAGCCTGTTAGTTGTAAAGCTAGTGAAATGAACCCAAAATATTTTTGTATACATTTGTATATAATCTATGTTTCTTAATTAGTGTAACAGTATCACTGGATTTTTGTAGCCAAAACAATAAAGATATGTTGATCAGCTGTTTGAAAATTATGAAAATATATATGTTAAATTATTTCACAAACTTTGTTATGCTTATTAAACTATATATTTTCATTATCACTATGACATGTTATTTTTTAGAAATTTTTTTATCATTTGGATTTCCTTTTTTTAAAAAATTTTTCCAGTTATAAAATGTTGTGAATGACAGAATTGCAAAACAGGAAAAATTGACAGTCCCTACATATTTGATTGGAAAAACACTTCTCATCCTTTTCTTAAAAGTATCGAGCTTTTCTGTACAAAAGTATCAGAGAAGCAATTTGTGTGTCAAGGTTACAAATCTGTTTTAATTCACTCTTTCTACTTTCAAATTTTGTTTTAGGAACATATGACTTATCGAAATAATAGAGTAATATGTGTTTTGAGCCTTCTGAATGAAATTCAATCGTTTCTCAATTATGTCACTTTTATATCATGTTCCTCACCCCTATTTTGCCAGCCAAAATGGTGGGAATGGTAAGTAAATCAATCAGCAAGATGCCAGATACTGTGTCAGGTGATGAAGTTACAAATTCAAAGAATAAAACAATCCCTACTGCCTTTGTTTGATCTCTCTAGGATATAGCCATGGTGGTGGAATTGCTAGGTCACATGGCATGCTCAGTTTAAGTAGCTTTTGAAGCATAGTTATAAATTGTCTTCCAGAAAGGTTAGACCAATTGACAGCTCCACCATCAGAACATCAGTGTGCCTATTTTCCCACAGCCCTTCTAAGATTTGCCATTCTTTTCTTGTCAGCTTTGTCTATTTGAATGAGTATGAAGTGGAACCTCAGAATTTATATTTTTTTCTAAGTATTAATAGTTTGGAATACTTTTTCATATATCTAATTTGTACTATGGTTATATCTTTCCTTGACATCTACCTGTTCATGTACTTAGACCATTTATGAAAAAGGTAATGACCCTTAGTATAAATTTTAGTGATTGATTTATTCTTCTTAGAAATGAGACTTTCATCAAAGAAAATTTCCTCCCTTTCCCCTCATTAACTATTTTCCTTCTAATGTTAGTTAATTTGGATTTGTTTGTATAAAAACTTATTTAATTTTATGTAATTAAAATTGTATATTGGGATTCTCCCTTATTCTTATTTGGTCATGAAGTGTTCTGCTGTCCATTGATCTGAAAGGTAATTTTTTTTGTTCCTCTAAATTTGTTTATAGCATAACCTTTCATATCAAATGTATCCATTTTGAGCATATATTGGCTTAAGATGTGAGAGTTTAATCTCAATCTCAGTTTGTCTGTGGTGCGGTTCAGTTTTGATAAAATAGTGAATCCTATATAAAATAGTAGATGTGGTAACTGGATTTATGGAACACCAGACCACTGGTTGGTTGTTTTTTTGTTTTTGCTTCTGATTGTTGCATTCCTAATCTGTTAAACTGAAGGATTCTGCCCAATACCATATTATTTTGTGAATTACTGCTTTGTGGTACAGTTTGAGATCTGATACCATGAAACTCTTTTTCTGTATCCTTGTTTTCATTATTTTCCTTGAAATTCATGGCTTTTTGTTCCCCCAGATAAATGTCATTATTATCTTTTTTACTTCCATAAATCAATCTTTTAAAATAAGTTCTTATTTATGTATTTTACATCACTGTAATTTCCCCCAGTATCTTTCCTCTTCCATTTACCAGAGAGCCATCCTACTTAAGAAATAGAATTTTTAAGACAAAAAAAGAAAAAGAGGAAATAAATTAGAATAACTGATTAATGTGTCAAAACAGTCTGAAAATAATGTGTGGTACACCATGCCTAGGGACCCTACTACCTCTTCAAAGGCGTAGAGTGAGAGTAACTTCTATTAGTTCCTAGTAGTCTTCTAATAGTGACACCTCCACCAACATTGTACTACCTATCTTGTCACAGCTTCTCTATTACTTAGTACTCTCATGTTTCTGTGATCTTTGCCAATTTGGAGGGTATAAGGAGAATGTCAGCATATTTTCATTTGTGTGTCTCTTATTTTTAGAATTATTCTTCTTATAATTTGGAATATTCATACGGCAGTGAATAGTGTATAATACATCATTTGAGAACTGTTCAAAGGCATACATGTTAATTGTTCTTATACATGTTAATTGTTTACATATCTTGGGTACCAAACCCATATCAGAGAAATTTGATACAATGTCTTTTTAACCATTCAGTCATTTCCTTTCTTGTTCTATATTAATTTTTTGTCTGCAGATGCTTTTCAATTTCATGTAATCAAAGTTATCAATTTTATCTTCTATAATTGTCTCTGTCTCTATTTTGGTTATGAATACATCTATCCTATAGTTTCTATCCTTTGGTTGTGAATCCATCTCCTATCCTACTTCCTTTATAATTTTTATAGTATGATCTTTAATATGAATGTCATATAACCATTTAGAGTGTACTGTGGAATATCTAAAAGTAGTTGATCTAAGCCTAATTTCTGCAAGACTGCTTTCCAGTTTTTCCTACAGTTTTTATGAAATAGAGAATTCTTTGCCAAGTAATTTATGTTTTCCAGTTTATTAAATTCTAATGTTAAATAAACTAGGTTCTTGAATTCCATGGTTTCTGGTTCTCCTTTGTTTAGTCAGTTCCATTGATCTACTCTCTCTTTTTTAACCAACATGAGATGGTTTTTATGACTGCTGCTTTAATATAGTTTGAGGTCTAAAAATGTTGTCCCTCCTTGTCCCTACATATTTTCGTCATTTCCTTCAGTATTCTAGATCAGCACTTTTCAAAGTATGGTCCAGGGATCACTGGAGTTTCCCGATGTTCTTTCAAGGGATCTGTTAGATCAAACCTATTTGCATAATAATACTAAGACTTTTAAATTTCTAATACAGTAAATATTTACAGGTATAACTCACATAAACCAAAGCCTTTGGAGAGACAGGGAGCAACTAAATAGTTTTTAAGAGTTTAAAGGGATCCTGAGACCAAAACGTTTGAGAAGCACTGTTCTAGATCTTTTATTTTTCTAAATGAATTTTGTTATTATTTTGTCAAGTTCTATTAAGTTTCTCTTTGATAATTTGATTGGGGTAGCCTAAAATTTAAATTAACTTTGGTAGTATTATCATGAATGTTGGATATTCCTTCAGATATTTAAGTCTATCTTTATTTCTCATTTCTTTAAGGAGAGTTTTATAATTAAATTTATATTAGTATTTTTGTGTTTTGTTAATTTTATCTCCAGATATTTTATACATTTTGTCATTATTGGAAATCAGATTTCTATTATTGCCTCTTAGATTTTGTTATTATCAAATAAAAGTAATATTGATTTTTGAGTTTTTCTTTTGTAGCCTGCAACTTTATTAATACTTTTGTCTCAATTAATAGATTTCTTAATTCCATAGGACTTTCTAAAGAAACTATCTTGTCATCAGCAAATAGGGATAATTTTATTTCTTCTTTATCCATCTAAATGCCTTTAATTTCTTTCTTTTGTCTTATTGCTCTGTCAAATGATAGTGGGAAGAGTGAGCATCCTTGTTTTACACCTGTATTTATTAAGAAAGGTTCTAATATGTCCCTGTTGAATATGATTATCTGTTTTGCTTTTAGATACTTTTTGATGCTATTAAAAAAGATCACTATGTGTTTATATTATGTAGGGATTTTTAAAAGCATAAATAAGTATTATATTTTGTCAAAGGATTTTTTGTATCTATTGCAGTAATCAGGTGGTTTGGCACGTTTTTATTTTTAAGATGATTAATTATGATGATTGTTTTCCTAAGGTGGTGCCATCGTTGCATTCTTGGCATAAATTCAGTTTGGTCATGATTAGTGATTTCTTGGATAAACCATTATATTTTGTTTGCCTGGCTTTTATTTTAAATGTTTAAAGCATCATTCATTAATGGTAATGGTCTCTAAGTTCTCTTGTGCCTCATCCTTCTCTACTTTAGGTATAAGGACTGTACTTTTCTTATAAAAGGAATCTGGTAGAATGCCTACTTTCACTGTTTTTGAGATTAATTTTCCTAGGGTGGGTGCTAATTGTCCTTTAAATTTTATCTGTGAATTCGTCAGGACTAAGAGTTTTTTTCTTTGGTGACTAAAAAAAACTACCTTTAATTTTTTCCTTTTATGATATTGGTCGATTTAATCTCTGTGTGGTGTTCAGTTAGTTTGGAGATTTTACATTTTTCAAAGTACTCATCCATTTCTTTGTGTTCTCAACTGTGGTAGCATAGTAGGTTCTAATAATTCTTTTCATTTCTTCTGGCTTTATGTTTGTACATTTTGTGTATTATTTTATCAGTTTCATTTCCTGCTTTCTTATTTTTAATTGAATTAACTAAAAGTTATCCATTTATTAGTATTTTCAAAGAACTGACTTTTAGGATTTTTTAAAATTATTATTAGCTTTCTCAGTTTTTTGTTTCCAGTTTATTTTTCCTCTCTCCTTTTTTTAATATGCCCTGTATTGTCTTATTTTTGTTTTTTGTATTTGTTGATATTCTCACTTTTAAAAATGCATAATCAGTTCTTTAATCCTCTCCTTACCTATTATGTTAATGTGTTTATAGAGTTATAATTTCCCCCTTAAGTTCTGCTTTCTAGAAATTTTGCTGTGTTTTTTCATTGTCATCATTTTCTTTCACATAATTATTGATGTTTTCTATAATTTGTTCTTTGATCCGTGATTACGTAGGATTTCATTGTTAAGTCTCTATTTGGGTCTGTAATTTTGTTTGCGTTCCATGAGTTACTATTTTAAATTATGTTATTATTTATAAAAGATATTTACTATTTCTAACTCTACATTTTTTACAGTATTTTGTGCCCTAATATGTGGTCATTTTCGATAAAAGTTTCATGTGATGCTGAGAAATACATTTATTTTTAAGTACTCTTATTTAGAAGATACTGTAAATCTTTTAGCACTGGTTTTTCCAGCACTTTGTTCAATTCTGTATTTTCCCTTCTGTTTGTCTTTCTATTAGAGTTATCCAGAACTGAGGGAATGACATTGCAATCTCCTGCCACTGCTATAGTTTGTTTTCTTGTAATTCAATTAATTTTTTTATTAATTCATATGCTTAGATAACAATTTTTTTATTATCTGTGATTCCTTTGAGCATAATGTAGTTACTTTATCCTTGATTTGGTGTTGTTATCGTTTGTTTTGGGCTTCTCTGATAGCATGATATCCACCTTCTTCTTTAGGTTCACCTCATACATAGTGAATGTTTTTAGATTTATTTCCCCACAACAAATTGTGGGGCTTTGTTTTCTTATCCTGTCTGTCTTTTTCACCTTATTAGATTGTCTAATTTGTTCACATTTTATAAGAATTAGGTTCATATTTTACTCCATTTTTCTCTTTTTTTTTTCAAATTGAGATTTTTCCCTTCTTCTGTAAATACTGTACTTGGTCTCTTCAGTTGTTTTAGTTTAATCTACTTTAAGGAAATCCAGCTTTTCTTCTCTCAACCTTAAGGTGTCCTTCGCTCTCTCACTTACTATATACCTTCCTTTCGATTTGGAGTTTTATTTGATAGTTCCTTTTTTTCTTTTTATCTGGTTATGTAATTCTTCCCATCATTTTTCCCCTCTCAGTTAAGTAATCAAATATCGTACCTCTGACTTTTCTTATATTTTAATTGGTAATTAGTTTTTTATATTTTAATATTCTGTACCTTTCTCTAAAATGTACTTTCCCTCGTTATTCTCTTCCATATCTTCTCTTTCTGTCTATTCTAGACTTTTATTCTTTGAATCATGGATTTATCATGAATTTTATACTAATGTAGCCCTTTTTTAGTCTCTAGAAAATTAGAACTTCTAATGCACCTGTTTTTGGTTCCTTCTTCTAAACTATTTCTGGGTTACTACCCTTATAGATCTCTTCCCCTGCTCCGCCTTTATTGTGTCTCACTCTTAGAAATACCAGTTCTGACAGACAATAAAGAAGATACTGCTTCATGGGAGGAATTTTCCTGTATTCCTATTTGGACAGTCCATCAGTAGCTTTTGCTTCCCTCTTGGCCATTTTCGCATTTGCCACAAAATCTCCACCTTGAGTCCATGCCCTCCCCCTCTCCTGGGTGTCACTTGCCCCCAGAACCTCTAATTCCCCTTCTGCTTGGGTAAGATTGAATAGTCTCTCTAAGCACCTTGGTAAAGTCAATTGTAAAGTTCCCTTCTCCCTTTATAAAATCTTTCTTCTCCCATAGAAGCATTTATTCCCACACTGAAATAAGATTTCCCTCTTTCCTCATTTTTCAGTTCCTACTTTGGCCTCCTCAACCATTCTCCAGTGGGCTCCCTTCTTCCTGAGAAACTGTAGGAGTTATTGTCCCTTCATTCTTAATCTTTGTCTTGATTGGGATACATCACATACTCCCTTCTATTTTCTTTTCCCCACATCCCAAACCACAAAAACACTGATTCACTTGTAGGTTCAGGATTTTAGAGTTTATTCTTTTCCTGCATCACTTTATTTGCCTTTTGCTTTCACATTTGTCTCCTTGTGTACTTTTAGAAGAAAAAAAATCTCTTTAATGTACTTTTCACTTGTTATTTTGTTGTTGTCCTTGGTTACTGCATTTGCCTTGTATTTCTGTGGTCTGGGGTACTTAATAAGCAAATCATTTGTTTAGATATTTTTTTCCCTAGAAATGCTTCAGATGCTTTTTTTTTTTAATTGGAAATTTATCTTTGTTCATTACAGATTAGGCCCAGGTTTGTAAGGTATATCAGCTTGAATTGTATCTTGAGCTCCTTTGCTCTTCCCTACATGTTGTTCTATTCCCTCCTGGAGTTTTCAGTGGGTACAGAATAGCCTTATGTTATTAAAATTTCCTTTCTATTTGAAGGTCTTCTAATCTTCAGAATTTTTTGTTGGTTATTCAGATAGTTAAATTTAACTACTGTATGTCTTAGAGTTTATTTTTGCCCTGAAGGTAGTCTGTTGATTATTCTGATTGTCACTTTGTTTTCCGAATTTAGAAGCAGCCTTAATCCAAAAATAGAAGAAACCTCTAAAGAGAAGTTCTCAGCACTCACTGGCCTTTCCACTGTGCCTCCAGGGTTCACACTTCCTAGCCCAAATTTTTGTTCCAAAAGTCCTCAGCTAGGTCTGCAAAACCGACCCACCTGCCTTTTATAAAGAGAGGTTCCCTGGAATCCTGTGGGGCACTTCACCCATAAAAGGTCATCTGACTCCTGCTAGAGCAGCCGTGGGGTCCTGCATAATATTCTCCCCTCTCCTTCACCTTCTCTGTGCCTCTGATAGTTAAAGACTACCTTCATGGCCTAGATGCAGGAGGAGCAGACTATTCTATTTAACCCAGAATCAGGGATTGTGTACAGCATATGACCAGAATATTTCCCACCTAGCGTAGGACACTAGGCCAACTAGTGCCAGCCCCCTAGTGGTTATCAAAATATTACCACATTTTCTAAGCTTAGTCTTTATGGCTTGAAGAACAAAGCTTAGTGCTGCTGTCCTAAGTGTCTCAGCCTGGTTAGAGTGAACTGTCTTGGAGGAGAGACAGAAAAATTGTTATGGTACAGTGGATTCACTCGAGATAAATTGCAAGCCCAGAACAGCTTCTTTCTCTCCCCCACTCCCCCACACTGACATCGGCCAATTTTTCCTCAAAGAAACCCTGCCCACCCTACAGAACCTCCCTTTTACTTCTCATCAGGCAAGGTACTAGAGCTCTTGGCCAATCTCTAGAAATCTTGAGAGTCACACAAGATTCCACCCAATTTATGTAGTTAAGATAGTGATTGATAGCCCCATTCTCCATTCTCAGCCTTGGCTTCATGGTCCACTATGTGGGTCAGAAAGATAAGAGTGAAGAGACCCCTGCCTCTTCTAGGGAAAAACTGACCTTCAGAAGTAGGGGACCAAGCATGAACCCTGTAATTCTTTTCCCCATTCAACCAAGGGAATAGTTGCCCCTGTTCCACTCTTACAGTCATCGCCAGTATTCACTTACCCTCGTAGACACAATCTCCCAATTCATCCTAGGATGTTCCTAGCTCTTCTGTGGGACCAGGCATTCTGGAACTGCAATTAAAACACCTCTCAATTTAATTATCCTCAGCATTGCTTAACTGAACTTTCCAGTGGCCATCTTGAGCCTGCTGTGTCCCACCCTGTCTTTGGTATGGCCAACCATAAGCATTGCCCCTGGCAGGATTAACTAAATGGAACCCCGTAAAACTCCCTTTGCCCTGAAAAGTAGTTAACACCCTAGCATCACCTCAGGCAAGATAAAAAAGAAAGAGAAGCAGTTATTTGGGATCCTGAAAGGGAGAGAAATTTTCATTAAAACTACTTCCCCTTATAATAGTCTCCTCTGGCTTGGTAAAAAGCTAGGAAAGGACAAATAGATTTCTGCAACCTCATTGAAATAGTTCCCTTCTTTTAACACTCCCCTTTGTGTCCATCACAAATGGCATTCAATTAGCCACAGATATTTGGTTCTTTATTGTCAATTTTGCTAACATATTTACTCCATCCCTATATTACCACAAAACTACTTGCAATTTGTCTTTACTTAAGAGAAAGTGTGGTATACTTTTACCTGCCTCTCTATATGCTATTTAAATATTTCTAGCCTAGTGCATAACCTATATAGGAAGTACTTGGATTATCTTTGGCTTAGCCTTGTCACTTGGCTCTGACATTATGTGGATGACATTTTATTAAGGGAACAGTAGGGATGCCCACCACTGAAAACTTGGCCTCAGTGGCCCAAGTCCTCATCATCAAGGGTGGGCAGATGACTCAGAATAAAGAGAAGGGTCCTACAACCACTGTCTCTTTTGCACTAAAATAAATTCTAAGCTGAAGA
Source organism: Potorous gilbertii (assembly GCA_028658325.1). Taxonomy (NCBI): domain Eukaryota; kingdom Metazoa; phylum Chordata; class Mammalia; order Diprotodontia; family Potoroidae; genus Potorous; species Potorous gilbertii. The sequence continues at coordinate 227,405,222 of CM053769.1, read as the reverse complement.
TTTAAGTTGTGGGCAGTTTTCTTATATTATTTCTTACATGATGATGGTTAGTTTGAAGGCTTGTTTGCTTTTTTTGACATGTCATGTTCTAGAAGAACTCTAATCTTTAAGTTGTCGGCATGCATCCTGTCTTCAAGATGAGTTTGTTTTGTTTGTATGGAAATCATTTTTTCTTCTAATAGTGTCGCTTTTTGCTTTTCTTCTTTCAAATTGTCTTTGTCTCTCACTTCTGTGCATTGCATTCCCATTGAGTTATTCTTTCTAACATTTCTTTGATAAGAGTTGGCAATATGAATTTGAGTTTTACTATTCTATTGATTCTGTTGTGCAAGTTATCCTGTTAATCCAAGTTAATCCTGCTTTCATAATTTTTTTTCCTCTTTCAAACAATTTAGGAATATTCTGGAGTAGTTTCATGTTCTCTTGGGGACCCAAAGGGTCCTCTACCCTCTCAGGTATTTATTTATTTTCCTTTTTCTTGCAATATTTATTTATAGATGTCTGGACTTTTTTTTTTTTTACCTGAGAGGCTATATTCCCTTCTGTTAATGTTATTCTCAGTGCTTGATTAGGTGCATATACTCAAGGACTTTAACTGAATTTTCTTCTTCCTAAAGTCTTTGGTAATTTTAGTCTCTTTTTTTTCTTATTTCTATCATTCACCTTGGGACACATTCCCCTATGATATTAGGCCTGGAACTCAATGCTGCCTCAGGCTCCTCCCATACTTGACAATTCACAGTTCACAGTCTCTGACCCGGGTGACTCCTAGCCCTTTCTGGATGCTTAGTGAAGTGTCCCATAGTCACACTCATGTATGTCCCAGTTCCCTCTGTCCTTTAGTTCTCTGGGTGAGCTTTGTGGCAGCAAACAATGTTGCTACACTGCTGTTTCAGGCAGAACAAGCTTCTGCTTTTTGGTTTTCCTTAGTACAGGGAGGAAAGGAGAGTAGTGGTTTGAAATTCTTTTGCCTTCTGCATTTTGGAGAGATTTGAGAATATGTGAGGGTTGGAGAAAATGTCTAGTCCTAGAGCCACTGGCCCTGGAATCAGGAGGACTTGAGTTCAGATTTGGCCTCAAGACACTTAGCTGTGCAACCCTGGGCAAGGTACTTAACTTTGATTGCTTCCAAAAAAGAAAGAAAGAAAATGTCCAATCTTCCTTCATATTGATCAAGTGATCTTAAAGTCTCTTTGTTGTTTTTGTATGTTGATAGGTTGATTCCCCAAAATGGTATACATTCTGTAATTTCCTTTATTTTAAAAATATTTTGTTTTTATCAGTCAAGATCGGCCCTACTACTCCAAAATCCCCACGTGCCCCCAGTTGAGAACACAAGAAATATAAAAACCATTACAAAAATTGCCATGGTACTGCATAGTATGCATAGTCGTTAAAAACAAATTTCCATGATCTGAGTCCTTCACCTCTCTTATCAGGAGGTGAGTACCCTGTTTCAGCATTAGACCTCTGGAATTCTGCTTCATTATTACACTGATAATACTAAAACACCATAGTATTCCATCACATTCTGGTACCATATCTTGTTCAGCCATTCCTCAATATATGGGTACCCCATCACATTCCTTTTTTTTTACACCTCAAGAAGAGCTATAAATATTTTTGTACATCCTTAGAGATCATTTTGTTTAGAACTACTCACTCCCTTTATCCACCCCTCCCTTTAATTCCCCTGACCCCTTCTCCCCTTTCTCTCCTGTTTCCCTGTTGAGTGAAATCTGTTTCTGTGCTCAAATCTGTGTGTGTATTCATACTTCTTTTGACCAGCTCAGGTGAGAATGAGGACCAAATGTCAGCTGCTTCTCTCCACTCCCTCCTTCTTATTTGCTGTTATTGTATAGTGTTCTCTTGCTTCTGCTTATTTTGCTCTTCATTATTTTGTGCAAATCTTTACTTCTAAAATCATTGAGCTCATCCTTTCTTATGGCAGAGTAGTGTGCTATCATAATTCTGTACTACAACTTGTTTATCCATTCCACAATTGACGAGCATACCCAGGATTTCTAGTTCTTTGCTACCACAAAGAGAACTGCTATACATTTTGAAACAAATAGGTTCTTTTCCTTTTTCCCTAGTCATCTTGGGAGACAAACCTAATAGTGGTATTGTTGAGTCAAAGGTTGTAAACAGTTTAATAACTCTTTGGACATAATTCCATAATGCTCTCCAAAATGGTTGGCTCAGCTCACAGAGCCGCCAACAGTGATTAAGGTGCTAATTTTTCCACATCCCCTGCAACATTCCCTTTCTGCCATTTCAGCTAATCTAATAGGTATAAAATGGTATCTCAAGGTTGTTTCAATTTGTATTTTTCTAATCTGTGATGATTTAGAGCTTTTTTCATATGACTAAATTGTTTTGATTTCTTTATCTAAAAACTGTTTATTCATATCCTTTGACCATTTATCCGTTGGAGGAATAATTTGTGTTCTTATGGATTTGACAGAGTTGTTTATCTGTTTAGGATATGAGATCTTTAATTAAAACAATAGACTGAATTAATTACTGAGAATAAATCAATGACATTGTTAGTTTGGAGAAAAGAATTTCAGTTTAAATTTCCTAGAGGAAGGTAACCTTGGGTAAAATTTGGCATTGATGGAAAAGTCAGGGTTTTAATGGTAAATTAGATTTTATGATTGCCATTTAGTCAGGAACTAGAATATGTATAGAAAGATACGTAAGCCGCGTAAGACTTGCCTCAAAAACTGTTCCTTAGCCAAAGTGAAACTGTAATCATATTTGAAACCTGGTTATTGGAACTTGCCATTTTTAGATGCTATGGGACTATTAAGTGACTGTTCTTCTGAGTCTAACTCCAGGTATGGGAAGCAAGAAAGGCAAGCTGAGCCTCCAATCCATGATGCCAGTAAGCTGATGAGATGCTATTATGAACTGCATAGGTGATCTCAAGGGAAGGGTGAGAGAGCAGCTGTTCAGCATGGGCTGAGGTAGGATTCTCCTGACTCAATTTCCCCACTGATACCTGGCAGACTTTAAGCCTGACTGAATGCAGGTGGATAATCTAATCCTGCCTGGGGCTGACATGAAGTAGGGGAGATAGTGTATCCCTGCAATGTCCTTACTATTGGTGGCAATTTCCTATAGTCAAAAGGTTTGCAAGCTTAATACCAGATCTATTCAATTATAAATTATGGGTAGGGGAACATCCGAAGTTAAGTCTAAAATTAAGCTATTAGGCATAAGACTTTAGACCAACAACAATAAGTTAGGATCCTTTAATTCTTAGCAATACTGTGGAGACAAGTAGGTTAAGAGCTTGTTAAGTTAGCACCATAAATATTATCTGTGTCTCAGTTGGTTAAATATTTAAAAAAAAATTCTTTTGTGGTCCATATTGTAAATGCTTTAAAAAGATGTTATCACCTAACCAAAAGTTTGAATTGCTTTATCTGTTATAAACTGTGTTAAAAATAAATTAAAAAAATATATATATGAGATCTTTGCTTGAGACTCTTTATAAATCGCCCTCCCCCAATTTTCTGCTTTCCCTCTGATCTTGGCTACATTTGTTTTATTTACACAAAAACTTCTTAATTTAATATAATTAAAAATATTTTTTACATCTCACTCTCCATCTCATATTTATTCATAATTGTTCCCCTATCCATAAGTCAGATAATCAATATGTTCCATGTTCTTCAAGTTTTCTTACTTTTTTTATTACCTGCTAAGCAGTGGCTTGTTTAAACTATCCAAATTCTTGTTCCAGTTACCTTCTATCTGGAGCCTATGGAGTTTATCATTTTTAACTTCCAAGTTGAAGAAGTAACATTCCCATACTTCCTGTTTTCCCTGTTTATTTATCACATGCATGTTTTTGCTTAACATTTTGATGTTAATAGTAAGTGGAGTGAATAATAATGAGTGGTTCTTTTTTTAAGCTTTTATTTAGTATTTGATTTTCTCCCAGTTACATGTAACACAATTTTTAACATACATTTTTAAAACTTTGAGTTTCAAATTCTCTCCCTCCCTCCAACCCTCTCCATCCCCCACCCCCATTGAGAAGGCAAGTGATTCCATATAGGTTAATCCTGTGTAGTCATACAAAATATATTGATAATAGTCATGTTGTACAAGAAAACATGTACAAGAAAAAAACTCAAGAAAAATAAAGTAAAAAAAAATATGCTTCAGTCTGTGTTTAGACATCAACAGTTCTTTTTCTGGGGATAGATAGCATTTTTCATTACAAGTCCTTCAGAGTGGTCTTGGATCATTGTATTACTGAGAATACCTAAGTCCTTCACAGTTGATCGTCTTACAATATTGCTGTTACTTTGTACCCATTACATTTCACTTTACATTAGCTCATTAGTCTTTCTAGGTTTTTCCGAGAGCATCCTGCTCATCATTTCTTACAGTACAATAGTATACATCATAATCACATACCACAACTTGTTCAGCCATTCCCCAATTGATGGGCATCCCCTCTACTTCTAATTCATTACCCCTAGAAAAGAGCTGCTATAAATATTTTTGTACATATATGTCCTTTTCCTTTTTTGTTTTTATCTCTTTTGGGATACAGACCTAATAGTGGTATTGCTAGGTCAAAGGATACACATTGTTTTAAAGCCCTTTGAGCATAATTCCAAATTGCACTGCAGAATAATTGAAACAGTTTACAACTCTATCAACATTAAAGTCTCATTTTTCCACGTTCCTCCAACATTTTTCATTTACCTTTTCTGTCCGAGTAACCAATCTAATAGGTATGAGGTAGTACTTTAGAATTATTTTAATTTGCATTTCTAACCATCATAGTGAGTTAGAGTATTTTTCATGACTATATCTGATAGCTTTGAATACTTCATCTGAAAATTGAGCATATTTTTATCATTTATCAGTTGAGAAATGGCTCTTATTTTTATACATTTAACTTACTTCTTTATATATTTGAGAAATAAGGCCTTTATCAGAGAAACTTGCTTCAAAATATTTTCAGTTAGATTGCTAAATGTATTTCCCTCCATCCTAATCCCCCTCCCCATTTACTCTTTTCTCTCTCTCTCTCTCTCTCTCTCTCTTCTTTCACCTTGTCTCTCCTCAAAAGTGTTTTGCTTCTGACTACAACTTCCCTTCTATCACACTCCTTTGTCCCCACCCTTTTCTTATCCCCTCCCCCTCCTACTTTCCTGTAAGGTAAATAAGAGATTTCTACACCCAATTGAGTGTGTATGTTATTCTCTTTTTGAGTTAATTCTAATGACAGTAAGGTTTGCTCACTCTCCCTCACTTTCCCCCTCTTGCCCTCCACTACAAAAGCTTTTTCTTGCCTCTTTCAGGTGAGACAAGTTAACCCATTCTATCTCTTCCTTTTTCTTTCTCCCAGTACATTCCTCTCTTACCCCTTAATTTTATTTTTTAGGTACATCCCTTCATATTCAACTCATTCCTATGCCCTCTGTGTATATGTGGTTGTATGGTTTCTCAAAAAAGGACCATGACATCAGGGAGATGATAAAATGACTTCGAATTTACTTTGATTGGAGTGAAGGAAAGGGCTGGACTTTTGTCTCTGTATTCTCCTTCTAACTACCCTAATAATGAGAAAGGTCTTATGAGTTACAAATGGCATCTTTCCATGAAGGAATGTAAACATTTTAAATGTATTAAGTCTGCTATGATTTCCCTTTCCTGTTTGCCTTTTTATGCTTCTCTTAAGGCTTTTATTTGAAAGTCAAATTTTCTATTCAGCTCTGATCTTTTCATCAAAAATGTTTGAAAGTCCTCTATCTCATTGACTATCCATTTTTCTCCCGAAAGACTATACTCAGTTTTGCTAGGTAGGTGATTCTTGGTTGTAATTGTAGCTCTTTTGTCCTCTAGAATATCATATTCCAAACCCTCTAATCCTTTCATGTAGAAACTGCAAAATCTTGTGTAATCCTGACTGTGGCTCCATGATACTTGAATTGTTTCTTTCTGGCTATTTGCAATATTTTCTTCTTGATCTGGGAACTCTAGAATTTGGCTATAATATATCTGTCACTTTTCATTTGGGAATCTCTTTCAGGAGGTCATCCGTGGATTCTTCCAATTTGTACTTTACCCTCTGGTTCTAGAACAGCCCAAAACAACTTGGAAGGTTGGCAGGAAAGGTCTCTTGCTCCAGGGTGAGAGAGGAGTGCATTTCAGCACAGGTCATGTCAGTGCTGCAAGCTGTGCTGCAAGCTTTGCTATGCTAGTGCTCCTCCTCACTCTGGGACTGCTACCCAGGACCCAGATCCCAGTATGGACAAAGCAATAAAGTCCTGTCTCAGTGCTAGCAAAGAGATCCATGCAACTTCCATCCACCCATTTGTTTGACCTCCCTTACTGTCTGTGGGCTGAGAGCTCCAGAAGAAGCTGTTGCTGCCATTGTTGCTACTCCCAAAACCTGCTCCTGGTTTGCTGGTGCTGGGTTTGTGCTGCCGTGGCCTGCACTGGATTGTGCTTCACTCTCACTCAGGTTCAATGTATCTTTCCTGCTAAAGTTGTTTTTGGCATCTATGGGTTGAAAGATCTAGACATCACCACTGCTGCAGTGATTCAGTTGTCCTGAGGCCTGCTCTAGCATTGCTGGGGTCCTGTCTGCCTGCACTGACATGGCCTGTGCTGGCCTGCACTCCCCTCTCACCCTGGTGCAAGAGACCTCTCCTGCCAACCTTCCAGGTTGTCTTACGCTGGAAATTTGTTTCACTCCATCTTTTTGTGGTTTCTGCTGTTCTAGAATTTGAGTCATTTTTTAAAGGTATTTGAAGGGGTTTGTGGGAGAGCTCAGGTGAGTCCCTTCCTTTGCTTTACCATCTTAACTCCACGTCTCCAAATATTCTTATAATATCTCTTTATATGTAGGTCATGTATCTATTTTGATCTTATCTTGGTAAATGATATAAAATATTGATCTATGCCCAATATCTGCCATACTTCTTTCCAGTTTTCCCAACAATATTTTTTTTTTTACCAAATAACGAATTCTTAGCCATTTTATTTCCCATGATCTTCTCTCTTTTGATCATAAACCATTCTTTTATCCATAGATCAGTTGGTTTAATTTCTCCATGCTCCCTTAAGTTACTTATGATATCACCCTTTACATTTAAATCATTTACCTATCTTGACATTATTTTGATATATAGTGTGAGATGCTGGCCTGTGCCTACTTTCTGCCAAACTGTTTTCCAGTTTTCCCAGCAATTTTTGTCAAATGGTGAGCTTTTGTTTGCATCTTTAGGTTTATCAAATTTTAAATTACTGTGGTCATTACTACTGAGTACTGTGTACCTGATCTGTTCCATTGGTCTCCTACACTGTTTTTTACCCAGTTCCCAGATTGCTTTGGTCGTTACCACTTCGTAATATAGTCTCAAATCCAGAACTGACAGGGGGGCCTTCCTTTTTTTTCATTAACTACCTTGATTTTTTTTACCTTTTTTCTTCCAACTGAATTTTATTGCTTTTTCTTTTTTTCTAATTTTCTATAAAATAATTCTTTGATAGCTTAATTGGAATGATATTGAATAAATAAATTAAGGTAGAATGATCATTTTTTTATTATTTTGGCTCAGCCTGCCTATGATCAATTTATACTTCTCCAGTTGTTTAGATCTGTCTTTATTTGTGTGAAAAGTGTTTTATAATTATAATCATGTAGTTCCTGGGTTTGTCTTGATAGGTAGACTCTCAAGTGTTTTATATCATTTAGTTATTTTAAATTGAATTTTTCCATTTCTTGCTTCTGAGTTTCGTTGGTGGTATATAGAAATGCTGGTGATTTATGTGGATTTATTTTATATCCTGTAACTTTGCTAAAGTTGTTAGTTGTTTCAACTAGTTTTTTAATAGGTTCTCTAAGGATACCATCATATTATCTGCAAAGAGCGATAATTTTATTTCTTCATTGCCTATTTGTATTCCTTCAGTTTCTTTTTCTGGTCTTATTGCTACACCTAGCCTTTCTAATATAATATGGGGTGATAATGAGCATCCTTACTTCTCCAACTGATGTTATTGGGAATGCTTCTAGTTTATCCTCATTGCAAATAATACTTGCTGAGAGTTTTAGATAAATACAACTTATCATGTCAAGGAGAGCTCAATGTATTCCTGTTTTTTAGTGTTTTTAATAGGAATATATGTTGTATTTTCTCAAAAAAAAATTTTTACATCTGTTGATATAAATCATGTGATTTTTGTTGTTTTTGTTATTGGTATGGTCAATTAATCTTAGAATTTTCCTAATATTGAACTAGCCTAGCATTCCTAGTATTAATTCTTTACCTGGTCATAGTATATAATCTTTGTGATATATTGCTATAATCTCCTTGCTAGTATTATAGTTAAAATTTTACAGTGATATTCACTAGGGAAATTGGCCTATAGTCTTTTTTTCTCTGTTTTTGCTCTCCCTGGCTTAGATATTAAAACAATATTTGTTTCAGAAAAGGAATTGGGTAAACCTCCTTCTTTACCTTTTTTTTAAAATAGTTTATATAATATTGGGATTAATTATTCTTTAAATGTTTGGTAGAATTCATTTATAACTCCATCTGGTCCTGGAGATTTGGGGGGGGGCTGGAGGGGGCTTATTTTTGGCTAGTTCAATTTCTTTTTCTAAGATGGGACTATTTAAGCATTCTATTTCCTCTTCTTTTAATCTGGACAATTTATATTTTTGTAAGTATTCATCCATTTCACTTAGGCTGGCATAAAATTGGGCAAAGTGACTTCTACTAATAATTATGTTAATTTTGTCATCATTGGTAATGCATTTATCCTTTTTATTTTTGATACTGGTAAATTGGTTTTCTCCTTTTTTTAAAATAAAATTAACCAACGGTTTATCTATTGTTTTTTATTAAACCAGCTCCTATTTTTATTTAGGATTAGTTATTTGGGATTTAGTGGGTTTTGTTCACTTTCACTTTTATTAATCTGTCCTTTGATTTTTCAGGATTTTCATTTTAGTAATTAATTGGGGATTTTCTTTCTTCTAGTTATTTTAGTTGACTATCCAATTGATCTGTTGTGTCCCATTTTTAATCAGTGTATGCATTTAGAGATGTAAAATTTCCCCTAAGCGCTCCTTTGTCTGCATCCTAAAAATTTTGATGCATTATCTCATCATAGTTACGATCTTTAGTGAAATTATTGATTGTCTCTATGATTTGTTCTTTGATGCACTCATTCTTTAAGATTAGGTTATTAACTTAATAAATTTAATCCATTTCCACAGCCCTTTGTTGAATGTACTATTTCATTTCATTTCATATTTCTGCTTTTCTACCCTTGTTTTTGAGGTTTTTATGCCCTGTGACAGTGCCAATATGTAGGTGAGACAAAGATAGACGGACACCCAGACAGACAGGCAGACAGACAGACAGATATATAGGTAGATTCCTTTCTATCCCCATCCAGTTTTCTCATCTGGTGATTTTTAAATAAAGTGATTGATAGCCTTACTTCTGAATAATTTAAGAGGAGTCCTGAATGTACTCAGAAAAATCGACTGGATATTATTTCAAGTTCCCTTCTAATAGTTCTGTGATTCTTTATTCTTGCTAGTATAGTCCATTCATTAGATATTTCCACAAAAGCAGCTTTTGAGATTTCATGAAAGACAGTATGGTCATAGACACAATGTTTAAGCTATATGTGCTTCATTACCTTCTAGTATCAGTTTAGCAAGATATTGTGAGCTGAGACTCTTAGATATTAAAAATAAGACATAGAAAAAGACATAGATTGCATCACTAAGAAAAGTACCTGAATGCCTAATAGTTCAAACCAAATATACTATATTTAGAAGATTTTTTTAAAGATTTTTTTTTATCAGCAGTTATTGAAGAGAATGAGTAAAGTAGTTTTATTGTAAAGCATTTTAAATGTCTTAAGTGCACAATATTATTATTATATATACATAGTCTAACAGAGTTGTAATTGTAGGAACAATAAATTTCAGTATCATCATTATGTCTGCACATTATTTTTCATTTTTAATATTTTTAAAAAATAATGAAGTGAGAAAAGGCTATAGGAAAGACATTTGGAGGGATAATTTCTTATGTATTTTATTCTAATTTGTTCTACTCTTGGGTGCTGCCCCTATTAAATCTCATTGTTCTGGCAGGGCACATAAATATTAAAATTTAGAGCATGAACATACACTTGGTCTGTTTCTATATGAGGTAAGAATAACCAGTTGAGAAGTGAAAAATGCAGTTTCACCCTTGGGGGAAGAGGCATCTAGATTCCTTCCCAAATACTACTGACAATTTTTTTTTCACTAAGTTGACTGATTTATTTATTTTGGCATTCAACTACCTTAGGGTGGCCCAAAGCTTCTAAGATTATACTACTTTAAGAACATGAATTCTTGAATTCTATTCTAACACCCTATTCTGGAATTCACCATTTCTTAGATAAGTGAAAAAGCTTTTCAGACTACGACTATTTCCCCAAATCTACTTACATTGCTTTCTACCATTGCGTATAGAACTAGGTCTTTGTCTTTACATTCTTTATATTTTAGAGCCCCTGGACCAGCTGTATGTCTGTCTTTCCTCCTCAGAATCGTCTTCCTGTTTGATACTAATCCTAAGTCTATCTCTATGCCCTACTTAGCCTAAACCTACTTTTCATACTCACCGTAACTGCCAGTCCCTCTGTTCCTTAGTACCATTCAAGGCTACTTTCTTTTCCCTTCCCAATTAGGTGAACAGGTTCCATTCTGTACTGCCCCATACTATAGCAAATCTCTTGAATCCTGAGTTTTTCTTGTCCTACTACGTATTACTTCTTGCCAAACCTCTCGAAATTACTTTCACAACCCATCTCCTTTCCTCCTATTCATATGCTACTGAAGGGAAAGAAAGAAATCACAAAGTCATGCTGATTGAGTACACTCCAGTTTTTTATTATCTGATATCCACTGGAATCTCTTTGCAACAAGGAAATATTATTATTCTTCCCTAATAGATTCCCTTTGCCACTCACTACATTGACTATTCCAAATCATCTCTTCCATGCTACCCCTTTTCCCACTTTTTCTGTTAGAGACCTCACTATAGTTCACTCTTCACCTCAAAAACATCAAGGCCATTCACCAAGAGCGCCCCCATTTTTCCTCATGACTATTTTATATCATTCAGACACCATCTAATACTATCTACTTCTTCCCTCCAGACCTCTTTGCCAAGGTCAAATATACATATTTACAAATATACAAATTTACATATACTCTTGAACTCCCCTCTAGTCTTCTCAAGTAGACTATCCCCCACTCTGTCTCTAATCTTCAGTCTCTTCCTGAATGTAGGTTCCTTCCTGGTGCATACCAATATAACCATGTATCCCCCAATCTTAAAAATCCTCACTAGGTCCTACCGTCCCTTCTAGCTATTATTGTATATCTCTCTTTCCCATCTCAGCTAAACTCCTTGAAGAAGTCATCTATACTCAGTGCATTACACTACATCTTCGCTCAGTTTCTTCTCATTGAAATCCTGTTATCCGGTTTCCATCTTCATCTTTTAACTGAAATTGCTGTCTCCAAATTTACTATTGATGTCTTAATTGCCATATATATTGGCCTTTACCCAATTATCCTCCTTGACTTTTATACAGCATTTAACTCTACCTTTTCTTCCTAGATATTCTCTCTGTTCTGAGTTTTCTATTCTCTTGGTTCTCCTATCTTTCTGTCCAGTCATTCTCAATCTCCTTTACTGAATTTTTGTCCATACCATGCCCACAATTAGACATTCCTTAAGACTCTGTCTTTGGCTCTCTTCCATTTTTCTCTTTATGCTCTCACTTAGTGATCTAATCATCTAGCAGATCCAATTTTCATCTTTGTGCAGTTGATTCCCAGACTATAGTCTAGCCCTCGTCTCTACCCAGAGCTCCAGACCTACATCACTGATTGCCTATCAAACATTACAATTTATATATATCCCATAGGCATCTGTATGTGGCAAGAGCAGTGCCCTACTCCATTAAAGTTATTCTAGCTAACTTTTTATTACACTTAAAAGATACTGAAATTTTTCTTAAGATTTAATTGACTCAAGACACTAAGGTTAGGGGAATTCAGATAACTTTCTGATTCTCTAAATATTAAGAAAGCCTAGCCATGAAGGGCAAGAACTCTCCAGTTACTCAGTCAGTATTGTTATTTTCAAAATATTTTTTCCAATTACATGTAAAATTTTTTAACATTTTTTTTTATTTTGAATTCTAAATTCTCTGTTTCCTTTCCCTCCCTCCTCATTGAGGAGGCAAACAATTTGCAATGGGTTAAAAATGTCCAGTCATGCAAAACATATTTCCGTATGAGTCATGTAAAAGAAAACCCAGACCAAAAATACCCAAGAAAAATAAAGAAAGGTTAAAAGTACTATGTGATCTGTTCAGACTTCATCAGTGCTTTCTCTGGAAGTGACCAGCATTTTTATTCAAGTCCTTCAGAACTATCTTAGATCATTATATTGCTAAAAATAGCTAAGTTTATCATCATATATAATATGGCTGTGATTATACCCAATGTTCTCCTGGTTCTGCTCACTTCACTTTGCATCAGTTCATCTAAGTCTTCCCAGGTTTTTCTGAAAACATCCTGCTCATCATTTCTTATAGCATAATAGTATTCCATCACAATCATTTACCACAATTTGTTCAGCCATTCCCCAATCAAAGGACATTCACTCTTCAATTTTGAATTCTTCCAATAAATATTTATTAATTCCTATGTGACAGGTACTAGACTAAGTCCTGGAAATATAATTAAAGGAGCTCAAATTCAAATGGGAAAGACAACATATAAATAGAAAAATACATACAAGGCATGTGCAGAGTAGATGGAAGACAATCACAGAAGGCAAGGCAGTAGCAGCTGGAGGGAGCAGGAAGGGCCTTCTGTAGAAAGTGAAATTTAGGGTGGAGTAAAGATGGTGGAGTAGAAAGATACATATACTCTAGTGCTTGCCCCACAGCCCACAAAATACTGGTAAAAAATGATTCAACAAATTCTAGAACAGCAGAAACCACAGAACAACAGAGTGAAAGAAGTTTCCAGCCAAGGTAACCTGAAAGGCCGACAGGAAGGTTCTGTCTCATGGGATGTTGAGCAGAGAGGAGCCCAGCCCTGGCTACAAGGCACTGGGACGAACAAGACCTGAACACAATTCCCAGAAGGAAGGGTCCTAGATCCCTCAACCCACAAGCGACAAAGAAAGCTCCAAAGGTCAGTGTGGGAGGGCTTTCCCAACTGGGCAAGAGGGGAGTGGGGTCCACCCAGCAGAGGCGGCAGTGGCAGAAGCAGCAGCAGGTGGCTGGGCAGCTACAGTGGTTGTGGAAGCAGCCTGGGTCCATTGTCCAGGCAGCTCAACTTAAAGCCTCTGGGGGAATTAAGCAGCTGATCTGAACCTCGGCACTCACTGGCAGCCCCACTCCCACCCAAAGTCCCTAAGGGAACTGAGCAGCTGCTCTGAATCTCCGCCTTGAGCATGGTACTGGGAGGAAGAGGAGCACTAGGACCCTTCTCTTGACAGAGGATTCAGAAGTCAAGTAACTGGCTGGGAAAATGCCCAAAAAAGGGAAAAAAAATAAGACCATAGAAGGTTACTTTCTTAGTGAACAGGCATCTCCTTCCATTCTTTCAGATGAGGAAGAACAAGGCATACTGTCAGAGGAAGTCAAGGCTTTTGCCTCTAGTACCTCCAAAATGAATATGAAATGGGTCAAGCCATAGAAGAGCTTGAAAAGTGAGTTAATAGCTTGCTAAAGGAGAACCAAAAAAAATACTGAGGAAAATAACACCTTTAAAAAGAGGCTAATTCAGTTGGAAAAAAGAGGTCCAAGAAGCCAATGAGGAGAAAGAGGCTTTAAAAAGCAGAATTAGCCAAATGGAAAAGAAGGTTCAAAAGCTCACTGAACAAAATAGTTCTTTAAAAGAGAGACCAGAGTTCAGGGAAGCTAATGTCAATGAGATAAACCAAGAAGTTAAAAAACAAAACCAAAAGATTGAAAAAATAGAAGATAATGCGAAACATCTCATTGGAAAAACAACTGACCTGGAAAATAAATCCAAGAGAGATAATTTAAAAATTATGGGACTACCTGAAAGTGATGATCATAAAAAGAGCCCAGACATCATCCTTAATGAAATTATCCAGGAAAACTGCCCTGACATTCTAAAACCAGAGGGTAAAATAAGTATTGAAAGACTCTATTGATCACCTCCTGAAAGAGACCCAAAAACAGAAACTCCTAGGAATATTGTGGCCTCATTCCAGAGTTCCCAGGTCAAGGAGAAAATATTGCAAGCAGCTAGAAAGAAACTATTTGAGTATTGTGGAAATACAATCAGGATAACACAGGATCTGGCAGCTTCTACATTAAGGTATCGAAGGGCTTGGAATAGGATATTCCAGAAGTCAGAGGAACTGAGATTAAAACCAAGAATCACCTACCCAGCAAAACTGAGTGTAATACTTCAAGGGAATAGGTGGTCATTCAGTGATATAGAGGGCTTTCAAGCATTCTTGATGAAAAGACCAGAACTGAATAGAAAATTTGACTTTCAAACATAAGAATCAAGAGAAGCATGAAAAGGTAAACAGGAAAGAGAAATCATAAAGTACTTTCTAGAGCTGAACTATTTACATTTCTGCATGGAAAGATAATATTTGTAACTCTTGAGACTTTTCTCAGTATTTGGGTAGGCGGAGGGATTATACACATACCTATATGTATACACACACACACACACACACTCACATATAGACAGAGAGTACAGGTTGAGTTGAATCAGAAGAGATGATATCCATAAAAAAAAATAAAATTAAGGTGTGAGAGAAGAAAATATTGGGAGGAGAAAGGGAGAAATGGAATGGGGCAAGCTATCACTCATAAAAGAGATAAGAAAAATCTTTTTCAATGGAAGAGAAAAGGGAGGAGATGAGAGGGGAAAAGCGAAGCTTACTGTCTTCACATGTGGCTTAAGGAAGGGATAACATGCTCATGAAATTTGGTATGAATATCTATCTTACACTACAGGAAAGCGGGGAGGAGGAGACAGGTGAGGTGAGGGGGATGATAGAAGGGAGGGCAGATGGGAGAAGGAAGCAAGTAGAAGTAAACACTTTTGGGAAGGGACAAGGTCAAATGAGAGAATAGGAAAAAAGTGGGGGGGGACAGGGTAGGATGGAGGGCAATATAGTTAGTCTTTCGCAACATGACTATTATGGAAGTCTTGCAAAACAACACATATATAACCTGTATTGAATTGCTTGCCTTCTCATTGGGGATGAGTGGGGAAGAAGAAAGGGAGAGAAGTTGGAATTCAAAGTATTAGAAACAAATGTTGAGAATTGTTATTGCATATAACTGGGAAATAAGAAATACAGGTAAATGGGGTATAGAAATTTATCTTGCCCTACAAGAAAAGAGAGAAGATAGGGATAAGTGAAAGGTGGGGTGTGATAGAAGGGATGGCTCATTGAGGGAAGGGGTAACCAGAATGCAAGATATATGGGGTGGGGGAAAAGGAAAGATGGAGAGAAAAATTCTAACTCAAAATTTTGTGGAAACGAATGTCAAAATTTAAAAATAAATAATTTTTTTTTTAAAAAAAGTGAAATTTAAGCTGTACCTTGAAGGAATCCAGGGAAACTAAGATGTGGAGATGAGGAAGGAGAATATTCCAAGGTTGAAGGACAGCCAGACCTGCAGCATGACCAATACACCACAGCAAAGCTATACTCAGCCAAATCAAGGCTATAATTTTGTTGAGTATCCTTTCTATGATTTGAATATCTTTCCTCATGGCTAAGATAATATGCTTTTGTTACATGTTAAGTAGATTACTCATGTTAAGTAGATTACTCTTGTCTTATTTCATTCCAGTTTCTTTAAGTTGCTAATTCAGCCTGAGTCTACTAAAGCACCTCAAACTCTACATGTCCCAAACAAAAATTTCCCTATTATTCTTGAGGACTCCACAAACCCTCCAATCACCTACGTTGCAGTGTTTGTCATCTTTAGCTCCTCTCATGTTCCTCCCACATATCTATTCAGTCACTGATTTTTTTCTCTACAACTCTCACTTATGTCCCCTTCTTCCTAGATTATTGTAGTAACCTTGTAATTGACCTTGCTTCCCCACTTCCATCCTCCTCCATGCAGATGCAAACATACTTTTCCTAAATTGTATATCTAACTATGCCTCTTTTAACCTCCAGTGGTTCCCGATTACCTCTAGGATCAAATATAGACTCTTCTGTTTGTCATTTAACACGTTTCACATCCTGGATTCTTCCTATCAAGCTTTAAACACAATTCTCCTGTGCATTTACTTTATAGTCTAGCCATACTGACCAAATTCTTGTTATTTATACATAATGCTTCGTCTCTGGTCCCTGCTTTTTGCTCTTGCTTTCCTCTGTGCCTAGAACACTTTCCCTAAGAACCTGTGCCTTATATAATCCTTAGCTTCCTTTCACACTCAATTCAAATGCCACCTTCTGCAGATAGCCCTTTCTGGTCATGCTCTTTAATTCTCCAGATACTAGTGTTTTCTCTTCCAAAATACTTTCCATCTACTTGTTTTTATCTTGGATGTACCCATCTATGTATATGTTGTCTCTCATATTGGAATGTAAATATTCCTTGAGAATAGAGACTATTTTTGCCTTTTCTTTGTGAATCCACTTAGCACAATGACTGGCATATAATAAGAGATAAATAAATGTTCATTGACTGATTTCCACAGCCACAGCTGCCACTAAACTCTTCTTAATCCAGCAATACTTCTATAATATAGGTCACAGGCCTTCCAGATTCTACAAAGAAGTCATTGAATCAGCTCATCCAAAATGTATCACATTCTTACTGTCCTCTTACTTTAAGTTAGGGACTTGCAGATTTTCTCCTAGGCTATTCTGACAATTCTAAATTGAAATTTCCATTGAAATAATTCCCACTGAAAACAATTATGAAAAGTTTCCATTCATAAAGAATTATACCCTTTTTCTAAAAGAAATATCTGTAAGTTCATTAAATGTACTTATAATACATCAGGTCTACTGGAATTTGTTTTGGTGTAGGGATAGAGAATGGGCATGTGATTTCACAATTTGGCATATTGAATGTAATTGTGTAGGAAAGTTTTTGAACAATGCAAGTTGGCCCTCTCTCTTCAAAAATGCTCAAATGATCATTTTACTTACTTATTCCTTTCTTCACCCTTTAAATAACATAAGACATAGACACAAAAAGCACTATATGTCTGCAGTTTCAGGGTAGAAAATAAAATATCATGACTTGAACTTGAAAACAAACAAATGCATAAAATCAAGTGCTTCTGCCAACATAACTATAGACCATTATTATTAGGATTAGTCCTGACTGCCAAGAAAGACAGTTTAGTACTCTTTTAACACATCTGAAATAACTTAATCTGCTTTTAACGAACCTGCGTTTGCTAAAAAATATGGGCATCCATAACTAAAACAATTTTTAAAAATTGAGTTTATTATTTAGTATGAAAGTCATCTGCTTTCTAGTCATTGTATATTTTCATTAGCATAGATCTGCCCTTTCATTAAATAATAATTTAAATTAAAAAAATTTCTTTCTGGGCAGCTCTATATCTGTGATGTTATTAGTACATTGAACTCTTGGTGTAAAAACTCTTATCAACTAGTACACATCAGCAATTCATTAATAACTTATAGTCTTAGGAAGTTCCCTGAGACACTGAGCAATTGAGATTTGGCATTGATCACATATCTAGGTTCCATAAGAAGCAAGGCTTCAATCCAGGTGTTCCTGACCTCTAAGACGACCTTCTATCTACCACACTGCACAGCTTCTCTTTAGGACCTTTGTATTATTTGAAGATGACAAGCAACAAGAAAAATTATACTTATAAAAATTGATTTATAAAAATTTTCCTTTTGATTAAGAAACCATCTCAAATAGAGACATGTTTTGGGCAGTTGGCCTCCTTGAGGCCTGCCTTGTGGCTTTGGAGAAGACTTTGCTGGATTCAGCAAGGGAGTCATGCAGGTGCCAGAACTTGCTGGGAAGCAAACACCTGCCAGGCTCCTCCAGATAACTCTGTCAGTCAGAGGCATTTTCCCAGGCTCCCAGATGAATGGTCTCTAATAGCCGTGGGAGAGGGCTTTCTACTGTTATGCACTGTACCACAGACTCTACTTGGCAGCTTTGTGGAAGCTCAAGTCTACTTGGCTGTGAGTCCACTGGAAAACAAGTGATGCTGGATAGTTTTACAGTAAAAACCCAGTGTCTGATATTTCCTCTCAGTATCCTGGGACCATGAAATATAACAACCGGGGCAAATTACCACTCCCTTAAAATGCATTACTCACTGGAGCACATTACTGCCTAAAAGTAAACTACAGTCTCTGTGAGCTTGAATGGAATTTGTTCAAGTCACATTTGGAGTTTTAGCTTCTCTGTTAATGAATTTTTCGAACCACCAATAAAAACATATAATTTCAAGCAGAATATGAAATTTTTAAAAAGCTAATGAACATATTTAATAATTGTTTGCCTTTTCATACCACTTACAAACATAATTTTCTGCTCTTTTCTTGAAGGTTAAATGTTCTTTTCTGAACAACTTAATAAGCTGGGTCAGATTTTACTTAGTGACAGGCCTTCATTTTTGTTGTAATTATTGCAAAATGATGAGTAGAAAGGTAGAGGAAATTAAGAGTTAATTTAGGGTGTCCCCTATGTTTTAATGCAGTGCTAAGTTATTAAAGGTATGTAGAGATTAGAGCTGTACTGAGACTTTGGGGACACCCTGTAGAGGAGGAAAGAGTATAAGAGAAATAATGTGTTCTAGCCAATCCTGGAAAACCTCATTATTTAGAGAATCCATGGTTGTACCAGAATTACCTTCTAAAATATAATATTCATAAGACCTTTTTGAGTAGTGTTTTATGGATCACAGATTTAGATCAAGAAGAGAGAAGATCATTTAATCCAAACCCTTAATTTTACATATGAGGACATCAAAGCCCAAAACAGTGAAGTTCAAGACCTTTGTGGTCGTATTGTACGTAGCAGAGCTGGAGTATGAATCAGCCTCCACATCTAGCCCTCTACCCAGGGTCACATTTGCAAAGCAATTGCATCAGAATTACCCTGTGAGGTAAGGTATGTAGTGCACAGGTGTTGTTATCTCCATTTTACCAAAGAGAAAATAGCCTCCAAAAGGTTGTAACTTGCATAAAATCACTTTGATACTTTAATGGATCTATGATCTCATCAATGTGATTATTGCCTCTTTTTGTGTAAATTTACAAGCCCATCCATGCCATTTCTTCCTCCATGACTCTTATCTCTATTTTTTGCTCCAGCGAGCTAAAGATCTTCCTCACCATGGTTTTACTTTCTGTGGACTCCAGGGTAGCACTTGAGCTTAATATTTTAATCATGTATTTCCTTGCTGACGTAAACATTTTCAACCCACATCTTTAATTCAGCAGGCTAGGAATAGGACTATACAAAGCCAAGAAAATGAATGAAATAGGACCTTGCTATCTCTAGGTCTACAATCCTGTGACTTCTTTGCCAAGTGGTAATAACTTTGACTTGGAAAATAGCAAAGCACAGCTTTAGCCCTACATAGGTAAAGAATATGACTTCTTTTCTTTACTCTTGATTTTCAGGAGATAAGGTTAGAGCTCCTTTATCATTAGTGATTAGTAGATGAATGAAAATCGACTTTTTGTGAGATTTTCAAGTAGTTACTTGACTGCATACATGATACAGCATACCCACATTTTAACTCACTTTAAAGATTTATCATTATGCTTCTGCAAAAGACTAGTAAAATTTGATGACCAAGTATAAATATTTTGTAAATTAAATTTCTGTTGTGCTTATATCAGGTATTAGGCAAAGACTGAAATACACCAATCAAAAGAAGCCATCTTAAGAATTAAATCCTTTAGCATCTCTACTAAAGAATACTATCTTTGTAGAATGTAAGCTCCTTAAGGGCAGGAACTATCTCCTTTTTGTCTTATTTCCAAAGTCGATTTTAGTGCCTGTAGCATAATAGGATTTTAATGAATAGTTGTTGAGTTGAATTGTGTTGTAACCTGTAATATTAGGTTATATTTTAGATATTATAGCAAGGTTCCTGTGCAGTTTCAATGAGAAATTTTGTTGAATGTCCTATGTTTTACTGATGTGCTGAGTAGTGAAAGTTATACTCTCATAGTAAAACTCTAGTTTATGTCTACCAAACCAGAGGGATAGAACAGATGTCATGGAATTTAAATGCTGTTTTCCACTTACGTAGTAAATTACAGATTTCCAGGAACAAAATACAAAAAGATTAGTAATTTTTTTGTCATTTGTCTCTTTACTGGAAGCAAAATCGAAGATTTTGTCAATTGGGGTAAACTGAAATGAAAATCTTTAATAACATCTTAAATGTATGATATTTATTAATATATCATCTGAGCCTTAATTACCCAGAGCATTTAATATACCAGCAGAGGTTGGGTGGCCTAGAAAAGTATTGCATATTTCATATTTTTCCATATTATGGGTAAAACATTGTCATTGCTGTTCAAAATCAGTTTTGACCCAGTGATTTTGTTAGTTCATAGCCACTGATTTATGTCTTACAAAATACCAAAGCAACAAGATAAATAAACAAATGTAAAATATATTTCTATTCTTAAAATTATCTCACAGAGTATTTTCTTTATTGAAATCCAGGTAATTCAAAAGATTTGCACATTTTCTTTGACTTTTTCTTCTGAAGAAAACCACATGACCGGAATGAAATCTACTCTTCTAGTATTGTAGATGGGTCTTTTAGGAAATTTTGTATCATTTCACTAAATCTCTAAGTAGTCCTTTAATAGTTTCAGTTGGCATCTCTTTTTTCATGCATTCTCAACAAAAGGGATTATATGTTATATCAACAATTTTTTAGAAAAGTTTTCAATGTTTGATTTCACTGAAAATATTTTAGAAAGATTGTGATTGTCAAAATGAAAAACTATTGGTAATTTTCTTTAGTATTCTTCTTTAAATATAGTAAGATATTTAATAACATTGAGATCATAAACTATATTTAAAGACAAATGAGACCTTAGGACTTGTGAAGTATAGCACGCTTATTTTACAGATGAGGAAACCAGTAAGTCTACAGTAGTGAGGTAACTGTTCAGGATCTCTGGGTAATGGCATAACAATTACTAGAACATAGTTCTCCTGACTATGTGGTGCTCTTTCCTATATAAATTCTTGCCAAAGCATTTCTCATTTAAAAGTCTATATTATTCACATTATGACAGTCTCTGAAGGAAATCCAATAATACAGACCCTCTGTGTCTGCCTAATCTCAGCAATAGGGATGGAGAAAGAAACACTCATAAGACCAGTAATCTCAAACCACTCACATGGTGCCTGGGTTCTCCAATCTACCGTTTGACAAGATCAGGAATGATGCAGCAATCAGCACAATTACTTTATTTTAACTCCTCGTAATTTATTTTTAGTCACTGGGTATTATCCACCTTCTTCGCTGGCCATTTAGGATTATTATAAGGGGAATTTATATAACCAGTTACTCTATACTTCTTCATTTCCATTATGAAAGAGGAGATATGTTTCACCTCCATCCTGGAACCAAACATTTTTTAATATTAGTGATGTAGGATGGTTCCTACTCCAAGGGCTTCCATTTAGCTGTACCCATTAATAACTTGCATAGAAACTACTAGAAGCAATTCTTGAAAACTCATGATGTCCATGCCCACAATCCAGTTGCTCTGATCAGCCACTATAGCTCAGACCCAAACAGAAAAATATTTCATCTACCTCTATCTAAGCAAGAGCACTCTTTCCCAGAACTCACAGTAGAATTTGGGGTTTTCATATGTTGCCTTTGGGGACTCTTCTATATTGGATTGAACAGAATAGTTACATAATCTTCATTCAAACAGTCACAATAGCCACAAGATGTCACAATAACTTTAAAATAACTGTAATAATATCAAATTCTGATCATAACAACAGTTAAAAACAGAGTTCCAAATAAAGATGGTCCATTTTTTTTTCTTTTGCAAAGAAGGAAATAAAATTTAGGAAAATTACCCTAATTGATAAAAAAAATACTTTTAAGATGGACTAGTTGTAAAGAAGAAAAACGAGTAAGCCACATATTAAAGTTCTAGATTCCAGTATTTAAATTTACAGCAGTTTGAGAGTCTGAAATCCTGATGTCGTATGATTAAATCACACTTGAATATGTCCCTTTCTAATGGCTGACTTTACCATTTCATGTAAAATATCTCTATTACAGAAGATTGGTAAGTGATAAAAAAATGTGAAGACTTTGCATATTACCATACCTTGGGTCTGATTCATGCCAGCAGCTGGCTCATGAGTCAGCAAAAAAAGTTTGATTCTCAGCATTCCATTCTGTAATAATCTTTTTATCAATGTCCATTAGCTTTCTAAGCCCTGGTAACTCTGGTGCACAGCCTCTGATACTGCAACCCTTGCCCAAAGTGGACTCTTTCTAACAGTCTTCCAAATATGGACACAAAATCTATGTCTATCTAACAAGCTGGGGGCATAGAAGACCTCTCAAAATAGAGTGGGAAATTTTAGGGATGTCTTAGATTTTCAGTGGAATAGAAGCACCCTTATTAGCCCAGTTGTGGTCATCTCAATATAATTTTGCTGACCTCTTCTTAGATTGACAAATCAGTGACCCCCTGTTTTAAAAGTCAAACACAAAGTTCTTCATGGGAGAGAATATCATTCCGCTCTGCCCAGGTCACATGGCAGTGGCCATTATGCTACCTTCCATCATCCCCAGAGTTTCTATTTGTGTGGAGAGCTGCTACAGCTCCCCCAATCCCCAAATCACTTAACCTAGACATGTATAGGAGTCTAGGACTAAAAACTTCATGGGTTTTTTTTTCTCATTAACTTTCTAGTTGATGATGAGTTTTCTGAATTTAAGATCTTTTTTACTTGAATCATTTTATGTAGGGGGAGGACCACATCTCTCTTGGACATCTTCCAACAGATTACCTTGAAGCTTTATTTCTTTATTGGGAAGTATACCTGATATCTGACAGGAAGGTGACAGACTGTTCTTTTTGTAAGCAAACAGAGATTCTATATTTGAGGTCATCAACCTGTCATAAGGACTATGTTCCTAAATGATATTTAATGATTAAATGATATTTAATATTTAATTTAAACCTAAGAAGTTTACAATTTAATTCATTATTTTGCTTCCAAAGTGTAGGACTTAAAAGTATTCTTTCAGTTTTACCTGTTTATGTCACTTTGTAAATGAGGTAACTCGGGCAATTATAGAACTATCCTAAGAAACTGAGTCTGAAATCAGTGTCTGTTCTGAAATAATGACCTCGAACCTGATGATTATTTTTTTCATTGTCTTATAGGATGTGGGCTTCACATAACAGCTTATTTCATCAAAAGAGGGATTCACCTTCATTGTATTGTGGGAAAGTCAAATTGTGGTAAGCAGCATGCTCTTTGGGTTCTACACCCAAATAATATACTATAATCACATTTTTCCAGAAAAGAAATAAGGATCAAAGAATTGGCCATGTTATCACTATTGTAACCTGCATGTAGTTTAAGTATTTATTAGAAAAATTTTGAAAATGTTTTCATATATATATATGTAAAGATATGTATATATAGATATATACTTCCTTATATTTATTATCTAACTGGGGATAATCAGCTGAGCCAGACCAATTTTTACTTTTCTGATGAGTCTCAGCAATTTCTTAAGTCTCCACAGTGAATCAACAAGAGATTGCACCATAAATCACTTCATCATTGTTTAAGCACATTGTAACATCAAAAATATAATACAAGTGTGTACATGAAAAAGATTTTTCTCAATCTAATGCCATAAAATCCCTACACAGGTGAGGGAAGTGGGCCAGATTTTTTTTCTTTTACTTTTTCTGAAGCCAAGGTGTTCCAAGGGGAAGTGACTTTTAAAATGTCCAGGCATTAACAATGAAGTCAAATAATAGTAATTATCTTTTGAACTGGTCCTTTTTCAAAGAAAAGAAAGTTAGCTGTATTTGGCCAATTTAAGAATATTTTTTTAGATTTTTTTTTTATATCTTATGAAAATATTTTTAGTCTTTACAAAGGAAAGAAGAGCTCATTTTCAGCTTTCAGATCAGAAAAAGTTTCACTGGAAGTATGATACCTAGGTTTGACCTTGACAAAAGGAGAGGATTTCTACATATACTGAAGCTCATTGTACAAATGGAGGAGCCACACAATCAAAGTACACAAACTGGAGATGACAGAGTAAGAAAAGGAGATCTAGAGTAGTCTAATTTAGTTAAAATGTAGAATATTAGAGTCTCATAACTGAAAGAGACTTCAGGGACCATCTAGTCCAAACCATATCTGAAAACAGTTCTTTGTGCAATGTCCTCCTAATTGGTTTTCAACCCTTTTCTCCAAGATCTGCAGTCAGCAGGATTTAACTGGACAATCTGATCTGATAATCTCCCTGGTTAATCTAGGTCACTTTTTCTGTAGTTCTTATTTTAAGAATTTTTCTTTCCGTATATTAACTTCAACACAATTCAAAAAAATAATTACAAAGGATGACAAGAGTAAAGCATATCATCAAATACATATATCAGTACAAAAGATTGTCATAGGCCCTTCGTACCAACGGACAACCAGTGTGTGGGTACACCACAGTAAATTTCAGGGAAGACAGACAAGAACACACGGGTTGTGCAAGAACAAATGGGCTGCAGGCTGCACTGCATTGCCCTTGGGATGGGCCATCGGGTCCCTGTGGCAAGGGTAGTCTGTGGGATGAGTGCCCAGGCATCGCCAGGACACCAAGAACAGTGCTAGGAACTCCGCAACTCAGAAACACTGGCAATGGGTGCTGCCCAACATGGAAGGTCAGTGGTGACTGATGGCAGAGAGAAGGCACAACTATCCATTTCTCATGTTGCTTCTGTTTTCTCTGTCCAGACAATGAGTAGTGGATTGGAATAACAGAATAAAAAAATGGTAAATGAATGATGAAACAAAAAACATATTCCACTCTCATTATGTGAGAGAGGCAGCTTCTGGAGCCAGGAAGACTTGAATTTGAATCCTACCTCTAGCGCAACCTGGTTTTGTGAGTGCTCAAGGCTACTCTCTTGAAGACTCTTAAGTTACAGAGAAAGTACTGACCTGAATTGGTAGGAGGAATTTATTCATCTGGGACTAATTTCTCTATATCCAGTGAACTCTTAAGAGATACAAGTACAGAAGTGGGGTGGCCCATTGGCTCACAGACCTTACATTCTAATAGGAGAAGACAACACACATATTGAAGTGATTGCCAGGGAAGGGAATGTCTAGGGAGTCCCTGGAGTTGTGAGTTGATTGATAATATAGTCACTTGACACTTGTGTAGGAACAGTGGTATGGTAGTATTGATTTGAACAAGAGATAGGGATTGGAAGTGTGTGTGGAGGCAGCAGTGGCAAAATGACTGAGTGTGTAAGGCTGGATACGACTTATGGTCTGGTCTGGGCGTCAAGGTGCAGAAGACCACATATGGCAAAGGGTTGTCTCTCTGGCCTCACTCCTCACCCTCTTTGTTGCCCTCTGATTAGAAACTTAAGAGTCTGAATCCTCAAAGTACTCTCAAAGTTTAACTCCAGTTCTTTCAATTCCCAGTATATTTCCTTGTCTGGTTTCTTCCAGAAGCTCCAAAGCACTTTGCTGTTGTACCTAATTTATACCTTTGATTGACTGGTTGATTCCATACAGCTTTCTGGGAACTATTCACACTTAGTTTACACATTTAATTGACTGAATCTGTAACTCGGTCAGAGATGTTCTTGCCTGATAAAGGTATACAAGCATAGAGCATCTAATTAGTTGCATGAATTGAGGTAGGAGCATGGGGGAGGAGGTTTGAAATATCCTTAGAGTATACTTAGAAACAGAACCAATCCAAATTTTAGCAAAGTTTTTGATAAAGTATCTCTGGTAGCACCTGTGGTTCAACATTATTTCTAAAGGATAGAATAGCTGCTTCCTCCTCCCTTCAGTTCTCTCTTCTTTGGGAAGGGCTTCATATCTTTTTTCTTTTACACTCTCCTCTATGGCTCTAGATCTTTTCCCTTCTTTGTTTTCGAATTGATGTGTTGTTGTTGGTTTGTTCTTTGGTTTGGTTTGGTTTTTTGTAATGAATACTTCCTTCTTTCTGGTTCCCTGGAAAGTAAAAGCAGGTTTCCTGAGTTCTTTCACCTTCTGCTGTAACAAGGAGATTAGCATATATTTTAACATAGAAATCTTCCTCTTGGTGAAAATCACTCACTTTATTTAGGCGTCAGTTAGCATTATTCCTGCTCTTTCTACTTTCTGTTAGAAAGATTCTCAGTCCTCATTACTTTTGCCTTATGAACTACTATGACAAATTGATCTCTTACTCTATTCAACCGGCATGGGAGAGTCCCTGAACATTTTAGGTAGAGGAGTGATATGATCATAGGAGTGTATTAAGAAGTTGACTAGAGCTAAGATGGGACATGGGAATTTGCAGTTTATAGCAGTCTAGATAGTAGATGACAGGAACAAGATATATACAGGATAAATTGGAGAGAATAGGCAGAGGGAAGGCACTATGATGAGGAAAAACTTCTTGAAGAATGTAGGATTTTAGTGGGAATTAAAGGAAGACAGGAGGCAGAGATGAGGAGGGAGAGAATTCTCCCCTCCATCATGGAAAGCAGCCAGTGAAAAAACAAGAGAGTGGGGACCTGGAATGTCATGTTTGAGGAGCAGCAGGGGGTGGTGGCAGATGTCACTGTACTTCAAAGTACTTGAGAGTGAGTAAGGTGTAAAAAAGACTAGAGAGATGGTGGGGGACAGATTATGAAGGGTTTTGAATGACTGATAATTTTACATTTGATCCTGGAGGTGATAAAGAACCACTGGAATTTATTCAATGGGGTGAGGGGGATGGGAGGTAACAAGATCAGACCTGTACTTTTGGATAGACAGGTAAGGAGAGACAAGGCAGGCAGACTGCTAAGACTGTTGGAATAGTCCAGGCATGAGGGGGTGAAGGCTTGCACCAAGGTGGTAGCAGTGTCAGAGGAACAAAAGGGCCATAAACAAGAGATTTTACAAAGGTAAAACTGAAATGGTTTGGTAACAGATTGGATAAGGAGATGAGAAAGAGTGAAGAGTCAATGGTGACATCTGAGGGAAACCAGTCTCATGAGTGGTTAAAATAAAATGGAGATGGAGAACATAGGAATTTAAATTCCTGTTCCTTGAGGATAATGACTTTTGTTTTCGTCTTTTTTATCACTAAGGTCTAGCTCAGTACCTTCACATGCTAAGCTGTTTATATTCGTTGAATTGAAGACCATATTTTCTTCTAAGTTCTTATTTATATGTCTTCCAAATATGGATAAAATAAAATCATCTCAAGCCAACTATAGACAATCTGTTTTTAATATCCCTGTTTCTTCTTTCATGAGTACTACCTCCGAGAGTCCAGCCAAAGATAAATAGCTTCTACTTTTTCCCATATGTAAATAATAACATCCTAGTAGTCCTGAAAGGAGATTGCTGGGTAGACGGTAACTAAGTTGCTCTCAGAGACTTCGCTACTCAGAAACACAGAGCTAGAAGGGACCTCAGGCCATTTCATTCAGTTCATATCTATACAGGAAATTCTGCTAACCATATCCCCAGCATGCAGTCCTCGAACTTTTATTGATGCACACTGGTGAAGGTTAACCCCTCTGTCTGCTGAGGCAACTCATTCCATTTCTCAGTTGCTCTTTTTTTTTGTTATATTGAGCTTATTAATCTCTCCACAAATTCCAGCCATGCTCCTATGTCTGCCTTCTAGGGTTTAACCAGCAACCTTGATTCCTCTTCCATATGCCAGCACTTTACTTAATTACTTGAATAAAGGTGTAGATAGTGATGCTTATCAAATTTTTAAACAATAGAAAGCGATATTTGAAGAGAGCTATCATGTTTCCCCTAAGTACTCTTCCTTAAATTAAACATCATCCCCCTTTCCTTCTCAGGCATCAGAGATGGTCTGATTCATGGGCCTCAGCTTGCCCTGATAATATTTGCTCCTCCTGGGAAACTTGAAGGGACTAACTTCAAAAATCTTATGCCTAAAATTGCTGTAGCAGCCAAGAGGGATAAGAAGCTGCCTTGGCCCATCCCTGGGAAAGTTTTTTTGGGAAGGCACCCAGTAATATCTACTATTTCCTCCTATCCTAAGAGCTCTATCCTCCTTTCCATACTGCAAAGGGATTAACTCCAAAAGTCAAGTAGCTAAAATTGCAGGTGGCAGAAGAGTCATTATGTACAGTGGACTATAGAAGTGGAGGGAGAAGCCAAAATGACAGGAGTGGAAAGAATAAAAAATAGGTATTTCTTCCTTAAAAAATAAAATTTAATATAGAAAATATTAAACCATAGACAACTTGTTGGTGAAGTGTTCTCTAGTTTGTTAGTTTGTTTTTTCAAAAGAATTACCTCTTTTTTTCATTTATTTTCTATTTGATGATGAGTGTTCTGAATTTAGGGGCTTTTTACTTGAATTGTTTTGTGTATTGTAAAGAGAGCTACCCCTATGCCTGTCAGTTTCAAAACCTGATCTTAATATGGTAAAGTCTCAAGGCCCATCAGCATCATGAACAGGCACCTGTGAATATGCCAAGATTTGTTAGAATTGTTAGAATGTGATGCCCAGGAGAGACACAATTCTATATGCGATCTGAATAGGATAGAACCGAGGGACCATCCCTTCCCTAGTCCTAGACAGTCTGTATCTCTGAAGGCAGCACAGGAGCACATTTGGTTACATAGAACACTGGGCCTAGACTTAGGAAGTTCACATCCGGCCTCAGTCAAGTCTTAGCTATGTGATCCTAGGCAAGTCATTTACCATCTGCCTCCGTTTTCTCAACTATAAAATGAGGATAATACTAACTACCTCCACAATTGTTGTGGAATCAAGTTAGATAATATTGGTGCTGGTGAGCATAGTGCCTGACACATAGTAGATTCTTAACAAATGCTTATTGTTCCCTTCCCATACCCCACCTTGTTAAACTATGGATTCCTATTGAATTTGTAAATTATTAAAACTTTCAAATTAAGAACTCTACATTACTCTTTATTAATTCTGACTCATTAGATTCAGTCACTTGTTCTAGCCTGTTGATATTTCTTTTTTTAATATTGACTAATAAAACATTTGTCCTCTCTTTGCTTTCTTTGGTCTGAAAATTGGAAGAACATTACTACTCATGCCTTTATTCAAGTCATTAGGTAAAATTTCAAGCAGTTCATTATCAGAAACAGATCTTGTATCACTCCACTAGAGACTTCCTTTCAAGTAGACTTTGAGCAGTTAATGGCTTCTACTTTAGTCCTCCCATGCAACCCGTTCTGAATCTACCTATCAGTTAACCCAAATTTCTCCATTCTGTACGTAAGAAGTATAAAAGGTTGTCAAATGCTTTGCTACACTTTGTGTGGTATTTGAGTATGCTAGTGTATTATTGTATATTTAGAAATAGGAGGTTATATTGGGAAATAACTATAGTGTATGAGCAGTTAAGTCCTATTTTTTAAAAATGCTTTGTTGAATTCAAGGTAAAAAATATAACTAATTCTCCTGATCTGCCAATCTTTTAATGCTCTCAAAAAAGGAAATGAATCTGTTCTGACTTGACTTGTTCTTAATGAAGTCATACAGTTTCTCCTTAGTGATTTCCCCACTTCCCTTTCTAGACTTTAACAAGTCATTCCTTTAATAGTACTTCATAAAATTTTGTGCCACAAATTGAAGTTAAGCTCCCTCTCCTAATACTTTGCAGATTTCATCCTCTTAACTTTCTTAACAATTGGGCCATGAGGCTAGAGTCAAGATGGCAGAGTGAGAGTCAGCATTTTTGCACACCTCATCTAACACACCTCATCCTCAACAACCTAGACAAAATGAAGAAAAAGTCACAGTGAGTCATTTTTCCAGCTCAGGGCAGCTTAGGAAGATTGAGAGTTCTTGCTTGGTTGGTTGTTGTCCTTCATTCTTAAAGAGGACCACAATGACTTCACTACACTAGAGTCAAGTTTCAGTGTGTCCCACTGTGGCTGATTAGACCAATATGAGTTCAGAGTACTCTACCATGGGTGGGGTACAAATAATCCATGTGAACATTTGGGGTGGATTCTCTAAATTTGGGCATCCTACATTTCCTTTGAGCTGTTTAAATTCTGCTTTGCTCATAAAGTACAACACCTTCTCTGATGTGGGCTTGCCATGCTGAGTGGTTCTGGGCCAGTGGTCTTCTATGTCACATAGCTTGCCAGGAATGCAGCTCAGCATTGTAGAGGCACTACAACTGAAGCAGAAACAGCAGAAGCAGCAGCATCAGCAGAGAGCATTCTA
This sequence comes from Potorous gilbertii, assembly GCA_028658325.1. NCBI lineage: Eukaryota > Metazoa > Chordata > Mammalia > Diprotodontia > Potoroidae > Potorous > Potorous gilbertii. The sequence continues at coordinate 227,374,666 of CM053769.1, read as the reverse complement.
GTTAGTGCTCAGGGAAGATAAGGGGTCTGAGACTGAACACCAGAGCTGGAAGCACTAAGGCAGAAGCAGTACTGGAAACAGGAGCAGATGCCATCTGGAATCTCTGTTACCCATTACCTAGACCTGGAACACAGGTTCAGGGTAGAGAGAAGCATTCATGAGCAAGAGAGGCCCTGGTTGTGTACAGAGCAAGGAAAAAGTTCCAGAGAACAAAGGGAGGGCCCAGTTCTAACCTTCTAACCCACACATAAACCTGCAGTGAAATAAACAGGGCAGGAAACAAAAAACAAAAGGGAGTCAAGTAGTTTGGTTGCTCTGAACCTGTAAGATTTCCCAGCATGCTAATAGTAACTGAGTCCAACAACAATCTACAGAAACTCAAAAACACACAATCCTAACCCAAACCTGGATCAAGAGCTTGCAGAGCTCATGCCAAGAGGGCATTGAACAAATCTCTCCCCAGTTCACACCACCTTGGCAGCACTGAAAACTTGCAGGTTCCTAGAGTGAGCTGTGAAAACAGCAGGACATTAAAAAAAAACCCAGCAACAGCAGATCAGGCTAGACAGTCCCTTTAGAACTGAGAAGAATCTAACGCTGACATAAAGTCCAAAGTTAAGAAGTAGGCTGGAAGAATGAGAAAAACAAAGAAAGAATCCAGGAGGAAATAGACTAGAAAACTATCATAATGGGTGACCTCTATTTATCCTTCTCACATCTAGATAAATCCATCCATAAAATAAAAAGAAGTAGATAAATAGAATTTTAGAAAAGGTAGGTATGATAAACCTCTGGAAAATATTGAATGGGAATAGAAAGAAGTATACCTATTCTCAGGTATAAATGGCAACCTCACAAAAATTGATTGTTTATTAGTAGGGCATAAAAATTTCACAAAAGCAGAAATATTAAATACATCTTTCTTGGACTACAATGCAACAAAAATTAAATTCAGTAAAGGACCTTTGAAGCATACTTTAAAAATTAATTGGAAACTAAATAATTTATTCCTAAATTAAAAATGAGTGAGTTAATGAACAAATCACAGAAACAGTTTCATTAAGAATGAGACTACAGCAAGAGAGAAGATGAGGATAGGAGAGGGATGGGGTGTGATGGAGGGGAGGGTACGTTGAAGGAAGGAGTAGTCAGAATTCAAGATATTAGGAAGCAGGGGAGGGGAGTGATGGGGAGAAAAATTGGACATTTACGAAGTGAGGTAAAAGCAATTAGTATTAAAAACAATAGACTGAATTAATTACTGAGAATAAATCAATGACATCTTTAGTTCGTAGAAAAGAATTTCAGTCTAAATTTCCTAGAGGAAGGTAACCTTGGGTAAAATTTGGCATTGATGGAAAAGTCAAGGTTTTAATGGTAAATTTGATTTTATGATTGCCATTTAATCAGGAACTAGAACGTGTATAGAAAGGCATGCAAGCCACTTAAGACTTGCCTCAAAAGATGTTCCTTAGCCAAAGTGAAACTATAATCGTATTTGAAACCTGGTTATTGGAATTTGCCATTTTTAGATGCTATGGGACTATTAAGTGACTGTTCTTCTGAGTCTAACTCCAGGTATGGGAAGCAAGAAAGGCAAGCTGAGCCTCCAATCCATGATGCCAGTAAGCCTGTGAGATGCTGGTTTGAACTGCAAAAGGTGATCTCATGGGAAGGGTGGGAGAGCAGCTGTTCAGCCTGGGCTGAGGTGGGATTCTCCTGACTCAATTTCCCCACTGACACCTGGCAGACTTTAAGCATGACTGAATGCAAGTGGATAATCCTGCCTGGAATTGACATGAAGTAGGGGTGGTATTGTATCCCTGCAATGTCCCTACTCTTGGTGGCAATTTCTTATAGTCAAAAGGTTTGTAAGCTTAATACTAGATCTATTAAATTATAGATTATTGGTAGGGGAACATCCGAGGTTAAGTTTAAAATTAAGCTATTAGCTAGGGTCCTTTAATTCTTAGTAATACTGTGGAGACAATTAGGTCAAGAGCTTGTACAGTTAGCAACATAAATATTTTTTGTGTCTCAATTGGTTAATGTTTAAAATGCTTCAAAAAGAAGTATCACCTGACCAAAAGTTTGAATTGCTTTATCTGTTATAAATTGTGTTAAAAATAAATAAAAAATAAAATAAAATGGGGATAATAGTAGCAGCTACTTCCCACAGAGGTTGTGAGGATCAAATCAGAGAAGAACTGTAAAGTGCCTTAACACACAGACCTCACACAGAGTAAACACTTCATGAATGTCAGGTACTATTATATACATTTATTTTAAAAATTAAAAAAATAATGAGACTACCCATCAAAATTTGTGAAACATAACCAGAGCAGATTTAGGGGAAATTTTATATCCCTAATGCTTACATCAGTAAAAGAACAGGTCAATGAGTTGGGCATGCAACTAAAAATAAACAAATAGAAAACCAACAAATTAAAAAACCAAATAAACACCAAAAATTAGAATCCTGAAAAATAAAAGAAAAAATTGACAAAATTAAAAGTAAAAAAACACAACAAACTAGTAAAAACAAGGAGATTAAAAAAGCTAATAGTGGCAAATTTGAATTTAAATGGGAGGAAGAAAGCCAAATTACCAGTGCCAAAATTGGAAAAGGTGAATTCATAACTTGTAAATAGTCTATAAAAGCAAATAGTTTTTGGCCAACTATATTCCAGTAAAACTGACAATCTAAATGAATTGGATGAATATTTACAAAAATATAAATTTCATATATTATCAGAACAGGAAATAGAACACTTAAGTAAAACCAACTTAGAAAAAGAAATTGAACAAGACACATATTAGCTCTCTAAAAGTAAAATAATCCCCAAGTCCAGATGGATTTACAAGTGAGAGCTACTGAATATTCAATGAACAGTTAATTCTAATACTATAAAACTGTTGGAAAAAAAGTAAAAAGAAGTCCTTTTAAATTGCTTTTATGACATAACTATGATATTGATACCTAGGCTAGGGAGAGACAAACAGAGAAAGAAATCTACAGACCCGTTTCCCTAATGAATATTGATGCAACAAATTAAATAAAATATTATCAAGGAGATTATATAGCAATATATCCCAAAGATCATACACTATGATCAGACTAGATTTATACCAGGAATTTTGGGCTAGTTCAATGTTAGGCAAACTACAGGTGTAAGTGGCCACATTAATAACAAAACCAACCAAAAAAGAATCATATGATTATTTCAATAGATTCAGAAAGAGCTTTTGACAGCACAACACTCATTCTTGTTAAAAAGCACTAGAAAGCATAAAAACAAGTGAAGCTTTCTTTTAAAAATGAAAAGTAATATCTATCTAAAGCCAAGTGTAAGCATTATCTGTAATAAGAAGTTCAAGCCTTCTCAGTAAGTCAGAGGTGAAGTAAGATCATCCATTATCACTGTTATTATTCAGTATTGTAAGAGAAATGCTAGCTATAGCAATAATAAAACAAGAAAAAGAAATTGAAGGATAAGCATGAGAAATCACTTTTTGGAAATGATATGTTGGTTTACCTAGAAAACTTTAGAGTCAACTAAAGACTAATCCAGACAATTAACAACTTCACCAAATCTTTGCAAGTTATAAAATACATCCACATAAGTCATCAGATTTTCTATTACAAAAACATCCAGCATGAAGAGAAAGAGAAATTCCATTTAAAATAACTGCACATAATATAAAATACCCAGCAGTCTACCTACCAAGACTTACACATGGACTATATATGCACACAGTTACAAAACACTTCACGTAAAAGACAGTTCTAAATAATTGGAGCAATATTAATTGCTTGTGGGTAGACCAAGCCAATACAATAAAAATAAAAATTCTACCAAAATTCATTTACTTATTCGATGTTATTATCAATCAGACTACAAATTATTACTTTATAGTGTTAGAAAAAAATAATAAAATTCATCTGAAGAACAGAATGTCAAATTAAGGGAATTTTTTTTAAATGGGAAGGAAGGTGGCCTAGTCAGCACCAGATCTCAAACTATACACAGCTATAATCATCAAAACTGTTTGGTACTAGATAAGAAATAGAGAGGTTGGTCAGTGGAACATGTTACATACACAATATATAGAATGAAAAATATACAGTAACTTGGTGTTGGATAAAATGGGTAAGAACTCACTAGTTGTCAAAAACTTGTGAAAACTCAAGAGTACTCCAGAGCAACTAGTCATAGACCAACGTCTTACACCATATGCCAAGATGAGCTGAAGGTGTGACATAATTTAGACACAAAAGGGAAGAAATTGCTTGTCAGATTTTGGATTGAGGAAACTTTATGACCATACAAGAGACAGAGAAGCTCATGGGAAGTAAAATGGTTAGTTTTGATTTTATAAAATTAAAGATTATACACATAAAAGCTAAATATAGTTAAAATTAGAAGAAAAGCAGGGAACTGAGAAAAGTATTTGCAGCAAATTTTTATGATAAAGATAGAATTCCTAAAGTACATAGTGAATTAAGCCAAATTTACAAGATTGATTTACAAAGTTACAAGTTACAAATTTACAAGTTGATAAATGGTCACATGGTAGCTTTCAGAGGAAGAATTCAAAGCTATCAATCGCTACATGAAAAATGCTCTAAATCACCAATAAGTAGAGAAATGTCGGTTGAAACAACTCTGAGGGACTACCTCATATCTATCAGATTGATTAAAATCACAAAAAAGTAAAATAAAAAATACTAGAGAAAATACAGGAAAAAGGGTACACCAAGGTAAAGGTGGTGGAGTTGTGAGCTAGTCCAGACATTCCGAAAAGTAATTTGGAACTAAACCCATAAGGCTATTAAATGGCATGTACTCTTTGATCCAGCAACTACTATTAGGGCTGTATCTCCCAAAGAGATCAGATAAAGAGGAACAGGATCCATATGTATAAGAAAGTTTATAGCAGGTCTTTTTGTGATATCAAGGAATCGTAATCTGAGGGAATACATCAATTAGAGAATGGCTGAATAAGCTGTCATGATGAAATACTGTTGTGCTGTAAAAAATGATGAAGGGGGTGTTTTCATAAAACCCTGGGAAAATCTGTATGAACTGATGCAATGTGAAGTAAGCAGAGCCAGAAAAACAGCCTTCATAGTAACAGCAACATTCTAAAGATAATACATTGTGAAAGAGCTAGTAATTCTGATCAATACAATGACCCACCACAATAAATGGGGCATATATGTCTTTTGTAGGCTTGTCATAATGAACAAAAATTTATTATGTTCCTGCTATGTGCCAAGCATGACAATAGACAATAGTAATTCCATGATAAATGTGAAATGGTACATGCCTTCAAGGAACTTACATTTTGTTGAGGGAGATCTGACATAAAAATAGATAAAAGGCGATTTTTTAAGGCAGGCACTACTAGCTGAGAAGAATCAGGAAAGACTTCATTGTGGAAGGTTGGCAGTTTAACCAAGTCTGGAAAGAAACTAGAAATCTCAAGAGGAGGAAGTGAAGAAGGAGTACATTCTGGGCCTGAGGGAAGGCTAGGGAAAAGGTAGACAATGGGAAATGTTTTTCATGTTTAAGGAACGGTAAAAAAGCCAGAATAACTGCATTGTAGAGTTCATGAAGGGGAGTAGTATATAATATCTACTACTAATATATAGTACATAATAAGGTTAGACTGGTAAATTAAGGCCAAGTTGTGAAAGAATTTAAATGCCAAAAAGAGGAGTTTACATGTCATCCTATAGGTGATAAAAGCCAATAGAGGAGTGATTTTGTGAGACTCACCCTGTAGGAAGGATAATTTTGCCTGTTATATGAAATGGGAAGAGACTAAAGTTGTAAAAGGCTATTTTATTATTCTAAGTGAGAAATGATATGGGGGTCAGGACTAGAGTAATGATGTGTTTGGGGAGAAAGTAATGGATTCGAGAGATGTTGTAGATACAGAAATAACAAGAATTGGAAACTCATTAGAACTATGGGCTGAAGAAGAATGAGTCAAAGATAACAGCACAGTTGCAAATCTTAGAAATGAGGAAAATGGTGATGCCTTCATTAGTAATATGGAAGTTTTGGAGAGGGGTAGGTTTGGAGGGAGGGTAGATAATGATGTTCAGTTTTACACGTGTCGTGTTTGAGAGGCCTTACGGGGTGTCCATTTTTAAGTGTCGAACAGTATTTGCTGATGTAAGGCTGGAGTTTAAGAGAAAAACTTAAGGCCAAATATATAGATCATCTCTATCAAGTCAGTTGTGTCATCATGATCAGCCATTAAACAAGCATTTGTTAAGTGCTGACCATGTGCCAAGCATTATGCAAAGCTCTGAGACTATCCAGTCTCTTGCTTTTGTGGTTATATTCTCTTAATTCTTCTTTGTAATTTTTCAACTTTCAATGTTTAATGATTCTCTTCATTTCCATTGTTGTAATCATTACATAAATGTCTTCTTGGCTCTGCTTTCACTTTGTCTATATTTCTCTTTATTCATCATATACATTATATCTTACTACAGAGTAGTATTTTGTTACATTCGTATACTGTAGTTTGTTTGGCCATTCCCCAGCTGATGAATATATCTTCTTTATTACCACAAAAAATGCTGCTCTATTTTGATGTATATGGGAACTTTATTGTTAACCAATGACTTTTTTTGGCCTCTTTGCTTAGTAGTGAAATCTCTTAATCTCAGAGTTAAGGATATGTTTTATTCACTTGATTTGTATGATTTATCTGAGGATTACAAATCTCCCAGAACGTAAGTCAAGACATTTGAATACCATAATACAAAAAAATAATACAAGGAATATGCCCAGATCTCCTAAATACAGAAAATGTAATACCAACTGAAAGAATTCATGTCACTTCCAGAAAGAAAAAGAAAAGCCCAAGGTTGCAAACTGCAGGACACATAGTAGTTAAATTCAGTAATCCAATTCAGAAAGAATTCAAGTGATCAGGAGGAAGACCTTCAAATGCAAAGGAAAGGAAATTTGAATAACACAAGACTTTTCTTCACCCACCATAAAATGCAGGGGGGATGTAATAATACCTTCCAAAGGATGCAGCCTAGGGTAAACTCCCCAAGCTGAGCTTAACCATAAATGAAAAAAATATACAGACATTCAATAATAAAGAGGCATTTGAAACATTCTTAGAAAGAAATCAGACCTGAAGACAACAGTTGCTTTTTGAACTCCCCCAGATAACAAAAATGCAGAAGGGGTGAATGAATGCAGCAGTACAGAATGACAGCAGAAAGACCAGTAAGATACTTCTTTCTAAAAGTGTACAAGGACATAGGAGTAAGAGGAGTGAAGGTTACAGGGGAGAGGCAGACCTGGGGTATTGCATAGACAGAACTTTGCAACACCCTGCCTACAGGTATATAATTGGCGTTTGCGGGGAGGGGGGAGAGAGGACTCTATTACAAAATGAAAGAGTGTATGAAGGGGGTGGGGCAAGATGAGGAGGATAGAGGAGAGTATGTGATGTGCCCAGGTCAAATTGAGGGCTAACATTGAAAGGTGACACCTGTGATCTCTAAGAAAGAGAAGAGCCTGTAGGGAAATAGCTGAAGAGAAAGGGAAAAGGTTTGAAAAGGGTAGGAAAAAGAGGGAGACCTTGTTTTGGTAGCAGAAGGTGGTTGCTTGTAAGGATGAAGAGAGATATTTTTGGAAGGGATAATTGTACTGGGTGTTGCTTAGGGGATTTGGTACCTGAAAAGACAACTTGTCCTACCTTGAGGGTGGGGGAGTTGGAACTCCTAAAGGGCAGCTGGCACCTGGGAAAGGGCATACATCTAGGGAGGAAATATTGAGGCACATTGGGAAAGAAGGTATCCTTGGAGAGGGCATAGATCAATGGAGGGCTACAAAATAAGCATGGGCATGGAAGTAGTGAGGGTCCTACCCTGGGGCAGTATCCTCTTTGTAACCTGCAAGAATTGGCATTATTCTGGGATTGAGGAAAGGGGAATCCATTGGACAAAATCTACAAGGAAGTGACAGAAACCACACAGTGGGGAAAGCCCAAAGTGGATACTTTGAAAGGTTTTATTCCATGAGTAATACAGAGAATAGAGAGGGCCTAGGTAATTCCAGGGGTCATAAACCAGAGAATGAGAATTCAAACAGAAAGAGAGAAAGGATAAAGAAATGAGTGAGAAAAATCCTCTCTGGAAAGTAATGGAGATGCAAAAAACATGAATTAAAAAAAAAAAACAGAACCAGTTGAAGGGGAGGAAAGAAAGATTCTGCATGACTGGGAGTTTTAAAAGGAGAAGAATTAAATAGCCAAATAAAAGCAGGAAAGAAAAAGGAATTAATAATCAAAATTCTAAAGGAAAAGGGATTACAAATGGGAAGATAGATTAAGGATGAGAGGAAAAGAGCCAGCAGAAACTGGGTCACTTTAAGAAAGATTAAGCTAAAAACAACTAAAGAGACCTAGTACTGTGTATGGGAATGGGGGTAGGATTATAACTTGGAAAAAAATATTAGAGACAAATGGAGGAAAACATAAACCTAAATCATAATTTTAAAAGTAAATGGACTAAATAATCCAATGAAATGAAAAAAGAGTAACAGACTGGATTTAAAAAAAAACCTGCAATCTGTTTTTCATATATATATATACACACACACACACACACACGTGTGTGTGTGTGTGTGTGTGTGTGTGTGTGTGTGTGTGTGTGTGTGTGTGGTAGTAAAGAACAGGGATGATGGCCTGATAAAATACTAAAGTGGGGGGAGATTGGAGGTCTTGGGGAAGAAAAAGCTTAAGTTAAAGAGGAATAATTCATAGGGAGAGGTGAAATGAGGAGATTTTGATCAGTTCTTGAGTATGGAAATGGAACAGTTGGGTTGATAGTAAGATGTAAACATTTTCTATATTTTTTCAATTCCTCATCTTCTTCCTAATCTCTGAAAGTTGTATTTTCCAAAATTCTTCTCATTTTTCTTTTCCTACATTATTTTCCTTGATTGTCTTACTCCCACAACAGTTATTGCCTCTACTCAGATGACCCTCCAAATTTATTTCTATTTCTTTTAAAAGCTGCGGACTCACATTTCCAACTCTCTACAAGATATCTCTATTAGAGACAGATCTGTATTTCAAACCCAACATGTACAAACTCAAGTTTATCTTTTCCTCAAAAGTTGCTTCTCAGAGTTAATTTAACACTTCATCTTCTCTCACTTTTCATATTCTATCTGTTACCAAGCTCTGTTGACACTACCTTCTCAGTCTTATTCAGGCCCCTACGGTGTGCAGGGCTCCTAATTTTTACAGTAGTTTTGTTTTGTTTTTTTACAATTGTTTACAATAAACAGTTTGCTTAAAAATGTATTACAAAATTCATGGATCTGAGGTAAACCGATTTATTGCTGAATATTGAGAATGGCTTACAACATTTACCTAAATAATTGTCAGAATTAGTAGTACTTTTGGAGTCCACATGACCAAAGAAATTATAGTTCCCACAGTTTTAAAGAGTGAATTCCCTCTACATATCTTCCTGGCTATTTGCAACACTATTCTTAAGATACTCCATGAAAACAGCATACACCAGGAAGGCTTAGCTCACTCCTAGGCTTCCAGGAGTCCTTCAACATGCCACAAATATCTATAGCTTTATTTCTGGAAAGTTTTCAATACCATTCATTGATACCCAGAAGTCAGAATATATCGAACAACCCTCTGTTTTTCTCCAAAATGCACATTTCATTGAAAACTGGAAATGCTGCCCTTTTGCAAGTGTGTTTCAAAGAATAAAACATAATAGATAAATACATTATCTCCTAGATCAGAATTTTGCTTTAGTGCATTTGGAAGCCCTGATAATGATATTCATTTTCAAGAAATAGGTAACTTTAAAGATAATTTTCTTGTGCTGTTATTTTAATTATTTAAATTCTTCGTTTGTTTGGTTGGCAACACAGATAAACCAGAGAATGAAATGTTGATATTGTCTTTACATCTGATAGTGCCTTGGTTTTTGAAAATTCATATATAACCATTTTTCTCAAAATTAAAATAAACACTTTGTGTTAAGTATACAAAATACATCAAAGTAATAATTTAGAAAAATGAAAACAAGTAGAACTTATATTTCAGGTTTTGATACAAACATAATATTTTCTCATTAAAAATTGCACAACACATTTTGTGCTATGACTTATGACATTTTAAACACATACAAACATGAAATATATAAAATTGATATAACTTACTGGTCTGTATACCAATTATCCATTCTCTAACCTAACATTATATAACAGGAGATACTTTCCTACATAATAAAATGAGCTAGACTGTGTGTGTACTTTGATAGCAATCTCCAATCTGTCTCTTCTTTAGACAGGAGAATTTTAAAATTTATTACCATTGCAATCTTAACGTTAATAATTATGATATTTAAAAAAACAAATTTGAAGAAATAGTGACTTTAGCAATTAAAAATTTAAGAATTTTTAAGCAGCTAATGCATGACATATTGGGAATTCTAAGACACAAGTAGAGAACCTCGAAAGCCATTAACTTCTCATAACATAGAGAATGCTGCTAATATCAGTATTTATAGATTAATATTATCAAACTGCAGTGTAATAGATGATATTCCCCCTTCTTTTCAATGTATCTTTACACAAGCTGTGCCCCATGCCTGGAATTCTTTCTCTCCTTACTTGTACAACTTGGTCTTATCCCACAGCATTTGGCAGTGAGCAGGAGAATGGCATGGACAAGCCACTCCTATACTGCTGTTGGAGAGAAGATCTGCAGTGGCCCGATGTTTCTCTCCATCACACAGAAGACTTTTCAAATCCTACAGAAAAGTTTAAGTTGTTATTTTAATATTATTTGTTTTGTTAGCAACACAGATAAACCAGAGAATGAACTATTAATACTGTCTTTATATTTAATAGTGCCCTGCTTTTTGGAACTTCAGCTATAGCTATTTTTATAGAAATTAAAATAATTGCTTTGTATTATGTACGTGGTCACTTACAACTATTATTGTCCAAATTCTTGAGTTTGGTTCTTTTTTTTTTTTATAATTTGTGAGTGTGCTGCATGATAGAGTAGAACCAGGTTGTAGAAAGCCTTCGGTGCCAGGCTAAGAAGAGGGGACTATTGAATAGTTTGGAACGGAAGAGAAATATGACTGATTAGCTGTAAAGATTACAATTAGGGTCAGGAAGAATTAGGTTTATTTTTTTTTCTTTTTTTCTTTTCTATGGTTTACTCAATTGTAAGCTCCTTGAGTGCAGGGATTGTCTTTTTCTGCTTTTTGTATCTCCAGTGCTTCACACAATGCCTGGCACATAGACACTTAATGAATGTGTGTTGATTTGACTGATTGACCTAGGAGACTATGCTGTGCCATAGTTACAGATTCAAAGAGAATAATTAAAATAAATAACCTCTAAGACAGTAGTAGTTTTCAGAATCTATACACCTTCTCATTTCATTTATTAGACCTCAAAACTTAACATTTGTAGAGCCTATTTACAGATAACATTTGTAGAGCCTATTTACAGAGTGGTATAGTAAATTGATTTCCCATTTTGGAGTCAGGAAAACCTAGGTTCCTTCCTATTCTGCCTTAGACATATACTAGAACCTGGGCAAATCACTTGACATCTTTGTTACAATCTCTCTGAGATTGTAAATTGAAGAGTAGGTACCAGCCTGCTTTAGTAATTTCACTGGAAATCACAGTTTGGTACTGCTCCCCATAAAAGGCCATCTGTGATGGCTTCCTAGTTGTACTCTTTTGAGAAAATTAATATATCTCAACTTCACTAATACTATCAAACATAAAGTACTTTACGTGAACTTGTAAAACATTTTAATTTTTTTATGCTCTGAGAAAAAGCAGCAGCATGGTATAGCGGATAGAGAATTGACCTTAGAGTCAGAAGAACCTGGACTTAAGTCCTGTCTCTAACATGCATATGCACATGAGGAAGTCACTTTAACCCTCTCCATGCTGGTACCCCCTAGCAACTCTGACATTGAGGTACAGACCAATTTAGGGAATTTCTACAGAGGAAGTTCCCTATACTGAAACACTTCATTCAACATTTTAAAGTACTTTAAAATAGCTTTGTGGTGTATCTTGTTATCTGTTTAAATTTGTTAGAGCAATTCAGTCTCAGGATAATTAACACCTTAGTGACTGGCCTCTGTATTAGTTATTATTTCATGAACTGTGAGTATTCTTGAAGCTGTTATCCAATTTTAAAGCTACATAATACAATGAATAGTTTTTCATTGATAGTTTTCCATCTGGTTTTCTTAGTAACACACTTTTCAATAATTCTATCTTCAAATAGTCTAATTCTAAGAAACTTTCATAGTAAATTATTGGGAGTAATAAAATCAAGTCCTTCATTTTAAAATCTCCAGCAAACTAATAATTTCTTTTTAAAAATCTTTCATTTTTGTAGTCTGATTCAAATTAGAAATTGGGAAAACATTCCTAGAGCTAATATGCTAATATATTGAGAGGCAAAACTAGTAACAATTCTGACTGTTCCTGTTTTAAGGTTTAGTAAAGCATTCCCCTATCTGTGATATGTTCCTACACACTTCTGATATAATATTCAGTGATCATGCCCTATAAATATGATTCTGAGAAATGAGAAAATAAAATCAACATGAAAGAAAGCATACAAAGGACCTGCCTGGGGGTTCATGTGACATACTGGTCGGGGGCTCAGGTGTTCTAATTTGCAGGCTTGTGTATCCTCTAGAGCTTCAAGCTTGCCCTGCCCTATTGATAGCTGAAGATAAAAGGAAGGGGGAGGGGTGTGAGAGGGAGGCAAAGAGAAACAGTGCTCAAAAATGTTCATTACTATAATCCAGAAAAAAAAATTAGTGTGTTTTCTATTTTAAGAGATCTTCTTCTGTCCCTTTTGGTGACTTTATTTTCTTCATTATGTACAGAACTACATGTATTCCCAGATCAGTTTGTGGTATATGTAAATCAGCTTGAATAAACTCACTATCTTTTGGCAAGTCAAAATGAAGCACTGGTAAGTAAATGTGGAACTGTTTGGAGTTGGGTGGGGGACAGTATGGACAAGAGGGGAAAGGTTAGAATAGTTCTAAGTAACTGCCAAATGGATTGAAAAATGCTTTTTATGGAGAACTTAGTTGTTTAAACACTCAACACATGTTGTGTAGAAGAGGAAAAAAGGCTTGATGTTTAGTGCTGCTTATGGTTTTCTTTCTTTAAAGATTCTATTTTTATAATTATTCAGTCTTTGCCAATTCAGTAAAAGCATATATCTCTGTCACCTTTATATGAAAGAGGGAGCAGCTAACAGAGGCAGAACATTGAAAACTGCAATACACCTATAATAACTTTAAAATTCCTCAGTAGTTTAATAAGTGAATAAAAATCCATATGTTTCCTCTGGAACTTTTCATTGGGGTCAGTGGCTTTTGAGTTTTATTCTATGCTGAATCATTAACAGTTTCATGAGAACTACTGCTTTTCCCCAGCGGATTGTTTCATAGCTGATAGGGATTTTTTTTCCCTTTCTCCTCTCATGATTAAGTATTGAGAATCCTGCTTAAAGACTGTGCAATGTTTCTCTTTGGTTAGATTTTGCTATTCAGATATACGGATAAAGGAAAACCCACTTAGAATCTTTTCACTCATAGCTCTCATCTTTTAATGACTGTTTAATGGATATACATGATGAGTTTCATTTAAATGATCTTTTCCCACACTCCTTCAGAAAATGAAAAAAATTATGACAATCCACTAATCAAACCTGAAAATAGCTTCTCACTGATGTAGCTACGCTCAGAACAATTTTCTTCACGATTACAGAATTACTACTTGATTATTTTTGTTTTAAAGAGAAACAACTAGATAATAAATAGTATTTTAGAGCTAACAGGGATCCTAAAGATCCATCCATTCTCACCTCTCTGCATTTTACAGACATGAAAACTGAATTCCAGAGATGCTAAGTAGATGTGTTTTTTGTTATTATGCATAATTTGATTATGCTTCCAAAGTAATTTGGAGATTATTCGAATCTTTATTTTATTTATATATATATGTGTGTATATATATATATGTTCATACACGTGTGCATACACACACAAACACAAACAAAACCTCTACTGGAAATCAAATTTCTTCCTCTTATTCTTAAGCTGACTAAAAGGCGTAAGAAAAGTAAATGAGGTATGGGTTCAGGTATTTAAACCTAGAATTTTGTAGTGTGGAAAAGAGAATCAGCCTGGTGTGGCAGATAGAGAGCTGATCTTGAAGCTCAGGAAATCCTGAGTTCAAATCTCTGATACATAGTGACCTTAAACAAATCACTTATTCTCTCAGTGCTCCATGGGTACTGCTGTGAAAGCTGATGTTCCCTTTTGCCCGAGTGGAGGGAATTTTCTCCAGGAGCTCTTAGGTCAGCAAAATCACAGGCGCAATCCCCATCACTAACCTCTTAGTTTATAATAAAGGTAGGTAGAATAATGCTTTGAGAAACCCAGTATAATCTTCTTGTTTCCCAACTTTTACCAAAACAGAAGTAAACTGATTTAATAAAAGGCCATTCTGTGATGCTTTAGCCAGTTTAATTCCTTGTTATCCTGGCATCTTATAAGTTGGAAATTGGTTAAAACTGTAACATTATTTGCATTAGAAACTGGAAGTGTTCCTAGTAATAGATTCTAACCAAGTGGAGATAAAATGGTTTTGTAGTTAAATGAATGTGAAGTTATTCTACTCATAAACATTACTTCTGTCCATAGTGATATAAGGAAAATTAGATAGGAAATATTTGTATTCAGGATCTTAAATAATTGAGAGAATTTAAACATTATCGCAACACAAAAGAAATACTATACTCCTTAAGGGTACCAGTGTTCATAGAGAGACATATTTTCTTATGTAGTTGTTATCTTTTAAGCTCTGGAATAATTGTTAAATATTAGGGTCTCTAATGGATTTTTTTGTTCTAGACCACTGGGGTAGTTCTTTTAGTCAAAGTTCTTGAGTTCATGGTCTGTTATTTAATTTTCTTAACTATAAAATGATTTGATACATTTTCAACAGTAAGCTTTTTAATTATTTTCAGTTTCAACAGTAAGGTTTTTAATTATTTTCAGTTATTTTCTTTAAGACACTAGTTTAATCTTATAAATTTGAATTTTTTAAAAGAGACTTGTGTACCATCTCCTCCCCTAAATTCACATACATATTAGGAATTTAAAACCCAACGTTATAATATGTAGACCTGTTCCTATAGTTAAGGCCTTTCTGAAAACACCTCTATTCTGTTCAGCAAATTAAACTGGGTATGCTACCTTTTCAATTCACTTCCACCCCCTTAGCAGTCTACCCAAATGTCACTTCCTTAAGCTTGCTGTCCCTAGAAGTGACAAAAGACAGAGGTCATGTAAGTCAATCTCCCCTTCAGATTACCCATCACACCAATGACACAAATGTTTCCAACAGAAGTGCCTCAGTGCTTTATCCTCATTGATATTCGATCTGTGGAGCGCCTATTTGTCCAGGCTTCTCAAGATTCAATAAAAAAATCCTTCTCTTTCTGATTTTTAAAATCTCTTATGCCAAAATCTTTCTCCTCTATGATATGTAGACTAACTACCCCAAGCCAGGAAAGCTCAGGACCTAGATAATATAAAAACAGGTTATAGTATTCCTATAAAGAGAATCTTGAAAATGTTGAATACTTTTATCACTTTTCCATCAATATTCTCCAAAGCTCCTGCATTCATCTCTTCCTCTGTAGTGACTCTTAAGGAAAATAAGAGATAGGAAATTGGTTCTCTGTGTAGCTATAGTGAGATTAGTTTTTGGTAATATAATTCCAATTATTTTCCTCTAGCTGTTCACCTGGCTCGCTATGCCACCCCAAAAAAAAAAAAAATCCTATGGGAGAGCAGCAGTTACCTGAGAAACAACCTGTATAATTTACTGGTGCTATGGGACTTGAATAGCATACACTTTTTTCTTTATTCCTTCCTTGGTGGAGGGGGGAGGAGGATTCTTAGTGTGTGACTGACAATTTGTCAGGAAATCTGGGAGCATCTATTGAGAGCTACTTCTGCTAAAGAATTCTTTCAGCCTATAGAAAAGGGAAACCAGCTGCAGTTAGCTTCCCAGTTCCTAAAGACGGTGACACAAAAGAATCGCTGTTCCAGATCAGCCTGTACAAAGAGAGTACAATTTCTCCTCTTTAGTGTGTACAGAAAGGGTAGCTCACATCACCTCCCTCCACCATGGCTGTGACAGTCAAGTCTGGTTATCCCACTGTCTCCATTTCCCTTGTCTACTCCGTGATAGTGATGCAGTGAAGATACTTCATGTGGCAACCAAGAGGCCAGAAACTGTAGATGTGGGAATGTGACATTATGATGAAATGACTCACTGTGTTTTTCTTGCTGGAGTTTCTCATAAGAAATCCCCAAATCCTTTCAGTATCAGATTTTGACCTGCTGCTACACATAATATATTACATAGCGAGTCCTTTCATGATGTCTCTAGTTTTTCTTTC
This sequence comes from Potorous gilbertii, assembly GCA_028658325.1. Classification (NCBI taxonomy): domain Eukaryota; kingdom Metazoa; phylum Chordata; class Mammalia; order Diprotodontia; family Potoroidae; genus Potorous; species Potorous gilbertii. The sequence continues at coordinate 227,358,110 of CM053769.1, read as the reverse complement.
AGTATGTTTTAGTTTTCTAGTAGCATGAGGAACTTAAATGAAAATTGTATTACTATCAGTTATACTTCGACATGATTTTATCTCTTTCTCATACAAATATATTCTCTTCTATTTTCTGTCAAAAGTATAAAACTTGAGCCTCTGACATTTTGATTGTGTTTTAGCTGATAAGTTTTCAGGACTTTATATACTATTTCATTGTTATTCTTTCTTTGTTTGGCTTTTATAAATAACCATCAAATGCTTTGTGTATATGTTTGAAATCTCAGGTACAGTACCAACTTTGTTATTTGATATTGTTAGGTATATTTATTAGTCTACTCCTTTGGAGTATTATTTAGTCTACAACTTCTACTACAGTATATTAAATGGTACCAGAGGCCCTGAATAGTTTTAATTCAGATAGAACCTTTAGGGAACCCATTGTTACCATATATATTTATATGTGTGTGTGGACACACACACAGCCACACACACACACACACACAGTTAAATGTAATTCTTTCTCACAGAAATCATAATATGATCATTCTTCCTACTTTGTGATGTCTTGAGAGAGCCATGATTTCATGCACATAGATACGCTTCTCTCCACTGACAGGGATCAAGCCCTGTCCCCTTTTCATGAGTTTCTGTCACTTAAAATTAAACATTCCACTTCTGGCAATGATTTTATATGTACTTTTATAAGCTGATACTATATATTTTTGTAGTAGCAAAGAATTGGAAATAAAATAGGTTCTTATCAAACTGCCTGCTATGTAATTATAATGAGTAATCTTGGTCTATGAGAAGGCACCTCCCTCCTTCTTTGCCTACATGGGAGATACGGATGTGGGATGCTACATATTGACCTTTGTGATGTGTTGGTTAGTTTTTCCTTTTTTTTTTATCTTCTCTATTATAGGCAATGGCTGTGTGGAAAATATATATGGAACTATTATGGAGTTTTGGAAATATGGAAAATCATGGAGAATATAAGTAATGTAAAAACAAAAACTATCAGGAACAATTGGTTTTTTAATAATAATCTGGTCCTTTTATCACAGATATGCAGAAACTATCCCAACTCTGTATGACCTGCTAGATCTCATACTTCTCTGACATATACCTTCAAGATCCCAGGAACACCTTCATGAGGCATCCAAGCAAGACTTTAGTGGAAATTCTATCCAGGAGTTCCAAAGTGCTTCCAAGTCATAGCCCTAAATTCTTTAGTTTAGGCTTAAGTCAGGAACGTTTGTAGTCCCTCCAGAAGGAAATCACACAGTAAAAGAGTAGTACAGTTATTATCTACAAATAGATTCATATTTCAGGGATGTTGTTTTCATTACCTTTGTGTTTGGGATTTGCAATGTGAAAATAGCTATCAGAGTTTTTGCAAATTTATTACACATCTCTATAGTTCTGAAGACTTATTACTTGTGCCAAATCCTTTTTTTAATATCATGTAAGGAGAAGGATTACTGGACATTCCTGACAAGTAATCTTGAAAAGCAAGTCAACATACTGGAAAACTGGTATTTAGTAACACTAATTTTAAGTTCTAAATGGTGGTTTTTCCAGCTTGGTCTGTACTTCTATGATTTCATCAGTATAAGAGAGCTCCCCATTCCCTCAAACAATGTGGATCAGTAGTTGTTCTGTAATTTATAAAATTAGATAGTTTCCTGGGGCACTTCTAGGTCAAGTGATTTGCCCAAAGTCACACAGACAGTATGAAGTAGTAAGTCTTGAACCTAGATCTTCCTCAGTCAGACCAGCTGTCTCTTCAGTATGCCCTGCTGCTTTTCTCCTTCTAGATGATAAAGATGAAACTGAAAGGGGAAGGATGTGACTTAAGCAGTAAACTGCAGTCTGGAGGACTCTGTTAATTCTGCTCCAACACTTATTGCTAATTAGGACTATAAGGGAAATACTGCTAAAACATGTGAGTTAAAACCTTGAATATCTGGTTTGAAGAAGTTGCATTTCACTCCTCAAATTATATAACAGCATGACAGAATTTGAGAGTTGGGAGAAACCACAGGGCCATCTAGTCCAACCAGCACACAGAAGGAATCCATAGTGTAACCCCCCCAAGCTTCTGCTGGAAGAATTCCAAGTTGGGGGAAACCACAGGCTGCCCAGGCAGCCCATTGTACTTTTTGGACACTTTCATCGTAAGGAAGTTGATCCTTACATCCAACCCAAGTTGGCTTCTTAACAGCTTCCTTGTACAGCTGCTAGTTCTGCTTTCTGGAGTCAAATAGAGCACACCTAATCCCTCCTCCATGTGACAGCCTTTCATTTGAAGGCAGCCATCATATCTCACCTGAGACTTGGCCTCTCTTTCTGTGATGAAACACACCTACTTTTATCAATCAGTCCTCATTTGGCAGGGCCTCCTAAAGACCCCTTCCCCTTCTGCTTGCCCTCTCCTGGCTATTGTCCCTCTTGTTCATGTCTTTCCTAAAACAAGGTGCCTATATTTTAGTTTTCTGATACCATCAGGAACTTAAATGAAAATCATATTACTATTAATGATACTTGGACATGATTTTATCTATTTCTCACATATATATACTTTACTGTTTTCTTTTAAAAGCATAAAAACCTGAACCTCTGACATTCTGATTGTATTTTAGCTGATTTGTTTTCAGGACTTTATATACTGTTTTGTTGTTATTCTTTCCTTGTTAAGTCTTTATAAATAAACACCAGACACTTTATGTACATGTTTGAAACCTCAGGTACAGTACCAGTGTTGTGGTTTGATGTTGTTAGGCACATTTATTTATTAGTCTGATCCACTAGAGTATTACTTAGCCTACCGTTTCTACCACAATAGATAGAACACTGGGCCCAGAATCAAGGACACCTCCATTCAAAGCTGGCCCCAGACATTTACTAGCTCTATGACCCTGGGCAAGTCCCTTAACCTTTGCCTGCCTCAATTTATTCAACTGTAAAATGGGATCTTAACAGGGACTACCTCCTAGGGTTTATTATGAGAATTAAACAAAATACTTTTAAAGTGCTTAGCATAGTGCCTATCACATCGTAAATGCTTAATAAATACTTTTTCCTTCCTTCCATTCTAACATCCAGGAGACCTAGGAAAATAATCTTGAATGTAGCATTTTCATTTACTCTCCTGTGCTCTCCCCGTCTTGTTAAAGGGACCCGCTTGCAGTACATAGCTTATCAACTCTGAATGAAGATTTGTAATGACCCTGCATCGTCCTCTCAGTAACAACTAGCATCTAATAGCAAGCAAGCAACTGATGTTCAAATTTAGTATTTCAAGTGGCCACTTGAGGAACTTTTGCCTCCAGAAACCTCCAATAATACAGGCCCCCTACAGGACCCATGGACCCAAGAGAAGAAATGGATGTAGCTTGATTTAGGTCTTCCAGGGCTCTCCTTTTCTTAGCTCAAAAGAGAGAGACTTGAGAGTGACTCAGTCAGGAAAGGACCTCAAAATACGAGAGGAATATGACTTCTTCCGAGTCCAGTGAGCCTCTGAGTGTCTTTTGTAAACTGCTGAGGGGGAAGTGTCAGCTTATTATGGACTACATCTACAATCATCTAGTTTCTTCCAATCTAGTGTATTCCCCAAAATTTAACTAAGCAGGCTGGACTTTGAATTGTTAGGGTTGATCTTCCATCCCTTATTTCTCATCTGAGCCACCATCCAATGAAAAGTCTCAGCTACTGTGACTTCATCAGCCCTTTCATCATCAATATTGTGATGAATATCAGCAACCTCAGGAATTAGGATCCATTTCAGTTCTCTGCCCCCCCAAATTATGGCTCTGTGAAGAATCAGACAGGGGAGGTATGTGGTATTCTTTCGTGTGTTAGAGCAAATACCGTTAACTAATCTTAGACATTTCTTCATGACCACTCACTTGGTACCTGGCCTATCAGATCCACCATACTGACAAACTCAGTAAAGGCCATAGCAATTTGCATGACACTTTCTTCAGCTCCCAATAATTTACTGTCAGATGTCAGGTACCATACAATGCCTTTTATTGAGCATACAGTTTTTTATAAGGGAAGTCTGTGTAGTGAAGTACTCCAGGCTCCTTCATCTCTTATCACAGGAGGTGGGGGTGGGGATGGTGATGGGGGGGGTGGTAGAGTATATTTTATCACATCTGACACTCAATTTTGTTTAATAATAACCACATGGGATAATTTAAGCAACTGCAAGAGCTTCTACTAACCCCCAGTAACCAGCATAGAAACTATTTTAAGTTCTCATGCTGACTCCTATGGACTCATAATAGCCATGCCCATAATACTCTCCCACTTAGTAGCTACCACATCTGAGACCCAACCAGGAGGCCTACCAGCCTCCTCATGAACCAAGGGTGTTCCCTTAATGTTTTCTCAAAAAAAAAAAACCTACCACTGGAAACTGGGGTACCCGCAATGGATCCATTGAGGGTCCAGCTTGACTACCAGTCCAACCCTCCACTGAGGGTCCAACCAACTAACCTAGCTACAAGTATCTAACAGATCTTTGTACATTTGGCTCCCTACTCCCTTTCCAGATCACAGTACCACAGGTGTATAGCCTCTATTCCTCCAAAAGTCCTATAGTTACAGTCTAATAATAATAATATTAAATTTCCTTAACATTTATAAAACTCTTTGCAAACGGTGTTTTATTTGACCTTCACAACAGCCCTGAAAGGTAAACATTACTATCACCATTTTACATAAAAGCAACTGAGTCAGAGGTTAAGTGATTTTTTTCCAGGGCCACATACCTACTAAGTGTCTCAGATAGGATTTGAACTCAGTACTTCCTGAGGGAAATCTCAACCCTTACCCTAGAGGGATTCATCTCTACTACCCCTCAAATCTGAACATCAAGAGTAGGGTAGCTCTGAACAACCAGATAGAATAGGGGAATAACCAGATAGAGTGGGGACCTTCAGGGATGTCCTCAGTTTATGTAGGCAAAAGGACTCTTACTGCCCCGGTTTTGAATGTCCTGATAGAATTTTACTAAGAATCCTATAAACTTGTTAACTTCACAATCAGCTCTTTTGTAACTACGATCTCATCTCCATATTAGCTATCTAAGAAGGGGAAAGAGCAACCCTCATTTGATTCTTTGTACTAGTTCAGTTGTCTTTGCAACAGCAATCAATTCCTTTGTCCACTTTCCAATCTGATAGAACTCAGCACTTGACAAAATCTCTGAGTTGCCCACCTCATTGTCCCTGGCCTTCATTAATCATTGTAACAATAATTAGCTTGTTATTTAAATATATACAAACTACTTGGTGGTTATGGTGTAACAACCCTTTGATTCTCCCATGGAGGAGGTTATCCTTTATAAGATAAGATAGTATCCTGGGAGGTAATAATAGACTAAGTCCCAAATTCTCTTAGAACGTATGCTGGTTCCCAATCCTTTTCTTCACTCCTCTTCCTATTGGCTTCCCTTATAAAACAGTTTAATACATTGTCCAGGGACCCCTCTGGATCAGAGCTCATTCTTAGCACTTATAACGGGTCAGTTCCCACCCCCACCCTTCATTAGCATTGCTTTATTCTCCTGTACTGTTATTGGAAATATAATTAATCACTTCTGCCTTCAAAGTATGATTTTAAAAATCAAAAGTTCTACCTCTTATTCCAAATATCCAAGTAAAATTTATCTTTGTTTTACTTACATTAGTGATTCAACTTTCCAAAGTTGTCAATAAGGGCCAACAGGTTATTTTGCTATATTTCTATTCTCTCTGTCATGCTTCTTAAGTATCATCCTGCTTATTCTAGGGGGTCATTGGGAGCCTCATCTTTACATCACTGACAAGGTTCTCCATATATTTCTAAGAATACCATAATTACAGGATATTAGGATCCTGTATCCAATGACCCTTCCCCCTTCAACAAGGGTCCCTTCCCCCATTTCAACAATAAATATAACCACAAAGCCATTAAAAACAACTTCTGACCACACAAAATACTTTCAGCCAAGCCTCTCAGGTGGATCTGATGATTCATATTCAGGGTTAGAATTCTACAAGATACTTATGGATCATAAAATGCAAATAAAAATAATTTTGCTTATAATATCATTTAAAAGGATGCATGTAGTTCCCTGTTAAAGTCACTAATCTTGTGCATCCAACTCAGCCTTAAGTAACCCTAGAGCAGAAAAGCATCATTTCACCCCCTATGCACCTCCATCCCCAAGGCAATGGGAATTTCATTAAAACCTCTCAGACTAATTCCCCATAGGATGGGCCTATTATGCCAAATAGCCTCCCTGCACTCTTGAATGACCAGACTAGTCTATGTAAAAGAGTTGCCACTCCTACCATATCACATTAATTCTGTCATATCATGAGTCATATAACTGTGGAAATTTTTCTTTGAATAGAACTTGCCTCTTTACTAATATTCATTTATCAGGTGTAAAAAGCTCATGTCTCTTTATGAAAAACAAAAAAAGAAAGCTCTCCAAACTACTTGTAAATATGATTTTAGCTATATAGTTATTAAGTACTCAAGCATTGTTAGTAATTTATCCCCCAAAGGGGAGAGAAAAGCAGCATGATGCAGTAGAAAAACCACTAAATTTTGAATCAGAGGACCTGAATTCAAATCCTGACTGCTACAAATTTCCACTGTGATCCTGAGCCATTTTTCTCATCTGTAAAATGAGGGGGTAATGACCTCTACCACATTTAAAATCTAGCATCATAGACCCTAATATTTTGAATGAGGAAGGGGAAACTGTATTGAAGACAATAAAGGGAAAAGCAGTTTTTCCAGAGGAAGTTCTTGCTAGAAGTGAATAAATTTTGATGATTCTGTGGTTTCAAGTTTCAAAATGTATGATAGAGTGGTACCAAACAATTGGGGAGAGATCATGGGAAATATTAATATCAAAACTGGTGAACAAAATTAGTTAATAACTACTGATTATTTTTTGTCTCTACAAAATCTTTATGAGAGTGATCCACAAACATATCACTAGCAAAATTGTTAGAACTATGAGAGGAAATAAACTTTCATAAACATTTTTCTATAGCAGTTTACATCATTATAATTGACTAAAAGGTACAGAGAATACTAGGTCCCATTGTTAATTGTAAGAAAAGCATTTGACTTGGTAGAACAAAATGCAGCTTTAAAGCTCCTCCAACAAGGTGTTTCTCAAGTAGATTTTAAAATCACATAAGATTCCTTAATAGCTACAGCAATCAATAACTTTGTCCAGGTCTCTCGGGTTCTTAATAAATAAGAAATGGAGGTTAAGATGGGGAGAATGTGCTCATCAGTGGAACGTGTGACTGTCATGAAGACTATCTATCATGGGCATCCAGATGAAAGAGAAATTCCCTCGAAATGGCAAAGTCCTTCAGATGTTTACGTTTGCATAGAATAGCCAAGGTTGCACCAAGTCCTGGATAATTGCTACTCAAAAGGATTCATCCTAACTATACACACAGGAAAAATGAAGTGATAAAGAATATATATTTGCCAGACTATGAAACGCAGCTATAGACCACCTATAGAGTTGATCTGTCAGTACAAACATGTTGGACAGATGTTGGAAATGGACAATGAACTAGGCTTGTAAGAAGAAGAGAATGGGTTGATCACATTTGGGAACGTAAGCAGTGCTTCCAGAGTCTCCCTTCTCTCTAAAACAAAAACCCATCTATAAAAAACCATTATTCAAACACAAGCATTTATTAACTACCTGCTGTGTGGGAGAGAGTGTTAGGTACTAGGGACACAAAAACAAAAACCAGGACTTGAAGGCTTAAAATCTAGTAGGAGAAGGCAATGTACATGCAGAGGCATACACAAAATAGATACAAGGTAATTTTTGGAATAGTGGGGAATGGTCTCTTTTTAAAAGTAAAAGCGATTTTAGCTTTGATGGAAACTAGCTGTAATGAGGATAAACAGGTAAATCATATGGATGGATCCTCAGGACCATTTTACCACTTGAAATATATACATATATTCAAGCATAATCTCCTTATCCCCTTTCTCCTTGTAATAAAACAAAAATCAAGAAGAACTCATTTTACAAATGGAAAAACCAGGACCTTATGAAATTTTGAGTTACTTGTGCTTACTCCATCACTCAGTAGTGGAAAAGACTCAGAAATAATATAAAGTTGTGGTCCTCAATAGGGTCTATACCAGACCATGTAAGAAAACAGACAGTGCCAGAGAACTTCCAGCAGAATTTCTGCTCCATACTCTAAAGCAGCATAGGGGGCTTTCCTTAAGCAAATTTAAAAAAACAAGCCCACTCTTCCCTTCAGTGGGCAAGAAGTGGAAGGCAGCAGCCTGACTTAGCATTTTCATCTCATGAGCAAGTAAGCCACTAGCATTCCCCATTCTGGTAGTTGAGGCAGGTCGTTGGATTACATGGGCCTTGTTCCAAAATGTTCCTTGATAAACTGACTTTTTAACTGGAGAACATTTTCTCATAGAAGCAGTGACATGAATAATAGATTTCCACACTATATGAACATGGAATCAAGGCTTTTATCCATCCTATTTCCCCTCTTCTAAATACTGTTCAGTTTATCCAAAAAAAACTTTTTTCGGAACTTTAGTAGCAATAGTAGCCTGAATTCTAGGGGTCCTGGAAGCAGGAGGCTATGTATTGTAATATGGAGGGTGAAATAGAGAAATAGAATTTCCTCCCGTTTTCCTGGGCACAGGGCCAGCACTAGGTAGAAATTTTTTAAATAGATGGAAGTTGTGTTTGGCAATCTCCCACCTTCCTTTCTAGGTTCTGTCTTGCTTACTAATGCCCCTCTCCCCAGGCCTCCAAGTTCCCAGCATCTTGACTGCAAATTAAAACTACAACATAGCCTGCCTTCTGCTCAGTACACCCTTATATGGTCATTAGATTTTCACAGACCAGTGCTAGCAGCTCTAAAGCAAACAATTCCAATCTAAAAATCAGATATTTTCTTCTTTCCTTTTTACTTTATTTGCTTAATCTGATTGTTTCATTAAACATTCTCATATTTTTGTAAGTATGTTGTTTTCTCTGAGTAGATAGAAAGCATGTTATAATTTTGCATTTAAAAATATGTAATAAAACCTGCCTCTTCTGTATGTTCCTTCCTTAACTTAGTTCAGTTTGTTTTTCTTTCTGTCTGATAGTCAGATATTGCACCAGAAAAGGTGCAGGATTCTCCATGAAACTCCTTCTAGAAGATGATACTTGTGCAACTTTAAATTTTCTCAACTTAAAGATTGCATTGAATTTTGTATCTGCATGGCAAGTTTTTGTTACCTCTACAATAGATGACATTCTAAAATTGGCACCGCTTTCATTCATATTTCATAAGTTTTATATATGATCAGTGAACATCTAACATCAAATACAACTAAAAACTTCAAATACAAGTGGAAAATGTTCTTGTTCTTGTATAAGTTTATAGAATAGGATCAATGTTAATGCCTTGGGAATACTTTATATTCCTAAATAAGTATCTGATTTGTGAAGGTTGCCATGTAGACTAGCAGAAAGCACAGAATCAGAGAATATGAGAACTGGTAGAGACTTTAGCAGCCATCAACCCCCAGCCACGGAACCCCCAGTACATAGCACAGTATACTTTAACGTCTGTTAAAAATTATTTAATATATTGATATTAGTATTAATGTGACTATAAGATTTGCATATTTTTGATGTAGTTGAATATAGTTACATTATATTCAATATAGTTATGCTATGTTGTTATATTAATATCAATGCATTATAATTCAATTATTAAAGTATAGATGTTAACATGATATTATCATGTTTATATTATGACATATAACAGTTATATGAGTTACATCATAATTACATATTAATAGTGTTATTTAATGTATTATTATTTTAATATATTATTCTGTTGTATTCTATTTTATCATGTTATATTGTACCTATGTTAGTATGTATTTACTTATATATTATACAGATACTGCTTTAATATCTCCAAGGAGGAAGAAACCACAAGCTCTGTTGTTTTTGACATCACCCCTATATTTGACTTCTTTGTTGCTTTCACCCATTGCTCTTGGTTCCTCCCCCTGGGGCCAAATAGAACAGGGCTAGTCTCTCTTCCACATGACAGCAATTGAAATGTTTGACGACATCGATCCTGTCTCTCCTGAGTCTTCTTTTCTTCTGATTGTCCAGCTGGTATTCATATGTTATAACTTAATGACCCCCTCACCAGCCCCTCCCTGGGCACTGACCTACTTATCAATGTGCTTCTCAAACCTTGGTGCTCAGAACTGGACACGGTGCACAAAACGCTGTCTAAGGAGTAGGACTACAACCTCTAATTCCTGGATGTTAGGCTTATCTTAATACAATCCAACATCACATAAACTATTTAAGCTGACAGATCACACTGCTGGCCCATGTTAAGCTCACAGTCCACTAAAACACCCCTATCTTCAGAACAACTGCTTTCTAACCATGACTCCTCTGTCCTATACTTGTAAAGCTGGTTTTTTGTGTGCCCAATTGCATTTATCTCTGTTGAATTTCATATTAGATTCAGTGCAATGCTCTACCCTGTCAGGAGCCTTTTGGATCTTGACTTCTCCAGTGCATTAACTATCCCAGGGAAGGAGGAGGGAACCAACATGGCACATTTGTTCTGTGAAGTTTGGATTCAATCAAAGGGCCACACTTGAGGACCTAGAGGGCTACATGTGACCTCAAGGCCACAGGTTTCCTACCCCTGAATTATCCCATCTAGCTTTGAGTCATCTCCAATTTTGATTAGCATACCATCTATGTCTTTATACAAGTCATTGAAAAAATGCCAAACACTATAGGACTAAGCACAGATCCTTAGGGTATACCACTGGACACCTTTTGCCATGTTGGCATTGAATAGTCACTTACTCTTAGAATCTGTCCATCCAACTAGTTATAATACATCTAATTATATTGTCATTTATTCCATATTGATCCAGCCTTTTATGACAGTAATATAAGATACTTTATCAGAAGCTTCACTAAAATCAAAGGAAACTCTATGTGACTTGGCTTATCCAAGCAGGGTAGGGGAAAGACAACCCTCTACTTCTTACTGTGTATAAAAGGTAACATAACTCCTGATGGGCAGAGAGAATACTGAGCCTAAGACTATGGATTTGTGTAAAGTCTACCCTGAGGTGGTTCTAAACCTTCTTTGGAGAGAGAGAGGTAGGCATAGGATATTCTAAAGAGGATACAGGGAAAGACTTTGAAAGTTGTGACATGTAAGGGAAGCTGATGCTTCAATATGCCCTCATTTTTAGTTTGTCTTCCTAGAAGTTTCAGAAAAAGGACCTCTTTTTGAGTGAGATTGAAACTTTTGTCCTCATTTAAACTGAGGTTTTTTTTTCTCACTCCCAACTAAAGAGATCGTTTACTTTCATGTGTTGTTGAGCATATTCTAATCTATAACCTCTCCAATTTCTGTTTGCTGCTTTCCTTGAAAAAATGGTGATTTTTTTTATTCCAAATTTCCTACTCCTAGACTAGAAAGATATATATGTTGTTGCAAACAACTCTAGCCTAATACCCCATCTGTGGAGAGGAGAAAATCCAAGGGCATTGTCTGTCCACCAACACACTAGCTGGGGGGTGGGGGAGGAGAACTCAGTATCAGATTGGCCCAGAAGTACCACCAAGGCTGGGTGCTCTTTCCTCAAGTCACCTAAAAAAGTATCAGGCTAGGTTGCTTTAGAGGGGAGGGTAATCCTTAGTTTACACTTACCAGTTTAGCTCCTTTCTACCAAATGCTAGTTATACCACACAGAAACAAACAGCAGGCAACCCCATTTATCCAACCAGGGCTGCAAACAGAAATCAAAGAAGCTATACAGATTAAAATAGACCCAATAATATACAATGAATGCGCTTTTCAGCTGTGAGATAAATCATCTTCAACATCAGAGATAGCATTTATATAGCATTTTAAGGCTGGCCAAACACTTGAATATTATTTCATTTTAACCTTATAACAATTCTGTGAAGTTGATGCTACTATCCTCATTTTACAGATGAGAAAACTGAGACTGAGAGATAATTAAATTATTTCTCCAGGATCACATAGCTAATAAGTGTCTGATTCAGGATTTGAACTCAATCCACTGTGCAACTTGATTATATCTCAGCTCAAAACAGGAGAGATGGCTCATTTGCAACCAAAGGGAGGTACTTTCTCTGAAGTCTCTAGCGAGACAAGCAGAAAATCTGGGATATATTGAATAGTTAGCTTCCCTCTACATGTCTGCTGGGATTTCTAAAGTCTTTGCCCTCCATAGAGTATCTGTAGTCTACCTGTCTTTCTCCAGAGAATGTTTGGAACTACTTCAGTATAACTTTGACACAGGTACACAGACTCAAGTTCAGGATTATGTCCAATTAGAAATCTCATCTTCCTCCATATACAGTATCTGGTACAGGGCTACATTCATTTATCATTCATCATTCCCCTAATCTACTAGTTTAGTAATCCTGTCAGAAAAGGAAATGAGATTAGTCTTGTACAACCTGTTCTAGATGAAGCCATGCTGGCTCTTTGTAATCCCAGCTTCCCTTTGTAGATACTCAACAACCATCTCTTTAATGATCCATTCTAGAATTTTCCCAGGAATCAAAGTCAACCACACTGCTGAGTCAGGTAGTTTTGAATTATGTCACTAAAAATACAACTTGTAGCTTCACCTTGTGGCACAGAAGAGGAAAATGATTAGGATATTACTATTTTAAGTAGTATGGTAGAAAAAAACAGGACCAGGAGATAAGAAACACATAGTCTTGTTCTACCACTTAGCTAGCTATATGACTTTGAATTATTAACATTTGTGTATGTCTCATTGTCTTAAGATTCTATAATCTCAATTGAAAGGATCCCAGGTCATCTGACCCAGCCTGTAACTGAGAGGGCATCCCTTCTACAAATCCCTAGCATGTGGTCATCCCACCTCCAGTTATGAGGAGCAGCTTCATTTTATAAGGCAGCCATTCAACTTTTGGACAGTATTATTTTTTTTTTATCGAGCTAAAGCCTATCCCAAGACTCAAATGAGATAATATGAATGTAATGTAAAATACTTCAGAAAGCTTAACAGTACTATGCAAATACAAGATGGAATCCAAAGGGGGAAAAAGGTATTGTATGAACATACAAATAATATGTGTCATTAACACAAAATGTCATGCTTAGTTAAGTATTAATAATAAAAGAATTTTTAGAACTGTTTATCAAAGGGTAACATTATGGGATGAAAATTCTGGGTATAATAAAGCTTAAAACTGATATTATACTTAATTCTGCAGGGATCTGGTTTACTAAATCGATAGATATCATTCACAATACACATAGCCAAAAGAAATATTGGGGCAAAGGCATCACCAAACATTGTTTAATTGTTATGATTGATTAGTACTTCAAATATTCAAATGGATCTTATTGATATGGATGTCCCCTCAAAAGCTGCATGCCCATCTTGAATGACTCGATCATGTCCTCCCATTATTTATTTTACCACAGGGGTGCACATCATGTGCTAGCATCCTTGCCTGCTTTTTCTTGATATCATAAGAACAGTAAAATATAAGATAAGATAAAATATATCCATACTCTTGCTACATGATCCACCCGTAATCATACATGCCTTTGATAACACTCTTTATTTCATTTCTTCTTCCTTATTTGTCTTGTATTACAGCCTGGCTATGTCTACCAAGTGTGCTTCTATTGCCTGTGAATATTTTTCAGTTCTAATTGTTTGGAAACTGTAGTGTCCTAAGACTCATAGGTATACAACAATGTTGGTAGGATATTGGTATTGAAAAGATCTGAGATAAGTTTAGGATTATTGAAATAACTCTGCAATTTCCCATAGTCAATTCAGTTGGGTTATTTCCTCCTATTTAATTCTAGCCCAACTTGAACATTTGCATGTCCCAGGAATTATTATTTTGTTGAATTACTTCTATAACTTCATGTTATAATCTGGTTTCTATGCATTTGTTATTTATTTTTGTTTTCCATTTTGGTTAGGCCAGACTCTCTTGAGTAGCTGTGATTCTCATCCAGATTGTTCTGCAGTGTCCTGGGACTTGATAGAGCCAAAATACGCAAAAAAGATCCTCTGATTAATGTTATTTCTTCACATATTTCCTGACATGTAGAAAATTCCTAACATTTCCATATTATAGTAGAAATGCCCTCATGTTTAATATACTTGGTGGCTTTTAACATTTTTATTTGAGGAGAGAATAGGAAAGAATGAAAGTACACACTTAGGTGTGTCAGTATTTGACAGATCTATGATCTCAATATGAGTATCCCATCAATTGTTTTAGGTTTCTACTCATACCTGCCCACACAGATTGTTATCCATGTCCTTACACCAGTTCTGTTGACATTACATGGATACCAAAGGAGCACATGAGCTATTCATTGGTTATCTCCCATTGAGCATCCCATATCTTCCCTTCTTATTATCCAGCTCTCTGATAGTATCCTTATACCACTTCCACACAATTCTTCTGTAAAAATATGTTGTAGCCCTATTCACATGCAGAATATATCTTTCCATAACTCACAACTTTAATTCTTCTGAGTTAGCATTACTCCTTAACTTGTAGCTGTGCTTTGTCACCCTAAGAATATGGGCTGTGGGTTCGGAGCTAGCAAATGTGAGTCTTTCTACTCTGCCATCTTGGCTCCGCCCCCCAAGAATATGAATGTTAAAAAAAAGTGGGGGCCTTCCTGTCAGGATGATACTTGGGATCAGTAAAAACACAGTGTGTTTCTCAAAGGCAATCTGTCCTGTTCAATTCTGGGTCAGATTTGTTGTCCATCTGAAATGTCTGTTCATACTTTATTTATACTCTGTCTAGAACTATCTATTCTCATTCAAATTTTTTTATTCTTACATTCTGGGGTCAATTCACTCCCTTTTGTCACTTATCTTTACCATACATCATTGAGAAGGAAATTATTTGGTAATAGGATTTTTCTTAAAGTATTATACAAGGAAAACATTGACTCCTAACACCTGGTATCAAAATACAATTATGGTTCTATTAGTTAAGATTTATCTTTAGGCACAACTCTTGGGGTATGCACATACCCCAAGAATTTTGTCTAAAGATACACAAATAAAATACATACATGCATATATACATAAAAGACATAAATCTTTGGAGGGAACATCCATATCAGTGAGATCACAGTTTATATTCAATCTGCATAATCATCCCTTTTTTCCTTATTTAGCTCCTGATGTGAACACTAAACCAACTACTACTGAATGATGTAAATGTTTGGCCATAACACATATATTCAAATAAATTTAATAATTTCTGGGGTTTTTTATTATGACATGGCCTACACCAACTTATCCAAAGTAATTGAATTCTTACCAGTGCTTGGAAAAAAGTTCTTGTTTGGTGTCCATTTATAAATAGCTATTCATATATTTGAATATTGCTAAAAATATTACTTTCCTAAAGGATGACAAGAATACTTTGCAAACATATGTTCCCATTTGCTGTCCTTTTATGAGTTTTCCTACCTTATTTTTATTTCAAATTAATAAAAGTTACATATAGTACTAGGGCAAAACAATAAATGTTTTGTCAAATCAAGCCAAAAAGCATTTATTAAGTCCTTTTTATATGCCAGTCGTGCTAAATTCTAGGAATACAAATGCAAGTGAAAAAGAAAAATAGTCCCTGTTGTCAGGGAGCTTCCATTCTAATGGAGGAAGGCAACACATTAAAAGGATGCTGAAAAGGAGAGGTTGGGGAGAAAGAATGATGAGGGAGAAGTTAAAATGTCTGAAGAGTAAGGAGCAGATCCCAGAGAGGAATAAAGAAGTAAACATAGCTAGCCTGGACATTTTCTGTGAGAAATTAACCAATCAAAGGAAGAAGGTACAGGGCCTAAGTGATCTTCCAGGAGGAGAAGGCTATTGGATCACAGTGGAGAAAGAAGTTGTGGTATCGGAGTGAAGTCCAGAGACAAACAATAAGAAAATAGATTGATTACGAATATGGAAGGAATTTTTTGCTCTCTTTTATAAATATGGGTTAAAATTGTGAGTCCAGTAATTCAGTTCAATGACTTAAGGGCCTATGTATGTCATGTATTCTGTGCAATGCTAGGAACACAAATGTGATAGAGATAATCCATGTTTTCAAGGAGTTAGAACCTAGTGGAGAGTAGGTAAGATTTAACAATTGGAAAATAGTGTTGCAACATATGAATATGTCATGCCTTGGTTTACAAAGTGCTTTCCTTATGGTGGTACTATAATGTAGTTAGTATAAATAAGTATTATTCACATTTTACAGATGAAGAAATTGAGTAAAACAGCTTAGAATAAATATATTTTGGGAGGATGGGAATGAATCTGCAGAGATAAAGGTAGGCATTCCAGCACCCTTTGAATTAAAAAAAAAAGTCATATAATTTTTAAGATTGTAAATGAAAGTAATGTTACTCTTCCATAAACAACTTATTCTAAAGGTCATATTTTTTGAGAATTGGATCAATTCTCTTTGGGCTATTTAAAATTATTTGCCATCATCATGGAGGATAATCAGCATAAAGTCTTAAACTGAAATAGAGCATATTCTATTTCATTTATGTCTTTTTTATCCCTAGTGCTTAACAAATAGAAAGTGTTTGGTAAATACCTATTGATTAATGGAGAAGACATAGATTATGAAGCCCACCAGGTATACCATTTACAAATGACATTCTGAAAAATGGATCATACTCTTCTTAGAAACCATGCAGCCTTTTAAATTAGATCTATTCCAAAGAATTTGGCCTAACTGTCCACACAAGAAAAGCCAAGTGGATGAAAAATGCCAATTACATTATCCAGACTATGATATATAATCAAATGGACAACCCACTAAGCTGGTTCATGAATAAATATATTTTCTTTGATAGTGCCTGATTCCACTCAGAAGACATTTTATCTAGCATTTACATCAGGACCTAGATAGGAAAAAGGGATGATAACATAACAAATATGTTCCTTATAATCTTCATAGAATACATGATACATACTTAATAGTCTTGCCTCAAGAAAATTCTTAACTAAAAGACCCATGCATATGAGGTTTCCTATTCTGTGCAATCCAATTGTAGAAAATTCTGTTTATAGGTAATAACCTTTTTCTTGTAATGACATGTTCTGGGGAGCTACTACACAGAAATCTAATGACAAAAGAGAGTGACTTGACCCCAGAATATAAAAGTAAGAAGTTGCTAATGAGATTTGACAGTTCAAGGGCTAAAGAAGCATTTGAATCTTTTTTTTTTTTTTTGCCCATCCAGCCTTCATGGAAGTGTAAATATGTCTGCCTTCCACAGTTTGCCAAGAAATGTGTTTTTAATTTTAAGCAAGAGATCTGTCCCTGCCTTAAAAAGGAGGGGGGTGGGGTAGGGGTAGAAGAGAAGTAAACCTTGGATGTGGACAGTTTTTTTCAGTCAGAACATCACTTTGTCTGTTGTCATCCTATTTCTAGGTCAGGTTTTTTCATTATTTTGCTGTCAAAGGAATTTGGGATGAGTGCATATTACCCTTTTTCTTAAACAAACTTTGAAATTCCCATAGGAAAGAAGTGGCATTTTTGAAGCTTAATGAAAGAAAGTAAAGTCAATGATTGAGCCTTATATGGGATTTAAAGGAAGTGTCACTAGTGGTACAGTATTTTATATGGTATATGCAATGTCCATTGTTGTTATTTATGACCCTGTCTGCTTTCTATTGTGGACTTCTTCCAGCCTTGGGGAATTTACATCATTCCTAATAGCAAAGGCTTTCTGGTTCCCACAGAGCTGTTCAAAGACTGACTCATACTCCTTATGTTAATTGTTCAGCTCTGAAAATACAGCACTTACAGGGTGTGGTTCTAAGGGGGAAATCTACTGTACTTAGAGGGCATGTTTAGAAGTGTTTCACACATAAATCTTTTTTTTTTTTATTTTATTTTATGCCTTAACCCTTTTTAGTCAACTTGGATGTTTTAACAAACAAATAAAAAAGGAGTAGTCATGCGATACTTACTGAATCTTATCTGTATGAGACTGTTATCTCTTGCTTACTAACTTTAAAATTGTCTTATATCATGAATCAATGTTGCTTTGAAACACATGTATCCACAACTGAAATCCACTCCACAATTTAAAATAACCAAATGCTCCTTTCAGGAATTCAGATGGAGTGGCAGATAGACTCAGTCATGTGTGTGTACGTAGACACAAACATATATGAATTGTGTATGTATGTGCACATGCACACACATATGTATGTGTGTGTATTAATCTATATGAGTATATATAAATTCTTCCCACACTCTGCTTAACTATAAGTACTATTGTCTTCATTCATCCATGCCCTCTGCTTCAACTAGTAGCCGCTTTCAAATTAGACTTTGTCTACTCATACTCAGCATCTATACAAAATAATTTCTCCAGACATCTTATAGGAATCAAATTCTAAAAAGTGATATGGAAATGTATATAATTTATGGCAAAGGAAATGAGAGAAATTTTCATTGCTTCTTTAAATGATCTGTTTGCCAGTGTGTACACACAAGCACATGTGCAATATGGTAACAGCCTGAAATGCAGTAAAATTAGTGTTGGAGAGGCAGTTGGATTTTAATTGTGAAGCATGTACATATAGACAGAGAGCTTATTCTTGAACTGTATAAAATCATGATACTGCTAAAAAACAACAAAAATTTGCATGTGGTTCTTTAGGCAACCTTAGAGACCTCAGTCATAGAAATGATATTAAAATTTTTAACCCTTAAAGAAATCTTAAATGTCGTAAAATATAACTAATTATTTTTGCACATGTGAAAATCTTTGAGAATACTTTAGAGAATAAGGATATGTATCACTGTGCCACTAAGTCTCAAGAAAAAGAAAAAAAATTGAAACACTCGTATCTCATACAACAGTTCCTGGCATTTGTCACAGATTAAACCATAGGAATATCAGGTATTGGCCAAAAGTTCTTCCAAATGATTTCAAATCTACATCCTTTACGTTAATTACATTGTTGTTTGTTTGTGGTTCACATTAATGTATGAAATAGATGTAAGGTCTTAAAGGACAAGTATATTGACTAGAGTCCTAGATTAAAGATTAAAATAATGTTAAGCCAAGCTGTCCTTTAAAAAGAAAAAATAATCCATTCATAATCATTTTTATTTTATATGATTGGTTACATGTTAAACCTTTGTTTTATTTTGGAATAAAAAGATCAACTCTCCTGTGGGACATCTGATTATTTTTCTGAGTATTCAGATGGTCTCCCTCTTCCTTAGGTAGCACAATTTGTCTAAAAGAAATGTAGGTTCAAATTACTAGTTGTGGTGGTAGTAGTAGTAGGAGAAAGAGGAAGAGCTGTAGTAGTACTGGTAGTAGTAGTGGTAGTACTATAGTAGTAATATAATAGTAGTAGTCCTTCTAGTTATACTAGCCTTAGTAGACCTAGTTGTAGTAGCATTATTGCCCAATGAATAAATAAACTTTTAATAGAAAGTCTGGGTTACAAACAAATAATCTATAGTCTGACTACAGAGAAGGAATTCTGTCTCTCTTACCGACCTTCTCTTTGACCTTGTCTAAATAGTATAACCTTGTTTTCTTTATCTCCTCTCTGTCAGTCTGTCTGTCTTGCTTTCTGGAAAATGGGGATTGTACCTGCTATATAAAAGTGTTGCAAGGCATAATAATTATTGTTTGTCAAGTTCTTTGAAGATGAAAAGTACCTGTTGGTGGTGGTGCTGCTATTTATTTTTCTTTGTACTGCACTGAGGATTACTGCAGACATATTTGAAAATACCTTCTTTCAGAAGATTGTTTTTCTGAATGAATAGTTATGTTCTTATTGGTGAATGTTCCTAGTAGCAATATCAACAACTTTTTTTTCCCCTAGACTAAGTCTAAGCCAAATTCCAGTGTGCTGGATTTGGTCTAGAGAAAGTTTCTTAACATCAACAAGCCTGTAGAACATGGTGTTAAAGTTAGTGTGTTTGGTCTTTAAATTCTACATGTGCAGCTTCTGTTTTGCCTCTTAAATTTATAGTTTGTATGAAGTTTACATTGTATATAACATGTACAGTTGAAAAGGTGTTTATAAATTGACACTCTATGATGAATTCTATGATTTCACTCTCTTTTAATACTTTCTGGAATTCCTTTCAGGGCATTTCAAGTTATATTAACTCAGTCCTTTCCCCAGATGAACGGGCTTAGTATCAACTGAGCAGCGATTAAATTTGAGTTATACCTTGAAATATCCTGGGAGAAATTCCAGAAAAATACTTTACACCAGAGTATGGAAATCCTGATGTGTGTATGAATATAGCACATATGATAAAATACATATGTACATGCACATATATGTATGTATCCTTAAAAATGTAAAATTAACTTTTCTACCTCTTAAAATATAATTTGAATGCCTTCATAACTCAGTGATCAATAAATAGGATTCATTTTTAGTACAGCAGAATATCTGAGGGTTTGGAATCTATTTGATTCTATAAATCCTCATTTAGGATATAATTCAGAATATATAGGGAAAAAAGTATTGCTTCTAGATTTAGGAAGGAGATTGACTTCATTTTCTAGATTTGAAGTGTTTAGCATATTCCTTGAAATATTTGTGAACAGTAAAGCACAATATGAGAGAAATCATGTTATTCTACATATAGAAATATTCTAATTATAAAATCTTTTTTCTATTATAGGGTGAAAAATAGAAACAGAGATTAATAACACAAGCAAGTTGCAAATAGCTAAGAACACCATGAATATTTCTATTGTCTCATTCACTTCAGACATAGAAGACAAAAAGAATGAATATCAAGCTTTATCCATTTCTCCATATGAAGCAAAATGTTAATATATAAGACAAGCCAAAAGATTGTCTAAGTACAACTGATAGCAGAGAACTGGAAAATATTAACGAAACAGCCCCAAGATTCTAGCGCCAGCAAAAACCTGATACTGCAAAGCACTTAAAGATAAGCCTTGTAGATGGGAAACCTCTCCATAGCAGTGAGTCAGCACAGGCAGGTCCAAAACAAAGTCAGAAGGAGAGAGACAGAGATAGATAGAGACAGATCTGTGCACGTGCATATATATGTATATATCCATATGTGTGTGTGTATATATGTATACACATGCATATATGTACACACATACACACACATAAATACATATAAAGATTAAAGTACAATGCCATCAAAATAGCCTCACAGCTCTGAGGAAACACTCAAGTTCTGGAAGAAAGTACCTTTTGGAAATGACCAGTTAATCTTAAGAGAAATAACTGAACAGCGCAATGCTGCAGATTTTATGACAATTTTAGAATGGCCCCTACCATGTTGCTTGTTTTTTTGAAACTTTTAAAAAAATTTTATTTATTCATTTGTTTTTATTTTCAACGTTCACTTCTATAAGATTTTGAAATCTAAATTTTCTCCCCCTCCCTCTGCTCCCCTTTCCCCAAGATGGTGTGCAATCTTGATATAGGCTATACATGTACAATCATATTAAACCTATTTCCATATTAGTCATGTTGTAAAGAAGAATTTGTATCAAAGGGAAAATTACAAGAAAAATGAAGCCAAAAAAAGAGAGAGAAAATAGTAAGCTTCAATCTACATGCAGACTCTATAGTTCTTTCTCTAGATGTAGACAGCATTTTCCATCATGAGTCTTTTGGAATTGACTTAGATCCTTGTATTGCTGAGATGAGTTAAGTCTATCAAAGTTGATCATTGCACAATGTTGTTGTTACTGTGTACAGTGTTCTCTCGGTTCTGCTTGCTTCCATCAGTTCATGTAAGTTTTTCTAAAGTTCACCTGCTCATCATTTTTACTAGGTTGTTTTTGAAACAAGACTTGACAAAAGCAGAATGAGATGAAGAGTTGAATGTTTTGGGGAAACTCTTCTGAAGAATTCCTCTTTAAGAAAAATAATTTAGGACAGGTTAATCAAATCAACCCAAGTAAAAGCAGTGAAATGTTATTTATAATATTTTTATCCACAGGTAGAGAAATGTACTACTACAGACATCCAGAGAAGCTCATCAAAAAAAACAGGGGATAAGGGATGGGAGGGGGGGCGGTTGGGGCGCAGAAAGATAGACACAAACCTAGCAAGGTAAAAAGGGTTAAAAAGTCAATTTATTAAATAGGGCTATGTGATCCTTACAAATGAGACTAATAGTATCTTTGACAGACATGTAAGTACAGTGAAAGTGCAGGCTTTGTGGTTTTGTTTTTAAAGAAATACGGTAGCAGATTTATATCCAAACAATCGTTGTCCTTCAAAGTATCATGTTTAGAATATGTACTTATTCCAGTTCAATCTAATCTAATAAACATTTATTAGGTATTCATTATGTGCCAGGCACTGGGGATATTAAAATACAAAATGTAAACAGTCCATATCCTCAAAGAGTTTACATTCTACTTGTAATCTTGAGTAATTGGGCCTCCAGTTGATGTAATCACAAAAAATAAAAGATAACAAAGGTAATGAAGTATTAATACGCCTTAAGTGTCTAGGTTGTAATAACCCGTTAGAAAATGCGAAAAAAAAAAGTTTTCCTGATTGAATTGGAAAGGGAGTTTGGCCTTGACTGGGGGCAGACTGGCCAGGATTCTTTGAAAAGCCAAAAGTCTTAGAAGAGCTTTGTGAAGCCTAATTCCTGGACCTCTGTGAGAGGGCAACAAGGAGGAGGTAGGTGATCTCTCTGTCTCTCTTCTCCTCTCCTCCCCTCCCCCCTTTAGCTATGGTATCTTACACTGGAGCTACCAATGTACTGGGAGCAGCTGCATCCAAGAAGGAGCAAAGAAAGAGTCAGGTCTAGAAGAAACCCCCAGGGGCATGACCTCTGGCAACAGAAAGGGGAACCAACCATTCTTTCAAGGGAGAATTAGCCCCAAGCAGTTAGAGGTCAAGCTGAGACTAAGAGAGACCGTGAGAGTTACCCAGAGGAGAGCGTATAAGGATGTGGTTGGTTCTTGTGCTTCGTCTTCAAAGAGGACCAAAATGACATCACCTTTGTAAAATGAAATTTCAGTGTGTCCCACTGTGGCTGTTCAGACCAATATGAGCTCGGAATGCTCTACCACAGGTTGGGCACAGATAGTCTATGTGAACATTTGGGGTGGATATCCCAAATTTGCACATACTGCATTTACTTTGTGCTATCTCAATTCTGCTTTGCTCATAGAACACAGAACACTTTCTGATATGGGCACACCATGCAAAGAGGTCCTGTGCCAGTGTCTCCCATGTTGCACAGTCAAATCCAAAGTTCTTGAGAGAGACCTTCAGAGTGTCCTTGTATTGTTTCTTCTGAACACCATGTGATTGCCTGCCCCATGCAAGTTCTCCATAAAATAGTGTTTTTGGCAAGCATACATTTTGCATTTGAACAACATGGCCAGCTCATCAAAGTTGCGCTCTCTGAAGCATAGTTTGAATACTTGGCAGTTCAGCTTGAGCAAGGACCTCAGTATCTGGTACCTTATCCTGCCAGGTGATCCTCAGAATCTTCCTAAGACAGTTCAAATGGAAGTGATTCAGTTTCCTGGCATGGTGGTGGTAGACTGTCCACGTTTCACAAGCATATAACAATGAGGTCAGCACAATGGCTCTGTAGACCTTCATTTTTCTTAGTCAGTCTAATACATCTTCTCTCCCAAACCTTTCTTTGGAGCCCCCCAAACACTGAGCTAACTCTGGCAATGCATGTGTCAACCTCATTGTCAATGTGTACATCCCTGGAAAGTACACTACCAAGGTAAGTGAACTTAACCACATCATTCAAAACTTCTCCATTTGTTGTAACCAGTGGTTCTACATATGGATGGTGTGGTCGTGGCTGATGGAGCCCCTGTGTTTTTTTGATGTTAATTATTAGGCCAAAATTAGCACAGGCAGCAAAGAGTTGATCCATACTTTGTTGCATCTTAGTTTCATAGGCTGCATTGAGTGCACAATCATCGGCAAACAGAAAATCATGCACCAATACTCCTTCCACTTTGGTCTTGCCTTGTAACCTTTTAAAATTGAAGAACTTACCATCAGTATGGTAGTTGACCTTGATGCCATGTTCATTCTCATTGAAAGCATTTGTCATTATGGCTGAAAACATCATGCTGAAAAGCATGGGAGCAAGCACACAACCCTGTTTCACTATATTGGTGACTGGGAAGACACGAGAGCATTGTCCACTATTGCAGAACTCGAGCAAATATGCCATCATGAAATTGATGTACAATACTGGTGAACTCTGGGCAATCAAATTTGGCATAATTTTCCATAAGCCCTCATGACTAACAGTGTCAAAGGCCTTGGTCATATCTACAAACGTTTTGTGCAGACTTCTGTTCTGCTCCTGGCATTTCTCCTGGAGTTGTCGGGCAGCAAATGCCACATCGACTGTTCCTTGGCCCTTTGTGAAGCCACACTGGCTCTCAGGTATATGACCATCTTCCAGATGAAGGATAAACCTATTAAGGAGGATTCTAGCAAGAATTTTGCCAGCAATGACTACGAAAGAGATTCCCCTGTGATTGTTGCAGGACGATCTATTCCCTTTACCCTTATAGAGGTGGGCAACGGAGGCATCCTTGAACTCCTGGGTAATAACCTCCTCTTGCCATGTAATCTGGAAAATTTCAGTCAGCTTTGTCATGAGTAGAGAAAGGACCTCTGAACTTTGTAGTAGGGGAGGTGTGAGGTCCTTTAGTCACCTGGGTTCCCAATGTGTTTTTCTCACTACCAGTGTAGACAATTCTTTGCCCATTTTTCCCAAGGAGATTGTGTATATTTATGGGAGAATGTACTATAGGCTAACGGACCTGGGGTGGGTTGGGGGGACTTTTTGTAGCTGTTATTCTTCCCACGTCATCTTTGTAGTTATGTTTGCTTTGAGTTAACTATGTTTATTAACTGTGAAAGGCTCATTGCAGATGGGTGAATAAAAAGCAAAGGCAGCATATTTATGAAGCATTTACTATATTCCTGGCACTGTACTAAGCACTAGAAATACAAATATAAGGAAAAAAGATTTTTTCCATTAAGGAGTGGGCGTTCTAATGGAGAAGACAAAACACAAAAGGGAACTGGAAAGCTGGGTTTGGGGCAAAGAGGGTACTTGAGTGGGACATGGTGTAGAAGCCCAAAGAGCAGTCTGAATATCTAGGAAGGAATGAAGATCAGTGTGGGTCCCTGCCCAAAATGGAGGCACTAGGGCAACTCCCCAGTTGGTAAAAAGGACCTGTGCATGGCAAAGGGACATTCCAGGGTGACACCAGAGGGAAAATGTATTTTCCAAGGTGTTGAGGCCCCAGGTGCTGAGGGAGGTTCCAGAGATTGTAGCTGAAGCATGATGTTGAAATTTGGAAAGTGAGCACAGCCAGGAGAGGAGTGAAGGTATGAGCCATAGTTTTAGGGGCTTAGGAGTCCCCCAGAGTTCTCTAGAGCCTTCAGACATAATAGTTGCTGATATCTGCTAGATGAAGCAAGTTGGGGAAAGAAGAAAGAGGGAGGGAGTCACAGAGGAGATGTTATACAATGATACCATTGCCCAAAATCTATTTGGAATTTTTCTTTTGGAATTTCATAGATAGCTAATTTACAAACCATACAAGAAAATTAGACTCATTACTTTAGATTCACACTGTTGGAAGGGAATCACTCTTTTGCATGCTTTGATCACTTTCCTTATTACGATTTAACTGTTGTCTCTTTTCAGAAAACATTGAAGATTTGCCCCCATTGAGAATATTCAAATCTACATACAATGGGCTCCAAAGTGTGACATAGTAGAAGCATAACTATTCTAATATTTACAAGCTGTTTAACTTTCTGAGACTTGGATGTAAACTCTCATTCTATGACTTGTGATTTATTTGTATAGGTTACAGTATTGTAAAAATTCATTTCAAATATTTAAGACCAAGAGCCTTTCCCTAGTGGTCACAGGATATGAATAAAACAGTTCTTAAAAGACCAATTGCAGCCTGTAAGCAGCCATATGAAAAATTGCTGCAAATCATTAATAAAAAGAGAAAACGCAAATCACAACAATTCTGAGGTTTCATCTCACACCCAGCAAATTAGCAAAAACGACCAAAAATGGCAAGAGTCAATGTTGAAAGGATTGTGAAGTTATGAATTAGATCAACCATTCTGGGAATCAGTTTGGAATTATGCTAAGAATCAATCAATAAGCACATCAAGTGCCAAGCACTTTGTTAAATGATGAGGGTACAAAAAGAAGCAAAAAAGATGGTCTCTGCCTTCCAGGAGCTTACGATCTAATGAGTCAAACAACTTGCAAACAAACATATACAAAATAGGATAAAGAGGAAAGCACTAAGATTAGGAGGGATTGAGGAAGGCTTCCAGTAAAAGAGAACTTAAAGGAAACCAAGGAGATCAGTAGGCTGAGCAGAGAAGGGAGATCATTCCAAGCACAGAGGATAGCTAGAGAAAATACCTGGAGCTGAGAGATGGAATGTCATGTTTGTGGAAGTCAGGAGGCCAGTGTCACTAGACTAGATTGAAGAGTGTTAAGTAGCAGAATATAAGAAGACTGGAAAGGTAGGAGGCGACTAAGTTATGAAGTATTTTGAATGAAGAGAGATTTAATGCAAGTAAATCCAAGAGCACTATTACAGTAATCCAGGTGTGAGTTAATAGAGCACTGCACTAGAATTGCACTAGAGTGGGGTAGTGTCAGGGAAGAGAAGGGGATGTATTTGAGAGATGTTGCAAAGTTAAAATCAACAGGCCTTGACAACAGCTTGGAGAGTGGTGGGTAAGAAATAGTGGGTAATTTAGGATGACTCCTAGGTCGAGAGACTGGATGGATGGTGTAGTCCTCTACTACAGTAACAGAGAAGGTAGGAGGAGAGGAAGGTTTAGAGGAAAATATGATTTCCATTTTGGACATGTTGAGTTTAAGGTGTCTTCTGGATGACCGGTGAATAAAATGCCCATACCTCTTGGTATTCAGAGATCCCACTACTTAGCTTATGCCCTAAGGAGGTTGAAGGCATAAAGGTCCCACATATGTCAAACTATAATAGCTCTTTTGATAGTATCCAAGAACTGCAAATAAAGTAGTTATCCATCTCTTGGTAAATGACTCAACAAAGGGTGACACATGCTTGTAATGTTCTTTTATTCTTCAATAAGAAGTTATAAAAATGAAAGATACAGAAAATCTTGGTCAGATATATCACCTAAAGCAAAGATGATTGAAATCTTTCAATTATTAATTACCTAATGAAGTAAGCTGAGCCAGTAATGCAATATGTAGCATGACAACATTAATATAAATGGAAAGAACATCAACAAACAAACGAATCCTGTGTAAGTATAATAATCAAGGTTGGCCATAAATTTCAGTGGCTCTCTATCACCCCCAAGGTTAAATATAAAATCCTCCATTTGCCATTTAAAATCCTTCATAACCTCCCCCAACTCTGGCCCCTTACCTTGACAGTTTTACTTCCCACCATATATTCTTCTATCCAGTGATAGATTCTTCTGTCCTTGCTGGTCCTTGAACAAAATACTTGATCTCCAGATCCCAAGCACTTTTGTTGGTTGTCCTACATGCCTGGAATACTCTCCCTTCTCATCTCTCCCTCAGCTTCCTTCAAGTCCCAACTAAAATCCCTATAAGAAGCCTTTCTTGATACCCCTTATTCATCCTTCAAAGAGAAGCTGTGATACCACAGAGTGATACCTTGACTAGTATATGAATTGTGAGGCAGAGTTGCACAGTCATCAACCTCACTGTTTTCCAGAGTCATTGAAGTTCAGTGACAAAACAAAAAGTCAGAATGACTGATTGTGGCCTGGGATGAAGAAGATGACCTTGGCACTCTTCCATGTCTAACCAAGCTCTAAGCATTCCGCAGTGCCTGCTTTAGTCACCTTCATGGCAATTG
The DNA here is from genome assembly GCA_028658325.1 of Potorous gilbertii. Lineage (NCBI taxonomy): Eukaryota > Metazoa > Chordata > Mammalia > Diprotodontia > Potoroidae > Potorous > Potorous gilbertii. Next base: position 227,330,082 of record CM053769.1, on the reverse strand, counting down.
GAACAGATGGTTCTCAAACACCCATTTCATGAGGAGGAGGTCTTCACATACTTGGGGTTGACATCCCCCTAAATCACCAATGGGTTTGAGGCCTATCCGTTACCCTCAGTCTGGTTTAACCCATCTACCAAGATGGTTTTACTAGAATGTGGCCACTGTGCATGCCACAGCTTCTTGGAGACACAGGTGAAAGTTGAGTGCCAGGTGGATACCAATGTTGGATGAGCAGCCATGAAAAGGGCTTGGCAAACCCTCACACCAGAGGGCTAATCCTCCCTGAACATCCTTTACACCCATTAGTACTAATGCCTTTCTTGGATCATTCATCTTTATAATTTCTTATTGAGGAGTAAGAGACCATTACAAGCATGCACCACAATTTGTTTAACTATCTCTTAAGAGATGGATAATTACTTTATTTTTCAGTTCTTGCATATATCAAAAGTGCTGTTGTAGTTTGGCATATGGGGGAACCTTTCTTTGTACCTTTGACCTCCTTAGGGTCTAAACTCAGTAGTAAGATCTCTGAATCAAGAGGTTTGGGCATTTTATCTACAATTCATACTGTTTAAATATTCTTTATAAGCAGTTGTTTGCCTGTTGTCTCCCTCATTAGACTCTGAGCTCTCTGAGACTTGAGGATTGTCTTTTGCCTTCCTTTTTATCCCAGTACTTAGCACAGTGCCACCAGCCTGGAACATAGTAAATGCTAATAAATGCTTATTGACTGAGGAATAGAGGAGAAAATGCATGTCCCTTCTCTACTTTGCAGAAGTGGGAGGCTGTGGGTGTGGAACATTAAATACACTGTCATACTCAGTTGACACGTTGGTTATGTTCACTGAATTAACTTGTTACTCTCTTTTTCATTGTAAAAAGGAATAAGAAAACAAACATTAAGTGCCAACTACATGGCAGGCACTGTGCTAAGCGTTTTACAAATATCTCACTTGATCCTAACAATCCTGGGAAGTGCTTTATTATCTTCATTTTACAGCTGAGGAAATTGAGATAGACAGAGGTTAAGTGACTTGTCCAGGATTAGTCAGCAAAAATGTATTAATTGTCTCCTGTGTGCCAGGCACTGAGCTAAGCACTGTGGATATAAAGAGGCATAGGACAGACCCTGCCCTCAAGGAGCTCACAATCAAATATGTACAAACAATCTACAGACAGAGTAAAGAGGAAATAATTAACAGTGGGATGTCACTAAAATTAAGAGAGATCTGGAAAGGCTTTCTGTGGAACCTGGGATTTTAGCTGAAACTTGACGGAAGCTAGAGAAGATAGAAGGTGGAGATGAGGAGGAAGAGCATTCCAGGTACGGAGGACAGTAAGAGAAAACACCTGGAGCCAAGATACGATGTACCTTCTTTGAGGAGGAGCAAGGAAGCCAATGTTACTAGATTGAAGAATATTATGGCAAGAGGTAAAATGTAAAAAGACTGGAAGGGTAGGAGGAGGCTGCTTCATGGCAATTGGAACAAATGGTTCTCATCCACCCATTTAATCGAATGAACACTTACAAAGTGCCTATCAGTCATTGTGCTAAGCAGCAGGGGATACAAAGAGAGGCAAAAGACAGGCACTCCCCCATAGAGCTTACACTCCAAAGAGACAACATGCAAACAAATATATATAAAGCAACCTATACACAGGATAAATATGAAATAATTAACAATATGTCGTTATTTGTATGCTGATCCTTCCATTCAAATGTGAGTTCCTTGAGGGAAGGGGCTGTTTGCCTTTTTTTATATTCCCAGTGTTTGGCACGGTGCCAGGCACATAGTGAATTCTTAAATGCTTGTAGACTGACTAAACCAAAGGCAAACTATGTGTATTTAATAACACATTAGGACCTTGGACACATACCTATCATAGGAAATAAGCAGAATTGTATGAGAGGCTTTATGACGTAGGGGACAATGCCTTGACCTTAGAATCCCTATTAGACACATGCTGACCACATGTTCTTGGACCATCTCCTAGCCTCTCAGTGCCCCAGGCAAGTCTTTAAAACAATAATTTGCAGAACCATTGCCAATCTCAGTCTTTAGTTTCCACTCCTGGAATCCCTGAAATCTCACACACACACACACACACACACACACACACACACACACATACTATTTTTTTCTAGCTGTGGAAAAAAATTTTCTGGTAGTTTGATAGGTATGGCCCCGAATAAGTCAATTAATTTAGGTAGAATTATCATTTTTATTATAGTAGCTCATCCTACCCGTGAGCAACTGATATTTTTCCAATTACTTAGATCTATTTGTATGAAAAGTGTTTTGTAATTGTATTCATATAGTCCCTGGGTTTGTTTTGGCAGGTAGATTGTCATATATTTTATAGTGTCTACCATAACTTTAAATGGGATTTATCTATCTCTTGCTGTTGGGCTTTGTTAGTAATACATAGAAATGCAGATGATTTATGTGGGTTTATTTTATAACCTGCAACTTTGTCAAAATTGTGTATTATTTCAAGTAGTTTTTTACTTGATTCTCTAAGTACATCATCATATCATCTGCAAAGAGTAATACTTAGCTTCTTCTTTGTCTATTTTAATTCCTTCAGTGTCTTTTTCTTTTATTGCTAAAGCTAACATTTCTAGTACTATATTGAATAACAGTGGTAGTAATGGACATGCTTGTTTCACTCACTCCTGATCTTATAGGAAATGCATCTAGCCTATCCCCATTGCATATAATGCTTGCTGATGGTTTTAGGTAGATACTACTTATTCTTTTAAGGAAGGCTCCATTTATTCTATGTTCTGCAATGTTTTCAATAGGAATGAGTGTTGTATTTTATCAAAAACTTTTTCTGTACCTATTGAGATAATCATATGGTTTCTGTTAGTTTTGTTGTCAATGTGATCAATAATCCTGATAGTTTTCCTAATATTGAACCAGCCCTGCATTCTTGGTATAAATCCTACCTGATCATAATGTATTATTCTCATGATAAGTGGCTTATTCTTTTTGCTAATAAGTTATGAATTTTTGCATCATTATTCATTAGAGAAATTGGTCTATCATTTTCTTTCTCAGTCTTGGCTCTTCCTGGTTTAGGTATCAGAACCATATTTGCATCATAAAAAGAATTTGATAGAACTCCTTTTTCTACAGTTTCCTAAATAGTCTCTATAGTATTGGAATTAACTTTCTTTAAATGCTTGATAGAATTCACTTGCAAATCCATCTGACCTTGGAGATTTTTTCCAAGGGAGTTCATTGATAGCTTGCAATGCAAGGACCTGGAACATTCCCAAAGGATTTTTGAGGCAAAATGCCATCCACATCCAAAGAAAGAACCATGGAATTGGAATGCAGAATGAAGCAGAATATTTTCTCTTTTGTTATATTGTGTTTTGGTTTGTTTTTTCTCATGACTTCCCTCATTCATTTTAATTCCTGTATGCAACAGGACTGATGTGAAAATGTACTTAATAAGAATGTATGTGTAGAAACCATATAAGATTGCGTACCATCTCGGGGAGGGAGGGGGAAGGGAGGAGGGGAAAAATCTAAGACTTACGGGAATGATTGTAGAAAACTGAAAACATAATAAAACTCAAAAAAAAAAATGGAGCATGGGCAGAGACCTCCATAATCTTCCAACTAGTGTGAAGTAGTTCCTGAAATTCCAAAGGAAACTGTTAGCCATTCCTTGCCCCTAACACCTCCCCCCCAAAAACTTGTGGATTTGTATGTATTATTATGGCTTAGGAATGGGGGACTTACCAGAGGTTGTGAAGGGGGAGAATGAGAAGCCATGACAACAAACAGCTTCAGTAGGTTCTGTCCACGAATAACCACAATGATTTTTCACTGCTCTAGAAGAGATGAAAAGCCCGGTCTAAGGCGCCTCCGAGGGCCAACTCTCACAGCAGGTCATCATTTTTAGCCCAATCTTGGTCATTGGTGTTACTTCCAGCACTTAAACGTTCTGCTGCCTGACTACAAACACAGTCTCAAGCTAAGGGAGGCAACTTGAGATAAACAAAAAAGCATTAGTTCTGGAGTTATAGGTCCTAGGTTCGAAATTCACTTCATTTTGAGAATTAATGCCTGTGTGAACATGGATAATCACTTCAGCTCCCTTGGCCTCATGACATCTCTGGCCAGGGGTTGGCTGGCTTGATAGTACTGTCCTTAGCCTGGCTCCCAGCTTTCCCCACCGTTTCTCTTCTGCCCTGTCTCTCTTATATGACAGTCTTAGTCAATAACAAGCAATATGTTAAATTCCTTGTAAATGCCAGACTAGTGCCTAGCTAGTACTGGGTGGAGGGGCTACAAAGACAAATATAAAAATAACCCTTGTCCTCAAGGAGAAAATTCTATCAGAAAACAAGATGTATATGTATTACCAAATAAAAAAGTAAATTAGTAGAAAATGGAAAGTGGAGACACTAGCAGCTGAAGGAATCAGGAAAGGCTTCTTTAAGGAGGGACTCTTTAGGTGAACTTTGAAAAAGGCTGGGGAGGGAGCCAAGATGGTGGAGTAAAAGTAGGCACTTTCTAGAGCTCTCCCTTTAACTCCAGCCAAATACCTGTAAAAAAATGACTCTAAAATTCTGAAGCTGCAAAACCCATAGAATGACAGTGAAGCAAATCCCTAGCCCAAGACAGCCTGAAAAGTAGACAGGAAGTGTCTATCACACTACCCTGGGAGGAGAGCTCAGTCCAGTGTGGGCTGCCCCAGTACAGATGGGACCTCGAGGAGACTGAATCTCTGGCACCTATGGTAGTTTTCAAACTTCATAACCCTAAAACATTGAGGATGAATTGGAAAGTCAGTGGAAAAAAACCTGTGTGACCTGTGTGGAAGAGTAGAGCATTCCAGCCCCAGCCCCAGAACAGCAGAGAGGGTGGAGGAACATGAGGCAGCAACAGCAGGGGCAGCAACAGTGGCTATTTCTGGAGCTCTAGGCCCATAGATTGTTGGGGGATTGAGTGGTTAACAGTATACCCCACCCCTACCCCCAGTGGAAGTAGAGAACTACCTTGACAAAGAGCTCAAAAGTCAAGTAAATGCCCAGGGTGATGAGCAAAAACCCAAAAAAGAATCAGACTATATAGACACTTATATATAGTCTTCCTTTGGTGACAAGGAAGACCAAAATGTAGAAACAGAAGAAGACCACAAAGTCAAAGCTCCTACATCCAAGCCTCCAAGAAAAATATGAATTGGTCTCAGACCATGGAAGAGCTCAAAAAGGATTTTGAAAATCAAGAGGAGAGCAAAAATTGGGAAGAGAAATGAGAGTGATGCAAGAAAATCATGAAAAATGAGTCAACTGCTTTCTAAAGGGGACCCCAAAAATGCTGAAGAAAATAACACCTTAAAAAATAGATTAACGCAAATGGCAAAAGAGGTCCAAAAAGCCAATGAGGAAAGAATGCCTTAAAAAGCAGAATTGACCAGGTGGAAAAGAAGGTCTAAAAGCTCACTGAAGAAAATAATTCCTTAAAGATTAGAATGGAGAAGATGGAAGCTAATGACTTTATGAAAATCAAGAAATTTTAAAACAAAACCAAAGGATGAAAAAATAGTAGACAGTGTGAAATATCTCATTGGAAAAATAACTGACCCAAAAAATAGATCCAGGAGAGACAATATAAAAATTACTGGACTACCTGAAAGCCAAGATTAAAAAAAGAGACTATACATCATCTTCCAAGAAATTATCAAGGAAAACTGTCCTGATATTGTAGAGCCACAGGGAAAAATAGATATTGAAAGAATTCACTGGTTACCTCCTGAAAGAGATACCAAAAGGAAAACTTCTTGGAATATTGTAGCCAAATTCCAGAGCTCCCAGATCAAGGAGCAAATATTTCAAGCAGTCAGAAAGAAGCAATTCAAATACTGTAGAAACACAATCTGGATAACACAAGATCTAGTAGCTTCTACATTAAGGGATCAAAGGGTTTGGAATACGATATTCCAGAAGTCAAAGGCTCTTGGATTAAAACCAAGAATCACCTACCCAGCAAAACTGAGTATAATCCTTCAGGGAGAAAAATTGTCATTCAGTGAAATAGAGGACTTTCAAGCATTCTTGATGAAAAGACGAAAACTGAGTAGAAAATTTGACTTTCAAACACAAGAATGAAGAGAAGCACAAAAAGGTAAACAGGAAAGAGAAAACATAAGGGACTTACCAAAGTTGAACTATTTACATTCCTACTTGGAAAGATATTTATAATTCTTGAGACTTTCCCAGTATTAGGAAAGTTGGAGGGATTATATACATATAGACAGAGGGCACAGGGTGAGTTGAATATGAAGGAGTGATATCTAAAAAAAAATAAAATTAAGGGTTGAGAGAGGAATATATTGGGAGGAGAAAGGGAGAAATAAAACGGGATAAATTACTTGTCACATAAAAGAGACAAGAAAAAGCTTTTTCCATTTAGGGAAAGAGGGAGGATGTGAGAGAGAAAGAGTGAACCTTGCTCTCATCACATTTGGCTTAGGGAGGGAATAACATGTACACTCAATTTGGTATGAAAATCTATCTTACACTGCAGGAAAGTAGGGGGTAGGGGGATAAGTAGGGGATGATAGAAGGGAGGGCAAATGGGAGAAGGGGGTAATTAGAAGTAAACACTTTTGAGTAGGGACCATGGTCATAAGAGAGAATAGAACAAATAGGGGGCAGTATAGGATGATGAGAAATATAATCTTTCACTACATGACTGCTGTGGAAGTGTTTTGCATGACTACCCATGTATAACCTGTATCAAATTGCTTGCCTTCTCAGTAGGGATGGATGAGAGGGAGGAAGGGAGAGAAGTTGGAACTCACGGTTTTAAAAACTGAATGGCAAAAATTGTTTTTACATGCAACTGGGAAATAAGACATTCAGGAAATGGGTTACAGAAATCTATCTTGCCCTACAAGAAGACAGGGGGGAAAAGGATAAGAGAAAGGAGGGTAGACTGGGGGAAAGGGTAATCAGAATACACAATGTCTTGGGGAGGGTGGAAGGCAGAGATGGGCAGAAAATTTGGAACTCAAAATCTTGTGGAAGTGAATGTTGAAAACTAAAAATAAATTAATTTAAAAAAGAGAGGCCAGGGATTCTAAAAGATGGTCATGAAGAAGGAAGGAAACAAATATTTATGAAGCACCTGTTATGTACTAGGCACTATACTAAGCATTTTACAAATAAGTTCTCATTTTACCCTCACAGCAACCCTCAGAGATAGGTTCTATTATGATTTCCACTTTATGATTTCCACTTTGAGGAAACTGAGACAAAAAGAAGTTAAATGAACTGTCCCATGTTACACAGCTAGTAAATGTATGAGGTCTAATTTGAACTCTATGTGAACTCTAATATGAACATCTATGTGAGACAGGTAGCACAGATGCATAGCAATAAGTGTTGAGTGAGAGGAACAGCAAAGATCCTAGTTTGGCTAAAGTGTAGAGAAGGTGAATGAAAAATAAGTGAAAGAAAGTAGGTGGGAGCCACGTTGTAAAATGCCTTAAATGCTAAGCGCAATAGTTTGTATTTAATCCTAGAGGAAATTTGAGGAGGATCATTCTAGCAAAAGAACAAGATGGTCAGACCACGATATTAGGACTATCATGTCGGTGCCCATAAGTTCAACTGTATGATGACATGGAAGGAATGAGTAGAACAGAAGGTCACTGAGGAGCCGAGTGGAGGGTGGGGGCAAACTGAAGTCACCATTTAAAAAAACGGAATACTTTGTTATTGTTCCCTATCACCTCAAACGGAAGGGAATAGGAATCCTAGTGTCCTCTGATTTGGGAATATACATGCAGACAGAATAAAGGAGCATCACTAATCACAAACTGATAATGGTGGGTACTGGAAGTGATCTGAAATGTAAGGGTATAAATAAAAGTCAAGACATTTTACTTGTTATATTTTGTTCACTTTTTGAGATCTGTTGTTATCTCAACCATGAAGGAGACTTGACCATGTCAAGATATTCCAAGGTCTATTTATTAGATTACTCCTGAAAAGCATGATCTCAGACACAGTAAGAAAATAAGTCATCTTACAATGATTCTAAAAGAAAAGAGAAAACTATGCCAATTTTCCTTCAACCTAAGAAAATTCTTGCTCAAGAACCAGAAAAGAAACTTTTTTTTATTTCACAAAAAGAAAAAGAAAGAAGTAAATACTTTTTTAAAAAATCACTCACCAAAAAAAAAACCTAGGTTTGGAAATTATAGTTTTCTACTTTTTATGATAGCTTTTTTTTTAGAACAAAAAAAAAAAGCTTTGTAATCTCAATTTTTGGTATGATTTTAGAAATGACAGTTACTTATTGTGAAAAATATAATTGAAATATTCACACCTAGTCTTCGGTAATGAATTTAAATATGCTTTCTCACCACTTACGTATCATGAATTAAAACATGAAGTAAATGTAGGTAATCATTTTTTACTATTGTACTGTCACATGTGTTTAAGGAATTTTGCCTTTAAGCATTCTTTCTCCAGATGTCTGAAATACATATGGATCTTTCATTCCTTTAAAAGTAGTGAGTGATTATGTGACCTTTCTGTAGTACAAAAAGGAAAAAATAGGCTCAAGGTGTTTTGTATGTGTGGGTTATGTGTCAGTTTCAAATTTAAAACTGAAGAACTGATGCAAGATACTAATATTTAATGTTGCAGAATCTGATACAAGCAGTCTCTAAGAACCTGTCATCATGTTCAGGCAATAAAAAAAGAATTCTTAATAAATTGTTTATGTTTGAAACTTTGGAATACCTGAATTTTATTTAATGCCATAGGTTACAGGCAAGTAACATTCAGTAAACATTTATTAAGCACCCACTATATGCCAAGCACTGTCCTAAGTGCTAGGGATACAAAAAAGTGCAAAAGACAGTCCCCTACCCTCTAGGAGCTTAGAATTTAATGAGATACAATGCAAACAAATATATGCAAAGCTAGCAACATACAAGATAAATAGAAGATAGTTGAAAGAGGGAAAGCACTGGAATTAAGAGGGGTTGGGGAAGGCTTCACCAAACAATCATGGTATTGTTTTGTATGGCAATTTTAAAAGCTTACTTTTGACTTCTATGGCCATAAATTACAAATGTCTAAATAGTATTTACATGATTTCCTCAAACATTTCTGTGATACTAAATATCACTCAAATAAATGTCGACATTGTAAATTGTAGAGTATCTGACTTTCCCCCAAGTATTGAAGGTTTTTCACTTAGATTTTTAATTTATTTTAGATTCAAAAGGCATTTGGAAAATTTGTTTCTGATTCTCTCCCCCACAAAGTCCAAGATAACTAGAAATCACTATACATCCCCCAGTTCAGCGCTACTTTTCCCTGAATAAAAAAGCACTTTTTTAAACATCTCACTTTTTAGTAATTTCAAGAGTTATGACAACATAAAATGTAGGCCAAGAATAAACCTCAAAACCTAAAACATTTACTAGGTCATTTCAGCAAAGGAGAGGAAAAAAAAGATTTTACGTATGTATGTGTATATATATGTGTGTGTTTATATACATACACATAGGTATACACATATGTGTGTATTTTTATAGCATGCATGCATACATGTGGTTTACTTGATTTAATAGGTCAAAAGGTAAAGCAAACATTCACTTCCTAAAGGAACTTGGAAGAGGGTAAGAGTATTAGAAGACTGTCTTCTGAGTCTGACTTTTCTGTTTTTCTGGGTAGGGATTCTTAATTCTTTTTCAGTAGGTTCCACTGCAGTGTCCCCATGCATGCACCACTATTTCCAAGTATGTAGACAGCTTTTCCAGGCTGGCCTGTCTTTTATTCAACATGCACCGGCTTGATTTGATGATCATTTTAATTTTTTTTTTCCACTTTTGTGAGATGTCTGTTTGATTTGTCAAGATAAGATACTCATTTTGTTACTAAAACTCATAGCATGTTTGAGCAAGTAGAGAACCAAGTTTAAGGTTATTTCATTTCCTTAACTCCTTTAAGTTCTTCATTTATACAAAATGATTGAAAGTTCTAGAACAGAATTCTACCAATTATTTAGCACAGGCATTTTGAACACATGTATCATTGAATATTACAATTCAAGGACATAGTTAAATTTTTTGAGATCTCTTTTGGACACCCCCACTAATTTATTCTATATCTTAATTTTAAGGAGATAGGAAGCATTTGCAAATAAATGTCAATCTATAGTTTAAGGTAGGGAGTTAGGAAGGAAAATGAATAAATTAAATTTATCTAATAGCATAGAATCACTAAGTTTTGAACTCAGCTACATTCAGATCCATAGCCTTGTTCTATGTGATATTGTCATGTATCACCTTACATCTACAGATTAATTTCATTTTTGATAACATTCTAACTTTAACTTAAACAATAATCAATAAAATAATTGTTGGCTAGAGAGCAGATAGCAAGAGGTCTAAAGGTGATATTGTTATGTCTGTCATATATCCCCATTGTCTTATTTTAACTTCTCAATCAAATTATAAAGTCAGACAGTGCAAGAGTGATTGCCAGAATTCCTGCTTCAGATTGACCTTATTAGGGGGAGTGGGGGGTTGGGAATTTTTTAAACTGAAAAGGTTTGGGTTGGGTTTTTTTAAGCTCTTAAAAAGAAAGAAAAACACCAGAGTAAAAACAAAAGGAGTCTGTGTCTGCTTAGGAGGTGGAACTATCATGTAGAAGGAAATGATCTTGCTTTATGAATAAAAACTTAAATTGACTTAAATTTAAAGCAGTGAATTGGCTTGTTCAAAAGTAAATGAAAACTAAGGCTGTAGAGGAAAAGCATTTTTTCTGAATGTGCTATTTAAAAAAATTTTGCATTTTTGTCTAATCGTTCTTTTTTTTCCTTTGAGCAGTGATGGAAATATTGAGTATTTCCTTGACCAAACTAATTGCAAGATCTTTAGATTTAAAGCATAGGTGATGTGTTTTAGAAGAAAGAATTTCAGTTTGTGACTCAACAGACTCACAGAGCATCAGTCCTTCTTGAATTGCAGATCCATTTACTAATGCATCCCATGTGTCATCTAAGGTACCTGTTATAATTCAATAAAACGAATATATATGTCTATGTGGCCTTGTCTAGAGAATAAACATTTCCCACCTGAACCCCTTCATCAAAACCTTAAGTAAGATACATCTCAATCCCACCTCACATTGCTTCTTTCTATATTAAACAAAATTTCGCTTTGGTCATTTGTAAATATGTTTCCCTTAAGTCTTCCACATATATGATATCATTGATTTAGATAGCATGTCCAAGTATTTTTACCCTTTGATCCATTAATTTCTAAATGGATAAACTATTTCAGTATAATTGGTTACTTGTGTAATTTTATTTTATTCACTTAAGAACATCATTCTTGAGAACAGGTCCATAAGCTTCACCAGAATTGTCAAAGGGGTCCATGACTCAATAAAAGATTAAGAACTGCTGATCTAATTTACCCTCACCCTCAGTTTATAGATGAGGAACCTGACACCTTCAGAGATCAAATGACTGCTCAAGGTCACACAGGTAGTGAGTAGCCAAACAGGTATTTATTTAAAATTAAGACCTCTGACTCCAGATCTAGCCCTCTGTCCACTATACCATGGCAGAGATGTTAGTGAAATAATTCCACCATTAATTGCTGCCAGTATATTTAGAGGAGAAATACTATTTTTAAAATATGTTTCATATTTGCTTGTTTTGTATGAGAATTGTCTCATAGAAATCACCTGATTTAGAAATTGAGAAGTACCAGTTTGGCATATTAAAGGGGAATCTAGATTTTATGAAAAAATTGTATTGGGAGTCAAGAGAATTGGATTCTAGCCTCTACTGTGCTACTAACTACTGTTGTCAGATGGGGCAAATAAATTCATCTTTTCTCTGAGTCTCAGTTTCTTCTACTGTAAAATGTTGATACTGGACTAGATGACCTCTACAATCACTTTCCGGCTCTAGTAGTCTATAATTCTGAGCCCCACCCTTGGATTCCATAAAACCCTGCTCAAGGTAATTATTCCTCTTCTCACATTCTCCATTTGTGAAATTAAGATGAAAACAAGGCATTTATAAGCCCATGCTGCTAGTTCTTTAGAAGAAAGGAACTACAAATCAAAGGCCCTTTCTTTTTTAAATGACCTGAAGTGTAAAGATCTTTTTTGAAGGGAAGGAGGAAAGGTTCATTTAGAATAATATTTTAATTAGGTAGATTTTTCCCCCCTATTTTCCTCATAAGTGCTATCTTCCAGATTCTGTGTACTGCAGAAGACTTGATATATCTGGTCTTTAGATAAAGAATTTTGACTGAACCCACCCCTGACGTGGAGGAACTTAATACTCTTATGAATAAGGTTTTTTGTTTTTTTTAAGCACCTAAGTAATTATCTGGAATTTTTACATAACCTTCTGTGGTTTGCCTTTGATCCACAATCATTAATATCATTAATAGAATATCTTAGAGTACATGTGAATTTCAAACTAAGTTTTTGGCAAGAGACTGAAAGGAAGTAATGCTTTTAAAATATTTTGGCTTGGGATTCTCATCTTTAAGTGACTCTTTGGGAAAACCAGGAGAACTAGATATTCCCACAAGAATTACCTAGGAAGAGATTCTGACCCCCAATTTTTAAATTGGTTACAAATCTTTACACTTACAACCAATATATATTTGGCTCCATTTTATCTTTTTACTAAACATAATATATATAAACATCTTCAAAATTGGCCAGGTTATTAGCTGACATGACATTTGCTTCAGGTTTTTCTCTCAAGAATTAGCCCAGAAGAAAATCTCTGCAGGCTTCTGAGGCGTTCAAACCCCAGAAAGCCATGTGTACCCTGGGCGAACAGAGGGCTGACCTCTCCAGGGGAAAGGTCAGTGCAACACACAGGACTAAAAAGGGAGGAAAAAAAAGCAGCTCCCCAGCAGGGAGTTTGACTTGCTCGAGGGCAGAAGAGCTTTTGTAAATGAGTTTTCAGTCTCCCACGCTCCCTCACTGGCTACTCCAAACCAGTCCAATTTCTGCTCTAACATACATTCACCAGCTTTCCTCTTCTCTCACACTTTATCTTTATCTGCCACTGGCACTTAGGAAGACTGGCATAAACGTGGTTGTGGGAGTGGGGGAGAAGGATAACTTAGATTTTTCCTGGACTTAGGACTTTTTAGTTCTTTCCTACAACTTATAACTGGTGGGAGTAGCTGTGGGAACTCTTTCCCAAATCCACTATTAATACTTGGGAGGATTAATACCAAGCCCATCCATTCCCGTTGTCAGAGGGAGAAGGTGCCATTGTATACTAGGATGACCTCCAGTCAGAATGTGGGAACCCATGTCCTGGCTTCTATGAATGTTCCCAGTAGGAGAGACTAAGAAAACCTTGTCTCTAATGAAGCTGGAGTGCATCAGGGCTTACTAAATGGGGGGTGAAAGGGTGGGGGTGGGGGTGAATGAGGAGTTGCACTCTCTTTAAAATTCTTCCCTGGCAATGCTTTCTCCAGTGTCATTCTCATCAACACAGTGACCATAAAGAGGAAAAAGTATAGCTCAAAGATTCCTCTGGGAAGAAGGAGCCTATGACAACTGGAGAAGTATTCTCAAACTTCCCCTTCAAACTGAGGTGGGAATTCTGCAGAGGTAGATCTTTAAAGATTACAGATGATATATTTTGAGGATAGTGGCACACTCAGGCTGGAAGAACCTGCTTGGTTAGACCCAAAGGTTTTAGACGAAAATGATGACTAGCTATTTCATACACCTGTGAATTTTCTAAGAACAAAATTGACTTCATTTTTCTATATTGATATTTTTCAGCCTAGCAAAATTATATCCTGTATCATTGCCTTTTTTCCTCAGGATTTCCTCAACTACAAATTTTGGTTCCTATATTTCATGTTTATTAGTGATTCAAATTGGACGGACATCATAATGTGTTGTACCAACAATACAAACTTAAGAGAAATCCTACCCACCTGTGGCAAGCAGGATAGGACTTCCCAGGAGAATTGCCTAGGCCTACTCTCAAAGATCAGGACTTGACCATGAGAGAGAGGTCGAGGTCTGGACTTCAGTTTCTTTATCTGTAAATGAAAGTTTTAGATTAGATGACCTTCAACATCCCACTGTAGTGCCAGGGCAATATTCACAGCACCTACGGCAGCCATGAATATCCCAGCACAGTTCTGAATCTCGAAATATAGCAGACTCTCCACATGGAAGACAGAACCAAACCATTTATCCAGACACCTGAAAGCCACATCCATCGCAGTAACAAAAATGTATACACAGTAACCATGCAGAGGACAACACCAGCTCTAAGCCTTCCCACTGTGGGGCTTCCCACAAACCAGCTCCATTAAACAAATCACAAAGAGGCTTCCCTTAAGGAAAATGCCCTTCTCTCACTCACAGCCGCTACACTTGCCCTCCTCCAGTTCACCAATTTCCTCTCAGCTCTGCTTTAGCTCCACCCATTCAACAAACTCCTCCCACCCCAGGCTCCCTGTGACTCAGACTTTCATGTGTCTGTGGTAGGTCACATGGACCTATTAATGAATGGGAAAGATCTTCCCATTTAAATTACCCTTACCCTCACCTAATTATAAAGTTCTACAACTTGATTACACTAAGATGCTAAAAATCCTTGGAATTGTCCTTGTGAATCAGGGAGCTCTGGAATTATTTGGTCCAGTGAACAGCTTCTTCTGTATAGATTGTTTAAAAATTATTAGTTCTAAAAACATTGAGGAAAGGAAGCATCCTGCTGAGTCACTGAGCAAAGATGTACGTGTGTAAGTAATGCTTTCATCCGAGGGAATTTCCTGATCGTTATATTGTTGAACATCACAAAATATTTTCAATTAATTAGAAACCAGTTGTCGCCTATGTTTTATAGAGAGAAAACTAGACTGAAGACTTATATGTACCTTACTTATAAATCTTCAACGGGACAGCGTAAGATCAGAAAACAAAACAACTCACTGAGATGACCTTAATTGTGGCAGGAAACAAAAAGGACTTTATTTAATTATAATTATTTTGTGTCACAGTATATAACCCATACAGGGTTGGTGAATTTGGTTGGGAATACAAATTATCATTGACCTTTTTGAGAACCGGATACATCATTCTGGGTCTTGAATTTCTTCATTTAGTTGTTAATCAGATTCCCAAATTAAAAACAAATCTCTTTTATTTCTAAAACAAAGTATGGTGACTATGCCTGGCGGGGTTGTATTTTTTTCCTCAGAAGAAGCTAAATTGTCTTTGTTTCTTATGAGAACAATAGGCATTGTGTGTGTGCGTTGTGTTTTCTATCACTTTCATTTCAAAATATATTTTCCCTCGCTGAGCCACCAGGACATCCCTTTGAAAAATGGCAGTTTACGTTGGAATCTATCACCTATGATCCCCAATTCCTTATCTTTGGTCCTCATATAGAATCAAAGCATGCTTAGGAGGATCCTTACCTTGCCTTTTTTATCCTCTGCTCATCATGGTATAACAAGAGGGAGCACTGAATTTAGAATGAAAAGACCTGAATTCAAATGCAGGCTCTACTTCTCATTAGCTGTGCAACCATGAGCAAGACACAACCTATCTGGGCCTTTCCTTTTCTGTAAAATAAAAGAGTTGCACCTGATGATCTCTAAGGTCCCTTCTAACCCCTATTGTCTATGAGTCAAAGTGTGGAAAGAGAAAGTAAAATCTGTTCCCTAGCAAAACATCCTCCTGGGAATATGAAGTGGGACTTTTTTTTTTAAATGACATATAGGAACTCCAGGCATTCTTTAGTTAAATATAATTACAACAGCTGCTTAAGTCTGTGAGAGTAACCATGTAAAGTGCACATGGAGAAGGTTTAAGCTTTTGCTCTGGCTCTTTCAACTCCCTTTTCCTTGTTCCAGTCACATTTTCCTTCCTCTGCCAGAGCATTGCATCCTCCCACACTCCCAACCCCCTATTCTATTCTGTTTCTCATTTCCAGCCTTCAACAGTGCTTTATGCCTTGAATTATTTCAAAAGGACTTTTGAAAGCAACACTGAAAATCCAAACAGAACTCTCAGAAAAACATCTGATTGGAAATGTCCTGAAGTTTAAGGAACTCTCATTTTCCCTCTATGATACAGGAATGTTCTGAATCATTCAGCATTGGTGCCTCTGTACACAAAAAGCTTTTGCATCATATTTAAATCTAGACCTCTCTGATGTGATAACTGTTAAAGATGGTGTCTGTGATATACTTCTGCTCCAGCAGTCAGGTGTGAGACAAGGGCTGAACTGCACAGGGAAGGCAGCCCTCCAGTAAACCTGCAAATATAGAAATTCTCTGATTGCCACAAGGGTGTGGAGCACTCATCCTGGAAGTGGTTTACATGGATCCCATTCAAGCAATTTAGTTTTTAGGACTTTTAAATGCTTGGTTGATCCACCAATGATAACCTGCTCAAAGGGGGAACCCAAAGTACCTAGGAAGTGTCAGATTATGCCTAATTATATTGGCAGTCACCTGGAAACATGGCAAAGCCCATCACTACATTTCTTTCCCTAAGCAGCAGTCCTACCTAATGGAGCAATATGGCTAGAGGAAAAAGTGGGGACTTTTTATTTCCTCTTCCTGCAATTCAGTTTATATTTCTGTGAAACTGTAAGTAACAGGCAATATGAAACAAGAACAAGGGGAAACTATGCAAAGGGCAAAGGCTTAGCCTACTTCAGGTCTGGAAAATACCTTCTTTCCCTGTCTCCCACTACCTTCATAAGACCGGTGAGTAGTGTGGCTGTTGGGCAATCCCTGAAAGGTAGAAAGCCTACAACTTGGTGTTCCCCATGCAAAGCAGGGAATTTTGGAAGGCTGAATAAAAATCTGCCTATTACTGGGAAGGTGTCCCAGGTAGTGAAAAGAATTTCAGAGTCAGGTTACCTTGGGAAATATCAAGGCTACTCCTTTCCCCTCCTCCAGTACACAAAGTAAATGATTTGCATGAGGTTCTGAGTGATTGTGACCTCTTTGAATACTTATAGACATCTTTCCATTGATTATGAATCCCAACTGGTGCCTCTTAGCTTAAAGGCCTTTGAAACATTGTCAAGAAGGACCCAACCCAAAGCTGGCAAATTCCCAGGCAAAATGGTAAGTAGGAAAAGCACTAGCCTGAGCATCAAGAGACTCGGGCTTTAACTGGGGCACTGAAAATAAGCTCTCTGGGTTTCGGTTTTCCCTTCTGTAAAAGAAGGGATTTCTTAGTTTCCATTCAGTTCTGTCAACCATTCTAAACTGAAGGCTTTCCAACTGTATGGAGCTCAGGGATTATAAAATGGCTTTTTTTAATTTATCAAATAGGAAGTGTGGAAAGACTACAAGTGTGGGATGCACAAGTAAAGTCATGAAGAAAACCAGCAGCAGAACTACATTTTCCCTACAGGATTTGGGTGAGGTAACCAACCCATGGTCTTGACAGATAGGTATCTCTTCCAGCAAAGCTGTTGCTTTGATGTTGCTTGAGTCTCTCTGTGTTGTCTTGAACAAAACATTCTAAACACTGGTATGGACTGAGAAGGTGGGATAAGAAACTCAGCACAAGGTTGGGGCTGGACTTTAAAGCCTATGTTCCCAACAGTTAATTTCCCTAACTTGCATACCACAGGTTGACACTGGACCCATCCATAATAATACATAATTTGAGACTTGTAAAAGCTCCCTTGGACTTGAAAGAAAGACACTGCCAGCCAGAAAAGTTGTGCTCTGCATGCAAGAGCAAGCAAGGCTGGTTTAATGTATATCAAAAGCAAAGTTAGCCTCACCCCTTTGTACAGGATTTTGGAGAGGGTTGCCCATTCAGTTGCTTAGGCCTTAAGCTCCATATATTTTTTCTCTGGTTACTAGGCAACAGTATTGCTACCGATTTATAAGCATCACCCACACCTGGCTTTTACTTTTCTGTAATAATCATTTAGAGGCAATTGCTCACAAAAGGAAGTTCGTTATTTTTAATAGACACATGAATACTTTGGGGATTTGAGATGATGCAATGTAGCTACCTTAATGGTTTCTAAACTTTGTTTTTAGGTTTCTGGGTCCCAGAATGCTCAAATATCCATCTATAAGACCTCAGGAGTACCTTTCTTCCTAGAGATAACTAGTTTGCCTGTTGCCTGGTTAAAGCCTTACAAAATCTGATCTGGGATGTTTAGCCTATTGTGGGGTGGAAAAAAAAAGTTAAGGAAAATAATTTTGTTGTTTTTGCAAACTATCTATTTAAAAACACAACCTCAGGAAGCAGATTTCTGTTCCAATTCTTGGATGAATCAGAGTTTACAAAGTATAAATACACATTAGCAGTAGGAGGCTTCCCATAACCAACTTGCTTGTATGTCTTCCCAGACCAGTAACCTCTGAACTCTTAAAAGTTCTCTTTCCCAGTAGGGTCAACAAAATGGATCCAAATCTCTGGAAAAAAAAATGTGATTTGTCACTCCATGTCTCAAACCACTGTAAAACTATAAGGCACATTGAACTATGTACTTAACTGGATTTTTTTTAACCAGCCATACCCAAACAGATACACAAGCCATACCATACCACCTTAGGATAGATAAGTAGAATCAGTTTTTTGAAAGTCAGTAAATTCCAAAGTACAAAGAACTTACAAATATATCAGAAGGATACAGGGAGAGAAAAGATGCTTAAAGAAAATAGGCTGCATCATTCAGATGTGAAATTTGGATCACCTGACCACTTCTTTTGGCTAATAAACATTCCAAAACAATGACATACACTGACCATTGAGCAGGGAGTGGCCTGTTTTGATGAAGTCAGATCAGTGGCCACGCAGCCCCGTTGAATCTATCTTGTGACCTATTTTTTAATCAGACTTTATCAAACTGAAAGAAAAAAAAATCTTAAGAATTCAGGATAATGATACACTTTGGAAAATGTAAAATATGAATGTGAACTAAACTGCTTTATTCATAGGATCCCTTATTTGAATCTTAAAAAGAACTTGGCTCCTCTAGCTCAATCTCTTTCTTTTACAAATTAGAAAAATAAGGCCCAGAGAAGTAAAATGACTCTCTCTGGTACACCAAATAGTGACAAAACCAGAATTAAAACACAAGTTCTCCTACTCCACAATGTCAGGCTCTTAGGAATTCCCTATTTAAGGTTTCTTAGATGTATATGTTGCATTCTATGACACCTTTCTCCAAATGAGCCCTGGAATAAATACAATTGAAAACTTGAATTTTCTTTTTTGTTAACTACCTTGCCATCCCATATCTGTAGTTTTATTTATATTATGGTACCCTTCCAACTTTGCTTATTTCCTTCTTCACACACTTTTCACCCTAGCCAAACAGGACTGTTAGGTTTTCCCCAAACTCTGTACAGTCTCCCAGGTCCAGACGTTGGTAAAGGTCAGGCTGTATGCCCTGATCAAACGCCCTTCTTAGAACACTTCTCTTCTATAAGCTGAACTCAGAGCCAACCTTTGAAAAACCTTTATTGAATCCCAGCCTCATCTAGTGATAATGCTTTCTTTTTTCTCAGTTTTCCACTATTTCCTTATTGTGCCATGTTGTGTCCCCTAGAATGAAAATTCCTTGAGGGTAGGAAAGATTTGGTTTACCTTTGTATCCCCAATGTCTTCATAAATGTTTGTGAAATTGACTTGTTGGTGGCTCTCATGGCCTGTCCAGCCCCTTGAATTGGTCAGTTGATCCTTTTCTATGACTAAATCACCTCAGTAAATGAAAGATTGGCCATTAGCCCCCAGCTGAATATTGACTTGCTTGTGGCACATGAATACATAATGTGCTAAGGTGGTAGAGTAAAAACAATTGGTACAAAATATTTTATTCTAAAATCTAGGACACACAAGTAGACCTAGCATTAAAGAGAAAGTGGGTTCTAGCTTAGCACATATGGCGAAGGGGTATCCTACAGTTTCTGATTGGTAAATGGAAGTACTTTTCTTCCTTTATGACACTCCCAGGAAGTTCTCCTTATGTGTACAGTCTTTTATTTGACTCCAAAGATTGAGGGTCCTTGTGGAGTCTTGAAACTACTCTTCCTCAGGCTATCTAATTTACCCTAGGGCCACTGCTAACATGGCCAACTGGAAGTTCGTATCTCTTGACCTATCAAAGATCATAAGGCTTTCCCTCTGGTCAAAGGGGAAGGGGGATAAGACCATGATCTGACCAACTACCCTCCCTACCCCCTAACCTCCCAAGTGATTCTGTCTCAAAGACTTAGCTGGGATTGATTATTCCATCACTAGACTAGCCTGTTATTAGAATATTGGGTTCTAAACTAGTTTGCTATTTTTTTCCAAGCTCTGTAGGATGTGACTGATTTTTTTCAACCAATTTTAATACATTTCCTTCTTTGTACTTTCTTAGTGGCTAGGAAAAGCATTTCACTGTTTCCAAATTAAAGACTTTTCCATCCCTTATCCCTTTGATTGTTTGAGGGGAGGGAACAAGCCTCCTAAGTGCCAGGCATGGTGCTAAGTCCTTCACAAGTAATACCTCATTCAGTTCTCCTGACAACTCTTTAAGATAGGTGTTATCGTTATTCCCATTTTAAAGAGGAGGAAACTGAGGCAGACAGTGGGTAAGTGACTTGACCAGGGTCATACAGCTAAGTACATAATTGAGGCTAAATTTGAACTTGGACCTTCCTAACTCTGTTCCTAGAGCTCTGACCCCTGAGCAACCTAGCTGCCTTGGATTCAAAAATAGAAATTGTTCAAACTTAGTTTACCCATTTGGCTGACTGATTCTGTAACCCAGAGATGTTCTTCATCTGATAATTGTATCAGAAAATGGAGCATCTTGTTAGTTACATTATCCAGGATTGGGACTATAAAACAGGCACACTTAGACAACCATTCTCTGAAGCATAAGGCTTCTTACCCTAACTCTTAGTAGCTCCAGCTTTACAGTTAATGAACATAAATATGAGGGAGTGAACTCCTGGATTCCTGGACTCTCGGAAAACAATTCACCCCACCCAAGACCATGAAAGCAAGCCCCTATTTCTTATGCAGCAAACAATAAATTTTTACATCAGCCATGGAGTAAATTAGATTCTATCCCTCCTTTTTTCCCCACTCCTTTGCCCCTTCAATAATATTTAATAATAATAAAATGCTCAGAAATCCTAAAGCACAAATTGGTGAATAGAAGTTTCTCCCATATCTCTTCATTAATCACTACCCTATAACCCCTGGGATGCAAGGAAAACTGGCTTGCATCATTGACACACATCAGAGATAGAACCTTTCCTATATACAGTTTAAAATGAAAAACAAGCAGTCTTTTTTTTATGTTGCTACTTCCCATGAAGTGACCAAATCCACAGACTTCAAGCAAGATGCAGATGTCCCAGAAAAGTACCTGCCACACCCTACATTTCAGGCCCCTGGGGATGAAATTTAAACAATTTTAACAAATTTAAACTTTCAATAACTCTCACATATATAAGTTTTGAGTACAAGCTGTCTTCATTTTTCTGGTATGGCTGCTAGGTTACCACAAAGTCACCTATTTAAAGAGCACGTGCTGCTAAATTGTGGGTAAAGTAGAACATTGAGTTTAATCATTCTTCCTGCCCCTTCCCTTCACAAAGCCTCCCATGATCCTCCAAATTTATTCAAGGACTCAAGAGCTCAAAACATTTTAAACAGTTTGTCCATTTTAACCCTGAGAAAGAAGGGGCTCATGTTTAGAAGGTTCATTGATGGTTCTAATAATTTACTTTTCAAAATTAAAACTTCATTTTTCATGACTACACATGTAGAATCTACACTTGTATAATAAAGCAAGTTGCTTCCTTCTCAAGGAGAGGGAGGGAGGAGGAAATACAGGGTGAGAAATTTGGAACTCAAAAATTAAAAAAACCCCTACAAATGTTTAAAATATAAAAATGCAATAGCTGAGAAAACAAACCTTAACCATGTTAAAGGAACCCGAGGTATAAAAAAAGAAAAATATTATCTGCCTATAAAAGGGCACTCTGCTCTCAAGTCCAACAGCAGGTTCAATATCTGAAATTGACCTCAATATCCCTGTTCAGACAATACGAATAGATGGGAAGGTAGGTATTTTTACTTGACAAACTTCCTGAGAAAGGAAGAAGTGTAGTGTATTGTAAAGGACAGTTGAACCTGAGGAATTAAGAGTCATAGGTTCTATTTCAGACTGTTCTTCCTTAGTCCTTGTCTTAATCTAGTTACAGTTTCTTGGTTTTAGCTTCCTCCGCTAAGAAATGAAGCATTTGGATTGGATCACAGAATGTCACAATTTAGAGACACCTCAGAGCTGTCCCGATTGAGAATCTCCTCTCCAACATAACTGAAACCTAATCATTCTAGCTTTTACTAGTGTACTTCAAGACCTGCAATTAAAGAGGAAGCCTGATACCTTCTGGACCAGTCCATTTCCTATTAGAATAGCCTTGTTAGGAAGTGTTTCCTTAAACCATGACTAAAACGTCCTCTCTGCAACCCATTACTCCTAGTTATCCTCTACAGATAAGTGAAACAAGCATCATACTTTTTTCACATGACAGATCTTCAGATACTTGAATCTTCTCCAACTTAAACCTCTTTGGTTCCTTAGTCAGTTCTTATGTAGCATGGACTTGAAGCCATTTACCACATCTTGGTTGCCTCCTTGGTTGCCTTGGCTGCTCTGTCATTCTACAATCTCCTTCCAAAAAATGTAATTCTCAGATCTGAACACAGTGTTCAAGGTATGGCTAGAGTATTAGTTTTTTGGTTGCTATATCAGACTGATGACCCAAATGAGCTTGCAATCTCATAAAATCTCAAGATGTGTTTTCAGACAAACTACTATCGCTCCATCCCTACCTTGTCTTTCACGTCCACGTTGATTTCTAAAATTCAGGAGGAATACTTTACCTTTCTACTAATTAAATTTCATCTTTGTAGATCAAGCTCAACATTTTAGATTGCAATTCTTTCCAGGATGCTTAGATTGTTAATGATATTTTCTGATTTTGTTTCATCTGTGGATATTAGGATATCATCTATTATGCAACCACATGATTGATGAAAATGTGAAGTAATATAGGACACTCGACAAGAGACTTTGAAAATTGAAAGACTATTCTTTCAACCATTCAACCAGTCCCAAATCCACCTAAGAGTACTGTCTTCTTTAGCTAAAACTACCTCATCCACAAGAAGAACCGTGTCTTAACTCTTTGTGATCCCATTTGAGGTTTTCTTGGTAAAGATCCTGGAATGATTTGCTATTTCCTTTTCCAGCTCATTTTACAGATGAGAAAACTGGAGAAAAAAAACACAACAGGGTTAAATGACTTGCCTAGGGTCACACAGCTGGTAAGAGTCCAAGGCTGGATTTGAACTCAAGAAGAGTCTTTCTGGCACTCTATCCACCTCGTTTCCCAACAGCATGACCAACTTCAAGTGCTCTGACAACACTGAAGCAAACAATAATCTACTGAATTCCCCAATCTACTAGTCTTAATAAGTTTGTCCAAGGACCTGGTAGACTGTTGTTGGTGAAGCCATGATTTACTGCTCTTTTTTGTAATTGTTCGCTAGCCTTCTCTTTAATAATTAATTGATCTTTTTCAGTTTTAAGATACTCTAAAATTCTTCCTCATAAGGATGGAAATTTTGTTTAGAACCCTGTGCTCTTTACACTAATCTCCTTTATGAAACGTTTCCCCACTAATTTATATCTTTTCCATTGGGGTCTGATGCAAACACGTTGAAACACGTATCTGCTGATGATACTCTTACATTGCTAAGTGGTAGGATTTATACCTGAAAAGGAACGTAGAGAGCATCTGTTTCAACCTTCTCACTTTGCAAATGGGTAAATGGGATGGTTTCATAACTCACCAGAGGTCACAGGGAGCAAATAACACATCTGGAATACAAATGCAGGCTCTCTTGAGATGGCAAATCTACTTCACCATGCTCAGAAATCCACAAAGAACACCCGGTCCCCTAGTAACTTTTTTCTCCTGTAAACTTTCATGTTCTCAGGACCGAGGAAACTGGAATGGGCTGCTCTTCATTGCCTTTACCCTATTTCAAATCAAACCTTAGTTTGGATTCATGCCTCCTACACTTGAAAATGACAAATTCTGCCAGTCTTTCAGATGGGTCACCCTGGTGGTTTAGATGACATGTTTTTTGTTTTTAATATGGTACTTTGAATTTAAAAAGATTTGGCTACCTACGCTAATCCTATGAACAACTGACTTTCAGATATAACTTATGCCTGAAAGTTTCCAAATATAGGGGATAAGAACCTGGGCCCAACCCCTCACTCCCCCATATAAATATGTACAAATGTATGTATTTATTGTGTCTGTTTACTGCTTAAAATTAACTTTTCATGGTCTTTCCTGAAACCCCATTATCTTCTGATATCATACAGTTATACTGTCTATCTAAATCGGAAGTTCTTAACTATTTTGTGGCATTTATCCCTTTATCAGTGTGGTGACACTCATAGATCCTTTCTGAGAATAAGGCTTTTGAATGCATAAAATAAAATACTCAGGATTACCAAGGAAACCAATTATATTAGCAGTTATCAAAATGTGTATATTTTTAAAAACAAGTTCATAAACCTCAGAAAACTCTTTCTCCTAGGGCGCTCCCATAGAAGGAAGATATGTTCAGGTTTTTTAGTGGGGAACTAAAAGGCAAAACAATTGCTTTTTAATCACCTCCATTCCAATTCTAGAATAGCCAGGGACATATTTCCTAATTCCTTCCCTCTGAACTTCTCAGAAATGAGGGAGGAAGATTCACATCGGGGTACTGCATATGAGCTTGGAAATTTGCCTCATTTGTTGCTTAGAGAAAGCCCCAAAGAAATTTAGAAAAGCTAGTTCTTTAACAGTGCTTGGTAAGTTAGCCTATGTAAATTTCAGAAACCATTTTCTTCAAGGAACAATTGTGCTTTCTGAATGTGGCACTAAAGAAGCATTGTGGCTCATTAAGCAAAATAGATTTTTTTTTTTTGGTTTAAGCACTGGCAACTGCCCAAGAAACATTTGTCACTGCACAACAAGACTTTCTCCCTCATTAGGTGTGCTTTGACAGTGGGAAAACAAGCTCCCTTCTACCAGACCCCACCTTCTAGAAACTCACCTGTCTGAATGAAAAGCAAAATGACAAATCTATGTTGCTTCATTAAGGCAGGGAGATCACATATGAATATGTCTAGTCCTTGCTACTGTTTGCCTTCCTTACAAGCAGAAGCACATCTTGTCATTTTTAACAGCATCCTTCTAACGTTTACGTTAGGGCAAACCTAGAACATTTATCTAGCTACTTTGCTCTTTTCACATCAAATGCAATTATTTTCATGAAAGAAGAAGAAAGATCTTCTCCAAAAGACTGGTCTTGTTCCATTCTTTGAATTTATTTCTCCATTGCCTGGCACATAGTAGGCACTAAATAAATGCCTGTTTGATGCTGAGGGTTTGTCCCCATGTGCAAAGTGTTGCTTTAAATGGAGGAAGGTGATGTAGAAATTCAAAAGAGACGCTAATTTCCCTCAAATAAGAGTCCTAAAAAAATTTAGCTTAACACAAGCAAAAGGTCAACAGCAAAGAAGGAGGCAGAGAAACTCATGCACTTCAGGCTTTCCTATCTCCATAGCCAATGAGACTCTCTGGGCACAAGAGTAAGAGACTTACCTTTGTGGCAGACTACTGTTGGGAGGATGTTCAGAAAGCATGTACAAGCCTGTGTCCTGACATCTCGGTTCATCTCCTTTTACTCCTGTCTCTGACCACAGAATGGAGGATGATGCCAACAGCTCTCCCCTCATTCTGTGGATAGCAGGGGCAGTTTCCTTCTAGCATGTCTTTTGGCTTCTGGCCCAGGGAAGGAGCAGCTTAATCCATTCTGGGCAGCTTTCTCCTAGCAAGTGGAAACCACTGTGACCTCTGGGCCATATCATGGGCCAGAAGCCAAATTACCACAACTCCAAGCCTCATGAATGCTAGAGGCTTTGCAAAGATGCCACAAGAAGTGCCTATTCACTTCTTGGGAAGAGGCAAGTAGATTGGCTGGGTATTACAGAAGCTTGTAACAACTATTTCCTTTGTGGTGAAGAAATATCCCTGGAGGCTTTAGCCCCATCAAGTTGGAAACATTTACTAAGGTGTGGTCTATAATAAAATAGCATTAATATTAATCCAAGTAACTAGAAATGAATTAAAATTTCCCCCTACCCCACCCCATTGACTTTACCAATCCAGCTTGCTTTGAAACTTTTTTTTGCTGGAACAAACAAGTCTCACAAAGCCAAACAAGCAACTCATTAGGATGGTCTAGACAAATAACCCAGTGGAAATTATCTGGAATTGTTCACCCTTATTGTCAAATCAATTCATTTTGGTTTTATAGGGGCATCAATAGAAAGAGTGTTACGATTTGGGGATAAAGAACCTGGGTTTGAATCCCAGCTCTGTCACTCAAACTTTAATCTTCTGGGCCAAGTCTCCTCGTTTGTAAAATGAAGAGCTGAACTTGGTGACCCTCAAAGGTCCTCAATTCTAAATCTATGATCTCACCTGCTTTGAGAGGGAAGATGGGAGAGAGGATCAGAAATGGGTCTCTTCCAAATCCAGCCTAAAATGTTATCATTTTATGTTATCAAACTCCATGCTTCCAAAATAAATAAGCTTAAATGTGTGTGTAGTTGAGAGTCTTTTCAAAATATCAGGTAAAGAAATAATTTACTTGCAATGGAGCACTTACTTCCTTTCTGCCAAAGGTGCCACGCTACTTCAAGCAAGTTACCAGCAGAGATTCTACAGGGGATGGCCAAGGCCCACAGAAGATTGGCTACTGAGCAGCAGGAAGTTCAAACTCCACACCGATCCATGTTTTCATACAAAAAATTTAATAAATATTACTTTTTCAAAATTTATTGCCAGGAACAACACATCAAAGATGCATTTTCATGTTCATATAACACTCATAGCACAATACAAGGTATCTTCATGATCTCAATGGTTAACCAATGAGATTACTCTGTTTATAAGCCTTTTCGATCTTACATGTTGTAATAGCACTTTGATCTCCTCACTTGTTAAGGCGGGCAGTGTAATCTATGGCAAATCTAAACAGTGATCTTACTGGACATTCTACTGTTCAAGTATTCAACTAGCTTATTCGAATACTCCCTAAATGCAGTAGATTACAAAAAAAAAAAAAATCAAATCTACAAGTGGTTCAGTATTACATATGCATGGTGAAAAAAAATCAGAATTTACAAAATAAGATTGCTGTGCTTCCAACTTCATGCTAAATTTGATTTTTTTTTGTGATATGCAACCACTCACATTTTAGCTATGGGACATCATAGCTCTCAGTTTGTTCCCTTGAACTGCTTCGGAGCAGATTATCTGCCTCATTTCTTTTCAAGTCTAAAGCAGCAAACAAAACACAATGAAACACAAACCTGTTCTAGTCTAATTCTCTAAACTGCCTCAGTCAGTACTTACAAGAGTCTTAAAGTGATACTATAGGTGTTTCAAACATTTTGACATTGTACAAAAACAAAACAAAACAAAACAAAAAAAAAAAACAAAACAAAAAACCAAACCCAGCATCAGGGCATGAGAGCCCATCCTATGTTTAAAATAAACTATTTTTAGAACACCTTAATTTTGGCTTATAGGCAACATGTAACAAGTAAATAAGCTCAAAAAATAATAAAGCCATTATACTTACAAAGCTATCAAAAACCTTCAAACTCTAAACACATACATATAAATAAAAAGGAATGATATTAAGGCTCTTGATTATTAAGTTAATAAATCAAATATACACAGTGATTAATAAAAAAAAGAATTATTTACATAACTATACAAACTTCTACTTTTGACACATTTTCCTCTTTAAATTCTTCATTTTACCAGCAACTGCTGACATCAATTTTCCCCCCTCCCCCAACACAAATACAATAAAAAAAATAAATAATAAACATTTGTGATAGTTGCTGTGGTTCTGAGCTGCAAAGGCACTTTCAAATACAGAACTAGTTGTACGTCACCATAAAACCAATATACAAAAAAACTCAAAAAAGATTCAATAAATATAAATAAAATGTATTCGTCTAAGACCACGATAAGGTTGGGATACCTGGCAAAAATGGAGGCTAAAGGATAGCGAACAAGGCTATGCGATATCTGAGGAGACTTTTCTGTGATGGATCAGCTGCAGTGGAATTTACATTCGGGCATTTTTGACTAGTTTTGCATAGATGTGAAATGCAGCCACATTTGGTATTCCAGCCAACCACAGCAACTATCATTGCCAGTGTAAGCCAGCTTGTCAAAACTTAAATTAACACAGGGATTCTAAGTAAATAACAGCCTTAGACTCAAATATTACATAACAGTTTAAAGACCTACAAACTCAAGTGCCCTTAATGATACTTAAAGGCAGCACCAGCTGTCTGCTATACGATGTATTCCATCCGATTTAGGCTCTGGGCACTTTCTAAGTCTCTGTTGTCTTGTTTGTTTGTCCAGTTTGGATGCTTTGTTGGTGTGCTGTTGGGTGGCTTTTCATCTCTGTCTACTAGCGTGTAAGCTGGTTGCTTGGCAAACCTTTGCGCCTTCTGCTGGTGTCTGTCCATGTCATCTTCTTCTACTTCAGAGTTGTGTGTCCTTATTTTGGCAATTTTGGAGTTTTTGTTTTCATAATCTTTGATGGGGACTGTGTTGGCTCCGTGCTTCTCAATGGGGTTTTTGATTTGGTTCAGCTGCTCCCGCACGTTATTGGTGGTGTTGTCATCAGAGGCTGTGTGTGTGTGGCTGCTTGGCTTTCGGCGTTTCCGGAAGCACCAGTAAAAGGTTGTTACCAGGCAACAGATCCAAGCCACAGTTAAGACAGAGCTCAGTAAAGGAACCAGGAAATCTGCAAGACAGGCACAAAACCAATTAGCCTCCAAATAATAACAGTTAAAAAGTGCTTCGTTAGTTTTCCCATACACACAGCACCTTAAATGAAAGCCATAGGGACTGCTTCCTTTCTTTTTCACAATTGCAAATTAAGCCAATTCACTGCTTGTTAAACAGGTGCTCGATTGAGAACCTTGGAGACTGTAGGGTTTCTGTTCCCAGGAGAGGGCCAAGATGGGCAGCAGCCATACAGGCTTCCTCAAGCCACTCTCAATAAGTCCTATTAGGAGTCTGAAAATCTGTCTGGCAAAGACAAACCGTAGGTTGGATTCCCCAATTCCAAGCCTTTTTAAGCATGCTTACTTTGGTACTCAGTAGTATGACACAGAGGAGATACTAAAACCAGACCAAATGAACAAAAGAATCCCTTCTACCACCAACAAAAAGACCCTCCTCTAGCAGAAGTGTGTGGTCTATAGCAGGTGTCACATACATGGCCCACAACACTCCAGAGTGCAGCCTAAACCAGATTAAAATGTAGTTCCCATATGATTCTGTGTTGAAGTATTAATTAAAAAAAAAAAAGAAAGAAAGAAAGAAAGAAGCAGACATATGGGTAGTTTTGTAACTCAATATGCAGCCTGAAAGGGATGCTCATATAGAGGCTTAGTGCCGCCCTCCCCAACTTCTGAGTTTGATACCACTGGTCTACAGAAATTCAATACAAGGCTATAATACTAAGTACATATAGCACAGCTTTTCCAGGGAAGTATGTCCCATCA
This sequence comes from Potorous gilbertii, assembly GCA_028658325.1. Classification (NCBI taxonomy): domain Eukaryota; kingdom Metazoa; phylum Chordata; class Mammalia; order Diprotodontia; family Potoroidae; genus Potorous; species Potorous gilbertii. Next base: position 227,300,350 of record CM053769.1, on the reverse strand, counting down.
CCTGTCTAGCAAAGACAAGCAAGTTCCTGGAGGTCAGAGAAGTTTTTGTTTTGTCTTTTTAGCCATAATTTCTTAGGCATGGCACATAGTTAATACATTCTGGTTTGATTAGATTCAAAAGAAAACAAACTTAAGAGAACAGCAAAATTGCCCCACTCTGATGAAAGGCACCAAGGGACCAACTATATAAAAATGTTTACTGTCATTTTCCATCTATAACATAAAAATCCTCTCAAAATCCTCTGAGTCTCCTATTTGCCTACTTAGGAAGAATGATGATTTGTAACAGTAAAATGGAAGTATATTTATTAATGAGCCCATTGTGGTAAGGTGGAGAAACAATGAAGTCAAGAGACCTGGGCTCTAGACCCTGGCTTGGCCATGACGGGGCTGAGTGATTGTCGATTAGACATTCAACATCCTTGAGCCCTTGTGTCCTCATGAGCAGCAACAGAAAAGTCAATATAGGCTTTCTGGTTTCTAACGGCCCTTATGGTTCTACTGCTCTGTGACTCCAGGATCCTCATTGTGGCAAAAACCAGTATTTTAGCATTTTACTCACACCCACCTGTTTTGCTTTTCATGGGCCGTCTTTGAACTCTGACTTCTGCAACTGCAGCAATCAGAGTACTGTTTCCATCACGCTTACTAACAAGATCTATGATTTTGTCTGTTATTTCTTTGATAGGGTTCCCATCCTCCCGGGTATCTTCAGCAGACTGGAAAAAAAGACCACGATCAGATGCAGGTGTTATAGGAATATTTAAATCATCATAGCCAGCATACTATATACATAAGGGTTCAAAGAAAAATTCAAGCACAGAGGCCTATATAATAATTTGAAATTAGTTTTCAAATTAGATCATGGAGTTCCAAATAATTAAATCAAATGTTTTAGGAATAATCAATCCCACCCAGCACTTACAATGGCAACGTGGATTTCGTTGTTTGCAGATGGTGATGGCTCACAGGCTATGTAGATAGAATATTCAGCTGAAACATTTTTCAAAATATTCAAATTTCTCAGTTCACTGCAAATATGTTCAGTGGTAAGACCCTAAAATAATTCAAAACAAAAAGGAAATATCTTATGACTCATAGACCAGAAAGATGGCTAAATTATCTTTAAACCAAGTTTGTATTCTCCAGTCTTGTTTTGCCACAATAATGGAAGTTACATGTCAGACCACTACTTAAATTTGTACAAGCTGAGTTTATTGCATGCCTGTAATGTCTGCCATGAGCTCAGGGATTCTGAGCTACAAGAAGGCTTAAGCTGATCAGATATCAGTACTAAGTCTGATGCCAGGATGATGAGTCCCTAAGAATTCGGGGTGAGGAGAACACACCATCAGCCTGCCAAAAGGGGAATGGAAACAGAGCAGGCCAAAGTTTCTGGGCCAATTGGCAGTGGTCATTACTCTTCCACCCTGAGCAAGATAGGGAGCCCAGTATGGAAAAACAAACAATTTTCATGGACTAAAAAAAAAAAACAACAAAAAACCTAAGTACTTACTGGTGACATCATCTCTTTGTTAAAGGTGAATGTGATGTTAGCACAGTTGTCCTGGTAATAGGAGTCAGAAGTACATTTCGTTTTCACTGGCTGAGGATTTGAAGACCGACATTCACCCACCCCAGTACAGGGTTGTACAAAGCACTGGTCATCCTGGATAGGGACACAGCTTTGCCCAGCAGGGCATTCACCGTGACCTTTGCCATGCATCAGACAAGGTCGAGGGCCACACCAGACCTAAAGAAACGGAACAAAAGATTGCTTACAAGATACATCCTCCCCACTGATGACACAGAAAATTCCAATCAAGATTCTTCCTCATACCTTTGAGCAGGCAACCTTTCCATTTAGACATTGACAGGCATTACAGTCATCATCCCATTTAGCACCATCTGGCATCACTCTCCCAGTGGTAATACAAGGTCTTCCTGTAACTAAAAAGGTGGAAAAAGTGTTAGGGCAAATTACAGTTCCATAATTGTAAGCAGTCAGAGCCACGGGGTATTTTTAGCACTCCAATTGTTATCCTTCAGTCTCCCTATGCAGCTGAATGCAAACTGACTGGTGAGTGGCTGCAACAGTATTCCAGTGGCTATTATTCGAGGATCAAATACAAATCTCCTCTATTTGGTGTTTAAAGAATATGAGTCCAATCAGCCTTTCCAGCCATAATATATACTATTTTCCCTCACATGCTCACATGATCTTTTAACTATTCCTCAACATTCAACATTCATTCTCCCACCTCTGTGACTTTGCACAGCACAGTAGAAGGCACTCCCTTCTCATTCTAACACCTTTGTGGCTTGTGCTTGCCCCATCCCCCAAATACCGTTCCTTTATTTTCTATTTACTTCTTTGGGCACATGTCAATCCCTATAGGATTCGAGTTCCTAATGGACAGGTACAATTTTTATTTTTGCCTTTGTTATCTATAATGCTTACCACATAACAGATGCTTAATGAATGCTTATTGATTGGTGGTGCCCTCCGTTTTACATGCAAACTGCATGCTGTCTCCATAGAGGTAAATGAATATGATGAACAAACATACCTTCTTGGCATTTGGGGCCACTGTGACCAGGTGGGCAGATGCACCGATAGCCATTGATTTCATCTACACATGTAGCTCCAAAAGCGCAAGGTGAAGACTGGCATTCATTGATATCTAAGAGAAATTGGGGTGGGGGAGTTATATATTTAGTCTCACATCTTACAACACCACCATGTTGGCTTATGTCAAAAAAAAAAACAAACACTGCTAATGCTCTCTAGCTATACATCATATCTGAGTTAAAACAAATATAATTTATCTTTAATGCCATTCCAAAGTTGTTAATGCTAGGAGCCAAACTTCCATCTTCATATTCATTATTTAAGTTAGTGTCCTTTTAGCTAAAAGTTAATATTAATTAGAGGGGGACTATATACACTACGTCAGGGTCTCAATGTGGATTAATTGACCAAAACAGTTTAGCTGGCATTCTTTCTTCTTGAATACCAAGCAGCACATGAAACTAATGCTAACTGGGAAGGCGGTCAGGTTGAAGGGCATGTTAATCTCAGCTGGAGGCAGGAGGTCATTATATACATGATTATATATGTCAATGTTCATTTGAAGAGAACCCTGGAGTTTTCTTGAAGTATGGAGAGGAAAATTCTCACTGAGGGGGGAAAGGGGAAGAAAGAACGAAGGAGAGAGAAACACACAAACACACGCACGCACGCTCACTCACTCTCTCTCTCTCTCTCTCTCTCTCTTCCCCTCAATACCCTTGTCTCAGCAAAGTCACCAGAAATTGTTACTTACTTATTCTACAGTCTGGTCCTGCAAACCCTGGTGCACATTCACATCGGTACCAGTTGTCTCCATCCACACAAGTTCCACTGTTGTAACTAAGAAGAAAGCAAAGATGCCTCTCAATTTCAAATCACACATACCAATAACTGTATCTAGTCATGGCAAGATTATCTACCCATACACCGTATATAATGCCACGTAATAGACACATATAGCAATTTGGGGGGAAAATGAAAGTAGATCATTTTGCATGCTTACCAAGGATGAGGACTGCAGTCATTAGTATCTGGAAAAGAAAAGTCACTCTTTAATACAGAAGTCGATGATAAGCACACTCATCTATCACTGGGAAAGAACAGAGATTTATTTCTGTTACGCCAAGTGACACACTATACTTAGTTAACATTAACAAAATATGCTTCAGTCTTTTACTAAATTAAATCCAGGTCTCCACTCCATTTTGTTCAATTTACCGTGGGATGCTTGGACACAGGAAGAGAATCTTGTAAAGAAAGGACCAGGAACAAGGGAATAGAAGCAGACAGCTGCTGGCATACAAAGAATGCCAGAAAATAAGGACTACATCTGTCTCCACTTATCTCATTTGTAACTTTCTCATGCCCAGGTCAAGACTATATCATAGAAAGTCATTAAAACAAAGAGATTCAGGTGATACTAAAGCAGACTTCAAATAGCTCTCCCTTCTGGTTTTAATTTAGACTCTCAGGGGGTGACAGGATGAGCCAATGTTCTCATCAGGCAACACTTAGAAGAGTTCAAGGGAAAAGACTCACTTTGAGTACAAATGGGTCCTTCCCAACCTTCTTTGCAAACACAAGTAAAGGAGTCGCCATTAACCACACAGGTACCACCGTTGTGACAAGGGTTAGGCAAACAGCTACTGTTTCTAGCTGTAAGAAAAAAGAAAAATTACCACTGTGCTTTAAAGTGGATCCAAACGAGGGGAGGAGACACCCACAGACACCCCTCCTTGCCCATTGGTAGAAATTTACCTATGTTACACGTGGCCCCTTCCCAGCCTGCAGGACACATGCACTTGAAAGAATCCACTTCATCATAGCATGTTCCGCCATTATTACAGGTTGCATCATCACACTGACTGTCACCTAGAAAGAAGCAGTTCAGAATGAGACCTACCCCATGGCCTTCTTCACAGGATTTAGCAAGCTCAAATAATTCACTACAGGAGGTTCAACTTGTTTGGGGGTAAGTTTCAACTTACGGGAGTGGCAGGTCTTTCCTTTCCACCCATTTTTGCATTCACAGAAAAAATCATTGACCAAGTCTCGGCATGTACCTCCATTGTGGCAAGGATTTTTACTGCAGTCATTAATATCTATAATTAAAGGGGAGAAATCAAGCTGAATGATGTTTGTCCACAGCAGTAAGATTTGAAGGTCAATATGATCTTATCTATATGCACATGAGAACTCAACAGATTGATTCGAAATGGAAAGACTTCCCCAAGACTTGAATGCTAGCTAGCCCTGGCTATATATATATACTCCTCTGCACAACATTCTCCTATCATCTTTACCTCTAATTCAACAAGTCAGTCAATAAATATTTCTCTGGAGTATCAACAGAAATAAAATTTAAAAAAACTGATGGAAAAATGCTTGCTTCTTTGGAAGTAAGCGGGGCTATTTATTACCCTAATTACATGGTCTGCAGTCCCACAACATGCAGCTGAGTCTCTTCCTTCTGCTGTAGTCAGCATAAATGAATGTAAACAGACCAGAGATGCTGTTTCAGTACAGAAAAAACAACTCTAAGAGTTTTAGAGTTCTCCATGAACACAGTGGAGACTACACCTTCACCCAAATGGACTTCCCCTTCTCTCACATCCCTTCCCCAAAGCTGCAGCATAAGAACAGCTTACTTACTGGTTTCACAGTATGTCCCCTCCCAGCCATCACCACATATACATTTGTATGAGTTGACACCGTCAATACAAGTCCCACCATTTTTACATGGGTTGCTTTCACAATCATTAATATCTGCAGAAGGGGGAAAGAAAGCAAGACTTCAGAGAAGCAAGAAAGAGTACACTGAGTCATGTTCACTATACATCTCTATTCTTATTATAGCAGAAGCCTGGCGCTGCCTCCCTCAGAAATTATCCCAACACACCAACCTTTGGGATTCTTACCCAAATGGCTCAAAATACTAAATGCCTCCCAAGACCAAGTCTTTACAGAAAAAGAAGGAAACTGGCTTTTTAAAAAAGGAATGAGATAGCTACATTATATTGCCTTTTAAGAAAAGAAAAAGTGTAAATATTTTTTTTAATGCTATAGTGGGATTAAATCAATTTAAAGACAAGTTAAGTGACATAGAAAGTAAAAATTAAAGTTTTCACATCCCAAAGCAACAGACCACCCAGTAAACAAGTAGGATTCAAAAACATTTTAAAATACATTTATGGACAATGAGAAGCCAACACATTGAACCCCAGAGCAGACTGCCCACATCTCAGTGACTGAGCACCCGCTACTTACTGTCCCTCCTTGGACTTAAAAAGCTGATCCACCTCCCTAAGAAAACGCAAAACCAAGTTTCTGAGGAAACCCAGCATTCTGAACACAGGCCCACATACATAACTCATAATCCTCTGGGGGTCTTACTTTCATGGCAGTATGTCCCGGTGAAGCCTTTGTTGCATTCACAGGTGAATTTGCCTCCCGATTGGCTCCTGCACTTTCCATGGGGCCCACAAACGTTTGAAGAAATGTATCGTACCCCTTCTGGTGTGTCATTGGAAGCCATCGCGACAGTACAGCTGTCAATCACTGAAGGAGATACACAGGATCAGGGCATTCTCACTAACAAAACATAGAGTGACCAAGCACACAAAACAAAACTGTTCTTTCTTGATTTTGTACCTCAGTTAATAGCATGATGATGTTAACATGTCCAGACATTATGATTCTTGTATGTGTCTGAATTAGGATTTGAACTCTGGTCTTCTCGACTGTAAGCCTAAATGCTCTATCCAATGTACCAACTAATTACAACTCTTGTGTCTGTGGGATCTGACCGCACTGAACACTTCCTTTGTGCCTCTATCAGATTTAGGGGAAATTAGTTAAAGACATCCAAAGTTACTTATCATATACTTCTTGTCAACTTAACCTCCAAGTATGATGAGGCATGTAGGTGCCATAGGGGAGAGACGGCTGGACTTGGGAATCAAGAAGACTTGAGTACAAATCCTGTCTCAGGTATTAATAGTGATGTGGCCCTGCCACGTCACTCAACTCCCCTCTGCCTCAGTTTCTTTATCTGTAAAATGAGGACACTACTCAATGAGGTTGTTGTAAGGGTTAAAGATAACACAGAAAAAGTGCTTTGCAAACCTGAGAGTGCTACATAAACACGGGCTCTTATTGTGATTATCATTCGAAAGTATCGAAAGAGAGCGTAACCAAAACATCCAATATTCTTATGTGTGCTTCCCTCTCGAGGAAGACAAGCTTTACTCTCTAATAGAAAAGAATGATTCTCTATTGCCCTTTCCCTTCTAAATTAATAAAATTCTCAAGACTCCATTAAGACTAACTTTTGGGGGGGAGAAAAACCTCTGTAGCTGACAAAAATATGAGGGTTTCTTTTGGCTTAAAGGCTTAGTTTAAGGAATTGCCTTCTGTAGTCTTGGGCAAGCTATTTTAAATGAGGAGGGTGAACTAGAAGATGCCTATGGATCTATAAATGAACAAAGGATGCTTTGTAGATAACCATGTAGGGGAAGAGGGGACATACATACATACATATATATATATGTATATGTATATATACATATATATATATATATATATATATGCACACATACGTATATGTATAAACACATCTCATCTGATCTTCACAACAACCTTATCTGGGGTGGTTTCTACAAGTAATATTACCATTTTATAGGTAAGGAAACAGGCTTTGAGACATTAAACAAGATTCCCATGGTTACACAGCAAGGACCAGAGACAGGATTCAAACCCAGATCACCTGCCTCCCAGAATTCCTTACAACATGGCACACATTGCTTCTACTATAGATTAATTAGATATGCAAGCAATTCAGGTACCACAATGCATTTCACATGCTCTGTTGGGAAGGGTAACTATTTGCAGAGTGTAAGGAATAAAGAGGCCAGCCTTATAGACACAAAGTCCTGTGGGGGTGTGGGAGGGGTGTGTGCTTGGTGGCAAGTCACCTGACCTCCCAGGGTTCTCATGCAACTTTAAGGCTAGAAGTTACAGCTCCCTATCAGGGAGTGTGTTCTCTACAAATGCAATCACAAGTCTGGTCCAAAAAAACAAAAAAAGGAAAACATCAGGTAACAAGAACCTGTTATCTTATAAATTGGTTTCTCCAAGTCATTTTAGAATGAATAGTGTACCCCAAAGGGGATACCTAGACACAAAAATTATACCTCTTGGTATCTCTAAGGGACTTCAGAGGACAAAGAGCCAAGGGAAGGGAAGAGCCAAGCTTTAGGGTGGGTACCTTCACATGGTGTTGTACGACAGTGATCTTTCAGGTGTGAGCAGTTCTTTCCCTCATAATCCTCTGGGCACTTGCAAAAATAGTCACTGGCACGATTATAGCACTGGGCTCCATTCTGGCATGGGTTGGGCTCACAATAATCGATGTCCAACTGGGTGGGGGAAGGAGAGAAAAGAAGAAAAGAAGGGTATTTTTTTTTAACCTTGAGTAAAATAAAGGATTTCATTATTGCTCCTTGCTCTGCTCTGGGCAGCTGACACGATGGAATCTGACCTTTTTATCTATTAATGGTACATGGTGCATAATATGTCCAATTATATGTGCTGTGCGTTTTTTGTAGACAAGGGAAGGCTATGAAAAAGGCCCCAAAGGGCCACAGTGAACATTCAACTGCCTAGATACATAGACACTGTCAGTCTTTAAATTAAAACACTCTTCCATCAGCCACTGAGTTTTCCTATGGGCACTTGTGGGACAGACAGCCTGAAGTAGGGCTTTATATGGTTCAGTGAGACTGAGGTATTTGGTATAAAAAGTCCCAAGAGTGAAAAGAGGGAAGAAAAGCCTTTGCTGGTAGAAATCCAAGTTATCTGGGTTTGCATTTCACCAATGCTCACCTGACAGAGGTTTCCCGAGAAACCAGTGGGACACAGACATTGGAATCTATTGATTTCATTCTGACAGTGACCCCCATTCAAACAAGGGTTGCTTGCACATTCATTGATGTCTTTCTCACAGTGATCTCCTGCATAGCCAGGTGGACAGATACAGCGATAACCATTAACCAAATCCTGGGAGAGACAGAAAGAATAAAATGAATCAAATCTAACACATTTTCATGATGCTAGATCATTGCATAGATTCACTTATTGCTTTAACTCAACAAAGTCCCTGAAATTTTTCATTAAATACCAAGCTTATCAACATTTGCAGAAGGAGGAGTTTATATTTGCATTCTTTCAAAATGACTGCCAATAAGCCAGGGTAACACAAGCCTGGTTCATTTATAAAGATTTACTTTTCCTATGAACTTTAGAATTTTGTACACACCAAACATTCCCAGGTTTTGGTCTTTGCAGTTTAAGAACAAATGCTTAAGCACTGACATTCAGAGTAGGGGTAGTTATTAATTACCAGAGTTTTGATTTAAGAGATGAAATTTACATACCCTACAGGAAGCATCATTTTGACATTGGCCAAGGCAGTCGTTAATATCTAAAAAACAAAAAAAAAACCCAGCAGATCATTAAGGGGCATTTTACATTTAAATAAGGTGCAGTTTAAAAAGTTTCTACAGCTAAGGACAGATAAAGTTGATGTCATATTTCCTGTACCTTTCCTTTAGATAAGGTCATTATAATGGGTGGGAACCCTTAACCAAATCCTCCAGCAGAGTTAATGAAACTTCACATCATTGTTTGAAGCCATCTTATCAGAATATGACCCTGTTACCAACTAATGAGCTTGATAAAATTGTGTATTTTCATTCTAGACTGACTACTCCCTTTCTGAAAACATCTTGCTTGGGCTTTCCCATTACCAATCTAGGCTCATACTGATAGTTCAGTTCCTTTCAGCAACCCCATCCTTAAAACCAAATAAAAAAGATCAAGAAAGTGGAAGTCTCTTACTTAGATCACAATTCTGACCCGTCCAACCAGGAAGACAATCGCAATAGTAGCTCCCTATCAGGTTCCTACAAGAATTGGCATTTACACAAGGTTTTGCCTCACATTCATTCGCATCTAAAAGGGAATAGAAACAGTCAATAGGAGAAATTGGTATCTTTTTGCATCCTTCTCCACCTTTAAGATAAAACAAAATCTCAAAAGTACAAAAAACAAAAAGGCTTTCTAGTTTCACTCAAAATATGATAATTCCTTTAACATATCCAAATTCTGGTCAAGGGGATCATTAAACCTTTTGCTTTATTCCATGTTGAACTTAAGTCTCCAAAGTGCCTCCACTTTACAATCTATCACCACCCTCACTTCTTTAATTACAAGGTGCTGGATAAAATAATTGATAACCATCCAGTCACTAATTAATAACTCCCCCAAGGAACTAAATAGTAAAAGAGGCCATCAGCCATTTGGAAAGCACTATAGTGTAATTGTTGGGATTTAAATAGGCAAGAAGAATGCAGACAAGCTCATTCTTCATGAGATCATCCACATTTTAGAGTCCAGCTGTAAACTCCCTGGGTCTGGAGGAGCTAATGTGCAGCAAGAGGCTCTCATCACTTTCCCACAGAGCTAACCGGTCCATTTTCAATTTACATACCCACATAAGGTGTCCTATGGTATTGATAACAAATTACATTATTTTGCAAGTTGGATATTTTTATTTTCTACTCGTTTTATTAAAACTCTCTTATACTTGACAGTCCTAGTATCACTAAACAAGCATTTTTAAAGTATTAAAACTACAAACTTTCCTTTTCTTACCTATTTGACAGGTTTTGCCAGTCCACTGCGGAGGACAAATACACTTAAATCCATTCACTAGATCCTGGCATGTTCCCCCATGACCACAATGATTTGGAGAACAGTCATCAATATCTGTCCCCCAGAAAGTGAGGGATGGGAAAGAGCAAAACCAAAGGAACTTAGTGTACTTTGATAGCTAAAAAGAGGCAACATAAATAAGCGTAGCTCATATACACAGCACGTAGCATGAAATAATGGCAAAGTCAGCAGACTTGGGTTCAAACCCCAGCTTTGCTCTTATTACACTCCATGACCTTGGGCAAATATATTCACTTTTCTAGGCCTCAGTTTCCTCAGGTATAAAATGAGAAGATCACACTACCTGATCTCGAAGGTCCCAGTCAATTATAGTAAATTCTACTAAGGAGTCATATGGTAAAAATAAATGTCAAAAGTATAAAGGGATCAACTACTCTCCATTTAGTTTTCATTCATTCCAAATCACTGGAACCCAAATAAAGCAGAAGACCCCAGAAACACAATTATAGTACCAATTTAGGTTAACTTTTATAAAAATTACTTTAGAAAAAATTTATTCTGTATTCCCTTAAAAAAAATCCCGGCCCTGGGAGATAGCTGAAAAGAATTATTACTATTTCACAGATGAGAAAACCAAGGCAGGGAAGAAGAATGGCTTTTCCAAAATTAGTTATTCTGTAATCAGCCCAAATCTGAAATCCTATTTCTCGTCACCTGAATGAGCTGCACAAGCCAGAGATAACAGTTTGCCAATGTCCCCTGTCCCCACCCCAATTAAGTGGAGCGCCACGAAGGAATCTGCACTGACTCTCACTTCAGTCACCTCACTGCAACATTCCAAGGCTAGAAGGAAAAATGAGCAGTTCTGTCTGAACAGACCTCCCTCACATGGCTGAGATGAAAAGCAAGAAGATAGCAGTAAGATATGGTATCCTTAGATAAAAGGTTTCCCTGAGAAATAATTACAATGAGGTAAATATCAATGTTAACACTTCCGGGTAAAGTCTAGGAAGTTACCAAACACATTTGCAGGAATTATTAGCCAAACACCACCATGCACCCAAAAGAGGATAACAAACAACTGCCATGAGTCAAAAGCAGCCTGGTGAATACGGCAGTAACCAATCCTAATGGTCTGCCTTGTGTCCTCCCTTATTTCAAGGGATGCTAATCATTCTGTAAAGATGGGAACCCAAACACATACTTACTTGTGGTACATGTTGGCCCAGTCCAGCCTGGAAGACATCCACATTCAAATCCCATAGATGTTTCCAGACAGCTTCCTCCATTGTGACAGGGATCCGAAAGACAAGCATGTTCCGCTAAACAGAATGAATGAGAATAGGTCAGTATGGCGGTACCTACTGATAGTCCCAAGAAATATCTCAAAAAACCAATATAGAACAAAAAAAAGAAAACACCCTTTCTGCTTTCCAGTCCACCACCAATACACTTAACTGCCTTCCCCTTCCAAAATACACACACACACACACACGTAGACGTAGATACACACACACACACACACACACACACACACACACACACACCCACCCACCCACCCACCCACCACCACCACCACCACCACCACCACCACCATCATCATCATCATCATCATCCATCCCTTGGCTACTGGCCTAAATATTTCTCTGTCTTCTTTCAGCAGCTTATGATACATTTATACTGTATATCAAGGGAATAGGAAGTCATCTTTCATGCTAAGCTGACACAATCAACATTCCAAGACATCTCTGAGTTAGGATATCATAAAACCTATACAATTACTCACACTTATCAGCAACAAGGGAACAACTTTGCAGAATTTCAATTGTTCTAGTTTTTAGATTTCTTAGAGAGTTTAGATTTTTGGGAAATGGCTTTTGGTGCTTAGCTGTAAACTTTTACATTAAGAAAAGATATATTACAAAAAAAAAAAGACCTTGTCATTAAGAGCAAAATAGTCAATGATGATTTAAAAAAAAAAAAAAAGGATGTTCATAACACTTACCGATTTCACAGTTTGCTCCAGAATACCCCTCTGGGCAAGAACACTGATATTTGTCAGGACCTGTATTACTACAAGTACCACCATTTAGACAAGGCTGATGAGTCCCACAATAATTAAGATCTACAAAGAAAGTACCAGGAAAAAAGAAAGCTTTAGGAAACTTTATGCAGCTTATCATCTTTGTTTCTACCTTCACTTACCTCTGAAAAAAAAAAAAAAGTCCCTCAAGGCATGGCTTAGTTAAAACACAAGTTAACACAAATTCAATGTATTTATAACCCATGCCTAACTGCCTCCAATAAATGCCTCCTGCCACAATACCTGAGACTCCCTCTGCAATCAACCCCACACACATACCAGGCATTAAAATTCAAAATTTACACTTGACTATCTAGAAGATTAGCATACCTTTGTCACAGAGCTGACCACCCCAGTTGGTTTCACAGAGGCATTGCCACGGTTCAATGCAAGTGCCGTGGACACATCCTGGGTGCGGAATGCACTTATCACAGTACTGGCCTTGCCATCCATACTGACACCTTAAGACAAAACAAAGTATATATACATATATACGTATGTGTGTGTGTGTGTGTGTGTATGTATGTATTTTTTTTTTAAGTCCTAGAATTAAAGTGAAGATGATGGAAGAAGGCCCAAGGCTTTAAGTATCAAGCAAAACCGAGAGAACAAGGGACTTGAGTGGAGGAGTAGGGAAGGGTAATATTCAAGGTTTGATTGGTAGTTCCTTATAAACAAACACTTTTAACACTTTGGCCAAAGTCTCCTAAAGCCAGACTACTTACAAAAGGATAACTGTTCTGGGAGAGCCCAGTGTGATTCCATGGAACACAATACAACTCTATTCTCAGGCACACACAAACGAGACAGAGAGGGTGGGTGTGCAGGATAAATCAATCTCTGAACTGTGTCAGAATGGACTATAAAGGGGGGGGGGGTGGTGGCAGTTGCCGAAAACAATGGTCATGTGAAAAATTTTCATGAATGCAAGATTTGCAGCATTTTGTCTCCATGCTTTGTGTGTCAACAGCAAGTCATGACCCGACACACACAAATACAAGAAAGGATAGAGGTATTGTAACAAGTAAGGGAAACCTTAATCACTCTTCTTGGTTATCCTAATTCTGTCTATGTCTCTCCTACCCCCCTCACTCCCACTTCTCCTTTTGTAAAGAATGTGGTAGTGCCTTTTGGGGAAGGGTGGGAGAAGCAAGGAAGGAGGGAAAAAAATATCAAGAACCAGTTCTTGGTGGAATCAATTCAAAGGATAGTGTCTGACCCATGACAGTTAATGTATATGTTAATTGCTGGTACCTAGGAATGCTTAACTTCTCCCTTTGCCAAAAGAGGTCAGCTGGGTTTATCTAATGTTGAGGAATGGAGTTCAGTTTCCTATAAGTGCATTGTTAATTTGAATCTATCTAGGCCAAATGGTTTCTTTGATCCCCAAACAAAAACACCAAACACAAACCCACACTTAGGATAGGGCAGGGGTCTTAAACTCTTCTCCCCCTCAAGTTTCAGTGCATTTGAAACCTTAACCAGTCTTCTCAAAAATCAAGGAAACTCAGGATTTTTGGAGAGGAAAAAAAAAAAAGACAAATGTTATAACATTAAGATGGGAAAGCAAGACCCCATGTCAAAGAAGAAACAGGCTCCACTAAAATATTTTGTTCATGAGACATGGGAAAAAGTGATCAGCAGCAATTACCCTTTAAGCTGTCACTAAGTTATGAAAATAAACCCTTGTATAGAAGTTATTTAGGCTTTCGGTTTTCAGAAAGCTGTGCTCGGACCAGTAAATCCTTGTCATGGGAAAACTATAGGGATCTAGCTAATAGCTAATCACCCACAGCTAGTGATAAATTTAACCCTCTGAGAATCTTGATTGACTAACCACTTCCTACTGATTAAATCTAAAACAAAAACCCAACCCACACACCATGCTCTCCCCCTCCCCCCCCAAAAAAATCACATGAGCATCAGTAATTCAAAGTTAATGGAAATCAAAGTATTTTGCCACTCTCAACAATAAATGAAAATACAAAGTTAAAAAGTCAGGAAAATAAAAATTAAGTCAAAGACCAACTTGGTCGACCAAAGTAGGGGACTAAAACTGGAAAATCTCAATCTCTCAATTACCAGTCAGAGTAGCAAGCTGATGATGAAATAGCAACATTCTGTAGTCCTCCCTTTCTTATAAATTAAAGAAGTAAAATCTCTCTACATCCTCACTTTGGCTAATAAATACAATGCAAAGGGCAGCTGAGGACCTGACTTCATTTTCTAATTAATGAGGGCTCTACCCTTGAGTACAACAAAGGTGGCTAGGAGAGGTCATGGATGACTTCAAAAGAAAACAAATAAAAATACTGAACCTAAAACAGGAATCTACCAAGTTATGCCAGTTTAATGATACATATGATTAAGTTTCTCATGAGAAAATGAAGTTCCTTTGCTTATGATGATGATTCATAATTAAGTTTGATATTATTGGCAGACTCGCAATAAAGAAAGTAATCACTTGCACCAAGGCAAAGAAGTTATTTTAAGTTCTGTTTGGGAACAACTGTAAACATATAACCAATAAATCCTCACATGTGAAAGAGAAGTTCAGTATAAATAACTGAATGAAACTTAAGGTAGACATTAAAAAATATTTCTGAAGCAGACACAGAAGATTTTTTAAGAAATTTTCCTTCCTTCTCTTAAAATCAGGAAGACATTTTTTTAAACTATGCAAATGAAGTGTGGGAAAGTTGCACCTTAAGTAAATAAGGGCACCAGTGCATGTCTGGGCAGTGAGTGGGAGGTGAGCCTTAGAAAGAGAAAGGCCTAAAACCTGGAAACAAAGCCTGTTGTTCTGGCTGGGAGACAGCACCCCCTATAAGGCATGTTTATTCTGATGACAGTAGCACAAATCTTTGTTAGACTCAGCTGATAGACATCTAAGCATCTGGCCCAGTTCAGATGCGCTAATGATACTTCAAGTCTGATTTACTCTAGAAGGCCATTAATTAGAAAAAATTTATGTAGGTGTATTTCAGCTAAACAGTTGACAGCAATGAGGTTAAACATTAGAATCAAATACGGTTAAATATTAGAATGATTCCTTTAGTCTTCCAGAAAAACGAAATCTTACTCAAGTATAGGATGAGGGGTTGCTATAAGATGAAAATTTCTCTAATTAAAAAAAAGGGGGAGTGGAGCAACATTTTACCCTCTATTGGCTTTAAATGCCATAATATTGACATGCCACTGTCACTTTCCAATATTCCTCTTGTAAACAGAAGCCTTGTAAAATACAAATGTGGGGCTACAAAGGATAGAATGAATGAAATTAAGGGAGTGATACCATAGCTCTGGAAACTGGATGCTTCCAGCCTGATCCTGAGTCATCACTACTCCCTACAATAGGCCAGATTTCTACACCTGTTCTAAAATAGAAAAGAATTCTCGGGTCAGTTTGGTTTCCTCAGGGTCCTTTTGGAGGAGGGTTACAAATCTCCCTTGATTAAAACTAGAAGTAGCTTCCATGGGGAAGAGGTTCACTAGACCTGGCAACCTATCAGATTATTGGACCATAAAGCCTAGCTCTCAAATAAACCAGCTCTGCAAAACTTTCTTTGTTTGGTCAGATACAATTTAGTTAGTTATCAACAGCCCCCTGTTGACTGGCTACCCTCAAAAAATAAATAAATAAATAAATAACAAAAACCAACCCCAAAACACTAATGATATAAAATTCTCAGTTATTATGGATTTTTATTTTTGTCTAATTTTTTGCAAAGAACACCAGTAAGAAAGGTTTTAAGTGCCTTCTGAAATGTCAAGTAACAATATAGAGCATAATTCAAAGAGCTCCAAAATTTAATTGTTAAAATTGTTTGGATATGTCCCAGCTTTCGGGTTGCATTGTTACTCAGCCAGAATAGAGCAGACTTCAAAGCAGAGAAACAAAATTCTGCATTCATCAGTCTCTCCTGACAAGATTCCATCCCTGTTATTAACCTCTCAGCACTTGGAGCCTGGCTCTCCACTGCAAAGGAACCAAGAGATTTTACTAATCCCATTCTAAAGAATGCTTGACTTTTGCCTATTGATGGGAAAAGTGGGGGAAGGGAAGGGCAATCCAGGAGAAAAAGGAGAAGAGACTAAGGAGGGTGAGGAAGAAAATAAACACTCCGGTGGAAGACAAGGAAGACAAGCTAAAGAAAGAGGCAGAATGGCAGTGCAGTCTTAAAAGATTACAAAAATCTGCTCCCAATTTAGAGGTGGAATTGGTCAACAATCAACGCATAAAGTGACTAAATTTGCCCTCTCATACAGTTTTTCCAGTTTTGCAAGAAAGCAAAGGAGTGTTTGTGTTTCATCACACAGCTGGTATGATTTAATAAGCACTTAAGATACACATTTTTTAATAAGTTTTCCCAGTCTTCCACAGACCAATGGGAAGAGATGTCATGCTAAATGAAGTTTAAAACAAAATTGCTTGGTGCATAGCTATAGATATAGATATAAATATTACCTGCACTCTCCAGGGATCTTGCAGGAACCATGTTTAGGGCTACAACCCTGACGACAAATAGCTGCAGAAATAGAGTTAAGAATTGTTTTTTTTTAAAGTATACACTCATACATGTCAGCACACTGCCAGTACCAGCATCCACACAATCGTGGGAATGTTTTTAAATCTCTGACTAGCACTGTAATCCTACAAAATCCACGACTTAAAAGGTCTCTAATATCAAGTCTACTGGAAAGAGAATAAGGTAGGAGGTGCCTCCCATCAGCAAATCCAGCAATGCAGCTAATGTCTTTAGCTTTAAAACTGCAAACACATGTTACCGTCTATCCCCAAACATATAATCATGCTTTTTGATAATCTGCAGGCAAAGAAGACAGGAGTGTGATAGAGCTTTTACATATTTTCTAATATAAGCAATATGTGGAATGGGAAGGCAAAAAAGGCAGGGGTCAGATCATCCCTTTTCATATTCATTCCTTCCTTCCCTAAAATAAAGCCCTAAGCACTACAGAATAGCCCATGCCTGGCTCCAAATCTTCCCCTTTTCTTCTATTACCCCTTAATAAAAAAAATCACCAAGGAATGCTTAGTTTCAAGAATGGAGCCCATTGAGTTCCAATACTGCAGCAAAGATCATTGGTCCAAATAAAACCAAGCTTCAAAGTTTGCAACATGTTAACAATGTAACAATATTACATCCTACTTTCTGAAAGAGGTACACAAATGGGCCCTTAAATTTCTTACTAGTCAGTAAGAGCCGGATCTCAGTAACAATTCATGTATCAGACCCTTCTTTTTACTTCTATTACAAGTTTGAGTGAGTCATCTTCTCCAATGTTTCTTCTACATGTAATGTAGCATCATCCCTTAACACATTAGTATCATCTTTAGTTCAGCCAGAAAACTGGTATTTTAGGGTGTTTGGGGTCAGATGAGATTTTTTTTAAGAGATCTAGTCCTATTCCTTTATTTACAAGTGAGACAAAATAAATCAACAAAGTCAATTAGGTAGGAAGAGTCTAGAAACCAGGTTTATCATCTTCCAGTTTAGTGATCTTTTCATTCTAACCAGAGGTACTAAATTTCTTCTCTCTCCTGATCTGCTCCTATCAAACCACCCAGCCACACAAAGCAGCTGTGTCTTCTACCCAGTCTTTGAAAAGGACCAATTCCACAATTATTCAAAAAGCCTAGCTCTTTTTACTGTGGCTAGATCAAAGAATGGACTATTTTTTCCTTAAGCACCTCTTGAAACATATCAATTCTCCTTGAAATACAATTTGACCTAATTAGTGTTTAGATTTTCACTAAAGCTGACCCAATGCTTCTTCATAGTGCTATGAAGTGGCATAACATGTCTAAAGTACTTTGCAAAATACTAGCAAGCATAGGTCCAATGGAGGACCACATCCATCTTTCAAGACTCAGCTCAACATCAGAAGGCTAGATAAAAACCAAGTCCCAAAATTATCTACTAAAGCCCCATTTGTTTCAGTGAAAAGAGTGATCCAAATCCCCCATGTATGGGAGTATTATGCTTTAAGGGCCAGACTCTATTAAGGTTTATGTGGGAGCATGTATATGGATGAGTAAATCAGTTACCCACTCAAACCTGCTATGAATTAGTGAGCATATCCATAAAGTTGCAATACTGTTAATGATTTCAGGATTAAGCAAATATTGATGTGAAAGCTAACAAGCCATGCACTCACCTTTACAAACTTAAAAAAAAAAATCATACCAAATTGAAAGCAACAAAGAGAGTGACATCTTTTGTGTCTACTGTAGTCAGTGAATGGGGAAAAAAAATACTTTTAATTGAAAAAATCCTACCTAGCTTGAAATTATGATATAGGGGGAAAAACAAACCACTGAGCAGAGAGTCATAAAACCTGTGTTCTAATGCTAGTTTTGATCAAAGTAACTAGCTGTGTGATTCTACCCAAGTGATTTTATTTCTCCAAGTCTCAGTTTTCCTCATCTATATAACATAAGGGAGGAGGACTAGATCATCTCTTAGGTCCCTTTCTAGTATTCTGGGATGCAGAAAACTAGGCTGATTCTAAGACCAGAGGCTTGGATTCAAAACCCAACTTGTGATACATACTACTTGTCAAGTCATTTAAACTTCTGGGCCTCAGTGTTCTTATCTGTGAAATTACATGGTGAACATTATTGCTAAGGTGACTTCCAGGACTCAACCTAAAACTCAATAATTATCTCTGACTGTCTTAAAGTTCACCTCAAAACCAAGGGAGGATAATTCCTGGATGGACTGCTTGATGTGTTCAAGGATGTGACATGTGACTAACATGGCCACAAAGATGCCAAATGGACAGCGACATAAAGAGGCCCGGAAAGAGCCCCAAAGTCATACCATATGCAAGTCTTCAGACTAGTGAATTAAAGGCTGAAGGACTCTTTGGGGAAAGAAGGTAAGATAATCCTAAATTGGACAACTCACCAAAACTACATACCTTTATTACATTCAGGTCCCATCCAGCCTTCCATGCAGGTTTTGTTGCCATTCTGGTCACAAGCGTAGTGTCCAAAGAAGTCATCCCGGGGACGACAAAATTTATTGCAGCCAAAGCCATAGTAATGTTCATCACAAGTGACTCGAATCTGATACTCAAAATGGGCAATGCCAGTGTTCTGCTTAAGTGTCTGCCACTGTCGGCTGGGATTAATCATACCCGAATGGGAGGCTTTCTCAATAATGCTGTCAGGATCTAGGAGAGAAATTATAGAGTATCATTAGTATATGTGAATGCCAGTCACTAGCAAATAGAGCCTCCTTTCTTAAAGTCAAGGAATAACTGCACAGAAGTAGATGAGGGAAGTTACTGCATCCCTAGTGGCTTTCTATAAAGTAACTTAAATGAAAAAGAGAAGTAGTGTTTGCAGAATCCTCATCTTTAACATATTTCCCTTTTCAGTCCCTAACCAGTAAAAATATTTGAATAAGTACAATTTTAAATCAGTTTAAAATCTAAATAGATTTTAATCAAAAATATTTACCTCAATTTAGAGATAGGCAAATGCAAATAGGCGTTCAGATGAATCAAGGCCTCTCTACAGTAATTCAAATATTTACTGAATATTTGCTACATGCCTAGCACTGTGCTAAGTTCCTTCCAACATATGGAGTTATATAAGTTCCCTACCCTCAGAGGGCTTACAATCAATTAAGGGAGGAAGTCACAAACAGATCTAGGATATGAGGCAGTAAGTTGCTAAATGATATAAGGACAAAGCAAACACAGAGCTATAATAGGTCGGAAGAGAGACATGTCAAAACTGACAATGTACTAGGCCATTTTCCTAGATGAAGGCTGTTTGCTATTTTTTTTTTAACTTACAGCTTTTCACAGGCTTGTCAGTTTCTAAGTCATCACACTTCAAACACAGCCCTTTGAAGTCTACTTTCTATTTCCTTAATATGATTCTTACCCACCTACACGACTGCTATTTTCGGGCCCAGAGGTTGTGCTCATTTGCACACCTGGGTAGGCAGTGGGCCAGGTGACCATGATTATACAGCACCTTAGAGCATCAGAGGCTCCCCACCTCTACCTAGTCTCTATCTACTACCCCACCAGGCCCTACCTTGCCCTCTGGGTTTTCATTAGCTGGAGTACATACACAGGATACTGCTCTCCAATGAGGCCTATGGATAGACTCACACCCTCATTAAAGTGCCCATAAACAGAACAGCTTGCAGATAAATTTTTACTAGTTTAACTCAAATTTTACAAATAAACACAGCTGAAAGAATGGCAAAAATGTTGGTTTATTAAGCTGTTTTTCCTCTGCAGGTTCAATTAGTGAGTGCAGTGGGCCTCAGGCCCTTCAATATCCTAATAAGGGAACACATATAATCTCCGGAGACATAGCCAAAAAAAGTCTCAGTGTTTTGTTTATACCTGCCTATCAGGAACTGTGTAACAGTCTGGGAGAGTGAATTTAGTGACATTTAGTTTTCAGTTGACAATACTCCATTCTGGCCAAGACATATTGTGCGAGGTATCACTTTAGAATCCTTAATGGATCTTTAGTAAGCGAGAAGGTCTATAAAAATAACTTTATACCTGCATGATTAATGTTTTCTTTGTGATATAGAACATGCAAGAAGCTTTCACTGCAAAGGACATGCCCTCTAGTAGCTGAGCTATTAGGTGCAGAAATTGTCTGCAGGCTTGAAACTTACCTAAACATTTCTAAGTGATGGCCTGAAATAATATTTTGTGTCAGTTCAGAACATTGTATATATCTGGGGTATTTCACTTTGCAGTCCAAGTCTTGTGACTGAAAAGGATCTGACACTGTTGTCTATGACTTGCTGGGAGTCCTTGACTGCAAAGGGAAGATTTATCATAAAACATCCAAAATATATCCTTGCAGACCAAGAGGGAGGGAATATTTAGTGAAGTAAACATCTGTTCAGTTTTTTACTAAGCACAACCCTGGGACCAATGGAAAGCGGGGTAGAGTGGGCCAGTGGAAAGGAAAGTATTGGCACATGATAAGAGTCTTTGCCAAAAAGAGCAAACTTTAAAGAAAAAACTATCTTGGGTCCTACATGTACATATTTATTAAGAATTACAATGGAATTGAAACCATGTACTCTCCCTGAAATAAAAACGTGGAACCTTAAACAAAGCAGTGTTGTAATCTAATAAAAACACTGTAATGGGATTGATGACAAGAAACTAGCCTCAGAACCTTCTCTCTAAAAAAGAGTTCATGTAAACACTTTATTTCCCTTGGACCAGGCTCTTATAGTGACATGTTCACTCCAGAACCAGGG
Organism: Potorous gilbertii; assembly: GCA_028658325.1. Classification (NCBI taxonomy): domain Eukaryota; kingdom Metazoa; phylum Chordata; class Mammalia; order Diprotodontia; family Potoroidae; genus Potorous; species Potorous gilbertii. Next base: position 227,278,683 of record CM053769.1, on the reverse strand, counting down.
GCTGGGGGAATGCCGATGCTCCAGAACAATGATTTTAATATTGCAGCCCTTGTTAATTTAGATCCAGACAGAGAGTTGGCCTGCTCTGAAGGTGGCTGACTCAATCAAGACAGACTATTAAATTGGTAGTAATTTTTTTTTAAAGTTAAACAGCACAAAAGGAAAAAAAAAAACAACCTTAACCTCACTCTAAGAGGTTGAAGAACAGAGTTTAAATTACAAACACTCAACAGGTGGAAAATAATCACAACTTATCTTTTATAACAAGTCTTGAAACAATTTTTCTACATACATACATATATACATACATCATATACATACATAGACATACATATATATATGTGTGTGTGTGTGTGTGTGTATATATATACACACACACACACACACACATACTTCTATCCCCCTTACTTTTGGGACACTTAACAAAAGATTTCAGGACCAAGCAAGCAGAAGTAGTAATGGTAAATTAAGTTATGTCTCAGAATTGGGGGCATACAGTGATCTACTTCTGACTTCACTGGAAACGAGTGAGGCAGGTAGCTGGTGCAGGTGGGTCTCGAGTCAGAAGACCTGAGTTCACATCCAGCTTCAGATGCTAATTAGCTATGTGGCCCAGAGCAAATCATTTAACCTTCTGTCTGCCTCACTTTTCTCAACTGTAAAATGGGTTTAATAATTGTCTCACTTTAGGATTGTTGTAAAGATCAGATGACAATGTTTCTAAAGTACTTAGCACAGTACCTTAGCACAGCAGGAGCTTAATAAATGCTTTTTTTTTAAGTTACTAGTTTATCAAATGCCATATTCATACATGCACTGCCTATGTGACCCATTTGGTAGACTGATTCCCCTGGGTGGTTGGTCTGCTACCACACTATAAAATAAACAATGGCCTTTTTTTGTCTTTATTGCCAAAGATCAACTTTAAGATGCCTATAGCTACAATATACTATGAGACAGTAGTATGGTATTATGGAGAGAGTACTGTTCTAGGAGCCAGGAGAGCCTCAAGTTCAAGGATTGCCCCTGACGTAACAAGTAAGACACAGCCTGAGCCTCACTGTCTTTTTCTGGAAAATGATGCCTATGAAGTAACTACTAAAGGATTATTATGAAGATTTTATTAAAAATGGGTGTATAGAACTTTGCAAACTTTAAGTCGCCTCTAATGCTTAACATGTTAATGCTTTCAAAAATTTTGGGATGGTGAAAGAGAGATATGAATACAGAGATTTTAATTAGAATTTCTTTTTAATAGAATGATTAGATGAGAAAGAGTCAAACAGTGAATAAAGAGATGGCCTTCAAGTCAGAAGCCCCAAGCTGAAAGCCTGCTTTGAAACCTCGGACAAGCCAATAAATTTCTCTTTAAGGGTATTCAATTGAAGAGCAGGTACCAATCCAAATTGGTAAAGAGAGTTTATTCTTGATTCCTATATCAATGAAATCATAGATCAATAAAAATAAAAGCAGCAGTGGGGGAAGAAATGGGGTATGGTAAATAGGATAATGCAACATTGTTAAACCTGGTTCCAGTGACAGAGAAGAGAAAGTGAGCTGAAATGATAGGTACACACAAGTCATACTAATACTGGCTATTTACAACAAACTATAGTAAAAAAAAAAATGTCACAACTATATAAGACATTTTCTCCCTGTTCCTCTTCCTTTGATCTTTTCCCTAGTGCTACCTGTCAGCATAACAGCATAAGGGAGCAGAGAAGGATGAGAGAGAGGGAGAGGCAGAGAGACAAGGAGACAGAGAGAGAGGGAGAGAAACAGAGACAGACAGGGAGAGAGACAGTGAGAGAGGAGAGAGGACAGAGGAGGGGGGAGGGGGGAGAGAGGGAGGGGGCAGAGAGGGAGGGGGGAGAGAGGGAGGGGGGAGAGAGAGACACACAGAGAGAGAGAGAGAGACAGAGACATAGAGAGAGACAGAGACATAGAGAGAGACACAGAGAGACAGAGAGAGACAGAGAGACAAAAGTAAAAGTTTGCTACCCTGCATAAATGATTGACTCTAAAGTTATCCAGGCAAGATGAGCAGTAACTATACTGTGAGAACTTTAGCCAGCTACATGTTATTATTCCATCAGTAGTTAACAGAGTTCTCCAAAACAAGGTTCCATATCACCTCAGAATCTAGGCAGACTAAGCAAAGCTGAAGTTCCTGATTACTAGCAGATTTTACTCAGAAGAGAGGGGGAGCAAGGCAAAGGAAAAAAAAGACTGAAGGCAGTGCTAGTGATAAGAAAGAAGACTGGGAGGTTTTCAAAGAACCAGATATTTGAATATTCGTAGCAATAAAAAAACATAACCAATTCCCAATAGGTTTTCAAGGCAATTAGAATATGGTGTCTTATTTGAGAGGTAGGGTATGCAAAAAGTACTAAGCCCATTGTATAGATGCAGATACTAAAGCTCAGAGATATTAGAGGACTTGCCAGGAAATACAATAACGTACCAAGAGACTTATTCTAACTACATACAACACACCTTTTCCTTAAAGTTTTCCTTAGCGCAGAGATTTTTACTAGCAAAAGAGTTCACTTAACACCATGTAAGAAGGCGTCCAAGAAAGTAAGCAATATTTAATTACAGTCAGAAGGGAAATGCTGTAATTGAAAGGTTCTACTACTTTGGGGCCCAAATAGAAAAAATTTACTCCACCTGCTTTGACAAGCACTCTTATATTGATCAAGGAGTAATGGAGAGAGAGATAATTAGGAACTCTTTCAAAATGCAAAGGGATGGAGAGACTGTAGAAATTGAGCTTCAGAGAGATGTTTTTCTCATGCGGATGTCACTTTAATAAGGGATCCTGCCGCACACCGAGCTAACTGGAAACACTTGTCTCCCAAATCTACTTTATTTGGTGCTTTACAAACTAGTTCTTCTGAAGACTATCCTTCTGAGAACAGATGAGAAGAAGTCATTCAAGGCTATGTTGATAAAAGACAGTGTAACATCCTTTAAGTATGGACAGGACAAGTAGGTTTATCATAATTCCTTAAAAGTCCAAGTAATAATCCCCATGAAAAGTGATACCTGACCCATTCTTCACTAATTTGATCATTAAAAAGACAAGAATTTCAAAATGTAAAACCTTTTAAGGTTCTTTCCTCAAAAACAGACCAATTCAAAAACTGACTTAGAGCTATGGGAAGGCTTTCAACCTGGAAGGGCCATCCTTGCTACAAGATCATCCAAGCTTAGGACAGGGGAAAGGGGAGTCTAGAGGGAGGACCAAATCAGCCAGAAAGAGAATGATTCCACCTGAGGGTGAGAGAAGATTGTGAGTGGCACATATGGCTTTAAATGATGAATTCAATGAAATAAGTAGGTTTTTGTAGGCAAGCTTGGGGAGAGTTTTTTAGAGCTGAGGTCTAGTCAGGCAATACTTACTATTGGTGTCATTGCTATAATCCCAAGCTTCCACAAGCAGAGTGTAGGATCTCTGTAAAACAGACAAAAAAAAAAAATTAATGTAGTGACCCCAATGGTTGGGAATGTTTGAGTTTCATAATATTCCTAACTGCCTCTTTCCCACAAATGCCAATTAAAAGTCGAAAGTCCACCTGAAAATGACATTTATAATCAGTTTAGATTGTTCCTGTTTTAAATTTAAACTAAGCAACAGATTTTTACCGAAGACAAACTCTCCTAACCCTTAAGCTACCTTACCCAGAATGATAAACAGGACCTTTCACCTTCCTGAGTTCATTACTGCCGTCACTAATGCATCTCATGGGCTTAATCAGGAAATGCCACCTTGCTATAGACTGACACTTGGTATACAGTTTTCCCAAATGTGCTGGGCTCTAACTGTAGCACATAAGAAAAGCAGACAATGAATTTATTCTAAGCTCACCAGGTATTTGCCCAGAAAGGAAAAAAAAATCCCCACACGGTGAAAAGTAAGGGGCATTGCTAAGATTACACACTGAACCCTGGCTGGGCAATCTCTAGAGACCTTTTTTCCTTTTCAGCACCCCTTTGAAAGCTGTGTCTGTGCTAGACCATCACTGCTCCCACAAGTATCAGGTAACTAAAGGAAAGGACTGATGAATCTTGGAACTAAGAAGGGAGGGGTTGGTGGAAAAGAGAGACTTTGTGAAACAAAGCCTGCAATGGGGGGTGGGGGGGAAGGGGAGAGGTGAATATGGGGAGGGGGAAAGAAAACTGTAAACCTATGGGTCACATTAATAGATGAAACTATCTGTCAATGGAATCTAACATTCTAATTATAATCGTGAGCATCCACCAACTAGACAGACTCCTTGAAAACTGGAAATGTGCCAGCTATTATATGGAAGGTACCTTTTATCTCTGGCTCTAAAACTGAAGAAAAGAAAAGAGGAAAGAAGGGAAAAGAAAGAAGCAGGGAGAGAGGTCCCTAAACCCCAATCCATTAGCAAATTCCCACCTTTACTTCAATCTGGTTAAATCTTTACTTGTGACTCCACTATAAGGTCAGAGGCACAAAACTCCAGGCTTAAACAAACTTTCTTCTATTTTGGTACTAGGGAAGTGTGTGTATTTGGAGGGAGAGAGGAGAGAATTTTAAATTCTCTGAATCACAGGTACTAGTTTATTTATGCAACACATACTTGCTCTGCCCCAGTTAGTTATCAACCGTTTGTGTAGTGGAATATATCAATGAAATATTATTTTACTAGAAACCAACAATGATTTAAGTCGGAAAAGTAAACACCTGGAAGGTATGGGCAGAAAGTTAAGATTATTTCTTAGCCTTATTTCTCACAACATGACACAGCATGTAGTCTTTTGAATGGAAACCTATTTAGTGATAGGTATTGTCTTGGAATATGGCCTAAATATGTTTCATATTCAAAGATGACTGGGATTCCATTTCCTTCACTGATAACTGTGGGAAAATGCTTAGAAAAGTAAGCAAAGCTAGGCATGCTGAGGCATGGCCTCACCTCTTATGTAGTGGCTATCAGTCAAGACTATTTGTTGTTGTTGTTAATATTTTATTAGTGAAAGTTACACCTTATTTAAAGCCTCTTAAAATTTCTCAGGATTTCCTACAAGATCACAGGATTCTTTATTAGAGCGGTAACAATTTGCGATTTCAATAGTCAACTGAGGAAAAGGTTCAAGCCTGAAAAATAAAATTAAGGCACTAAAATATGTCTTCTAGTGCCATAATTAATCCCTCCATTTGCTGCCAATATGTCTTGCTACCTGTGCCCTTCACCCTCCCCTTAACAATGTGGATGTAATTAATCTTTTAATTAAAGACAATGATATGAAAAGTTTCAACAGACGTTGCACCAGCTTTAAAAGTAAGATCTTTACCAATTTTATTTTAAAGCCAAAAAGATGAACAAGAATTGGTTGATGATGTAGTAGGCTCATTTTGCGGCTATTAATATTTAAAGTATTTTCCTTTAGGTCTCACATAATAAGCACTTGGGAAATCAAGTTCGTAGTCTACCTAGCTTTCTAATCGAGTTACAGGACTTAGTTCTTAAGAGTTGTTTACCAACACTTCCCTACCCTAAGGAAAGGGGATGGCAAAAAATCTGTGGCAGTAACATCCTCACCTAGGAGACACAAGAATTTTTCAAACAAATGGCTAAGTTTTGCTTTTGTGTGTGAAGATATCTTTTTTCTCCACTTTCACTATGAAAAAATTTTTTTTAATCTTACTCTTATATCACTGCCATGTAATGGCTTTAGTTAAATATGGGACTCAAGAAACCCCAGAATTTGAAAGAAAGGGTAGTTGGGTTTTTTTGTTTTTCTACTCCCTTCCTCCAATACCCCCTTCTCCTCTCACTTACCTTGGTTTCTCACCTGGTCTACAGTAATGGTTTCCTCAGTGGCCTCCCCACCTTCAGTCTCTACCCCCTCTATCTTCAACATTACTGCCAGATTGCTATTCCAAAAACATAGGACTAGCCAGCCATACCACCCTCCTATTCAAGAAGCTTCCTAGAATAAATACAGACTTTTGTTGGGCACTTTAAAGTCCTTCACAATCTGCCTCCAATTTGCCTTTTCTAGAGTGATTTCACATCATTTGATTCTCTAATTCTAAACTCCAGCCAAATTGGCCCATTTCTTGGTTCTCATACACAATATTTCATCAGCCATCACTTTGCTTTCTGCACAGGCTGCACCTCACCCCACTCCACCCCCATCTCCCCAGGCTGGGAAGATGCCAAGAATCCCTAGTTCCTTTAAGGTTCAGCTCATGTGTCACCTCTTATCCCAGGATTTTCCTGATCTGCCCTTCCCCCTATCTCACCAGTTGTCAGTGGTCTCCCCTTTCCAAATCACTTGAATATGTTTTTATCATTATTTATCGGTGAAAATGTTTCCCCAACTCCTCCCCCAATCAAGGAAAACCAAGGATTTTCATTTTTGTATCCCCACCTAGTAGCACAGTGCCTGTAACAAAGTAGGCATTAAATACCTCTTGAACTGATCACTCATACATACATTGAGACAAAACAAAATGTTTTTCTCGGGTTACTATTATCACAGAATGTGGCTATTGGAAAGGTCTGCTCCTCTCCCAAAGGCCATAAACTTTGAGTAATCTATGCACCTCAAAGGGTATAGGAAGGGCTTCCCACCCTCCCTCTTCATCTGTTCCCCTCCCCGTACATACACACACACACACACACACACACACACACACACACACACACACACACACACGATCAACAACTAAGATATCTTAGGAATGACTACTAAGGCTAAGGAAGTTTGATTTTTCCCATGCCCATCCCTGACCTCTGCCCATCCCCAAATATACATCGGGACACAAAAATTCCAGATCAGCTACCTTATTCCATCAAAGCAAGGTACTGGACCACAAATCTGCAGTGAACTATGATAAAGTCACACTCAATTAGGCACTGTAAATCTAATGTTGACCAGAAAGCAGATTCTAGGAGACCAAAGCAGATTTTAAAAGAAACATCCAACAAGTAGTATGTAAATGTTCAAACCTTAGTAGTTTAATGAATACCCCAGGGGCAAGGGAACCCACCCTACTCTTAAATACCACACTTTAAAGCTATGAAAACAAAGGAACATTGCTTGTAGTAGAATGTGAAGTTCAGCTGTTAAAAGGGCCATTCTCAGAATACTTAGGAATTTTAGAACCCCTCCACCTCCTTAAAACACAAGAATTATTGACACATTCATCAGCATTAGCACATTCATAACGTGCTAAACAGCAAATTAAATCTTCACCTCTTATAAAGTCCCCATTCCTCGAGCCAGATTGGACTGGGGCTGAAATACTCAATTGTGGTTCTGTCTTACAGGGATTTCCTTTATCCTACCTCCAAATCAACCCATGGGCCATAGAGTGGGTTCTCCGCATTATCCGGAAACAATAGCCTAGAGGCAAAGCTAGGGTAGTTTATAATTTCTGAATAGGTTTGCAGTGAATGGTAATCACCTCTCCAGTAGTGAAGTGAGTTTTTTTAGGATCCCTTTTATAACACTAAAGTTGCAGGAACATTAGTTAAAGTACCTATGAAGTACAGAAGCAGTTGCTTGAGAGTAGATAGAGTTTTGTTAGAGGGAATTCTTCCTCCACCAAACCCACAAGAAACCAGCGACAAATTAACATAAAAGTCCAGAGGACTTAGTACAATCTTTGAGAAATGAGAAAAGCCCAGCTTTTGTAAACCTCCAAAACAGACTGAGAAGTATCCCTGAAGGAGGCAAAGCCTGCTTAGTCACCAACTACAATCCTTGGATCAACCAGGTCATTCCTCTGCGACAAAACCCAGAAATGCACAAATCTTTGCTCCCTGATGGTGGACATGGCACTACAGACCAGGCACAATCAGACATCACAAAATTGCAGTTTCTTGGCACTAGTAAGCACTTCATTGACACTTTGGGGAAGGGGACATTAAAAAAAAGTGATTGCATTAAATACTGTTAGGAGTCGAAAGTTTTCTCTCACCAGCCACAGACAAAACAAAGCTGTGATGGAGAACTTTAACACTCCTTCCCCCCCCCCCAACCCCATCCCCCATCCCTTGCCAAAATGATGGACATGAAAGGTACTGATATCTAAACCGTGGGCTTGCTGTAGCCAATAAAACCAGGCCCAGCTCTGATCTGGCAAGCCTGTTAGAATAATGAGCATCCTGTGAATACCTAATGGGTTGAAGCTGGCATTGTGTGAAGTCAGTCCCCGGTTTGTCTGGGAGCTGGGCTCTGCTGAGTCTACTGCTGCTTCTCGTTGCTTGTCCTGTATTAGCATTATTTTTGGATGGGCCCCATTATGTTCTGTAATCCTCCCTGCGGTCAATACGACCATGCTATTGTTCCTGGTTAATATTAGGCAGCACTGCTTCTGTCTGGGTGGCCTAGCATGCATTAACCCAACAATGCCTCAAAGATTTCAAATCCATCTTTTTTTTTTCTTATTTTAACCTATAGCATGCATCTCAGATTTTAAATAGGCGTTTGTGGTTAAAAAGTGATTTCAGCTGTGGTGCGCTGGACATCTCAATAGAACTTTATTTGGTTACAAAGTTATTTTTCTCATGAAATCCCACCATAACAGGACCCCCCCCCCCAAGCCTCCCAATACTATAGACTCTTAAAAAAATTACCGTTCTTGCTTCTATCATTATCCCTACCTGTTTAAAAAGCATCCCACTGACAATTAAATGCACCAGTTACAAAAGGGTGGCAAGGTTAATAGATAGAATACCTAGAAGCCAGCCAAGCACAACACTCAGGTTCACATAGAGCAAGCCTGGACAAGAAGCCCTTCTACTTATTTACCAAAAGTGCATAAAAACTGGGTTGAGCTGGTAGAGGACTCGGAATGTTTGACTATTTACCAACCACTTCTAGCCACATTTTAAAATTTTCTTCTATATACACCATACCAGTAATGAATGTAATTTACATTGTAAAAACAAGGACCACAGGGCTTCTAAGGGGAAACCAACAGCAAGGTTTCTCCGGCCCTAACTAAAAGGCCAAGTAACTGTATTTCTGAATCCTAACTTCCCTATAATTGTCTCCTACCTCCAGAGGGGAATGGGTAAAGGCAACAATCACATAACTGTTCTTTAAGATGCATTCTATCGGCATTCTGTGCAGTGCCACAGAACTGATATCAGTCCTAGATGTGGGCTGTATTGAAGCTTGACCCATGTTTCCAAGTAATGTAATTTCACATATTTTGAAGCAGAGATAACCTGGTAAAGTCAAATAAGGTTGGAAGCAGTCTTAACAAGGCAATTCACAAAACTAAGTCTTCCCAAATTGATTTTCTGTATATCCCAGGGATTAAGTGGATCATTAGATCAGTCATACTTTCTCCTAAATTGAGACTAATCTTTAAAGCTTAGACATAATCAAATCTGGACATACCACGATTGTCCAATAAATGTCCAGCACTATCATTGCACATGCATTCTCAGGCCTCTGTTTGCATTCCTGCTTTAGAAACAGAAAAGGGGGAGGTGGGAGAGACAGGCTCTTGTTGCCTTGGCTACTTTTTTGATAACTTTTTTTTTTCTCATGCTAAACTCTTTCCCTTTGCCCTTCTGTTGGGGAAGGTCTTGAAGACATTACCATTGGGTATAAAGCTTTCCAGTACTGGGTACATTTAAATGCTTCTAGCTAATCTGATCTTTCGGTAGTTTGTGCATTTAAGTAGCCATCACTGTTCAGTTCTTTATATATTCTTTGCACACTTCGTTGTGTAGATTTTTTTTTAAGGAAAACATTCCCCAGTGAATAATTGGTGTGTGGTGGTGGGTTGTAAATTCATTTAATTGATTAGAGGTTTGAATAAGTTGCTAGGAAACAGGGCAACAGACCAGCAAGAAGGAAAAGTGAACAGGGAAACTAGCACCTGAGCTAGCAAGGAAAGAAACATAGTAAACTTAATGGCCTTAAAAATGATGGATTTGACAAGTCCTTCTCCAGACACCTTAGTTCAAGTCATCTCAGGGAAGGACAATCAGTAACTTTCTTTGCATTATTTCCCTTATGCCTGTGGCTGTTTCCAATGCAAAAATAACAAAAAACAAAACACCTACTTGTTCACACTTGTGTTTTTTTAAGGTAGCTAGTTTGGGCAAAGTATGTTTAACATCTCTATGCATGTAAAGCATTTTGCCCGGAGCATGCACATGCCCCATGTTTGTAGGCATTGCATTTGTTTGAATACATCCCCATGAAACACTTGACCTGTTTCTGGGAGATACTAGCTGCAATCTAAAAGGACTGGTTCAGAAACATCAAGTTTATGTGCACACAAGTTACAGAAAGAACATCTGAGGAATAGATCAAGGTATAGAAAGAGGGTAAAATTGCTTTAAGATTAAAATTCTGGCAGTCTGTCATTCTACATAAAGGTTTCCAGAGTATAGTAGTTGGGTCATTCATTCATGAAATAAGCATGGAGCAGGTCAAAGTTGGCAGCCTCGTTGGTACAGAGAGCTCATATTTCAAATGATTTATTCTTAACAATTTAGCTGATCTTTGCAATTGTTTTAAATGCTGGGTCAATGTTAATCCATATCTCATAAGGTGTTCAGTCAGGCAAAAAACCAAAATGGCACCTATGTAAAATTTAAATAAAAATAATTCTAAATTTCTTATGTGTATCTCTTCCCAAGGCCAGGCAAGTCCAACCCTAATTAACTGGATGTCTTCATCAATACAATTTAAGGTGTTAATTTTCTGGATATCCAAAAGAAGTTTTTAGGATTGATAGAGGCAATTACAAGATCACTGGTTTAGCACTGCAAGGGACCTGAAAGGCCATCTAATCCAACCCACCCTTAATTTTACAATTAAGAAGGTTGTAAATGGCACTGCTAGGATTTGAAATGGAATCAGACTTCTAATTCCAAATTTAGCTGTCTGTTCCAATGCCCCATATACTGCTTTCCCAACAGATTTTTAATAAGCAACCACTAACTGGGGATCAACATCACTTTCGGGGCACAGTTTAATCAGATTTATTGGTTACAAAATGAGTCCCCATCTTCTTGTTTAATTGAATAAAGGACATTATTGTGAGATGTGATCTCCCTCTTCCAAAATCATAAACCTGGCTGTTTCTAAAAAAAAAAAAAAAAAAAAAAAAAAAAGTTTGCATGAAATCTCAGAGCATGAAGCTTATAATTATTTAAAAAATAGATTACACTATGAAAATAGGGTCAGAGTAATCTAGGTCAAATGAATGTCACAAAATTCTTAGAGCAGCCAGTCCAAACTTTTAGTGGGCTTAATATATTAACACTGGAGTGTGTTTTGTATTTCATATCTTGCTAAATCACTTCTACTTCTTCTTCTGCAGCACTGGAAAACCCTTGTTTGATCAAGGTCATTATCAAAATGAAATTCCTTCACTTACAGAACTTAATCCACTATGTGGCATCTAAGTCAAATTTCTTACAAGAATTTACAAGTTTCTATTTCATACCCCGAGCAGGTGAACCTAGCCCAGCACTTTCAAGAAATGAAGGCCATCCTTCAAATCGAAAACCTATTTTATGATCACTGAGTCACCATGTTAGGAGAATGATTAAACACCTTGTGTTTCAATCCTAGTAGTGCTAACCACACTTGGAGATTCAAGGGAAACTACCAAACTTTACACTTTTAAATGATGCTTTAAGAAAAATAAACCTCAAGTTTCCCATTTCAAACATCAATCAAGGGAATAAGCATGAAACTTGCCTATACTTCCTGAACAATTTTAGGAAGTGTTAGAGAACAACCTTGGGGGGATGGAGTGGAGGGGGAGGGCAAGTGAGAAATAGGAAGGTACAGGTCAAGTGTTTGGAGCTCCTGGAATAAAAAGGAATAATTTCCCTATCCCTAAGCATGCTTCATTTCTAGTCTTTCTCATTTCTATCCAGAACTAAGGTTAGCTCCTCCAGTTTATGATTTCCAAACTTTTGACAGATAAGCTATAGGATGAAGTTAGGTTCTCCATACCAACCATGAAGGCATTACACCACCTTCTCAAACAAACCTCACAGTTATCCTTTCTTTTTTAAGCTTTTCTTTAGTCTTAGTTTATAATTTTGTTGAAATAGGGAACATAAATAGAAGGGTCCTCTGGCCAAATTCCCTGAATTAGTTCTCAAACCCCATCTGTTCCATCCCCCACCCTCATGAAGCTTCGAATTCAAAGTCCCAGGATCAGATGGGGAAGTAGTCTCAGAAGTCATCTAATCTAACCCAGAGGAGGCTCAAGAAGAAGTGACTTGTCCAAGGTCACATGCCCTGTTTGCTAGATGTCAGAGGTCAGCTTTGAACACAGTCCCTTACAGGCAATACAGTTCTGCTTAAGTCACTCTGAATTTCTGAGCAGGAGAAAATTAGTTTTCAGTTGAATTTCTGCTCAGAGATTTTTCTTTTTCGAAAGGGGGGAGAAAGGGACATCCAGACGAGCCTGCCCTTCAGAAACGTCAAATCCCACAGCAGTAGCAGCACTTTGGCAGAACTTCAAATACCAGATTTTTTATAAAGCTCATCCGTTGGATGGAATATCTGATAAGAGTTTTATCTTAATTCAAGCACACACACGAAGAGGGAGCCTGATCGGAGTCCCAACAGAGAACACTTTTGCTCTATCTCCTCAAAATGTGGACTTGATTTCTCCCCAACCACCGTCCAGAGGCGGAAGGACACCACCCTGCGCGGTGCTCCGGCCGTGGGGGAAAATCACAGCTCGAGACTCTACAGACCACAGGTAGGCGGCAGCAGAGGGCACCGTTCTAGAGCACATGGCTGAGTGCTTTCTCCCAGTAACCGAATCCACCCACCACGGGGGGGGGGGCGGGGGGGGGGGGGGGCAGACCCAAACCTTTGCGGCCCTCTCATTGGTGCCCGGTCTGTCCAGCCCCTGAACCCCCTCCCCCAGCTTTAAAATCCAAAGTTCCCACCTCCGCGCAGCTTCTCGAGGTTTCCGCGTGTACCTGACACGGGATGTGTCCGTAATTCTGTCCACGTCCTCCTCTTGCAGGAGAGACCTTTCCGAGTACATCCTTTTGGGAGGAGGGAGGCCGCTGCAAAGGCCCGTCGTGGGGCGGTGCACGTTTGCAGCGGTGGCAGGACACAGAAGGACGCACCTCCCTGCCCCCAAAAGTGGACACCGAGTGGGCCACTGGGGGAGGCCTTACTTTAGAGAGGCGAGGCAAGGCAAGCCCCTCCCTGTCCGCCACGAAAAAGGTCAAACCGTTGGGAAGGCAGACCCTCCCCAGCCCGGGTCCCTCCCGGGAGGTCTCCCGAGGCTGCAGGAAGGTGGAGGCTCTCCGGCCCCTCGCAGCGCCTCCCAGAGCACATGGTCCCGGGCTCCACCTCCTCCCTCTCTGCGGTCTGCACTTCGCAGGGAAGTTTGCAAAACACAGCTGTGGGAGGGCCGGGGAACCGCGGAAAACGGGGCCACACCGCGGAGAGAGGGGAGAGGGAGCCGGGGACGAGGGTGGGAAAGGGCAGCTCCTTCCTGCCCCCTCCCAAGCGAACGCGAAGCCCGGGGTCTCCCTGGCCCTGCCACGGACCGGGCCGGAGCGGGCGGCTGCAGAGAGGCTTGGAAGGGAGCCCGGAGCCCCGAGCCCGAGTCCCGAGCTGGGGCCAAGCCTCCCTCCTAAGAAGCGGGAAGCAGGCGGCCTCTCTCCTCCCTCCGCCTGCTACCGCTTCTCCTCCAGGAGGGACACACCCCGCCCGCTCACGGAAAGGGGAGGCCGCCCGTGTGGGTCGCGTTCACGGGAGATAGCTGCACTCTCCCTTCTCGGGGACGCCTGATTTAAATGGTTAAAACCCCACACGTTTAGAACGACCTCTTGACCTCGTCTTTCCTCTGGGGCGGGGGCCAGGGAGGGGAGAGAGAAAGCGGTCGCAGCGCGGGAGCGAGACCTAAATCCACAACATTTTAGAAGGATTCCTTCTGCACAACCGATGCAGATTTTAACCTTGCTCAAAGGTCCCAGGGCAAACCAGCCAAGTTTTTCCAACTTTGCACGCTCGGGAAGCAAGCATAAATCTCCCGAACCCCGAGCCAACAGCCCCCTCGGCTCGCCGCCTAGCTCTGCAGGGATTTGGAGCTTTCCAGAACTCCCGTGGGGATTTCCGCGAGTCGTTCAGCAAAGATTTCACCACCCTCACTTCCCCACGGGGAGTTTAAAGAGAACACACGCTCAGGGAGAGAGACCTTTAAATGCCGCTCGCTAGGGAAACGCAAACAGCAAGAAAGAGCTTGGGACTCACCGGCCAGGCGAAACTGAAAGGGAGAACGATCCGGTATCTTTCGCTATTCCGATTCGATTTCAGATTAAAAGTATTCCCTCCGATGACAGGCGTAGATCCCGACCCGAAGCTGCAAGGCCCCCCTGCTGTGACCCGGGACTGGTACTCCTTCAGGCAAACTTTAAAGTAAGTAGCACACTCGTCTCTGGTGCATTTTCTATCCTCTGGATTTCGGGAGCCATGGCAGCAATTCCCATTCTGCAACTCCCCATTCAGGTTTTGCATAGATAAGATCTCCAGTTCGAACTGTCCCGAGGCTGAGGACACCTGTTAAGTAGCCCCCCAGAGAAAGAGTTCCGAAAAAGTTATCTTGGGCTATTTTTTTTTAATGCGGGGGAGGGGGGGGAGAGGAAGAGAAGGAAGAAATAGAAATCCCATCCCCTGGACAAGACATGCAACAGCGAAATTCATAGTGACAACTGTGAAAATACGTTTCCCACTTTTTTTAAGGATTAAGAAATTGAATACTCTATGAAAAAAAAACAAAACAAAACACACCACATACCACTAAGAAACGAAATTAAAGTGATTGTTTTCCCCAGCCTGGAGACGAGGGGGACCGGTTAGCGTTAGATAAACGTCAAACCCAGGAGGTATTAGCAGAACCCAGGCTGAGAAACAAAATCTTGATTAAGAGGCAAGGCAGAGCTGCGGGGCTGCAGGACTCGACCCCAGCGCACGGGAACCACGTCTGTAGTAAAGAAACCCCCCGAAGAGGAGAACAGCCTGAACATCGGGGTGCAGCATATGGGTCTACATAGATTAAAAATCAATAAAATGTGTCTAATTCCTGAAATGCGAGAAGCAGGCGAGGCGAAGGCGGAGAGGCACTGGCAGCGATCGGCCAAGTCCAAGGTGCAAACAGTTTTATGACCCACTCTCGAGAAAGTGCCTAGCGGGGGGAAGAAGGGGGAAGGGGAGAGAGCGAGGAGGGGAAGCACGCCGGCTCCCGAGGGGAGGGAAGGCCACCGCACACACGCAGACACACACACGCACATACACACAGACACACACATGCACACACACGCACATACAGACACACACACACATACAGACACACACACGCACATACAGACACACACACGCACATACACACAGACCCCGCCGCTCCACGTTCCGGGCGCCGTACCTTGACTCGCAAACATAGCAGCGCGAGGATCAGACTCAGAGAGCACTCAGTCCGGACGGGTGCCCGTGGTAAAAGCATCGCCTTGCCCTGGAGCCTCGGCTGCCGGCCGCGCAGACACTGAACGCTGCTGCTGGGGCCGCCGCGTCCCGGCTAATATACTCCACCGATGGGAGCATGCACGGCTGGAACACAACACCACTTTTCAAAGCCTTTTCAATAGCGTGGCGGCCCTGAATGCCAAAGAGCCCAGCCTCCTTTTATTATTCTGATTTCTTCGGGTTTCTCTGGCTCTCTCCCCCTCCTCCTCCTCTTCCTCCTCGCTGGCTGCTCTCTTTTATTATGATGATTATTCGCAGCCTTTTATTCCCTTTCAGATCGGCTGCAGGGAAAAGGGGGGAGGGAGGGAGGGAAGGAAGGAAAAAAAAAGCCGCCGCTTCCTCACAGGTAACACAATAACACGCGCCCGCGCCACGCTCGCCCTCCAGCCTGGCTCACACAGAGAAGAACCCTGAGAGCCCGTCTGGGAGACGGCTCCTAACTCTATCCGACCGCAGGAGGAAGGCGCATGCGCCCCTTATTAATATTCATGAGGGGGCGTGCCCCTCCGGAGACCTCCCGGCACGCCCACTCCCCCTCCTCCCTTTCTCCCCGGCTGGGAAGGAAGGAGGGGCGGCAGCCGCCGCTGCAACCTCCCTCCGTAGGGGCGAGAGGGGAGGACCAGAACCGGGAGAGGGGCGGACCAGAACCGGGAGAGGGGCGGGTGGGTCGAGACACCCCTAAATGGGGCGAGAACGAGCGAACGAGAGAAACTGGGTGGAAAAGATGCAGAGGGGTTACTGCCGGAATGGGGGCTGGTGGGGAGGGAGAAAGTGGGCTCATTAGGAAGTGTGTAGATACGACGCGTCCGTACGGATGCCTTCTTCCCTCCCCTTGGCCGGGGCCAGCGCTTCCCTTAGGATCCGCGTGGTGGAGGAGGCGTGACATGTGATCCCACGCGTGGGCCAGAGCTTGGAACGCGCTTCTAGGGGCGGGGGAAGTCAGCCGAGGAGGGGGGCCCGTGGCGCCTCAGGTGTGTGAGGCGGGAGGAGTAGCGAGGAGACGGCTGCGTGTGTCTAGGGCCCAGGCGCTGGCCGGGCCTGCCTTTCCGTTTTCCCCCGTGCTGACGCCGGGCTGGTGGGAAGAGCCTGTCGGTCGGGCCGGGCTTCGCGCGGCCGGAGCTGGAAAGCTTCCTCCTTCTCCCCCCCTCCCTCCCCCTTCGTGCGTCAATTGCGGCTTCTCCCCGGGAGGAGGGGGAGGGGGGAGGAGGAGGAGGAGGAGGAGGAGGAGGGAGAGGGAGCTTCCACTCGGAGCGAGCCCCGGACCCTGAGCTGGGTGGGACGGCGCGGGCTGCCCGCGATCCCAGACCCCGCGGGCGGCCCCGCTTTGCCTGGAATTCTGAAAAAAACGTCACCCGAGTGTCCGCGATTTCGGGGGCTGTCCCCGTCCTCCCCAGCCGTGGGATCGCGGCGGGCAGAGCCTCTGGCTCGGCAGTGCCTCCCCGACCGCCCGGCTGCAGCGCCAGGGGGTGTGGCGGGGGGTGGGGCCCCGAGAGGGACCCAGGGCCTCCCCTCCCCCCGCACGGTCGTGGGGGCGAGCGGAGCGGGGCGGGGGGGGGCACTATTCTTAGACGTCGCGCCCCGGGCTTCCCCGCCCGCACAGCCTGACTCGGGCAGTGCGGGGATTGCACCTGCAGGCGGCCTCCACGCTGTTCGGAGGGGCCCATCCCAGGAGCCCTCGGGGCGGGCTCGGACCCGCTGGGCGGTCGGGGTCGGGCTGGCCCTCGGGCTTGGCCGCTGCGCGCTGGAGGGGAAGGCTTTTATTCCGTACTCCCTGGTCCGCAGCCCGGCCAGGGGCAGCTGGGGGCTCCTCCGGCCGGTGCCTGCTTCAGTCCTCTGCCAAGCAGGGGTAGGTCTGAGAGCGGACCGTGCCGTCCTCCCCGGGAGCTTGGTTTTTATAAAATCCTTTTCCTTTTGCCTCTTGGAGGAGCTCGGCCCCGGGAGCCAGGCGGCTCGTTCCCTGCCAGAGCAGGACGTTTGGCAGGGGAGGGTGACATTAACAGTGACCTCTCGGATCTCGTTCTGCTTTGCCTTCTCGGCAGAACCTCGGTGTGGCTGAATGAGGTCCGCGAGCTTTGGGGGCACAAACCCCAGACGTGCAGAAGGGATCGTCTGTTGTACGACGGTGAGGTCACGTACTTAACGCATCCCCAAAGAAAATTCGGGTCCGTCCCGTCATAGCTAGCGGGAGCTACCTGCCGGCCAGCTCCTCCCGTGACCCAGGAGATGGAAAGGCAGGCTAAGAGAGAGTCCTAGCGACTTGTAACCGAAGAAGAACATCCATAAGAGAGCCGTTATGGGAATAACTAATAACTAGCATGGCTTGGCACTCTGATGTTTTCTGGGGTGTTTTAGACATTATCCCAAAGTATATTCTTTCTCTGTCTCCCTCCCTCCTCCCGCCCTGTACACACATCCTATCCTGTTATGTTAGGTATGGGAAAGAAAATTAAACCTGAACTTTAGAGAGGACCACTCAATATGGATGAATTTGAATCAATGAACAGTACGTCCTAATTGGCTTTGAAAGTTTTGCTGAGAAACTTCAGCAGTTCTGGGAGAGAGAGAAGACTTCACTTCCAGACCTCAGTAACTGCCCCTTATTTTCCCAGACAGTTTCCAGTCAGGTTAGCATTTGAGAGTTAAGTATTCCTTAGGAGAGCTAACCTATTCTCAGTGTTCCTCAGAACCAAGACTTGGCTACCATGAGCAGTTTAGAAACCACTTTTATCCTCAGTTGCTATGTATCCATTTGTATTCCATAATCTCATTTACAAGTTTTCTTACTAATGTTCACATAAACGTAAACCATGCTCCCCTTCCCTCCACCTACCCTTTCAATGTTGGGGTAAATACACTGTGGATTTTTTCGTTCATACATTTTTGTTTGGCTATTATAGATACTTCCTAATAAACAACAGAACATCCACTTCCCCTGTGGTGTATGTGTGTGTGTGTTTGTGTGTGTTTGTGTGTGTGTGTGTGTGTGTGTGTGTGTGTGTGTGTTACCTTTGGGAAAAGAGCAAGACTTTTTTTCCATCGTGACTGAGTTTCAACCAGGGTTAAAGTGATCTCTTTGTGTCGCTATTAAGACACATGTTCAATTGAGATTCCACACACACCCCAGATTCAAATTTCATACCCTCTAGCATGTCAGAATGCCCTGCCTGGGCCTGTCACCTTACACACCTCAGGGTGGTACCCACAGAGTTGGCCTTTTAGCTGAATACCCAACATCTCACCGGCTGGAAGAAAGTTGCCCATGCATGGCTGGCAGGGGCTCCCTCTGGCAGGTTTTGCTACAAGCCCCAACTGGTTTCTCCTCATTGAGTTTAGTTCTTCTGACCAGTACTATGACAGAACATCCACTTTTGGAAGGGTTGAAACTGCTCAATAGAAGAAAACCAAGATGGGTGCTAGGATGTCAAAGGTAAAACTCAGAATCCTTAAGAGGCCCTCAGATTTCCAAATGACACCATATTCCTCCCAGGCAGTGTTCCCAGAGCCCAAAAAATGAAAGGGATCCCTGGAAAGGGAAAGGGATAGAAAGGGCAGTCATAGAGACTTAAACTGGTACTTCCAGAAGAAGGCGTGCATTTTTATTTTATTTTTTTTTACCATGACAGGTCATGAACAGAAAAATATTTACAGTTTCTCAAGAACTTAGTTTCCCTCTCTCCTACCTTGAACAGTGAGGTAAGTTCTGTTCCTCCAGGACTAAAGAATGAGGAACCGCTGACTTTTAAGAACTTACACCTTATAGTCCCCCTTTGGTTCTCTATTACTCTGTCCTGAGAGTACTGGAGGAGGGAGGGGAGGGAGTAGGATCCATCAAGACCACATGTGACCTTCTAGGTCCGTAGATGCAAACTTTTCACTGAGTCCAAGTTTTATTAAGGAGATTTGTTCTGTAAGTTTGGATACCGTCAAAGAGTTCAACTTGAGGACCTAGAGTGCTCCCTTGTAGCCTTGAGGCCACAGATTCCCCACCCCTGGTCTGTCTCTTCTATCACTCTTCTGTCTATGCTGCTCGCTTCAGGTGTTTGTGTGTCCTGTCCCCATTGGTGGTCTGGTGAAGCCTATGGACTCCCTTCAGAGAATAAAGTTTTTAAATGCACAAAATACAAATGATCACAAAGGAAACCAATTATATTGAAACAAAGTTATACATATATTATTTATATGTGTGTATATATGTATATGCATATAAACATATATATGTATATACACATTTAAGTTCACATATCTCAGGTGACATCTCACATATCTCTCTTTATATCTAGTTCCTTTATTTTGATACTAATAGTTCATATTTTTTTTTTAAATCTACAAAAAGTTTTCCTGACAACCACCCTGAAGCTGAGAGGCAATACGAATAACTATTTTACAGATGGGGTAACAAGCAAAGGTTGTGTTTTTTTTTCCCCCAGGATCACATGGATAGTAATTGATTAAGAAAGATGAGGGCAGAACAACAGAGGAAACATTCTCATTTTGTTTTAGATATCACCAAAACTTGAGGAAATCATGGATGTCTTTGCAGAGCAATCAGACAGTAACAGTGAAGGAACCAAAGAGGGAAGATCTGTCAGCTCTTCAGTCCTTCCCATATTTTCTCAAGAAAACATCTTTGGATGGGCAGTTTCAGGGGCTATAACAGGGCAAAGCTCATCATGGGAAAAGTATTATTTTTGTTTGCAGTTCTACCAACCCATTGTTTCTTTTTTTTTTTCCTTTCCTCATCAAGAAATTCGGCAGGAAAATCGATGGCCAAGAAATTAAACATAAAAAATCAAGTTCTTCAAAGTAATAGCTCCCACGGCAACCATAAGTAGGCCACAAATTTATATATTTATACATTAAAACACAAGCTTAGTTGATTCAGTACTAAAAAAAAAATACCTTTCATGCACACAAGAGGATTGAATTCATTTTCCTTGGAAACTAGAACCTGAATTTCCTGAATTTTCAATGATAGTTTGGCATTAATCTATTTAGAACAAATTATTTAGGTTTTGTATTGAGTTCAGTTATTTATGATTGAGTCTCTCTCTCTTTCAGTGTAGTTATGTGTAGCTTAGGGCAACTTTACTTTTTTGTTTTTTTGGAGGTGAGGGATAATAGATTCATAATTTTTTATCCTATCAAGGCAAAACTTTCACAGGAAATGTCCCAAAGAAAAAGGCTACAGTGAGCAATGATCAGGAGTCTCTGGTATAAAATGATAATTCTACTTTGGATATTCCTTGGTCCTTGATTAAAACCAAAAAATAGTCTCAATTTCTTAACAGTTCATCAGACTAAAATGAAATCTGTCTTATCAAAAAATAATCTTACTGAAAAAAATGCTTATCTTTTAGCCTTGAAATTGCAGTGCTAATTCTTACTTACATAGTAACTTAAGGCTTACAGTGTCCTTTCTTTACAACAACCCTGCCAATTTTGTCATGGAGTCATAAACTGAGAGCGGTAAAGAACCTTAGAAGTCAGCTAGTTCCCTTATTTTATAGATGAAGAAACTGAACCTGAGAATCTGAGTGACTAGCTGAAGGTCATCTAAGTAGTAAGTGACATGTCCTCTAACTTCAGTCCCAGCATCCTTTCCACAGAACAATGATGATGTGTTATTTTTTATCCATGTTCAAAAGAAGGTAACTGAGACAGGGTAAATTACTTTCTCGGAGTCACATAGCTAGTGTCAAAATATGGAACCCAAGTCTCCAGAAGTTTAGTGTGTTCTCTCCATCACACTGTTTCTTGAAATTGCTTTATAAGCCTCCCCAAATCCCTTCCAAATTTGTCTTGCTTCAGTTTTATGCTACTGA
Source organism: Potorous gilbertii (assembly GCA_028658325.1). NCBI lineage: Eukaryota > Metazoa > Chordata > Mammalia > Diprotodontia > Potoroidae > Potorous > Potorous gilbertii. The sequence goes on along the minus strand of CM053769.1, from coordinate 227,257,342 downwards.
CTGACCCTCATCCTCTCATCAACAGTTGGACAAGTCACAGAGAGTCCAGTGACAATTAGGAGATGTTAGACGTGCCTGTGTGATTCAGGGACTTGTTGATGGTTCTACTTGAGCTGCATGCATCTACCAAATGAGTCCTTTGACACAGCTGACTGATCTAAACATAGTCAGTGATTTTCTGTAATTACTAAGTGTGATTGAATTCTTGCAAGACTTTTCATCGCCTAAAAGATTTTGGAAATTACACTTCTAGAGCTAGTTAGAATTTAGAAACCAATACACAATTACCATGTCATGGTATCTCTTCATCTCCCTTGCACTGAAGCCTAAAAGATTCATTTTGGATAGTAAATTGGCACTTTAGGAAAGGAGCAGATAAGTCAACCTTTGGGGGCGGGGGAGGGTTGGGGAGTGGGAAACATCACAATGCCCACAAAAGCAACACCGGAGAAACAAAACTGAAGGTGACAGTATTTGTGTTTTGGAGTTAAGAGTCAACAATAATTAGCCAATTATCAGATTGTGCCTCTGTTGACATATCTGTTCTCCATCTGATGATTTATTTATTTAACTGACAGTTTCCATTCTTCATTAAGGGCGGTTAGCACATCAAAGTAGGTTAAATCTGGTAAAGCGATAACTTGTGCTAATGTTTACTTTTTTAGTAAGAATGTTAATTATTAGGGATTTGCATTTTTATTGTTGTTTTAATGAGCAGAGAAAGGAAGAGGGGGGATGAGATTTCTATTTGGGAAGGACCTTGCATCTATTCTCACCTCCCATATTTTACAGATAAAGAAATAGCACTAGCCAGGTTAGGGTACTTGCACGAGATCAAATGGGTTTCTAACCCAACTTGTGTAAAGTATTTTGCAAACTTTAAAGCCACTATGTAAACGCAGCTAGCAGTAGTAGTCACAGTAGGAAGAAACAGAATCAGAATTCTCCCCTGAGTAAGCTTGATTTCCAAATCCAGTGTTTTTCTCCCACTCTAAAATAGTGAAATGCAACAAATATTTTGTTTCTACAGGTACAATTTATTCTTTCAAAAAAAATCATTGTACATTAAGTCACAAACAAGGACTTTTATAAGCATTTCAAACAACGTGACTTTCATGAAGTTGAGGCAATGTTAAGAATTCTCTAGCATGGTTTCAGATGAGATGTATTGGCTGGTGGAAAATCTAGGAAGCACAGAGATACCAAAACAAAGCTCTCAAAACATAGATGTCATTGCAGAGAATCCTTTCCTTAACTGAATTATATTGGAAGGAAAGCTGATCTCATAGAGGATGAGAAAGAGATGGCTTGGCAACAAGTGGTTCTTATGAAACAGTAAAAAGCTAGGCTACATTCCTAGAAGCAAGTCTTATATAATAGGCAATGTTCAGACCACCTTTAGATGATTTCTAGTGCTCTGCACGCCATATTTTAAGAGGGATATTGACAACCTAGGATGGGTCCAAAGGAAGGTAACCAGGATGGTGAAGGGCCTAAAAACTGTAAAATAGAGTTGTGCCTTGATTTTGTGGAAGTACATCAGGTGAAATGGTGATATAGGGGGCCAGTTAGTTCTATAAGAATAATGTTATGAATAAGAGCTACCTTCCTAGTCAGCAAAAAATGAAAATCATAAGAACTTAAAATAGGTTTTTATGGAGACCTGAGACTATGTAAACTTTCTATCTTATACTCTTCTTTATAATTTCCCTTTCCTAAGAATCCAGTGGATTTCTTAAATGAATGTCAGAATGGGGGAGGGGAGAGTGTGTGGCCCTACCTTACCCCTGGAGGTTGGGGGTGGGACAATATCATGAGGTCTTGTGCTGGTTCACCTGTAGCCATTTTATGTCTGCACAATTTCCCGCCCCCCACATCCTTAGGCTCTTCCAGTTCTCCTCATCTTTGTCACTCACATTCAGTATTGAGACCTGTCCCTATCTGCTTTTACTACGTTCTCGAGAGAAAGTTTTACAGTGCTTGTCTTCTCTTTTTCTTTCCTGTCCCTCCCCTTCAGGGGCCAATGACATCTATAAACTGGGCACTACAGGAAAAGGTGTATGTGTCGAGAGTGGTGGCATAATTCTCGGTGAAAGGTTAGGGAAATGATCACCCTCAAGAAGTGATACAATGGAGTTTCATGAAGCTTAAGTGAGGTAAGGTGTGTTGATAATGTATTACTGACATAAAGAGTTTTGGTTTGTACAACATTGTGTGGGTTATGCCTGAATAACATGGTTTCCCTCTGAGTGATTGCAGGAATGACTGAGATCTTGGTAACAAAACTGGTCTGTTAGCTTTATCTAACCACACACTTGTGAGGTGAGTTTCCCCTTAAAAAGCAACCACTTCCAGGGACCCATTAGAGCATGAGCTCCCTATGGGCAAGGCTCTGTTCTGTTTTTTTATACAATGCCCGGTGCAGATATATTATTATGTGCACCTTAGACCTGTAGTAGGTGCTTCATGAATGCTTTTTAATGCATTGATTCTCTCCCAGTGCTTGCATGCCTTCCCATATCCTAACTGTTTTAGTATTTCAATTAATTTCTAAGAACATCCTATTGAGTTAAGAGAAAGCTGATGAATGCTTGTTATATTCAGGTGAAAATCTGAGCCTTCTTAATATCATAGGAAGGACTTGGGTAGAACTTAAAATTCTTATATGACATAATTATCTACTGAAGTCCCACTCAAGTGTCTCATCATGATATGTAAGTGACCCTGAGTTCTGGAAGCTATGCCCACAGAAGGTGTCAGGTAGTGACCATTCCTAGTAATCTGGAGAGGACTGTCACCTGAGGATCAGCTGCCTGGCTAAGTTGAACAAGGTCATCATCCAAAGATTATCCACCAGGTGATGGAAATGTTGGCCACCGCAATTCACGTTACCAGCTATTAAGGGACTGAGGGTTTCTGTGCCAGTGGCAGTGCCTTTTTCATAGATGTGTGAATCTTTTGAAGCAGTACGGTAATAACAGCCAACCCTGCTAGTATTATAGGGTGATAAAATCCTTTACATACGTTATCTAATTAATCATATCACATACAATACAGTAGACTTTTCATTTTATCACAAAAAAGAGGGGATATCAGAGGGTGCAGGTGGAATTTATTTTGAAGGAATAAATCACTGAGGATGAGAAAATGCTATTTGAGAATCAGGAATGAACCTGGTGAAGAAGTATAATAATCTTTCCCTTCGCAATCTATTATTCACTTCAATCAATCAATAAGCAATTATTAAACCCCTACTGTGTGACAGGTTTTTTTTTGGTAAATATCTGTTTACATGTGTCCCCTGTTCGATATATGATCCTTGAGGGGGAAAGGGAATGTTTTTGGTTTTAATATTGCCATCTCTTATCTCATATCCTTACATAGAGTAGTTTTGTTGAAGAGAATAGAATTGAATATTAGGAACTAACTCTGAGAATAAGAAAATCGGTTGTCTTTTCTCTACAACAATTTCCTCAATATAAGCGGAGGCAATTAAGGAAGAGGGCAAACTCGTCTAAATACAAATTTCAAGGAAAAATGATGAGGGTCTCAGGTCACCTACTCTAAGTTCTATGAAAGGAGAAAGGGAAGATAAAATTAGAGTGGTAAACAATTGGAATAATGGAACCTCCTTAAAATTCCTTCTTCACAGTTCTCTATAGTTGAAAGCTTTCCTGTCATCATAGTAAGGGATCTTCACTATTCCTTCCCCTTTCCTGACCTATGGAAGCCACACACTTCAAGTCCTGAACCATATACAAACGGATCTGTAGGATCTGAATGATGCTGACATATTAATGAGCACAAGCCACCTGGGAGAAGATTTGGGGCCGAAGGGGTGGGAGAAGCCTGGGAGGCTGGAGTTCACCCACCCACACCCCCTCCTGGGCTCTAGACCCATCTGTTGAATCTTGCCTGCCTACTCCTTGCAACAGGCTGCAGCCCACCTCTTCCAGTAAGTGTACAATTCCCTAGATACCACTCGTCCTGGGTCAGCCTTTGTTGAAAGATAATGTGACTCTGAAAAGAAAGCCTTCCCCCCTCCCCAAAAAGGAGGATAAAAAAGGCTCTCAGATCAATCCACAACAGACACACAGAGTCACAAAGCTCTAGCAAATCCTTTATTCTCTCCTCTGAGCAGCTGCTGCAGCCACCCCAGCTCAGCCCCCACTGGAAACCTGTAAGCTATTCAGAGCATTTAATCCAGTTGAAAATCCTCTCTCACCAAGGCACACACTCCCTCTTGCACCCACCCCCCACCCGCTTTGCACTTGAGGTGAGATGGGGTTGAGGTGAGCTGGGGCTTAGTTTATACTTTGAAAACTCTGTTCAAACTGTTCACATGGCTTGATGCCTACTGAAATTACAGGGCTGCTCCAGAGGGAAGGTCCAGAAACTCAGAGAATCTTCATCAGTCTATAAGCTTAGACTTGCAACCCCAGTGGGAAACCTTTAAACACAACTCTGTGAACTCATAGGATATTTAATATAAAAAAACAAAAACCATACATTGGAAAGTGACATTTCCCCCTTGGTTTTTCAGAAATGAGACAAGGATGTGAGTCTCAGTTAGAATGGGGGAGGGGAAAGGAAGTTTTGTATGTAGGGATAAAAGACAAGAATTCTTAAACCTCTAGTTCAGGAGTGGGGAAACTTCTAGGTTCTTAAGTGCAGAGAGTCAAAAGGCTGCACTTAAATACCTAGAAGACCACATGTAACCTTAAGACTGAAGGTTCTCCACTCCTCTTCTAGCTTCTTGAGCTTTAAATAATGACCAATTCCTGGTGCTTTACTTATAACTTACAAGATTTAAAATTCACCATTTTATATCATGCCATCAATAAGCATTTATTAAGCATCTGTTTTGCTTAACATAGTCCCTGCCCCCAAAGAGCTCACATTCTTATGGGAAAGTTAACATGCAGACAACTATATACCTTCCAGATATATACGGGCAATTGGGAAATAATATGGGGTTGGAGGTAGAGGGTGGGGAGAGACCTGGAAAGACTTCTTTCAGGAAGCCAGTCATGACAACTCAGATTATAACACTTTCTGGTTCTTCTTCTGCCACCTAAACTGTGAAGTAATAAATATGAATGGAAATATTGCATCTAAAATTATGTGAAAATGCATCCAGTGTAAGCATGGATCTAATTTTTTTATTACATAATCGTCTAACCCATCCCAAATCTCTTGGGTTGGGTTAACAGTCTTAGAGATCTCTGATAAAAAAGGGACCATGAAGAATTGGACAGGACTGAAAACAACTAAACAGCAAGAGTGACAGGGAAAATAGTTAAATAGAGAAACAAGAGCCCATAAAGGTCTGGAGGACCCACAACCTTTGGGATTTGGGAACCATGAGGAGAAGCATCAACAGGTAAAAAGTAACAGGTGAACATTTACAAATTGATAGAACTGTCAAGGAGATACTCAAGCCAATGAAAAAAAATCACAGGAACTCAGAATTGGAATGGATATCAGATCATCTCATCCTCCCTTACTAAGCGTCCCCTCTAAAACATACGCAGGTAGTCATACCATTTCCTATCCTGGGAAGTGTCTCCATCATTCATAACCATTCAGTTTATATGTATATATTTGGGAAGAGGGAAAATTGGAGATGGTGAGATCTGCAAACCTAAGCATGAGGTGATGAGCTTCTGGATTAATAATTGGTTATGTTACAGAGCCTGGAAGAGTTAAAGATGACCAAATTATTACCTTGGTGGATGGGAAAATCATGATATATCATTCTCTGACAGAAATGGAGAGGGAAGAGGAGGAGGCAGGGAAAGACGATAATAAAGTTGGTTTTAAATATGTTGAATATGAGGTTATCAGGAGATTTCTAATTTTCTTTTCTGGGTCAAAGTTCTTTTACTCTCCAAAAGGGTTCCTTCAGACATTATTCATGATGAGCTGGATTTTACTGCAAGATATTGTGATTTTGAAAAGAAATTTCACAAAAGGGCCCTTTTGGAAAAACGTCTTCCTACCTGATTAGTGGATCCAATTTATAGATGAGCTAGGCTACCGAGAAAATTGGGGAATAGGGGAAAATACAAGGATCATTATATACACAATATTGTATGTGATGATTACAGGATAAATAGTTGAACAGAGGAAAAAATCAGGGAAATATAAAAGAAGAGTGATCAAGGCAACAATATGGATTAGGGAATCATGAACATGATCAAAGAATCAACCCAACAAGTGTTAATTAAGTGCCTGGCCTGTGCTAAGTGCTGGTGATATGGAGACGAGCAAAATAATCCTTGCCTTCAAGAATCTCACATTCTATTAGGGGACACAACATATACATATCTACATAAAGTGGACACAAGATAGTCTTGAACAGGAAAGCCCTAACTCTTTAGAGATGTCATTTGAACTGATTCCTGAAGGAAACTAAGGATTTCCAAAAATCTCAAAGTATTAAGAGAGTGCCTCCCAGGTTTGGTGGACAGCCAAGGCAAAAGGTTTGGAGATGAGTCGTTAAGTGTCCGGAAAACTGGACAGTTTCTAGAAAAGACAATACCTGCGAGCTCCAGATTAAGGAAATCATTGCGGACTAATTGTTGAGGAGGGCATACCAAAAGAAAAGTGTCCTAGACTGGTAAGGTCTAGAGAAAAATATCCAGAAGGGAAAGGTCATGGACAATGTTGAACTCGGAGGAAAGACTAAGAAGAAAATGGAGGCCACAGGAATTAACTACGATTTTTTTAAAATAAATCTTTAGAACTAGAGATCATCTAGTTTAATCACTCTCATTTTCCAATAAAGAAACTGAGGTCCATCAGGGTTAAATGGTTTGTCTATTGTCATACAGAGGTAGAACTGGAACTAGAATTTGAGTCTCCTGATTCCCAGTAAAACCCAGTGTTTATTTTATTATATTTTGCTATAGCAAAATATGCTATATTTTATTATACCATTATACCATTTATTATACCATTATACCATTATATAACCTTTCATTGATAACTTTTGCTGAGTCACTTTTATTAAACAAGGAAGTTTCTACCAGAGCATCATGGAGTAGTTAGTGCTGAGTAAATGCTGAACTTAGCCGAAGAAGAATCAGAACCAATAACCGCAATTCCAACTATTCAACAAACTTAGATACGAGAAGGGAGAATGGATAGTTGAAAAGTAGATGAACTTGATGAAATAACTTTTGAGAATGGTGAAGACCTGTTTGTGTGAGTGCAGTTGGAAGTGAATGTGAGGACAGAGAAATGAATAAGGGATGATATAGGGATGGTGAGTGGTCAGGAAATAAGAATGACCATAGACCAGAGAGTGCTGGAGTTGGCTGTTCAGGTGAAAAGCTATCCAAAAGAAGCACACTGATTACAAAGGGGGAGGAATATGAAGAAATGTCAGGGAGGGTAACTGAAGAATCTCTATTTTCCTGAGTGCTAAGAGTTTTCAGGTGCTCTGGCACCATCTTTTTCTCTTCAGACTTACTTAGAAGCTTTATTTTCTTGGTGGAAAAGGAAGTGATATGAGAATGACAGGAAGGGGTTAAGACAGATGCATAGCCCAGACAGCTGAGACTCACCATCCCATCAAAGACCAAGGTTAATGAACACTGTTATAATTGCTTTCTATGAGAGCAGCTGAAGGCATAGGATGGCAATTACTAATACATAACAGTATACCTTTCATCTGAAAGTCTCAAAGGACTTGTCAAATTTTTGCTCCCATTTGACCTTTCCCAATGTTTCAATGGATTTTTACTTTTACTAGAATAGCTAAGGTGCTATCTTCAAGACAACTGGTAGAGTTAGGATAGCTCCCTGACATTACTGTATCCTATCACAGAATTCTAAAAAAAAAAGTAGCATGATTCTTTCTTGTTGGGAAACTGGTTAACTTTTCAAGTTGATAGCTAATTGATTTTTAACCTTTGCTTAACACAAAAGTCAGAAAGTAGCCCTGACTTTTCTAACCGTGAACCCTGAGAGAAGAACTAGAAGTAGAATTGAAACTATAACTATGCTGGAAATGGAAAACAGTTCTACAAGGTGCCCTGAAAGTCTGAGTGCAGTCTCAAGCTTTTGAAGTTTGAAACTGCACTCAGATTTTTTGGAACATCAAGTATATCATTGAGATTCTCTTAACTTAGCTTATGCTAGGATTTTCAGAAATTCTTACCTGATCAGCAGGTAATAAGAGTGGGTAGGACTATGTAGTCTCTTTTCAAAATCTCTCTCTATTTAAAAAAGGCAGTGAAACAATGGCAGCAGTAGCTTAGTTATTCTCCTCTGAAGGTCTCAAATCCTTACAAGGATAATTTCTTATCTGTGTTCACCTTCTCCAGAGCAGGATACAACCAGAATGATGCAACTATATGCCAGGGTAACATCATGTTATCATGTGTAGGCAGCATCTTTAAAATGGCTTCAACTACTTTGTTTTTAAAATCCCACAACAACCAGCTTTAATTTAATGGCATCTTTTGGTTTAATGGTTAAATGGCATTGAACCATTTTTCAAAAGTTGAGCAAGGGTGTGTTTGGGGAATACAATTTTGGGGGAGTAGGGGGCAGGGCTCAGTTATTTTTTTGACTTTCCCACCTAATCCCCTCGATTACTCCATGTTTCCCTAGTTCTTACACATACAGTTTATTCCATGTTATCTTACTGTTGCTCACATGAGAGACGGCCCGAGAGAACACTGAACTTAGAGACAGCAGCCACAGGTCCAAAGCCTGGCTCCAATATTTATTAACCATGTGATTGTGGGCAAGACCCTTATGTCTTTGAGTCTGTCTTCTTACCAGTAAAGTGGAGATAATGATACCTGTGTTGCCAACTTCCTGGAGTGTTGTGAGGAAAGCTGTAAAGTGCTTCATAAATAGGAAGCAGATTGATTTGTAGTTCTCTAGTTGAATTAGAGGTTGACTTTCTTCCTACAGTGTAATATCAAGGTTAGAGGTCAAGTCTTTCATATTTATTATACCTCCCAGTGAATCAGAAGGGTATGGTGCATGCAATAGGTACTAACATTTTTTTGAATAAAAGAAAGCACTTAGTAACTTTGTATTTGTACACAAAAATGACAACCTTTAAAATTTGAAAAGGGCAATATTCATAGATCTTTAGATGTAGCTATTACAATAGTCATCATGATAAGTAGGCATCTGGTGGGGGGCAGGCGTCACTGGACAGGCCATTCATTGGATCTGAAGTCAAGATGAGCCAAGTTAAACTCTGCCCTTAGGTACTTACTAGATGTCATTTAACCTCTTTCTGTCTCAGTTTCCTCATCTGTACTTTGTTGTTCAGTCCTTTCAGTCTTGTTTGACTCTTGGTTACCCACAAAGATTAGAATGGTTTGCCATTTCCTTCTCCAGCTGAAGCAAACAGGGTTAAGTGATCTGCCCAGGATCACACAGCTAATAAGGGTCTGAGACTGGATTTGAATTCAGATTAGATGAGTCTTTCTGTCCAAGTTCAGGGCTCTATCCACTTCACCACTGCAGGGATAATAACAGCTCCTGCCTCATAGGATTATTCTAAGTTTCAAATAAAATAACATGTAGAGTACTTTGCAAACCTTAAAGTGCTATAAACAGGCCACTATTATTATGGATGATGATGATGATGGCCAATACTTATATACCACTTTAAGGTTTGCAAAGTACTTTACTAATATTATATCATTTGGTCCGCACAAAAACCTGGAAGGCAGGTGTGTGATTTACAGATGTAAACTGGGGCTTTGAAAAATTAGGTGACCTGCCCAGGGTCACACAGCTGGTAAAAGTCTAAGGTAGTATTTCACTTTAGGTCTTCTTGAGTCTAAATCTGACTCTTCATCCATTATTGCTAACTTGCGACCTTAGCAAGCAATTCCAAGTTTTTTCAGTCACTCAGCAAACACTAGTTGAATATGCTAGGGGTTGTGAAGATAAAGGTCTATGCTAGTCCCTAGCATGGACCCTTACACATAGTAGATGATTAATAAATACTTACTGAAATTAATTTTAAAAGTTTTAAACTTTTAAAGTTTAACATTTAACGTAAGAAAACATTTATTCAAATAACTAAGTATAATGTACTAAGTGCCCAAAAGGGAAGTAAAAACAAAATGATGTAGAAATTCAGAAAGGAAAAAGAAGTACTTTTAGCTGGAGAAATTAGGGAAGGTCTTATGTAAAACGTAACATTTGAGCTGGACCTTGGGGGATGCATAGGATTTGGACAGGCCACATAGGGAGAAGAAAGGTTATTCTAGTGAGAGAAAACAATGTGAATGGAGAAAAAGAAGTAGGAAAACATGTTCTTTGGGGGTATATAACTTACTAGACTTTGTTCCATGAGAGCAGGAAATCTATCTTATCTAAATTTTTATCTTACCCAGAGCCTAGAGCTGTGTTCTGCACACAGCGGGCACCTAATAAATGTTTGTTAAAGTGGATAGGATAAGAGTCATTGTAATAGAGGAACTTTTAGCTAGTCTGTTGGAAAGATCATCAACACAGAATTTGCAGTCAGTGAAAATGAGGGCAGAGCATGGAGATGAGAGGGACGTTGTAAACCAGATGCTAAAGTCACTGAATAATGTGGGAGTTATCCAGGAAATTACCAGATGACAGCAACAAGGATGACAGAGTGTGGTGTTTTCTAAGTGTATGCAATGGACTTCAAAATAGAAGAGATTGTTGGGAGATAGTAGTAGAACTGTGGTCTAAGTGAGGACCAGGAAATGTGCTCATCCTTCCTGCTTGATCCATGAGTCAGGGATAGTGAGAAGAGTGGAGAAGGCTATCAGGGAAATGAAATCAATAGGAGGAAGCCAGGTTTCAGTGAAAGCAAGGAGGTACTTGGAACATTTTACAAACATAGACCCAATTTGGACCCTTTCATTACTCAGAGCTTCTTCTTCATCTTCAAGAACTAGAAGTCTGGAGTTCCCCTCTCTGACCACAATTGTCTGTCTTGTCTTACCCTACTAAATCTACTCCACTTCCTTACTCCTGCTAAATTTATAGTTCACCCTCATTTTGACTTTCAGTTCCCCACAGTCTCACCTCCCTCTTCTCATCCCTGAGTCCTTTTGTTATTTCACTCCAGTCTTTCTCCTAGCCCTAGTTCCCATGAACATGGATTGACATTTATCTTGGATGGAAAATATGCCAGTAGTGTTGATACAACTGCCCCCAAAGTTATAGGTTCATATTTCTCTTTTATCATATAGATATCTGATGGATCAACATGATGAAATTTTTTCACAAATTCAGTTCAATTTACCAAGCATTTATTGTCAGTGATCTCTCAGGCATTGTATTGTTCTTTGGAGATACAAAGACCAAAAAACAACAGCACCCCCTGCCCCCCGCCACAAAAACCAAACCCAACAAACTCCAGGGTACCAAACTTGGGATCCTAGATAGCAGAGTTTCCATAAAGCACTGGAAAATTTCAGGAAGACAGAAATTCTGAACCTTTGGCATCCAATTCAGAATGCCTCAGTAAATGAGAATTGTTTGGGCATCTGCTGTAGCATTGCTGATGATCAGTTGTTGATAAACTTGCTGAAGATCGAGTTTCACAAAGACCTCTTCAGTAAGAATATCAACCTGCTGATTGACTACAGGTGCCTTACTGACAGCACATTTGTAGTATTAATAAAACCTTAACTTTAGTATTAGACTTTTGGCATATTCCCCTAGACATGTGTAAATGGTTCAAGAACACTATGTTGGATTAGTTGCTCAAGGTTTTCTTCAGTTGTTTTTTTTTCCCCCTTAAAGCTAAAATTATAATTTTACCCTTCAGGTGAATTTGTTCAATGACCTGATCCAGGTGCAATAAGAGTTTCCCTTTGGTAAGTTCCCTTCTGGTGACAGTTTTGTGGTAGTGGGGCTGTTTTAATGCCATAAGTGTGTTGGTATAAATGAATGATTTAGTGGTATAAACCAAATCCTCTCACCTCAGTCCCTTCTTCAATGAGGATTAGCAATCTTTCCACAAGCCATACCTTTTTTACTGGAGTACTTCAGAGTAGTAGATTTTAGATAGCTAGCAATTGTCTAGCTTGACTTAAACTCTACCTTAGTCACCAGAATGGGAATTTTGTACAGAATCAATAAATAGGCAATGGCCCAGCAGGTCTTAAATATGATTGGATGTCATAAATTATAAATCACTCTAGAATACAATTTATAGGAATTCAGAAAGACACTAAGGAACTCAAGGTGAATCATTACCCACTTTCCAGTGCCTCACTTCCCCACCCACCCACCCCTGGCATTTTGGGGTAGGTCTGTAACCATGATTTAATTGATATAGGGGATAATTGGTGAGGAAATTCACTTTAACAATAGAGACTTGCAACTGTTCAGCAATTCCTAGTTTTAGAGTTGTCTAGACTCCAAGGCAAAGAGAGATTGAGCAATTTGCCTTGAGTCCAACAGTGCATGTTTAGATATAGACCTCGAACCCAGGTCTTGGTAATATATACATATAAGATAATATCACATTCCTCACAATGGCTGTTTCAAACTATTTCACCTATTTATACAACCTCATTGCTACTTTATCATGTTTTGTCAGATGATATTGCCTTCTGTCTTCCTACAGAGATTAAGAAGGTTGAAACTTTCCTCTAAATCTCACATTTCTTTAAATCTTCCTGGACACTCTGACTTCTCTCTTGTTTGGGAGTATTGCATCTTTTTTCGAAAGTTGACTTCATTTATATATGTGTGTATGTATGCATGTGTATATATACCCTTGTTCCCATCTTCATTTGTTTTCTCCCACACCTTGATTTGTTAATTTTGTCCCTTCTCTCCTTATTTTTTAATTGTGTATGTGGGATTTTTTTATATTAATCATCAATTTAATTAGAAATTCAGAGATGAATTTGGTGACTTTCTCATCCAGTTGTCATCTGGTTTCATTCATTTAGCTAACAAACATATAGTAAGTACCTAAGCACCACCTGGCATCAAAATATTCTGTGAGAGATTCTCTTTTACTAAATTAGAATTTCAAAAAGTCTTCCCTTTTCCCTTTGTTTCCCCATATGTGCCAGTTTAGTTGGAAATGTGCTTCAGGAAAATGACAGCTACAATATGAGCTAAAAACAAGCTTATCTCTGAGTCTCCAGGAACCTTTTGTAAGCAGGGAAATTTTCATTCCAGATATTCTTCTGTTCTTGAAAAACCTATACCCAAATGAAATGTCACTTTAGGGAATATCACTTTAATCTCGAGAAAGAAAAGATCAAGAAAAGGCTATCTGACAATCTTATATGGAGGGCTACATGAGGGTAACTGACACTAGTTAGTTATTCCCTTTTAGAGATTCGTTGTTTCATGGTCTTATAGTCATTACTGAGAATCAAAGACTCAAGAATATAGGACAGAATTATAGAATCCTCCACTATTAGAAATGGAAGGGAACTTTGAGATGATATATTCCAAACCCTTCATTTGACAGTCAAAGAGACTGAGGTCTAGAAAAGCCCAACCTCATAATAATGGCTGTACTATGATTTGAAATCATGTATACTCCATAATTACTATTGATATAATTTAGTATGTAGAGCAATATTACGAGAGAAATGAATCACTTCTCTTTGTTAATTACGTCCAGTTTATCCGGTAGAGATCTCGTTTGTACATAGTTGTTTATATGTTATCTCGCTGAATAAATTGTGAGTTCCAAAACAGAGAATTCTATTTTGCTTTACTTTTTCTTTTCAGTGGGACTGGCTACTGGCACATAGTAGGCTCTTAATAAATGCTTCTTGGCTGACTCACTACTTCCTCTCATGAAATATATAATTCAACGAAATCTGTCGTCAACATCCTCCAGAATGTGTCATGTACTTGTCTACCTCTTTGCCTTTGCTCATGCTATACCCTATTTCTGTAACACCATCCTTCCTCCTAGCACCCAGTTCCTCATCTCCACCCATTGAAATCTGATATTTTGTCAGCCGAACCTTAAGAGTCAAATGCAAGATATATTTGTCTTTTAGTACGAAAAAAACTACTAAAACAAAATTATGATATAGTAGCTCCAGAGGTCATGTGGTACAGTAGAAAGAATGCTGTACTTGTAGTCAGGAAAGACTCAATTTTCCAATTCAGTTTTGAGACTTGTTAACTATCACATATTCTGACCTCAGTTTCTTCATCTGTAAAATGGATCCCTGTGTTACCTACCTCACATGGTGGTTGTTTAAAATATTTTAAAATCATAAACAAGCTATTTCATACCTAAGCTGGAATACTCTATGAAAAGTCCAAGAATTCAAATACAGGAAATTTATTTAATAGAGCACAAGAAGATATAAAGTTATTAAGTGCAACATAATGAAATGGAAGAAAATATGTATAATGTCATCTTGAGCAATCAGCATTGAGCCCTTTTTTCTTTTTATGTTTCAATCTATATTCAGACACCATTAGTTCTTTGTCTGGGGATGGATAGCATTTTTTATCATAAGTCCTTCAGAGTTGTCTTGGATCATTGTATTGCTGAGGACAGCTAAGTCATTCACAGTTTACCATCTTACAATATTGCTGTTTGTATATATAGTACTTTTTCACTTTGCATGAGCCCATGCAAGGCTTTTCAGGTTTTTCTGAGAGAATCATGATCATCATATCTTACAGTACAATAGTATTCATAATCTTATACCACAACTTGTTCACCTATTCCCCAATTGGTGGGCATCACTTTGATTTGTAATTATTTTTTCTACTTATTTTTAGTTTTCAACATTCACTTCCACAAGATTTTGAGTCCCAAAATTTCTCCCCATCTCTCCCCTCCCCCTCCCCAAAGACAATATACATTCTGATTACCCTTTCCCTCAATCTGCACTCCCTTCACGGCCCCTTCTCTTATCCCCTTTGCTTCTGTTTTCTTGTAAGGCAAGATAGATTTCTATACCCCATTGCCTGTATATATTATTTCCCAGTTGCATGAAAGCAATTTTTAACATTCATTTTTAAAACTTTGAGTTCCACATTCTCTCACTTCCTCTCTCCTCACCCACCCTCATTGACAAGTCAGTAATTCAATGTAGGTTATACATGTGTAGCTATGCAAAACACTTCCATAACAATCATGTTGTGGAAAAATGAACTATATTTCCCTCCATCCTATCCTGCCATCCATTTATTCTATTCTCTCCTTTGACCTTGTCTCTCCTCAGTTACTCCTTCCTCCCGTTTGCCCTTTCTTCTCTCATCCCCCCCTTATGCCCTTACCCCTTACTTTCCTGTAGGATAAGATAGATTTTCATATCCAATTGTGTATGTGTTTGTTATTCCCTCCTTAAACCAAATCCAATGAGATTAAAGTTCACTTATTGCCTCTCACCTCCCCCTTCTTTCCCTTCATGGCAAAAGTTTTTTCTTTTCTCTTTTATGTGAGATAATTTATCCCATTCAACCTCTCCCTTTCTCCTTCTCCCAATACATTCCTCTCTCGCCCTTAATTTTATATTTTAGATACTATCCCTTCATATTCAACTCACCTTGTGCCGTGTGTGTGTGTGTGTGTGTGTGTGTGTGTGTGTATTCTCTCCAATTACCCTAATCCAGAGAAAGGTTTCATGAGTTACAAATATCATCTTTCCATGTAGAAATATAAGGAGTTCAACTTTAATAAGTCCCTCATGATTTCTATTTCCTGTTTACCTTTTCATACTTCTCTTGATTCTCACATTTGAAAGTCGAATTTTCTATTCAGCTCTGGTCTTCTCATCAAGAATGCTTGGAAGTCCCTTTATTTCATTGAATATCCATTTTTTCCCCTGAAGTATTATAATACTCAGTTTTTCTGAGTAGGTGATTCTTGGTTTTAATCCTAGCTCTTTTGACCTCTGGAATTTCATATTCCAGCCCTCTAATCCCTTAGTGTAGAAGCTGCTAGATCTTGTGTTATCCTGACTGTATTTCCACAATACTTGAATTGTTTTTTTCTGGTTGTTTGCAATATTTTCTCCTTGACTTGGGAATTCTGGAATTTGACTACAATTTGCCTAGGAGTTATCTTTCTTTGGGATCTCTTTCTGGAGGTTATTGGTGGATTCTTTCAATTTCTATTTTCCCCTTCTGGTTCTAGAATATCAGGACAGTTTTCCTTGATAATTTCTTCAAAGATGATGTCTAAGCTCTTTTTTTTTGATCATGGTTTTCAGGTAGCCCAATAATTTTAAAATAATCTCTCCTGGATCTATTTTCTAGGTTAGTTATTTTTCCAATGAGATATTTCACAGTCTTCTATTTTTTCATTCTTTTGGTTTTGTTTTATCAGTTTTTGATTTCTCATAAAGTCATTAGCTTCCATTTGCTCCCTTCTAATTTTGAAGGAATTATTTTCTTCAGTGAGCTCCATTTGGCCAATTCTGTTTTTTAAGGCATTCTTCTCCTCGTTGGCTTTTTGGATCTCCAACTATTTGGGTTAGTCTATTTTTTTAAGATATTATTTTCTTCAGCATTTTGGAGAGTCTCCTTTAGCAAGCTGTTGATTCATTTTTCATGATTTTCTTACACCACTCTCATTTCTCTTCCCAATTTTTCTCTACTTCTCTTACTTGATTTAAAAAATCCTTTTTGAGCTCTTCCATGACCTACAATCAATTTATATTTTTCTTGGAGGCTTTGGATGTAGGAGCTTTAACTTTGTTGTCTTCTTATGGTTGTATAATTTGAGCTTCTGTGTTGCCAAAGTAAGATTCTGTGGTCTGATATCCAACCTCCTACTACTCTTGTTTGCTCATTTTCTCAATTACTTGACTTTTTAGCTCTTTGCTGAGGTAGAACTCTGCTTCCAGTGAGGAAGATATACTATCCCAAGTTTTAGGGGTTTTGTGCAGCTGTTTTGAGAGATACTTCTAGGGACCTATAAATTTTCAGTTCTTCCAAGATGGTACAGTCAAAGTCGAGGTGTTTACTCCTCTCCTGGCCTGTATTCTGGTTTGTGAGTGACCCATGCACTGTTTTCTGCCTTGGAACTCTAAGGAAGATTCTCTCTCCACCTCCACTACAAGCTTCAACATGCCAGAGCTCCTCCTTGCCCCAGAACCACCACCCAGGTCTGCGACTCAGATCCAAACTCAGGCAAAGCAAGAGAATCCTGCCTTAGAGCCAGCAAAGAGATCCCCACAACCTGCCTCTGATCAGCTGCTCAATCTCCTACTGTCTGTAGACCAAGAGCTCCAGAGGCAGCCACTGCTGCTTCTGCTACCACTGCTGACAATGCAGTCCTGGGACTGGGGCCAGACCATGCTTCTCTCTCACCCAGGTCTAACAGGTCTGACATACTAACCTTCAAAGTTGTTTTTGACATTTGTGGGTTGAGAAGTCTTGAAACTGTCACAGCTGCCAGTGATTCAGTCCCCTGTCGCCTGCTCCATCCCAGTCTGTGTCAGCACGGCTCATTGTGGACTGTTGTCCTCTCCCAACTCAGTGCAATAGACCTTTCCTGTTGACTTTTCAGGTTGTCTTGGGCTGGAAATTTGTTTCACTCTGTAATTTTGCTGCTCTAGAGTTTTTTAGAGTTATTTTTTACAGATATTTGGAGGAGTTTGGGGGAGAGCTCAAGTAAATCCCTGCTTTTACTCAGCCATCTTGACTCTGCCTCCCGTTGTTTAAAATATTGCAGAATTGTGAGCACAAATTATTATTCCAAAGAGAGCCATCTGTTTTTTTATCACATAATATGAGTCTTCTGTTACTGATACAGATATGATCTCATTCATACCTCTGGTATTCTTACCCTTGTGCCTCTAAGTACTCAATAGAGTATCAGCTGTACATGTTGGAAGCTTTCTCTTTAAGTGCTTTAAATATTGTAGTTATGAATCTGTAAAATATTAAAAACTACCCCGAAAGATGATGTTAGAGCACATGAAGATTCTTTTTAGGGGATGATGAACAATACAGCTCTCAAACTATCCACTTGTTAACATTCATTCTCAGTATTGGATTCACCCACCTCCTTTTCTTGTCATACCTATCTTTTCTGATGTCTTTTATACAACCTCTTATATGTAAAACATTAGTGCCATGCTGCATCCTTTTTATACCTATCATCCATTCCATTAGGTCATTGTCAATTTTTTTAAAGATAGTGATGTTAAATGATTTCTAGACATATTGCACCACCAGGAGAATACTGAAGTTTAAAAAGATTGAAATGATTATGTAAGAGAAGTAGAAATACAATATTAGGTGAGGTGTAGGGAGGGGAGAAAGTCATTATTACATGAAAGAATCATGGAAGACTTGAGCTGAGCTTTAAAGGAAGGCTTTAAATATAATTTTACAGGCAGTGTGGAGCAATGGACAAAGAGACAGTTTCAAAGTCAGGAAGGTTTCAGTGCAAAGCCTGCCTCTGCTATCCTGGCTGGGTGACCCTAAGCAAGTCAATTAACATCTCAGTGTTCTGTGTAATTCTTTAAAACTAAATTTCAGAGAAGGTGCTGACTCTCATTGGTGCAAGAAATTTCCCCATCTGGAAGCTCTCTATACCAATGAAATCTAATCTCTCTCTATATGTCTTTACAGGAAAGGTCAGATTTCAACGTTAAATAAAATTTTTGTGCATTAGAAATTTTGTCCCTGGGAACAGAACTGTTATCTATTTATTCTTTGGAAGGGAAGATCTTTTGGTTCCACTAATTTTCCTGATTCTTTGCAGACCATGATAGGTGACCTTGTTGACCAACAGACTCTGAGGTCACTGTCTGTTTGGTATAGTAACACTTGGACCATGATATTACTAAGAGGTGAATGAATTAAACTCATCAAAGAACAGAATAGAGCACGGTGCATGTCCTTTTAAGCCTGTCTTCCTGGGTTTGGTTTCCAGAATTCAACTCCAGTATACCCATATATAGTGAGCACTTGCCATTAACCCAGGTGCTAGGTGCTAAGGAGGGATTTATTGATAAAAAAAAGACACTTTCCCTACTCTCAAAGAGCTTGCAATGTCATAGTAAATGATGCTGGAAGAACCTTATTTTAGATCAAGCTCATCTACAAAATGGTCCTCTCAGTGCCCCCAGGGACAGGATCCCACTGTACTTGCAGAACAGATGATTCTTCTGTACTGGCTGGTCTTGATTGCGATCTCTGCTTCTCTTTTGAAGCCAGGATCTGTTCATGTGTAACTTGAAAGAAAACGGATTTTTTTTCTTAGAGTAAAACTGCAACTGGAAGGCAGAATTCTATTAAAAACAGGCAAATGATTACCATTCTTTCCCAATCCTGCTTATTGTTTTCCTAAGCTTATTTTGATTTCCCAGGTTGACTCCTGCTGCCCAGCCCTGCAAAAGAGAAGGTCTAGTCTTCTGTTATCCCCAGATATGACAGTCCTGAAAGGTCCTTATAGAATATATCCCATTTCCCACTCAAAGAGTCATTCTAAGGATGTGGCTGAACATCTGTCTATCGCCTTTCAGATGTTCTTTATTTATGAACTGTGTTTTGTCTATGGGTTGCTTCAGAATTGAAAACTATGGTTTTTTGGGTATCAAGATTAGGATCGTCCTTATGTGGAGACAGTAGACAATTGACTTGAAGGTATGATACAAAGGGCAAAAGATATTTTCCCTCAGTCCCAAGCAAAACAAGCAAAAAGAAAAAAAAATCTCTCTCCATATGGTTAGAATTTCAATATTAGGAGTTAATCTTAAGTGTTAAGTATTGCATCACTAAGATAGTTTTTAATCCCAAGAAGGGCAACACATCAAGTTATTAACATCTTAAAATGAATGCATTCTGTACATTTGTACATTTTTTTTTCAAACCAATACTTTCTGATGACAGGAGAAATAAGAATTAACATTGGAGTCTTGGGTGCATGGAGAAGAAGAACACACCCAGAGATTTAGTGGAAGGCCCAGAGAAAAAGCTTCATTTTCTTTATAATTTGCTAAAAATCTCATGATTCATGTTTTTTAGTAGTGAGAAAGATGGAGATGCTAATTACTCATTTCTAAACCTAAAATGCTATGATTCATAAGAGCCCACATAATTGTTAAGATGGTAGCTAAGAGTTGAAATGTAGCTGAGGAGCCATCTGGTCCAATCCACACCTGAAAAAAGAAAGAATTTCCTCTATACCATAATATACAAGTATCCATCCAGCCTTTACTTTGAAGACTTCCAATGAGGAAGGGCCCACAACTTCCAGAAGTAACCCATTTTGCCTTTGAAATGCTCTCATTGTTTGGAAGTTTCCCCTCATGTTTTGATAAAATTTGCCTGTTTGCGATTTCTGCCTATTGCTTTTAGCTTTGCCTTTTGGGGTCAAGCAGACCAATGTCATTCCTCATCAGTGTGACAATTCTGAAAATATTTAATGCCAGCAATTATGTTCCCTTAACTCTGAATTTTACATATTCTTTCCAATTTAATCTCTAAAACAAACGTGTGAGAAGTTTGTTGTTGTTTAGTCATTTTCAGTCATGTCTGACTCTGTCTTTTGGGGTTTTATTGGCAAAGCTACTGAAATGGTTTGCCATTTCCTTCTCCTGCTCATTTTACAGATAAGGAAACTGGGGCAAACAAGGATTAAGTGACCTGCTCCAGGTCACACAGTTAGTAAGCTCCTGAGATCAGATTTGAACTCAGGAAGATGAGGCTTCCTGACTCCAAGTCCAGCACTCTATCTACTACATTACCTAGCTGCCTCCTGTAAGAGATAGTTAGTATCTATATCTACCATCCACTTTACATGTGAAGAAATTAAGACGTGACCTTCAGGATAGCATTTAGAGCTAAAAGGAACTTTTTAAATGGCTTATAGCCCAACTCCTTCATTTTATGGATGAGGAAAGTGACTGCAGAAAAGATTAACTAACTTGCTCAGGGTGACACAGGTAGGAAGTGGTAAAGGTGGAATTTGAACTTAGGTCATCTAACTCCAAACCTAGTAGTACTGCCTTTGCCTGTGATCACACAGTTGGCGACCCCCCCCCCCCCAAGTTCTTCAGAATCCAAATCTTCTACTCTTTCCATGACACCGAAAAGGACTACGCTATGATTGCAGTAGAAATAATGGGGGGGGGAGGGGCGGAGGAGAGAAAGTGTTGGAAATGCCCAACTTTCATGTAAACATATCTGTATATGTATCTATATATACATATATAAATACATGAAATTCTCCCAAGAGCATATTCTGTCCACATGATTTGATGGCATTTCTAATATGAATAATAACTAACATTTACACAGAGCCTACCATGTGCCAAGTACCACGCTAAAGACTTCATCAATATTATCTTAATTGATCTTCACAACTACCCTTCGAGATAAGTACTGCTATTATTCCCATTTTATATTTCTAGGGCTGAGTCTTTTGTTCTATCGTATGTGTTGATTTTTTTTTTAAGGGATCATTACCTATTTGGCCTTTTATTGCAAAATCTACCAATGGTTAAACATGCAAACGCCATGGTACATCACTTTCCTGCAGCTTTACACTGAATCTTTAGTTTTTCCTGAATTCTCTTTCAAAGACTGTTCTAACTCCAACAGGGCAACTTGCACCATTTCAACATTGCCCCTTCCTGGGGGCCAGGGGGTGGCTTTTTAGTTGCAAACACTTGGCCCTGTTCATCTCTATAAAGATAGATGCTTTAAGCCAGCAAAGTTTCAAAATAAGCAAATTTTCAAACAAAACAGTTTTCCTTTTGGTAGCTGAAAAGGAAACCACACATCCAGGAGGAATGTAGATCAAAGCAGACTCTGCAAATGATGCAGAAACACATAAAATAACAAACAAGTCTGGTGGGAAGAGGGGAGCTTTTGTAAAAGGATAGGTCTATTCATATTACACTGAAATTGAATGCAAGATTGCAAAGGAAGATACACGAGTTGGGAGTACAAAGCTATGGGGTTTTTTTTCTCCTTTTTCATGAGTGTGGAGTGGGGGTTGTCTACCTTTAGTAGGTCAGGTTAGAGGAACTAAAGGAATAGACAAAGGATAAACTCTGCCTAGCTTCCCTTTTTTTACAATATATTCTACTCCTCTCTTTCCGTAAATTAAATGAATGGAATAATTTCTATACTTTTGCTATGAAATTGAGGCTTAATTTCAGTGGTCTTTAAACTGCTGTGATTCTACTTGGCCTTATCTTTTTTGACAGCGGGGTTATAATTAATGGGACTCATAGGAGAGGTGGGAATTTAATTTACCTTTATTGGCATAATGAAAAATTAATACAGAGAGTGAACTTTTCTTTGTTTGAAAGTAGATTTGGGTATGGACTGTGAAATTGGATCATGCCTCCAAAGCTCTGTCCTTCATGGCGGGTGGATGGCATTGGATGTCATGAAGGACTCACCAGCTTGAAATAATCTATCAGTGAGTGACATCTGTTTCATGAACATTTGAAATCCATAAGGGATCTTAAGACTGCGAGAGTGTGGCCAAAATGAGCTGACGTTTAACATTGAGGCTGCGAAGGATGATGGCATCAGGATGTCTCTAGTCAGCTGGTGGATTATGCCAACCCACCCTTCAATTTGGAAACTGTGAGTGGCATACATTTTTTTCTACTCTGCATAGCTACAAATGTAGGTGGTTGCCAACGTGAAAGTGAAACTGAGTTTACTTAATAAAGTCACATAAATGCTTGAAGTTGACAAAGTTAAGCTGGAGAATATTGAGAATCAACTATCTCAAATCTGATCCCTCCTCTCTACTTACATCTCAATTAGCCTAGTTTTCATTCTCTTCATTGTTGACTTAAGTGACAGTTGATAGCCTATTTATTTAAAATGTTCATTTAAACCATAATAAATAGTAAATATATACATAGTAAGATGTGTGCTCAAAATATTTTAAACAATAAGGTACACAATCAAAACAGTTTAGAGATCAGTGGAGTACAGTATAAAATTAAAAAAGCCAAGTATTTGCAGTTCTCCATAGTCAGTCTCCAGTCTACTTTTTCACCATCAAAATTATCTACCTCCTCCCATGCACTCTGCGTTTCAGCCAAACTGGCAACTGACATTCCCTGATTTCTCTTTTGTGTATTCGAGTATGCCCCATGCCTGAAATGTATTCCCTCCACAACTCTACCTATTGAAATCTTCCTCTTGCTTCAAAGGCCAACTCACATGCTCCCTTTTCCATGATGCTTTCTCTGATATCCAGTCCAAAAAAAATGATTTCTTCCTCTTTGAATTTTTCTAATAGCTATTTTTTCAGGTTTTCTCCCTTACCACATTATATATTGTACTCAACTTATTTGTGTACACATTATATCCCACCACCAGAATATTCCAAGTTGGATGTTAAAGTTTAAGAGCCAGATAACCATGTTACTAATCAGCTTTCAGTCATGTTACTAATCAACTACTAGACCAATTTTTAGTCATAATCTCAATGTAATTTAATCAAGAAATACATATTTAGGTATTTAATGTGTTAGATCTGCTTTTTATGTTCATTAGTTCTGTTATTTTCACTGACCTCACCAATCAGATTGTAGAAGATCCAAAAGGAAGGCTAGAAAATATAACAAAAATTCCTGAAAACAAAAATATCTGAGAATAAGAAATAAACCTAAATCTGGAGCCTACATTCAAAATGAGCATTTTTCATATATGGCAGAAAAAGAGTGGTTGCAGTCATGATTCACATAATAAATTTAGTTTTGTACTCATTTTTGTAAAAAAAAATCCTCAATTTGGACATAATTAACCACCAGCTTTAAATATTTTAGTCACACCTTGAGCTTCAAAAAGTATAGCAATTGTGTGACTTAAAAGATAAATTCTTTAACAAGAATATAAAGGAAAAGTTATTGCATTTTTTCCTTGTCAGTAGGCAATTAAGTGTATGTTCATTTTAAAATTGACAATAATGCAAGAGATCACAGAATCAGTCTTTAGGACTCAGATTGACATATTTGGAGAGAATGCATCTTGTGGAATGATCCTCATAGCATTTAGCAGGGTCCGCATTAATGGAAGTTTTCAATCATGATGTTCAATCACAAGATTAATAATTGCTTGTCACATGCTTTTCAGAGGATATTCCTTTTCAGGTACAGATCTCCCTGGATGGCCTCTGAGGTCCCTTTTAACTCTGAGAGTCTGTGATTTTTTCCCCTTGCAGCCAGGGGCTGTGTGGTTTTTTATTTACCACTAAGCTCAGTGTTTCATACATAGTAGGCAGTTAATATATGTTGTTGAGTGAGAACTGCAATATCAAAAACTTTCTGAGTGAGAAGGGGCCTCAGTGGGCATTTAGTCTAGGGCTTTGTAAGGTAGGGTATGTGGCTCCTAAGGGGTCTGTGGATAGATTACAGGGGGGTTTCTGAAAATTAAACTTTTACTTTTCATTGGTCTTTAATTGAAGTTTATCTTATCCTTCAGTTATGCAAAAATATAATGCTTAGAATCCATTGTTGTTGTGCATCCTTCATTTTTAAAGAGGATCAGTGAGATCACTTGGCTTGAATCGCAATTGGATTTAAATGAGGCAGTGTTGTACAGAGTCTTCAGTCTCACCCTCTCCTCCTGAGTCATTGAAGTCTAATGGCAGGACAAATGTCAAAGTGACTGGTGATGGTTCTGGAGGCAGTGGATGACCTTGACTTCTTGTATGTCTGACCAAGCTCTAAGCACTCCACAACATCCTGCGTCAGCTGCCATCATGTCCTTTGGAACAAATTGCTCTCATCCTTCCATTCTCCAGGGGAAAATTTTCACATGCTTAGGGTAGACATCCCCCTAACTTATCAACAGTTTTGAGGCCTATTATTTAGCCCATCTGCTTATGTGGGGTGTTCAGGGAAGACTAGCACTTCTCATGTGAGGGTTGCTCATCCACTTTTGGTATCTACCTTCACCCAGCTCCAAGAAGCTATAGCATGGGCAGTAAACCATCTTGACAGGTAGGTTAAAAGAAAGAATCCATAGGCTTTACTCAAAAAAGTCTATGACCCAAAAGAAGGTTAAGAATTTTTGCTTTAGTTTAATCCATTCCAGCAATAGCTAGCCAATAATAGCTAGCGTGTATATAGTCATTTAATGTTAACAAAGTACTTTACCTGTGTTAACTTATTTGATCCCAACAACCCTGTGAGGTAGGTGTTATTATGGATATGGAAACCAAAGCACAAAGTGAGTGATTTTCCTAGGATCACACAGGTAGTAAGTGGCTTGCTTCTCTGAAGTCTGGCAGGATCTTTAGTCAGGTCTTTCTGACTCCATGTTCTTCAACACACCCAAGATTTGGTTATCCAGCCTTTTTTTCAAAGACCTCCAGGAAAGGGGAACCTACAGGACTCCTGGGGAAGGCCTTAACAGTTTAGGATAGCTCTAATGTTAAACTGAATTGAATTGAACTTTATTTAAACTATTCATTCACAATAGGATTTTCATACTACACAAGACTTACCTGAAACAGCAAAGCAGATTAGGGAGAGTGGGGGTGGGAGTGTACCATCCCTGCAAACACATCCCTGTTTCTTATCTCCATACTTGAAGAATCTGTGATTTCACCACTGTGGGTATGTCTTTTATCAGCAAAGATCACAAACCCTCTGTTGCTTAGCAGATGATCCTTGAGAACTGTCATGGCTAAAAAAATGCATTACTCTAGGGTGGACCAGCTGATGAGTTTCTTCTAATTAGTGAAGCCTAGCCTTAAACAACATATACACAGTCTATTCACAGAGAGGCCAACACTAAATATATTTACTGCCAGACTTGGACTTTAATGGCATGGCTATTGAGAACCCAAAGTCACCTCTGCCCACTGATAAAACACCAGAAGAAGATCTTAGTGAAAGAGGATGGTAGTAGCAAAAGAAAAGCAGTAATAACGTCACCGAAAAATCAAAGTGTCTATTCCAATTTATCTCTGATAATCATATAAGTCTCTACACTCAGTGTTGCTAATATTTCTTCCTAGATTGTTTGGGTCTAATTAGGTAAAATGCAAAAGTCCATCTTCAGGACCACGGGAGGTTGTATGGTATCAGCTTCTCTATTCCTCCACTGAGTGATTTTTAAGGTCTCAGCAAGGTCTAAAAGTTCTGTGCCATGAAAGCATCCTGTAAATACTTACCAGGTTCTCCCAACTCAAAAATTACTCTTGACTTGTGTGATACTTTTAACTCTCTCAGGTTATTCAGAGACCATTTGGTATCCTGTTACTTAAGCCTCAGAGGGGTTTTCAGACCAGGAGAATCAGTGAACTTCCGGAACATCTTCTGGAGTTTCGTTCCAGCTTCTATGAAATGTCCTCGGAGTGTGTGGGAGTCAGCTCTTATGCTGACTATTAAATTTTCAGTGTGAACATTAACACTTGATAAATAGACAAATGCTTCAAATCAGGGTTTGATTTGTTGTTTTGCGGATTGTCTGACCTTAAGAAAGTGATGGAAAAAATGTCAGTTATATAGATTAAATTTAAAAATGTGCTGTTGTTAAACATTTACCAGCACACCTGGAATGCTCTCCTTTTAGCTCTCTGCTTGCAAAAAGGAAACATGATGATCCAGTAATTACACTTGCTTGTCTGTGGCTTTTTTGTAATTTACTGATAAAACATCAGTGAGTGTATTGGAGTGAACTTACCATGTTTTACAATTATGTGGAGCAAAATTTATGTTCCTAAGAAGATGAACAAATGTTTGATCTGAGTCCTTGGAATAAGTGGCAAACCCCTGAAAAGAACCATAGAGTACTGGCCCAGGACTGAAAAAATCTGGTTAAGCCAGAAATATTCTAGCACACAGATTGACTTCCTTTGTTGATTTTCCATTAGACATCTTTAACATCCTTTACTTCAAACGTTAATTTTAAAAGATACATTGATATTTTTGTCTTTAGTCATTAAAAAAAGATGAACCAAATTTAGAATGCACCTGCAATGCCAGGTCAAAAGTTCAGAATGCTGTTGAAAGTATTGCATTTTCTTCAAGGTTGTGTTAGAACAACTGTTATTGGAATCACTGTATTGGGTCTTTTGATAAGTGTTTTGATCACACTCTGAATTTTTTGATCTCACACTACGTTTATAATTGCTGCTGTGATTTAAGGCAAGAGAATAGAATTTATGCATGGACTTGGTTTGCCTTAGTAATAGGAATCATTAGTCCTTAGTTTTGTAGGAATGCTAAGAATAATGGAAAACTAGTGTGGAGTAATGGATAGAGAGCCAGACACCTTGAAGTTAGAGTTCAAGTCCCTGTCTCTGACTCATAATGGGCTTTGTGAGCAAAGGCAAACCACCTAATCTCTTAGTGTCCCCAAGCAACTCTTTAAAACCATAAATTGCTGAACATTTGCTGGTGTACCTTGGTATAGGAATTATCAACAAAGGGAGCTTTCCACGTTGAAAAAATTACCAGTCCTGATTAATAAGGTTAAATAACTAACATTCACATTTTAGGCAGGTGGTACAAGTATTTTATACATAACATTTTACACATAAGATAATGGACTCAAGGAGGATAAATGACTTACTCAAAGTCATACAGTGAATAAGCAGTAAAGCTGTGTTTGGAACACAAGTATTTTGACGTAAGGTCAGGGTGGGACATGGATGAAGTTGTTGGTGTTGCTTAATGGTACTCTTCTGGGCCAGAAGGGGAAGCCTGATTATCATGTTGTCCTATTTGTGAGTAGTAGAGGATCAGAGATACTATTCTATAGCTCCCTTGGTTTGTTTCCATGGTCATTAGTCTAAAGGAACGAGGTGTAAGAGAAGTGTTCCCCTTTGTTCCTCCAGAAATAACCTATTCCAAAAAATGAGAAATGAATGGGATCTTTAGTTCAGGATCATTTTCAAAAGTCCATGCAAGTGGACAATAAGTCTCAAGGATATTTTGGCTACTTTAGCAGCTGTGAAAAGGCATGGGCATGGAAAGAAGTGAGTCACGTTTGTCAGAATGTCTTCTGTTACAAAGTTGGTAATGGGAAGTCATGGGAAATGGGAATATTAGTGATATTCTAGGACTTCTGTGGAGTTGGAAGGCTTTGTAGGAGAACTTTGGGCTCCCTGACTTAGCTTAGGCACATATCTCAGATGTCAGCGCCATAACGAAGGCATGCAATCTGAGACTTTGCTCGAAAGCACTCAATTTGGAGGGTACTAACAGTACTTGAGTCCTTCAGCCCCTTAGTTAGGAAGAGTAAGCAGTTAATCCAGCTATAGCTACCTCTATAGTGGGGCACCACTTCCCAGGGTCTCTAACTCACCATCACCTTTCTTTCTCCTTGCCCCCAATCGAGAATGTACTTCATACCATCTACTCCAGTTAGATTTGTGGTATGTGGCCTGAGTGCCAAAACTTCTAGTTATGGCTCTGTCATGGATAGCTGTATAGTGGACTATCCCTTGGATATGGATCCATATTTATCAACTTATCCTGCACAAAGAGTCGTACATCAAGTAAGGTGACTGACACCTGAGTTGTCATAATAAAGGCATATAATTTGCATTCAGGCATTTACAGGAAGATTGTAGAGGCAAGAGGGGAGGTGTAGCAACACATTTGAGATGGTGTTCTCAGATTTCTATGTGTAAGCAGTACAGAATGTGGTATATATAGGTCTTGGCTTGTTATGTTGTCTTGCTATTATGTCCACGAGAGTGTAGCTCATCTCCAGCACATAGCCTAAGTCTTGTGTGTATGCTTTGCACAACCCTCCCCTTCTCCCCTACTCTCTTTTCTACTCTTTACTTTGCTGTGGATAATCTGTGGACCAGAGGAAGGCCTTTCCCATTTCTGCTTCTAAGTTTCAGGATTTTGCTGCTATCTCACCCTGGAGCTTTCCCCAAAATTTGGTGCCTCCTCATCCTAGAAGAGTCATCTGCTTCCATGGTCTACAAACCCTGGAACATCTCTCTGCCATGTTGACCCCTTCTCCCATTAGTGAGTTTCTCCAGGATCCAGGATTTGGAGAATGGACTAAGGACGGTCACCTTTCATACCCACTCCCAGTTCTGCTTCTGAGTACCTTCTTCCTGTCCTTTCCCCCCACCCCCTGCTTTTCAGCTCCCTTTTGTGTCTCTCCTTCCATTGGAATGTAATAGTCTTGAAGGCAGAGGCTCTTTTTCCTTTTTGCTTTTATTTATATATCCCATCCCTTAGCACAGCACCTGGCACATAGTAAATAATAAATAAATGATGTTTTACCCTTTAGACCCTAGACACTTGTTTCTAAGCCCTGTGGTAGATTTTGTTTTGTAACTGTATCTGATTTTGCAGTGTGTGTTTGTGTGTGTCTGTGTGTGTATGAGAGAGAGAGAGAGAGGGATGAAGAGAGGAGAGAGACAGAACCAAGAGACAGAGACAAAGAAAGGAAGAAAGAGAAAGAAAAGAAAAGAAGGAAGGAAAGAGGAGAGAAAGAAAAAGAAAGAAAGAATGAAATAAAGAGACTTTTATATTTAACAAATAAAATTTTGCAGGTTTCCTCTATTGATTCTCATGAGAGAATATTCTCCCCATTCTTCAAAACTTTTAACTTTTAGGAAGTCACTTCCTTTCTCAGCATATATATTAGTTGGTTCTAATTGTACTTCAAAGACTTGTAGATTCTCCCCCTCTGTGCCACTCTCTCTCTTTTCCTGCAGAGCTCTTTGGGGACTCAATAGGAGGCTGGAGAGGGGAAGAATGAGGGCTCTATCTTGATCCTTGGTTTGTGATTCTGTCAAGAGAGTGATAGGTGGCTGAGGTGATAGTGACTGAAGCAGGAATGGACTAAAAGTGTCGCTGTTAACTTCCAGAGGAGGATACAAATACAGTGTGTGTGTGTGTGTGTGTGTGTGTGTGTGTGCGTTCATGCCAAGAAGAGGTTACTCAGAGTTAGTCTAAAGCATGCATGTCAGAATCAGAACAATCCCATGAAAACTCAAGGAATATATTGTCTCTTTTTGAAATTTTGTGTCCTGGAAAGATAAGAGGGAAAAGAAATAACTATTATGTTGTTTTTCAATCCATATGTTTTGTTTAGGTTCACTGTGTTTTATCTTATTATAAGTGCTGCTGAATTTCATTGTTGTTAGAACCCTAGTGCATATAGAGGTCCTCCCCAGGAACTCTGATCCTACCTCCCCTTCCCTTTCAAACCCCTTCCTGCTCCCCTCCTTCCCTCCAATCTGTCAAAAAAAGAAATGAGCATCCCTTCACCATACACGTCTCCCAGTGAAAGTTTGCCTCCTGCTGTCTAAAGGCACTCCCTTTGGTGTGAGCTAGCAAACTGACAGGCCAAGGCACTCTGCATATCAGTTTCCCTGACAAAGGACATCTTTCAGCAAAAGGGGTGTTTGTACTGGGGAAACTGTAAGACCTCTTGGAAATTATAGCACCAAGCAAACCCACTCAGTTAACAAGTTAGATGCTCATTTGTTTTTAAATAAGTGCGTGTGGGGGTGGGGGTTGGGGGGGAGGTGGCTATATAATTCATTTGAAAATGCTTTATTTACATCTTTTGTTTTTCAGGTTCTAAATCATTTACTGGAACAATAAGAAGGGAAACAAGTGTTGACAGTTTTCCTGGGCTGTGATTTCGAACATGCTGTTTCATTTAGGAATGGTGCTGTAGATGTACTCTTGGCATTTTGAAAGTCTGAAGATCTTAGAGAGGCCGGCGATTCAAGTAGTTGTTTGTTCTAAGTGATATACCAAAGGAGAGTGGTGTTTGAAAGAACCTTTACATGTAAGATGTTTCAGCTTCAAATTTGCCCCCGTATATTTCAGAAATAAAGACTCAAATGGCAGCGACTGGCAGTAGGTTAGCTCTACCTTGGTTGTTGTGAGTTCACTCTATTTGTGAGGTACTTATCAATCATACCAGATCACCCCAAATGTTCTAAGAGAGGAGCTCACTCAGTATTGTCAATTATCTTTTACAGGATAGGAAGCCTGTCCACACTAAGGAGTGACTTTGCTGGCAGTCACTGGGTATCACTGGGTCACGTGAGGCCTGTGAGAGAGCAGAACAGGTAATAGAAATCAAGAAGACACAGAGGGAGGATACTAGGGAGCAACAGCAGTTGTGAATTCCCAGCTTTGTTTTAATGGTTAAAAATAGAGAGATTGGCAGAATCAAAGGAATAGTTCAAGGTAACTGCTCCAAAGGTCATCCAAAAAGTTATTAATACACGGAAGCAGAGGATGCAGGGCTAGCAAGGAATGAGGACAGATGCATAGCATCAACAATTATAGAAGGAGCTTGATATTAAGGCAACTAAGTGTCCTAACTTCAGATATGATTAATCTCCCTGTTCTGGGCCTGGCATAATTCAAGGTAGTAAGTACAGTGATTCAGAACTGGAATTAGAATGCAACAATACATCATAGACTACATAATGCAATAAAAATAACTTTACTGATAATAAGATTTAAAAGGATACAATTCCAGATTAAATTCAGATAAAACACTACTTCTGCCTCTGAGTTCCCCATGGTAATTGGTAATACTGGTTCAGAAAGGCAAACCAACAAGGTAACAGAAACTATGCTATAACATAGGACACCATCTATCTCTACATAGTCTGAGCCCTTTATCTCTCAGATTGCAAGAAAAGCAAGCAACTTTCCCACCCAATTAAAGCTCCAGCCCGGCATACATAAAAAAAGAATTCTGCTCCTATTATATCTTACCTTCCAAATATCTTTTAGGGAATCTTCTACCACTAAAAGAGTCTTTAAAATAACCCTAAACCTCTGAACTCATAAGTCATGTTGAAATAGGATTTTAAGTTAAATAACATCAATATAAAAATTATGCAAAATGTTGTTTGGTAGCACAATCCACAGCGGGGGTACTATCAGTGGTAATTTAAAGTAGGTCTCCTGGTATGAAAACAAGCACAACCATCAGGAGTAGCACTAGAACCATCAAATCCTCCAATATGTTTTTCCCTCCTTTCACAGGTTAGGATTATCTATAGCAAAAAGGTAAAGAGGTCATATGCTTCCAGAATATGACTTATCATGTATCCTAGATGATATCAGGATTCACTCCATACCATCACTTACTCAGTGTTCTTCAGGCCACCAGTCAAAATCTCCTTTTCTCTGGAAGTCCCACAATGTGAATGATACCAAATTTTGGCCCCTATAGAGGCCTCTACTGAGGGATTAACTCCTTTCTTCTGTAGAGATTGGCCCCCATCTTCTTTATCCAAGGGCATAACACAAACCAATTGAAGCATCTCTTTCCTTACTGACAAATTTCCTTTGCCAAAATAACAAAAAATCAAAGTATCTCCCAATAATTTTATCCCTTGGTTCCTAAAGTCCTTTCAAAGAAGAGGCAGCTAGGTGGTGCAGTGGATAGAGCACCAATGCAGGAATCAGGAGGACTTGAGTTCAGATGTCACCTCAGACACTTGGTACTCACTAGCTGTGTGACCTTGGGCAAGTCACTTAACCTCAATTGCCTCATCCTGGGTCATCTCCAATCATCCTGATGAATATCTGGTCACTGGATTCAGATGGCTCTGGAGGAGAAGTGAGGGTGGTGACCTGTACAGCTCTCCATCACTCAAAACAAAGTCAAGTGCAAGTCATGTCATCATTTCTCTGATGGCATGATCTTCTTTGGCAACAAAGGATGAACATGCACATTACTTTCAAGAAAGGAGTTGTTTGAACCATTCCAAAGGAAAAAAAAATGTCATTTTCCTGGTTCTTCATTTTAGGTTCACTCTGATTTGTCTTATTATAAGTGGTGCCGAATTTCATTGTAGTTAGAATCTTAGTACACATGGAGATCCTCCCCAGGAACTCTGGTCCTGTAGAATCTTCTGAGGCAGTAAGTAGTTCAGGACCAGTGCAACTCTGCACATAGGATGCAATAAGAGTTGGGGGAAGGGTTGATTTGGAGTATATCTAAAAGTAATCTATCCTTTCTGAAAGTCTACTCTTCAAAACTGTTGGATCAGAGAGCCCTCCTGTTTTTTTGGAGTAGTCCTCATTTATCAAAGACACAAGCTCTGGGAGTTGAGATGCTTAACTCCAATAATCAGGGCTATGATAATAAAGCTGTTTTAAAGTTCATCCCAGCAATTAACTATGACTAGCCTTTTGAGAGAAGATATGAGACAGTAAATATGATGATGATAGGCCTAATCTCAGACTTTCCTAATCTTAAAATTAATTCCTGGATCAGAAGTAGATGTACAGGCGATCCCATTAGGAAGAAGTATGTTTTCTGTGAAGTTTTGGTGGTAAGTTTCATGGTGACATATATGATTGGCACTACAACTCCATATCCTGAATACAGTTGATACTGTAGTGATGGCAAATCTCCTGGCCTGAATTAGAGGAAGGAGACCAATATAATCAATTTGTTTATTACAGGCTGGTCAAGAATCATGTAGGATTATACCACAATGATCTCTGAAAGGTCAGAATTCTGATTGTCATGAAGAGCAGTGTTGAGCATTAGCTACATCATTTAAAAGAATTATATAATCTTGAGCCTGCTGTAAGATAGCATTATGACTCCTTCATGTCCAGATTGATGATCAACTTTGTCCCCAGTATTTGTAAGGATATCAGCCTAATTATGTAATTCAGCAGAGGATATATAATGTTTTTTATGGGCATGTCCTACAAACAATAATACCATAGGAGGTATCAGCAAAATCCCTATTTGTGCTAAGCCCAAAGAGAAGAGCCTTTAATTCTCTCCAATCTCTAGACCACTCAACCAAACCTATCACCATCACTTAGAGATCAGTAAAAATAAAAATCTTGTTTTCCCTGTTGCCTTAGGTTCTTACATTCCAGATATGCAGCTAGAAACTTGGTGTACTCAGAAGGCTTCTACTCTATATGTTTTTGATGTGAGATAGCATACATTTTTTTCTGTTTTTAAAAATCTTTTGATTTTGTGTTAATATTTCTTATTGTCTCATGGAATCATTACCTTCTATTAGATCATAAGCTCCTTCAAAGCAGGGACTGTGTTTTGCCTCCATTTGTATCACCAGTACTTATTGCCACACCTGGTGCTAATTAATAAACATCAGTAAATGTTTATTAATTGATTGATATGTCTATTCTAATTTTCAGGCAGTCTATTATTTGGGCAAGTTTTTATATTTCTTGTGCTAAGCTACTAATCATCTTTCCTCAGTCTCATTTAATTTCCTTTAGAGTTCTGATTTCATTTATAGTAATAATTTTTAAGTATTAAATATAAAAACGAAAACCTTTTGCTTCATTTCTTCTAGGAATTCTAGTTTATCTTGTGGCCAAGCTCTGTTTTACTTTGAGCCTTTGCTTGTAGGTGTTTTGGAGTCATTCTCTTCCTCTGGGTTTCTGTCTTGAGCATCCCTGGCATCATAACAATTCTTAATCTTTATTTCTGCAATTGTTGTTTTCACATACTCATTGTTGAAGCTTCATTTCCAGGATTGGGACTTCGTGTTATATCTGGGCTCTATATACTTCTGGTGGGACTGTTATGACCTTGTATGGTCCTGACTTGTCTTATCTAATGTCTTATTCCTTAGATCAGTGCAAAAGGACTGGGGCCTTGTGCTCCTAGGGTCTGTCTCCATGATCTTTGTCTACTTCCATGTAACAGTTCCTGCTCATTACTTGCTTTGAGTCAAATTTGAGATCTTACACTGGAAAGATGACCCATTATGGTTTTTCCTTAGTTTTCTGATCATTCCTCAGTCTAGTGTACTTCTTAGATCTTTGTTGAAATAATTCTAGGGGATCTGGGCTGCACTATTTTTTCCTATGCCACCATCTCATCGGATCTTCCTCTACGATGTAAGTCCTTGCCTCCAGATGTCCTGATCTGCGTGTTGCCACTTGACTCAGATGGCTCGGGAGGAGAGAGGGAAGTAGGTGCCTTTCCATAGCCCTGCCTCACTTAAATCCAGTTCACTTTCAAGTCAAGACTTGACCTTCCTGGTGAACAGAAAAACAACCGCAAACTACCTCCAACTTAGATTAATATCTTTGACAGAAAAAGAATAATTAGCAAGTTCCTTAACCATTTCCTTTTTGTACTTTATGCCAATTTAATTGCTTATCTAATGAATAGTGCAGAACTCACACATTACCTCCTCCATGGAGTCTTCCTGATCTTATTTGGGAGTGAGCTCCTTCTCATCTGGCCTTTATATTCTTCTTATACTCTTCTAACCTTCTGATTTGTATCACATATATACATGTGTACATATTTCATCTCTTTCTATTAGATTGTTAGCTACTTGAGGATAATGACATGTCTTATTTACCTTTAGATTATTACAGTATATTACACAGTAGGTACTTAATATCTAATGAATGAAGTAATAAATGAATGAAATCATAGATTCATATTAATGATATTAAATTAAAGTACATTTAGATTTTGAAAATATATTTGAATTTATAAATCTTGAATTTTATATCAGGGAACAAAACTCAGTGAATGTGTATATTTGGGAATATCATTGATTAGAGCATAAATAATAACAAAAACCAACCAAGTCTTGGAAACTAAAGTTTTAAGATAACAATGAATGACTTAGAGGAAAGAATTCACTGGTGATCAGAAGACTTGAGGTTGAATCCCAATTTTGCCACTTAGTACCTGAACAATGCTGGGCAAGTCCTGTCACCTCTTTGGATCTCAACTTCCTGATCTATAGAATGAGGGGAGTGGAGTACCTGACCACTCAGTGCCGTTCCTGCTTTAAATCAATGATCCCAGTTGTTTTTCTAGACCTTAGGCAGCATTAATCTTTAGCTATAACATTTATTTCTTAAAGAGTTCAATTTAAAAACACTATTAAATGTACTGGGCATACAAAGCTTGATATTTTCAAGGGATTGTATCAGGCATTAGGGAGACAAAGAAAAAATGCAGCAGACTTTTTCTTTAAAGACCTTCCTTTCCACTAGTCTTAGCTGAAAAGAAATTGCCTAGTGATGTTATTTTGAGAAAAAGTTATGAGACAATAATGTTCTTACTTTTTAAATTAGGCTTTGAATGTCCTTTTGCATGTTGTATAGTATGGTATTACCATTTCTCTGGTGGAGATATTATTACTATATATATATATATATATATATATATAATGTATGTATGTACGTATGTATATTGTCCTAAAGTATTACGGTTACAATTGGTACCATGCCATGGCTCATTGTTCCACAATTAACAAATCACCATGCAGAGCTTGCCTGCAGAGAGCTGGGGCTGGAGTTACTCATGCGTAGAAATAAAGGAGGGAAGCTAACATGCTTCTCCTAATGAGGCATGAGAGGTTGCTTTTTAGTGAATATGAGAAAAATTCTTTAGGAAAAAGAGTCTTTCTAGACATGTATCAGGACTGAGAATGAAGTCTACAGGTCAGAGAATCGGTGACATGATCCATGTGAGGAATTGAATATAAAGATAATACTATGATGGTCATCTGCTCTTGGTTCAATGATTCAATAAATTCTATTAAGCACCAATTATGTAGTGGAACACAGTACAGAGCCCTGGGGAGAAATAATGTTTATACAAGACACTCTTATTCCATCCCTTCATGGAACTTACAGTTTAATAAAACAAGATGACATGGGCATATTTATAATATTTATAATTCATAATATTTGTAATATATGTGTACAAGAGAGATCCAAAGTGTTATGTGAGGCCCCAAATGGTAAATGGGGTAGGAAGATGACCCATTCCACAGTCATGGAAAAGGGATTTTTTGATTATCCATCCTATTTGTATGTATGTTCCTTACTATACCTAATATTACCTAATTTAAGTGGAATCCAATTCTTTTAAGTGGGTATGATACTAGATTCTGAGTTCAAGCTCCTAGGTAAAAGTGAGATATTGCCTTTTTTTAAAAAATGGAATTTTGTTTAAATGAAATCAATGTAACTGAACCAGAGGGATGGCAGTTGTAAATCTACACCAGACCTCACTTCAATGGTAATAGAATTCACTGATATGCAGGGAATTTCTAGGGACAATTTACATAGAAAAGCTTCTGTTTTCTGAGGCACTGTCTGGGAATGCATTTTTAGGAACCTTTTCCCTTGTTGGAGTTTAGAACATTCATCACTATATAAAAGCTAGAAAGAATGTGGCTTATTCCAGGGAACCTCAGTTTGTGGTGAAAGCATCAGGAACAATATGTGTAGGAAAACGGACTTGTATTTATTGAGTGTTATGATAGAATTAATGGGGATGTAAGAACACAAACTGATAAGAAAAATTGGAAATAAGGAGGAGAAACCAAATTTGGGGGCCTCCATTCTTCATCATAGTACCAAAGTTACTGCTGAACCAAACACTGAAACACAGACACAGACATACAGACATGCATCACATCCCTCTTTTTTCTGTTTTATTGAACTCATCTTCCATATATATATATATGTATATATGTACAAAAACATGTCTGTATGATTACATATTTTATTGAACCCATCTTCCATGTATATGTAAATATGAATATAATGTAATGCAATGTAATATAATATATACATCTGTGTACAGTCTATATATTTTATTGAACCTGCCTTCCAGATGTTATATGTAATGTACATAATATAAATATCTCCAATCATCCTGATGAATATCTAGTCACTGGATCCAAAATGCTCTGGAGGAGAAGTGAGGCTAGTGACCTGCACAGAACCTCCCTCACTCAAAACAAAGTTAAGTGCAAGTCATGTCATCATTTCTCTGATGGCATGGTGTTCTTCAGCAACGAAGGAAGAACACAACAACAACAGCATAGTATATATGTATATATATATAATATACTTAGTATAATATAATAAATGCAAATGTCTATATATCTCTCTACCTGCCTATGTCTCTGTTTCATTGGCTTCAAGGCTAGCTTTCCATCTATTATTCCACACTGCCTCTTGTTTGAATAGAGAGATATAATTAAGCATATAAATATATTTATGCACATAAATTTATACATATATGTCTACATGCATGTGTATATATCTCTATCTCCAGTCATCTTCCTATCTATCAAGTTGGGAAAGGTGGAATATCTTTGCTTTTATTATTATTTATTTGGTGTCCAAGGTACTGATTCTTCTGGAAAGCATAATTATTTCTAGTTTCCTCTTATTTGCAAGTTGGGTTTCTTCAACCTCTAAATTGTTACAATAGCATTCAGTCTGATGAATTACATATGCAGAGACATAACTATCCCAGAGCAAATAGAGCTTTACCTCAGGGCACTGCCATATAGGGGACATGGTTTCTATTCATGATAACTGCCATCCTTGTGCTTCTCCTGGTGGTCCTCCAGTGGAGCAGTGACTTCTGATTTGCTAACCCACATATCATATCACCCCTCTCTCAGGGCCTGTTCCCCATCTTCAGCTCCCCTTGAAACATGGGAATAGCCACCACTTTCCAGTGTGGTCAGCCCCATAATAGAACTATATTCTGTGCTGCCATGCTTGCTTCTGTTTCTTCCATTTGTCTTTCCTTCCTCTTTCTGATTTGGAATTAGCTTTGGGGAATACTAAATTTTCCCAGGGCCATGTCTCTTCTGATTTTGGCACTTAAAGATCTTCATTTAGTGGTCATTAAGGCTCAAGGAAAATAAAATTATTATAATAAATCAACCTCTCCTTTGAAAAGCATTAGTTTCCAAGTTGTAAGACATCAGAAATGTCTGAGTTAAAACAGTAATGCCAATAAAAAAGCAACTTAGCCAGTATTTGATTTTATTTAAAAAAAATTAAAAAATGAGAAAAAGAACAGTCTGGGCAATAATGATGTGTAAGATAAACCCTACTCTAAGATGGAAGTATGATACTCAGAACACTCAGGCTGATGATCTTATGTCTGATAACAGGATGAGGTTAGGATAGAATGAGCTCTAGATAGACTAGGTCACCTAATCTGACTCCTTATTTTTCTCATCCAAACTAAGTCCCATGACTCCAAATTCATACTCTTTTCTCCAGCTTGATGTGATCTAGCTGGACTGAAATTCTGGTCTTGTGAGACCTTCTGCATGAAGTGAGTATACTGTCTATTGGGTTGCCTAAATAGAATTTGAGTGTCCCATTGGATGCATTAAAACACAGTTCTATGTTCATTTCTTAATCATTCTTAATGCTAGCTATATGGTCAGTCACTGTTAATCACACACACACACACACACACACACACACACACACACACACACACACACACACAAAACCATGTTCTTTTAACATCAGCATCCTCCTGGTGGATGCTACAGGACTGAATCCTGGAACACTGTAATCTCCAAAAAGTCTGAATTGCTCGTGATGCCCTCTCTTAGTAAGTGGCCAGAGAATATGAATAGTTTTCAAATGAAATATTTCAAATGATCAAAGCTGTATTAAATCACAGTTTGCATATGTAAAGCTAGAAGGGCCTTGGGAGGGCATCGAGACTCAAGAGGGTGCCCTTTGTTTTATAGATGAAGTAGTTGAAGCCCAGAGATACTGATATTTGGCAATTTGCCCAATGTTATACAGGTAGTACAATGACAATGCTGCATTTTAATCCAGTGCGTGTGATTCTGAATCCCATCCACTTTCACTAAAAATGAGAGATGAAAATGTCAATTGCTTTGACCATATAAATTGACAAAGATGACAAAGATTTGGGAAGGTCAGTATTGGAGGGTGTTCGGGAAGACAGGAGCCTTGAGACACTGTTGGTAAAACTGTGAAGTAGTTTAACTATTCTAGATATCAATTTGGAACCATGCATAAAAAAATAACCAAGTTGTCTCATCAAATCCACTACTTAGCATATATCCCAAGGAAATCAAAGACAAAAACAAAGGGCAAACCAACAACAAAATATTCAGAGTAGCATCCTTTATGGCAGCAAAGAACTGGGATGGGGACAGGGAGTGAGTATGCATTGATTGGAGAATGACTGAAAAAATTAAATTATATAAATGCAACATAGTGTTTGTGCAGTGAGAAATGGCAAATATTCAAAGAAGCATGGGAAGATTTATATGAACTCATGGCAGAGTGAAATAGAGTAAGAATACCACATATAAAATAATGACAATAAGGTAAGTAAAACATATCACTAAAAGCAAAGTAAGAGTAATTGAAAAATCAATGAAAATTCCAGAGATTAGATAATGAAACCTATCTCTCACTCACGACAAAAAGCCAGGGGATCCCTAGATCTGAATATTGTTTCTATCATCACATGTAGCATGTGTTTTGTTTAATTGTCTTTCTTTGGCACCGGAGAGTTGAATTGGGGGAGGAACTGAAAGAACTTTACTATAAAAATAAAAGGCAGAAATAATAAATAATAATAATCCTGTCTTTCTATCTTCCCCAGGCGGGAAGTTCAGTGATGCTAATCCTATAGGTCAAGAAGGAGGAGGAATGAGAAAATATCATCATATTTGGCAATTAAAAGATTACTGGTGACTTCGGAGAGAAAAACTTCATTTGAGTAATGCAGTTTGAAGCTGGATGACAAAGAAAGAAGTGGAGTGAGTATAACTAGCTCTTTTCATGGTACAATAGCTTTGATCCTCGTTCATTTCCAACCTTTGCTTTTTGTTAGGGCTCACGGTATTGGTGGGAGACATAGTGTGGACTTCCAATTTTTTTAGCCCATTGCATCTCAGAATTCCCAAGTTCAAGTGATCCACTAGCTTCACCCTCTCCCCTGCACCATGGATTACAAATACTCACCACCATGCCTCACACTTCTCTCTCTCTCTCTGTCTCTTTTTCTCTCATGCATGTCTTTTCCCTGGTGAGTCAAGGGGCAGTGGAGATATGAATAGTGAATGTAAGTAGGTTATAGCATATGTAAGTGCACAAGTAATGACTTCCTCACAAGAACTAGCATAAAGGTTGTCATTCAGTACATGTGCGATTGGTAAAGGAGGTAGGTTAGTCAAGTCACAACAATGAATAGTAACAAAATGAACGGCTAGAATACTGCCCTGATGCCTGTGGAAACTTAGGTCTCTGGCCTGCTGTGTTGCTCTGCAATGGAAAACTTATGAGAAGACAAATAAAACTCACTGAAAATAAGAGGATCTGAATGAGTTGCCATCTATGCTATTTGAGGGAAAACTTATGAGAAGACAAATAAAACTCACTGAAAATAAGAGGATCTGAATGAGTTGCCATCTATGCTATTTGAGGAAGTACCTGCATCAGTGATATTATAGATCCATCAAAGTTGTCGTTGTTGTCCTTCGTCTTTGAAGAGTACCAAAATGATATCACCATTGTAAAATAAAATTTCAGTGGGTCCGACTGTAGCTGATCAGACCAATATGAGCTCGGAATGCTCTGCCACAGGTTGGGCACAGATAGTCTATGTGAACATTTGGGGTGGATATCTCAAATTTGTGCATCCTGTGTTTGTACTGTCTCAATTCTGCTTTGTTTATACAGCACAGCACCCTTTCTGATGTGGGCATACTATGCTGAGCAGTCCTGTGCCAGTGTCTCCCGTGTTGCACAGTCAAATCCAAAGTTCTTGAGAGAGACCTTGAGAGTGTCCTTGTATCACTTCTTCTGATCACCATGTGATCACCTGCCCTATGTGAGTTCTCTATAAAACAGTCTTTTTGGCAAGTGTACATTTTGCATTTGAACAACATGGCCAGCCCATCAAAGTTGCGCTTTGTGAAGCATAGTTTGAATACTTAGCCGTTCAGGTTGAGCAAGGACTTTGGTGTCTGGTACCTTATCCTGCCAGATGATCCTCAGAATCTTCCTAAGACAGTTCAAATGAAAGCAATTCAGTTTCCTGG
This sequence comes from Potorous gilbertii, assembly GCA_028658325.1. NCBI lineage: Eukaryota > Metazoa > Chordata > Mammalia > Diprotodontia > Potoroidae > Potorous > Potorous gilbertii. The sequence goes on along the minus strand of CM053769.1, from coordinate 227,215,590 downwards.
CATGGTGCTGGTAGACAGTCCACATTTTTCACAAGCATATAACAATGAGGTCAGCACAACGGCTCTGTAGACCTTCAGTTTGGTAGTCAATCTAATACCTCTTCTCTCCCAAACTTTTCTTCTGAGCCTCCCAAACACTGAGCTAGCTCTGGTAATGTGTGCATCAACCTCATTGTCAATGTGTACGTCCCTGGAAAGTATACTAACAAGGTAAGTGAACTTATCCACAGCATTCAAAACTTCTCTATTTGTTGTAACCAATGGTTCCACATATGGAAGGTGTGGT
>CM053769.1:227151262-227214804 GCA_028658325.1 Potorous gilbertii | reverse complement strand
ACTAACAAGGTAAGTGAACTTATCCACAGCATTCAAAACTTCTCTATTTGTTGTAACCAATGGTTCCACATATGGAAGGTGTGGTGGTGGCTGATGGAGCACCTGTGTTGTCTTGGTGTTAACTATTCGGCCAAAGTTAGCACAGGCAGCAGAGAATTGATCCATACTTTGTTGCATCTCAGCTTCAGAGGCTTCCTTGAGTGCAAAACAAAAAATCACGCACCATCTCTCCACTTTGGTCTTGCCTTGTAACCTTTTAAAATTGAAGAACTTACCATCAGTATGGTAGTTGACCTTGATGCCATGTTCATCCTCATTGAAAGCATTTGTCAACATGGCTGAAAACATCATGTTGAAAAAGCATGGGAACAAGTACTGCCCTGTTTCACTCCATTGGTGACTGGGAAGGCACGAGAGCATTGTCCATTATCCAGAACCTGTACAAACATGCCATCATGAAATTGATGTACAATATTGATGAACTTCTCAGGGCAACCAAATTTTGACATAATTTTCCATAAACCCTCATGACTAACAGAGTCAAAGGCCTTGGTCATATCTACAAATGTTGTATCCAGACCTCTGTTCTGCTCCTGGCATTTCTCCTGGAGTTGTCAGGCAGCAAACACCATATTAACTGTTCCTCAGCCCTTTCTGAAGCCACACTGACTCTCAGGTATATGACCATCTTCCAGATGAAGGATCAACCTATTAAGGAGGACTCTAGCAAGAATTTTGCCAGCAATGACTAAGAAAGAGATTCCCCTGTGATTGTTGCAGGACAATCTATTCCCTTTACCTTTACAGAGATGGACAGTGGAGGCCTCCTTGAACTCCTGGGGGATAACTGCCTCTTGCCGTATAACCTAGAAAATTTCAATCAGCTTTTGTATGAGCAATGGTCCCCTTACCTTATAAATCTCAGTTGGAATAGAGCACTGGGTGCTTTGCCACATGAAAGGAACCTAATGGCCCTCAAAACCTCTTCTTCAGTTGGAAGTTCAGCTAAGGAGGGATTGACTTCAACCTGAGGCCTCAGCATTGATTGATGGTCTGTTGAGGACACTATGGAAGTGTTCAGCCCATTTCTCTAGGATCATGTTCTTATCGCTAATTAATGTGGCTCCGTTAGCACGGAGTAATGATGCACCATAGATTTTTGGTCCATAAATAGCTTTCAGGGGGATCATAAAAGCACTTTGGATTGTTACCATCAGCATAAAACTGAATTTCATCTGCCTTCTTATTGAGCCAGGAATCCTGCATCTCTCTAAGCTTTGTTTGTACTTTGCTTTTGATGGAATTAAATGCCTTCTTAGAAGTGGATGAACTATCCTGCTGGTAAATCCTGTGAAGTTCTTGTTTTTAATTTAGCAGCTTCTGAATTTCCCCATCATTTTCCTCAAACCAGTCTTGGTGTTTGCAAGTGTTCTGACCCAGATGAGAAAATGCAGTGCTGTACACCAAATCACTGAAAGCTTCCCACTCCTTTTCTGTTCCACTGTTTCCAATTGTGTGTTGGCTCAACTTTCCCTCCAAGTTAGCAGCAAACTGTTCGTTCTCAGAGAAGAGCTCTAATGTGTTGACATTAATTCTTCTGGTAGTCATTTTGCCTTGAGGGCAGCTCTTTTGATGAATGTGAATATTTAACTTGGAAAGGATAAGTCTATGATCAGTCCAGCACTCTGAACCACACATTGCCTTTGTCACTCTCACATCTTGTCTGTCTCTTCTTACAATCACATAGTCTATTAGATGCCAATATTTGCTGCAAAGGTGCATCCATGAAGTTTTATTGCATTTAGGTAAGTGGAAGACTATGTTGGTGATGAGGTCGTGTGACGCACAAGTCTTCAGCAGTAAATGACCATTGCTGTTGCTGTTTCCAACTCCATTCCTCCCTAGGATTCCCTGCCAAGACTGGTAGTCTGAGCCTACTCTAGCATCAAAGTTGCCCAGAATTATAAGCTTGTCCTCTTTTGGCACATTGATGATAAGGATCTCCAGGTCTTCATAAAACTTTTCTTTGACTTCATCAAGGTTTGTCATGGTGGGAGCATAGGCCCTTATGATGGTGGCACGGCATTTTCTTGTGAGGGGCAATCGCATTGTCATTCACTCCTTTTGGCAGGCATACTAGCTTGCTGATTAGATTAGTTTTGATTGCAAAACCCACACCAGCTTCATGGCTCTCCCCTTCACTGTGCCTACTCCAGAAAAAGGTGTATTCAGCTCCAACTTCAGTAAGCTGGCCTTCATTTGCAAACCTTGTTTCACTCAGGGGTGCTATTTGGATGTGATACTTGTTGAGTTCTCTTGCAACAAGAGCAGTTCTTCTTTCAGGTTTACTGGATTTTGTGTTGTCTATTAGTGTGCGCACGTTCCATGTGCTGATGATGAGTGGAAGCAGAGTGGATAAGGTGTAAGAGTGTGCTCAGGGAGGACCACTACTTTTGGTGTGATGGCTGCTGAGCCCTTTTCAGAGCTCTTTCCACCTTTGGTGTCCACCTGTTCCACCTAACTCTCACCTGTGACTCCAAGAAGCTGCAGCATGCTCAGCAGCCACACTCTGGTAAACTGTTTTAGCAGACAGGCCAAACCAGGTTGAGGGTAACCAAGAGTTCTCAAACCCATTGGTGAGTTAATGGGCATATGGGCATATGAACTCTTTCTGTGGTGGAATGGGCAGATGAGAATAATTTGTTCCAACAGCCATGAAGGCAGAAGAAGCAGGCGATGTGGAGAGCTTAGAGTTTGGTTAGACACCTAAGATGTCAAGGTCATCCTCTGCATCCTGAGCCATCGGCAGCCATCTTGACTCTGTCCTGCCACTGGACTATGATGACTCTGGAGAACAGAGTGAGGCTGACAATTTAGTATAACTCTGCCAAAGAAGAACTAAATGGATATCATGAGTCAGAGTTTGGTCTTAAAGTGTGGTTAGGTTGTCCTGACAGCCTCCAAGACCTGCTTTTGCAGAATCAAATTAGCAAATCAGAACATGATTTTAGATTTTCATTTATAAAGGAGTCTTAGAATTTGTCATGATAAAATATGGGTCAGGTTGCAGGAATCAGGTAGGCATCATAGGCTCAGAGGGGTCATAGACTCAGAGCTGGAAGGGACCTCAGAGATCATGTAGCCCAACTCCCACATTTTACAGTTGAAAAAATTAAGGCCCATAAGAATGGTCACATTGTGATCTCACCATTACCCACATGTACTCTTCTTGTGGCAAAAAATCTCTATCTATCTGTATATACACATATACATGTATATATATACATGTATATACACATATACATGTATATATATATACACATATACATATCATATATGTGTATGTATGGGTATGTGTATATGCATGTATATGTATATATGTACATGTATATATGTGTGTATATGCATATATGGTATATGATGTGTGTATAAATATATATATGTGTATATATATATAAAACTCTTAAATAACTGATATTATTTTATCATTTCACCTACCATTTTACTCCTCTCTATTACTTTACTCTTCCTAAGCCTGATCTTCACCATCACTGAAACCTCAAATGCCTCCTCTCCTTAGGACTTTCTTGGTCCATTCCCCCTAACTCTTGACTTCACTTTCTGTTCTCTCCAATTTCAACTCAACTTAACCATGTTCTTTGCCCTTGAATCTCTTGCTCCCTTGTCCTACTGCCATTCATCTCTTGCCAAAAATCAATCCCTGCATCATTCCCATCATCCGTCTCTTCTGCTCCTACATGTAAACCACAAACCATAGCCAGAGGAAGTCTTACAATTGTGCTGATTGGGAATATTACAAATTCATATTTTTCAACTTCATCTGGGTCCTCACTGCAGCACCGCATTTCTTGTATTCTTCTCTAACCGATTGCCTATCTCTTCCCCGCAGAACCTAATCTAAACCTTCTCTTCTTTCCTCAACCCTCCCATCTCCCTTCCCTCCACTCCTACCTCATTTGAGGTCCTTGCCTTTTATTTTACATAAAAAAACTGAGACCATCCTATATGAGTACCCTCTTCTTTGATTCTCTTTATCTCACAACTCCTTCAAACTCTCCTACTCTCTCCTCCTTTCCCTCAGTCTCTGACAGAAAGGTATCATTTCTCTGCTAAGACTACATGCGTACTTGATCACAGCTCCAACCTGTCTTTTCCAAATTATATCCCCATTAATCCCTTTAATCTCTTTAATCTCTTCCTATCTATTGGATCTTTCCCTATTGCTATCAAACATGACCAAGTTTACCCCATATTTTTAACATCTTTACTGGACTCCATCATCCCTCAAACTATTGTTCCATAGCTCTCCTTTTTTTCAAACTCCATGAAAAAAGCTATTTATACTCCCTCCACTTCTTTCTCTGGCTCCTCAATAATTTGTCATCTGGCTTCAAATTTCATTACTCAAATGAAATTTTTCTCTCTGAAGTTGCCAGTAATCTTTTAGTTGCCAAATATGATGATATTTTCTCATTCCTCCTCCTTCTTGACCTATATTCTTCATTTGACACTTGATTATCTTCTCTTTCTGTATACTCTCCTCTCTGGGTTTTTATGACACTACTGTCTCCTGGTTCTCTTGCAACCTTTCTGATAACTCTTTCCATCTTTTTGGATGGCTCATCATCCACATGATGCCCCCTAACTGTAGGTGTTCCCCAAGATATTGTCCTAGGCCTTTTTCTCTTCTCCTATCCTCTCTTGGTAACCTCATTGTTTCTGATAAATTTAATGATCACCTCTATGCAGATGACTCATAGGTAGCTATATATTTTATCTCTATCTCTATTTAAGGGCAGGTTAGGTAGTTCAATGTATATAGTGCTGGGCCTAGAGTCAGGAAGACTCATCTTCATAGGTAGCTATATATTTTATCTCTATCTCTATTTAAGGGCAGGTTAGGTAGTTCAATGTATATAGTGCTGGGCCTAGAGTCAGGAAGACTCATCTTCACGAGTTCAAATTTGGCCTCTGACACTAATTACTTGCTATATGACCCTGCGCAAATCACATAACCCTGTTTGCCTCAGTTCCTCATCTTTAAGATGAGCTGGGGAAGGAAATGGTAAACTACTCCAGTATCTTTGCCAAGGAAACCCCAAATGGAGTCATAAAGAGTTGGACACAACTGAAATGATTAAACAACAACAAAAATATTTATCTATCTCTCCCCATACTTCAATCCTGCATCTTCTGATGGTGATTAGGTATTTCAAAAAAGATGTCCCATCTTAAACTCAACATTATATCTACCATCACCCCTTGTACACCTCCAATACCTCTTCCAAACTTCCCCATTTCTGTTAAAGATGCCAGAATCCTTCCAGCCTCATAGATTGGTAACCTCAGCATTATCTTGGACTTTTCATTTTCTTTAACCCCACATATCTAACCAGTAGCCAAACTTGCTTGTTTTTTCTTAACAAGTCTCCCATCTAACCCCTTCTGTCCACTCATACAGTTACTACCTTGGTTTAGGCCTGGATCACCTCTCACATAGGTTATTGCAACAGCTTTTAATTGGTCTCCCTGCTTGACTGTCTTTTTCTGCTAAAGTCCAACCTACTCACTGATGCCAAAGTAACTTTCTTTAAGCACAGATCTGACCACATGACGCTAACTACTCAACCAACTCTAGGGAATTTCTACTGCCTCTAGGATAAATGTAAATTCCTCTAGCTTTTAAAGTACTATATAACCTAACTAGGATCTATCTTTCCAGTCTCAAACTGGCCTTTCTACTCCTTACACATAACATTCCACTTATTACTTTTGTGTCTTCCCATTGGCTATTGTACGTCCTGGAGCCTTCCTCCCTTAACTGCCCTTAAAGTTCCTCTCTTAAGTGCTATTTTCTGTATGAAGCCTTTCTTAACTTCCCCCAACTGCCAGACATTATGTTCCCTCCTAAGCTGTCTTTTATTTTGACTACTTTGTATAAAGTTGTATTTAGTCACATTATACTTAAGCTGGATATTTTTATACATGTACTTCCTGTGAGTAGGGATTGTTTCATTATTTTGCACTTGCTTTCTTAGCACCGGGTACATAGTGAGTAGTTTTTTCTCTCTCTCATAATTAAAGAGTTGCTTGGGGGCATTTAGAGATCAAGTATAGGGCAGCAGTTCATAGAGAGCTGGGACCTGAGTTCAAATCTAGCCTTGGACACCTACTAGCTGGGTAAGTCACTTAATCTTGTGGGCCTCAGTTTCATCATTTGTAAAATGAGCTGAAGATGGAAATGGCAAACCACTCCAGTGTCTTGGCCATGAAAACCCTACAAAGCGTTGTGAAGAGTCAGACGTGACTAAAACTACTGAATAGCAGCACAAGGGGTTAAGTGACTTAATGAAGTCTTTATGTGACACAGGTGAAATTCAAATCCAGGTCCTCATGACAACACACTACCTCTCTTTAGGGAGAGTAACAGAAAAAAGGGGAAAATGCCATTATATTCAGGGTATCTAAATAAATGTTTCCAGTTAACATTTCCCTAATAGCTATGACGTTGGCGCTCTTGATGTCTAAGTTCTTGGTTTTTTTCTCCGCAAGAGGGTATTAATAAGTTTCACATCTAACTTCCCTGAACTTTCCCAGGCTGTTTTCATCGACATGGAGACATTACTAGTCACTGAGCAGAAAGGCATCTAATTTTATAATAAGCAGAATATTTGGCACACGAATATGCCCAAAGATGTTGTAATAATACTAACTAATGATTATAGCAAGACTTCCTTAGAGCCAGAGTTCTAAGCCCTTTCACGGGCATTCTAATTTATCACACCCTCCCCACTTCAGTTTCTTTTATGTGTTGTCTTCTCCGGTTAGATTTTCAGCTCCTTGAGGACAGGGACTGTCTTTTGGCTTTCTTGATATCCCCAGCACTTACCCCAGTGTCTGACGTGTAAGTATATCCTATAAGCAAGCATTTTCTAACCCCATTTTAAGAATAGGGAGACCCACCTTGCTTTAACGACTTATCCAAAACCAATACTCTCAGTAGAGATAAGTACAAATACATATTTACTAAAACACCTACTTTGTGCAGAAAATTGTGCTAGATGCTGGTACAAGTACAAATCCTTAAAAGGTAGGTACAACCATCTCACTCCCCTCCTCAATGAACTCCAATGACTTTCCAATATGTCCAGGAGAAAGCAAATCCTCTGTTTGGTATTTAAGGCTTCAAAAAACTGGCCCCTTCCTACCTTTCCACTCTTCTTAGATTTAATTTCCCTCCCTGTGATCTGTGATGCTAATACCGTGGTCTACTTACTGTGCCTCAAACACAATATTCCATCTCTCTCATCTCTGTGTCTTTGCACTGGTTGTGCTCTTTACTAAGAAGCATCTCCTTCCTCCCTTCCTTCTTCTTACTCTTAGTTGCACTACTTTTAAGCTTAAATCCCAATTTGTACTACTTTGTACTACTTTCTTAGCTCACAAAGAGCTAAGAAAACTCTCAGTTGGTATGTTAGTGGGGCTATCTTCTTGGCTATTTTCTCAGTCATATTATTCTAATAAGAGTTAATTCCCAAGTCTTCCATAAAGTTCTCCCTGGCCACTCCCAGACTGCAATATTATTTCCCTTCTCTGAATTAATTTAAAACTTTTTGTCTGCATCACTCATCTAACTGTTACATATACTACCTGGTACACAGTGAGTAGTTTTTTTTACATATACTACCTAGGCAAAGAATCGTCTCTTCAGGGGTGGCCATGTAGTCCAAAACTCATTTACAGATAAGGAAACAGTCCCAGAGAGATTAATGACTTAACCCAAGATTAGACAAGTAGTAAGTGTCAGTGTCAGCATTTGAACTCAGGTCCTCTGATTCCAAATTCACCATTCTTTCCACCACACAACACTTGTGTAGTTACCTCACTCATTAGCTACCCTTCCTGTCCCTGTGTTTCACTGCCCTAATTAAATTATCAGCCTCCTATCGACAAGGACCATGTCTTCTACCACACAATATCTAGTACCATACCTGGCACACAAGTATGGCTGACCAATTCATTAGTATGAGAATTAATACACTAGAAAAACAGAAATTGCTTTGGCTACAGAGGTTATTTTACTAATCTGGTAAAAATGTCACCCTTCTCCCACATGGAAAAGAAAAAACTGTAGATTTCCTGCCAAGATTTATTTTTTGGGGGGCCTTCCAAATCCTCACATGTGTAAACAGTGTATCAATACAATGTTGGTGAGATAAACACATAAGGTGGCATCTAGTCATTAACTGCAAAAGCTCAATGCAGATTTATTTAACCTTTGTCTTTGAGTGGTAAATATTTGCCCTGTCAGTGACCAACAGGGAAATCACCTTCTTTCCCAAGACCACAATGTCCCTGGATCCTCACAGAGCTAACCCAGTGAGACTCTGCAGAGAATAGTCATGTGAGAGGTTAAAGGAGATCTATGTCATCTAACAGGAGCTTTTCTACCCATACTTTATCTTGTCAAATTTTCTTGTCAGAAGGAAAAAAATTAAGGAAATAAAACTTTGAGGCTGATTTGAACTGCCTATCTATATCAGTGGAAGTAGTTTCCAGAATCTGGAGTTTTAGATTTTGATGAAATTGCAGATTTTCTCTCTGAAAATTACCTTGTATGTTTGTATGTATATATGTATGTATATATATACATACACATATACACAAGACATACATACATATGCTTATTTACACATGTACATCTTGTTTTTCCCTGTGGAATAGGGACAGAGAATTTCATTTTTTTGTCTTCATATTCCTAGCACAGTGCCTGGCACATAGCAGGAGATTGGTAAATGCTTATTGATTGATTAGTTGGTCTGAATCAAATAATGAATGACAACAGTACCAATAGTTTAAATTTGTATTCACATCTGGATCCAACCTCTATAAACTTACATAAAATCAAAAGGGAATTTTGTATTATTTCAGTGTAATATTTGCTCTACTTTTTAATGGGGGAGGGGCCCTGCTGGTTTTCAAAACTTGTATTCCTGGAGGCAGATCTAAGTCCCCAGACCTCCCACCTAGGAAGGTGTGCTTCCTACTGCCTAGGCTTTCTGAGTGGCAGGCAGACGCTGCATAAAGCGGATTGCAGGTGGCAGAACGTACACGGCACACGCAAGCAGAATGAGAAGTAGGAGAAGCCGTCCACGGTCAGGAACAGGAGAAGACTGTAGTAATGTGATTATGGTAATGGTCTACAAGTCGTAGTCTGCAGCTTTTGGTCACTGTAATTAACTTCTGCAAATGGCAGGGCTGCTTATTCTGTGCTCATCAGATGGCCCTGCTTTTGTAGCCCAAGTCTGTCGTTTCTTCGGCAGGGATCGGGAGCCTCCAAGTGCATTACTAAATGAATTCATTGCTGGAACAAAGATTTGGTGGTCGAATAGAGATGGATATCTTTTGTTGTCAGACATTCAATACCATATAGCAATCCAATTACCTAAGCTGTTTCTGTCAGTCTTATTATGGCTCTCTATTGAGGCCTGCTCTGATGCTGGATCGCTGTCTTGGAAGAATGTAGTGGAACAGATTAGGGCTTTAATGAGCAGGCTTTCTGTGAGCTAGGTCGTTTCCATTGTATATATCGAGATCTAGAAATCATACTTAGGTAAAGGTCTATAGTCAGTGTTGCAAAGACTGATCAAAGCAAGGCTTGAAATCTGTACAATTTGCTTGAAGAAATTTTATGGGTTATAAAATATTGGCAAGGGTTCTGTCTGTTATGGCCTATCTGATGAAAATCTATGGTAGACTGGGAAAAGGAAATTGCTTATTGGCATTTATACTGTAGGATAGATATCTTTGGAGTATGCATTTGAACTTTTTCTTCACTGTGTTACAGGTCAAATTCTGTGCTTAGCAGTAACATTTCAGGAATGCAGGCTGTACAAAATCAACACAAGACTTACTCCATGTTCTGCTCCTCAGAAAAAAAAAATATTGTGAGAGAATGGCTTGTACCAGATGAAATGGATTTGAATTAAGAAGAGACACATGGTACAGGATATGGATGAAATTGAACAAACTTAACATGTGGTTGTCAAAGCTAGTATCAGGAGCCAGAGCCAGAGACTGAAAACAAATATGTTGTCATTTCATTGTCACCTTCAGAGGGAATAATATGGTTGGTTTAACATACACACACATGCAGACAATAATCAGTGTTATACATTTGGGCATTCTTACCAGATGAATCTTGTTCTTCTGATATGAGCAAATACTTTAAAGGAAACACCTCTCTCTTTTTCTTTCTCTCTTTCTTTTCTCCCTTTCTCTTCCTTCTTCCTCTCCTTCCCCTCCTCCCTCCCTCTTTCTTCCCCTCTCTAATTCTTTCTGTGTCTTTCTGTCTCCATCTCTCTTCCTTTCTCCTTCCTCCTTCCCTCCCTTCTGAGTTCTTAAACGCTATATCAGGCAGGATCATTAGTTTTGGTCCGTCTCAATCTGGAAAACCTTTAAATAGAAGTCTGACCTGGTAGCAGACTATATGTCTGTGGTTCTGAGAACCAGCCTAGATAATTTCATAAATGTTCATCATTAGGTTGACCACAGGGTGATGCATATTTTTGCCAAGCAATCCTTGAAGACAATCTCCATAGCAGAATTGCAAATGAAATCAGTGGAGAAAGTCTTGGTGATAAAATCAAAAGCACCTTTTAAATTGAAGAAAGTATATAATATTACGTACATATATGTGCATGTATATATGTATTTACTTATATATAAATACACACAAATATATGGGAAAGTAGAGATATACATAGTTATTCTACAGATACCCAAAGAAATTTCTATGCCTATTTCATTTGCAATCTCTCTCAGCCATCTTTCAAGACTTACTTCAAGTCCCTCCTCCATAAAAATTTCTCCCACTGTAGTGACTTCTCCTTTATCTGAGCCCATAGAACATATTTGTTGTATCAATCATTTGATAATCAAATATGTATTGCCTTGTGGCATCATTTGCTTTGTTATTCAGCCCTTGCTTCATTATTTATGAAGTACCACGTGAATCTTTCTCCTCAACTAGATTGGAATCTCCCCAAGGTCAGGGACTATCCTTTCCATACTATAGATTACATAGTGTTTTGTAAATAATAGTCACTGGAAGAACATTTGTTGATTGATGAATTTAAAGTTGTAACGTGAGTATAATAGTTGTTGCTTGTCTTTGTGTCTCAAAGAGGACCGTGGCATCAGGGAGGGGATTCTGTGACATGCAAATGAATGTTTTCAGTGAGGGAGCATTGTGCAAAGTCACCAGCCTCACTTTCTCCTCCAGAGCTATGAGTCCAGTGGCAAAATACGTATCAGGAAAACTGGAGATGGTCCTAGATGCAGTGGGACACTGGCCTTTTTAAGCTAAGACATTTAACACATCTTTTCATTTTAACTGAGGCAGTGTCTTTTCAGTGATTAAGGCTAGGTAAGAAATGAGGCAGAGAATGACCTTTTATACGTAGTCAAAAAAAAAAAAATCTTTCTGGAAGGGGAAGACTCTCAGAGTTTCTGGCCAAAACAGAAACAATTGCTTTTTACATTTACTCTGAGCCAATCAGGACCCAAACTGTAACCAAGTGGGGTTTGACCTGGGATCACTGTTGGCTAATCAATGAGAACCAAAGTGGTTTGGGTTTAAGGCATGGTTGTTAAGAAATCTAGCCTGTAAATCCCAAGATATCTTGTGGGCTTTCAGTAGAAATTCAAAGAAGGAAGAAATCATTGCTTTGCTACTTGATGTGGGTGTAAGCCTGGGCAAATCACAACCTTTCTGAGCCTTACTTTCCTCAACTGTAAAATAAAGGGGTTGTTGGAGTAGATGGCCTCTGAGGTCTTGCCTAGATTTAAGTACCTGAATGGAGGAAGTGGATCTTAAACTAGGTGTTGAAGGATGGATAAGATTCAGATAGGTAGAAAGGAGGACTATATATAGGAGAATACTCCAGGCAAGGAGAGCTCTCATAACAAAAGTAGAAAGTGAAGAATGAACATAGGATATGGGAATGACATTGAGGAGTCTAGTGACAATAATTCTGTGTAGTAGGGGTAGTGGGAAATCAGATTAGATAAACAGAACTCACCAACTAAGGTCAGAGAGGGCTTTAGAAGCTAATCTAGGAAGGGGAATTTGGACTTGAGAGGCAAGAAGTAATCAATGGGGAAAGTTAAATAGCCTATGGGGCAGCTAGGTAGCACAGTGGATAGAGAGCCAGACCTGGAATCAGGAAGACTCAGCTTCCTGAGTTCAAATCTTGCCTCAGACACGTATTAGCTGTGTGACCCTGGGCAAATCACCCAACCCTGTTTGACTGTTTCCTCATCTGTAAAATGAGCTGGGGAGGAAACTGCAAACCAGTCCAATATCTTTGCCAGGTCGTGAAGAGTCTGACATGACTCTTTATTATTAAATATTAAATTAGGAAGCAGTTTCTTAATTTTGATTTTAGAGAGGAAAGAGTAAATCTTAGAGTCATTTCAGAAGGAGAAATAATAAATAATAAAACCTTTGTTTATATGGAGAAATGTTTATGTTTATATAGAGAAATAATAAAACACATTAGATATGGGTGAGTGAGTAGGAATGGGGTATTTGGTAAGAGGAAGCTAATCTCCAGGAAGGGACAAGATTAATAATAACAATACCTTATATTCATGTAATACTTGGCAGTTTATAAAGTACTTTTTTTACCAGGTAAGCAGGGAAGATCCTATCATCTCCATTCAATAAATGAAGACGCTGAGTACTTACTCCAAATCACACAACTACCAAGTGATAGATCTGAGCCTGAAACCCAGGAGGTGCTCTGATTCCCAAGACACTGTTCTTTCCAATACACCACTTTTTGTCAGCATGCTGAATATATGTAGACACTTTTATAAAAGTTGTGTAGAAGAAGAGAAAGGGAATGAGCTGATGGAACTCATAACTATGCCTGTTAATGTGGTTCTGAAGTTCTGCATAATATTAGAGTTCTAAATAATATTAGAGTGAAATAACCAACGTGGAAAAAACAAGCCAATTTGTATCATAAGTATTCTTTGTGTGTATGTGCATATATGTATATGTATGCATACTATGCATGTATGTTCAAGTATATGTGTGCAAATACATTTATGTATCACATGGTCATACATATATGTACTTATATGCACTATTTGTGTCATGTATGCTTTTTGTGTATGTGTGACTTACAGATACATGTATCTGCATATATGTGTCTTATATGTGTGTCTTATGTATGTATGTGTGTGCATGTATGCATGTGTGTTCATGTCCAGAAAAAAATACACATCCATTCTTGGACTGCTCCAACATATTGTCTGCTCAGTTTTTTATATGATAAAACCACAAGAACCAGCAAAAGAAGAATTTTGCTTTTCACTGAGAAATCCAAAGCCACTGGAGCCTGCTTTCTTTTGTTTAAAAAAGAAAATAGTTTGAAAGGTCGCCCAAGCCTGGCATAAAAGGAGGCAAAGGCAAATCAATGTTTAACTTAGAAATATTTTTCAGTTAATCATCATTGACTATTCACAAGTAAGAGGGCACTTTTAAAACTTTGGCAAACTTCAACCAGTAGTCAATAAGCTTCTCTGCAAGGCAGAAACAACACACAATTTCTCCATAGAATCTGAAACCCTGAAGAACTGATTATTTATTGTACTTTTTCACTGATCATTGAGAAGTAAAGTCTCTCCATTTTCTATGGATGTTGGGACTGAGAAGTTTGATGTGTGTGTGTGTGTGTGTGTGTGTGTGTGTGTGTGTGTGTGTGAGAAAGAAAGACAATGAGAGGGAGGGGGATAGATAGAGAAAAACAGAAAGAGAAGGTAGTGGTGGGGAGGGAAAAGTGGAGAAGGAGGATGAGAGAGAGAGAGAGAGAGAGAGAGAGAGAGAATTCAACAAATACTTAAGTACCTACTGTATGCTGATGTTGGTGATAGCAAGACAAATAAGGACTAGATGTATTTGATTTCACTGATATTTCACAGCACCTTCTTTGCAACTTATAGTCAGAGTACTGAGATGTTTAATGATTTGCTTAGAGTCACACAGCATGTTTGTGTCCCAAGCAGGACTTGAACTCAAGTGTTCTTGGCTTTGGGGTCAACTCTTTACTCATCATACCACTGTGTCTCTGTGATGAAGAAAGCCCAAAATGAAATAGTCCTTGCCTTCAAAAAGCTTATAATCTTCCCTGCTACAGGTGTCTCTACCTCATCCTTTTTTTTTCTTTCATTACCATTGTGATTACATGATACTTATTGCCTGGGAGAGAACTTGGCAATCACCCAGGAAACCATATTCTTGCACATTCTTCCTGGCTCTACCTCTTATGTTTCTGTTAAATTAGATATATGTGATATTATGGTGAAACTTTGAATTACTGCTTCTTAGAAATGTAATTCTTGGTCGTTTTGACTATACGAGTTTGACTTCAAGGTAAGACATATTGGCAAATATGGTACCAAAAACATACTACAAAGGCTGCACACAGTGCTGGAGATTGCTTTCTTTCTCCTTCGTATTTCCAGATTGTCAGTCGATAAGCCAACTCAATGATTTTGATGGGCTTTGTTGTCTTTCTCTTGTATTAGTAAAATAATTATCTGTCAAACAAACTGTTGGATGGGGATTGTGGTATAACCATTACATTCTTGTAATGTGGAGTTTGTAAAGAGATACTTAATCAAAGCATCACCCTTGACTTAACACCATTGTGCATTTGAACTGCTGAACATATGGTGCTTTATTCTATGGCCTCGCAGCCCAGGAGGATTTCCCACACCATGGACATTTCTGTACAAGGAGAGAGTAATGCTTCAGGGCAACTGGTGCCAAATCTGTGAATATTCTAAATATCTAAAGAAATGTGTCTCTTATAACAACTATCCAGAGAACTAGTCTTTTCAACCTAACCTGTGTAATCTTGAAACAGATTACAATAATTTGGCTCCAAGATGATTTATTGAGAATATATTTAAATATGACATATATCTTTTAAACTCTTCTCATGTTTTATAGGTAACTATGACAGTAACTACTTTTTGTCCACTTTTTATACTTTTGTTTCAAGGCAGATTTTTCATTTGTATCCTTACATTCAATTCCTCTTAAGGCAGTGTCATTTTCATCATTTGACTTATGAACTCTGAGACTTGCCTAGATATAGAGTTATGCTTTTTGACTAGCATTGTCTTTACTGGCATCTACTGATGCCACTTTAGCTTGCCATGATGGTGAGAGTTCTGTGACCATGATCAATTCAATGAAATTGAATACTAAAAGCCTTACCAGAAGTTCTCCTGCCAAAATAGTAAACCTATTTTCTTTCTGTGTAGGAACTTTTGTCTTGCTACAAAGTCTGCTGAACAGATGACAGATGGTAACAACTTTGTCTTCAGTTCTGAACAGACCCACATTCAAACCAGTGACCCACAGGTGACAGTCACTGTAGTCTATTACAGACCCCTAGAGTCAACTTCCACATTGAAGTATATGAACTTCTATGAGAGACTATTTTTTTATACATGGAAAATAAGACTCTGAGCTTGCATATTAAAACTTTGAGAGTTCAGTAACTCACCTTACCGGATGATTTCTCCCACCAATTTTCTGCTCTTTCCAAAAATCACATTTATGGTGATACAGTTAATATGGGTCAAATAAACTCTTGGACTCAGGGTGCCCTTAGATAATTGCCATCACTGAACTACTAATTGAGTTCCCATGTTGCCTGAAAGAATTCATATAATTCCTCAAGATGAGCATTTTGTCTCTTTCTTCCTTTTAAGACCAAACTTCTGTTTTTTTTTTAATGACTGAAAAATCACTATACAATCTTATATCTATCATTTTATGTATCACTAATTCAGGGATACAGACAAGACAACAAATACTGGTTTCTAAAATTCATTTTCCAGAAAAGGGAGGCTGAGATGCAGATAGGTTACAGTCTTCAGAGCCAGAGAAAAATCCCATGCATCTCTAGTATTGTCTGACCATTTTTGAGCCTGAAAGTCCTCACAAGAAAAGCATTTAGACCTGACCCAAGCTGGGGCTCATTTTGTGAGCATGAGAACTGTGTCTTTATCAGTATTTCTTCACATCAAAGAAGACTTTAGGAGATAGTTATCCTTGATGCTTTGATAGATCCAATTTCATCCCAGCTCTCTACTGAAGCAGATCGCAACCCATCCATGCTTCTTTTTCCTGTGTGACTCTTGTCCAAGAAGATTTTTCCAAAAGTTTTATAGACTTTTCTCTTTTTCTTTTAGTATTTTATAGGTATCAATGTACTTCTCTAATATGAATCAGTGTTTTCTCTTATTTTCATTACGTCACCAACTTACCTTCTTTTCCATTCATATAAGTTTTGAAGATGGAATTTTTCATATCCCTGTCCTCATCAGTCATACATGGGAATCTATTTATACTCCCTCCCATGCATGATTGTCATATAATACATGATTATGGTGTATTATACTTTGAGTCCTCATAATACTGATGAGGAAACTTTGAGGTTAAGAGATGGGCTTTTGGGCAAAATTTTGTGTAAATTTTGAGCAATTTTTCTATCACCAAAAGTACTATACAAATGGGGTTCAGTCCCGTATCCTATATTCTTTCTAAGCCCAGCTCATTGTCCACTTGTAGCTTCTATCCAAGAGATACATATTGATGGATTAATTCAACAGCTGCTTATCATTCTTGTCATAATCTGGGCAACATAAATTTTTTATACTCTTTGTTATTCAGTGTGGATTGTTAGACCAGTCTCTTTGGTCTTGCATATTTTGTTAAAGAGACTTTGCAGGGTTTTTGGATTTGATAGGAACCATTATCACATTTGAAACATTAGTCAAGACAACCTACCATTTTCTGCAATTATTTTGGGCTCAAAAGGAGATTGGAAGCATGTAGGATAAAAGATATGAAAGGATAAAGGCATTTGGAAATATAATCCCAGCAAGCAGTGATGAGCTGGAAGGGTAAATCAGAAAGAGCTCTGAGTTGGAAGTCAGAAGTCTTGTTTACTAGTCTGTTCTGCCAATGATTATCTGCATATAGCCTGACACATAGTAGTCACTTAGTAAATGTTTATTTATTTTGATTAAGTAAGTATTTTATTGGTTTGCTTGCTGCCAAGTCTCTCTCTCCTCAAATCTGGCATGCACAGAATTTCTAGATTATTTTTCCCGATTTTTCATCATCTGTCTTCCATTCAAAAACCTTCATTGGCTCCCTATCACTTATTACAAAAAAGTTCAAATTCCTTTGCTTGATATTCAAACCCTAGATAATCTGACTCCACAAATAAAAAGAAAGACTTACATGAACTAATACAAAGTGAAGTGAGCAGAACCAGGAGAACATTGTACACGGTAGCAGCAATAGTTTACAATGAATTGTGAATTGCTTGGCTATTTTCATCAGTACAATGATCCAAGACAATCCCAAAGGACTAATGCTGAAGCATACTATCTGGCTCCAGAGAAGGAACTGATATTGTTTGGATTCAGACTGAACCATGCTATTTTTCATTTTCTTTTCTCTATGCTCTAGCCTTTTTTTTTTTTTTTTTGTCACTTCCTCTCTCCTTTATCCACCAGGGTCACACAGCTAATAAGTGTCTGAGGCTGAGTTTGAATTTACATCTTCCTGACTCTAGGCTCAGTGCTCTACTCATTGAATAGCCCTCTCTTCCTCAAACCAAAGTCAACTGCAAGACATCATCATTTCCCTTATGCTATGGTTCTCTTCGAAAACAAGGACAAACACAACAACAGAGGAAGAACTGCCTCTCTCTCCTCTTTCTTGTCTGACAATGCTTTTTTCCTATTGATTCTGAGGTTAGTATGGATTCCTAATTAGATTCTGATGTCCCTTTTCTTACCAGGAAAACTCCCTTCATCCTTGCTCCTACTGTTTTCTAATTGATTCACCTGTAGTTTAAGGACACAGAGTAACAAGCCTTTAATAAGATTAAATCAAAGATAATAAAAGAAGAATTATTAAGTTGAGCCTCGGCATATACTATATTCTTATTTGTTCTTCAGACCCAGTCTTTTCCTCAACCTTGGGGGTCAAAAATCTTCATTTTTCCCTTCCCCTCTCTCATTGCCAAACTTGGGGAGCAAGGTTTCTTCTGTAAAATGGGCATAAAAATAGCCCTTGCTTCCCAGGGTTGTTTTGAGGATCAAATGAATGAACATAGAGTAAGTTTTTTTGCAAACCTCCAAGTACCATATAAATGCTAGCTATGATGATGGTGATGATGGTGATATTGATGATGACGATGATGATGATGCTATCTACTCTTCCTTCAAAACTCCAAGCGGTTCCCAGGATGATGAGGTCATGATCATGGGCAAACTCCCTTCTTATACTACTTCCTCTGTGAATATGCACAGCTAAGGTATACTCTCAGTCATGCCTGGATGGTATGGTACAGGATGATTGCATGTTGTTCCACTGGAAAGACTTCGAGGGGACTTATTATGGCAAGTCTATATGCCCATTTTATTCCCACCCCCCCCCCCCAGGCATACCTTGAGTACTAAGGTTTTCCTTGATTCCTGCTCCTCACTAGAAGGGTCTGTAATGATTTGATAATTCAAATTCAGCTTAGGCTGAGTGCTGTAAGGGAGACTGATCTGAAACCTTATCCCATGCTTCCTAAGGTTATGTTTCAGAGTACCAGATATCATACATGATTTTCATGGCTTTCACTGTGGTACTTTTCAATGAGATATGACAATTCAGAAAGAATATTAACATATTTTCACAAGATAAGACCCAGCAACTTTAGTGGATGCTAATTACCAGTGAGAGAAGATTTTGCTTTATCATTGTCCATAATCTATGATCTTTTCTTGGATATTTTGTGTTCAATATTTATTGTTAGATAGAGATAGGTAGATAGAACATTTATTACATATTTACCATATATCAGGCACTGTACTGAGCGTTGGGGTTCCAAATACAAGTAAGTCAGTCAGTCTCTGCTCTCAAGGAGCACAAGGTAGTATGTTAGGGAGGTGGTCAAGAAGTGCTGTGGAGTTCTGGTTATGTGCAAGATACGGCAAAAACTTGCCTGTCACCGTCTAGTGTAGTTTACTTCCAGGAACAGAATCCAAAGTTACTATGGGGAGAAGATGGAAATTATGGTCAGAATGGAGGCAGTAGGATGTGGAAATGTCCTAGAAATGAGTCAGAATAATGCCTATTTCTGTAGAATTTGCCCTTGAGTTGTGTAGAAGAAATAGATTATTTGTCTTTCCTTTCTCTTGAAAAGAAAGCTCTTCCTTCCTTCCTTCCTTCCTTCCTTCCTTCCTTCCTTCCTTCCTTCCTTCCTTCCTATCTACCTTTCTTCCTTCCTTTCCTCCATACCTTCAGAAGAGAATGTATCCCTGAGGTACTAGCAAACTCTTGTGGAAAAATTTCACATTTGCCATCTATCCCCAAGGAAAGATGTATATTTTTAGTAAACAAGTTTAACTCCAGAGAGGGCAAATAGTAGATTCCACCAACTGATCATTTGTACTTTCTCCAGTTTCATGTGAAATATTAAATTAATCTCTTGATAATTAACATATTAGCTCTCTGGAGATTTTCTTACAAGGAGAAGATACATGTTACGTGAATATATATATATATATATATATATATGTATATACTTCTATCTCTAGCTATAGATAGGTTCTGTCTGTGTGTGCTTGTTCACTGTGATCAATGATAAACACATTCCCTTACAACAGGGAAGCAGGTATGAAATTTTCTCTGTCTTGTTTAATTTCAGAATTCAAGATATTCATATTTCAGGAGAACTTAAGAAAACAAACTTAACACTAATGGGAGACATGTTCCCATTGGTCCACTGGATTCTGTTTCTTATCTTACAGAATTCATGGAATAACTGCATTCCTAACATGGAGAACCTTGTCTGTAAAGTTTTTTTTCCTTGGAAGTGAATAGCAAGCTGTCATTTTGCTCCTCTACTCAGTGATGAGAACAGAGACGATTCTGATGTTTCCCCCATGAGATATTATCTTCTCTTGGCTGCCATCCTAAGTTTGTAGATGTTTATTCTAGAGGCAATTTAAACAAAAGGAAGGAAATGCTCCGGACCAGTAACTGCATGTAACCAGAATAAAAATGCTGATATTAAATCAGAGCAGGGAAGATGGTATAGTGATTTCAAATTCTGGCTTTCACCTCTGGGTGCAGGACTCATTCCTGTTTTGGAGAAACACAGATGAAAGGCAAACAAGTTTTGGCAGATTTGGCTTGTTTATAATGTATGGATTCCCCACTCTCCCACCCCCCATCACCTGCTCTTCAGAAAACAGTCAATCTGAAAAGGTATTTGAGGCTATGGAGTTGTTTGTTCAACTGCAATCAAAAGCTTCTTTTTCCTCCCACTCCTGGGATAGTTTTCCTCAAGTATAGCAGTTGCAAGGTAACAAGTAAAAATCACATGTTTTTGGTTTCTCATCTAGTTGATGTAGAGATTTTCAGGGAGGAGAATGTAATTCATTCTGAAGAATGTAAGATCTGTCTTTGGATGTTAGGAATGAGCTGTGGTGGAGTAGGAAACATTCAAGATAACTTCTTCCCATAAATAAAGGCTATCAGGAACAGACCTTTTAAAATGACAGTCTCCAGAAATTCTACGTCCATAAGGGTAATCCCATTAAAGAAATATCAGATAACTAAAAAGCTCCATGAGCCCCTGGTGTAAAGTGATGAAGTCCTGGTATGATCTTTTGATTTATTGAATGGATTAACCTACTATTAAAGGAACCTGCAGTGCAAAAGCCAATGTCAATCCTATATGTACTAAAACCATTCCTCCAGATGGAAAGGCATTGATAAGATTAAACCTCAGAAGAAACACATTAGTTCTATTTCAAGATCTATTTCCTCAGAGAATTCAGGTCACCAATGCATGTCTTGAACCGAACCACTGTAGAAATCCCACTCAACTTCAATCCATTTATGAAGTGAAAACACTTTGAGTAAAAATTTGGGTTTTTCATGAATGCTCCTTCACCAATATATTAATTTGCAGATCATGATTCAAGTGTGGCAGCCGGTTTTTCCAGGGCACTTGAGGTTGAGACAGTCCATTTAGGTTCTAAATGGATGGTAGCCTTCAGAGGGGGTAAGGCTTACTACCAGCCCATTAGAGTGTAAATAAGGAAAGTCTCTGTTGTTTTCTATGGGGAAAATCTCAGTGGGACCTCCTTTAATGAACACCTGTAATCTGGTATTACACCATCCAGCATTTAATTCTTTAAAAATACCTCTCTGGCTCTGTGGGAAGCACCCTATGGAGTTACATAGAAAGAAAAAAAATCTGGTTCTTTATTTCTTAATCACTCAATGTTGGAGGTTTTCATTGTCTCATAAAATGCTTTCCAGGGTTAAGGAAAGGTGGCTTGAAAGCAATTTTATTGACTCCTGGTGTTTCCAATTTTTGTGAGATTTTTGGATTATACACATTCGCACACAAATATTCTCTCCTTTTTTGTTTGTTTTTACCCAGATCTGGGGTTGTGTTGCTCCATTCAAATGCTTGTCAAATGTTGTTCAAATGTCAATATTATTTAAATTGAGTTTCCTGGGACCATAGTTGACACATGGCAGTAGTAGTGGGGTTGCATTTTAAGGGACAAGATGAGTCTGAATACTGTAGTTAACTTGCTTCATAGTGCTCTAGATGAAAGTATAACTCTGGGTGAGGATGTAGCTCTTATTCTGTGACAAGTTGAATTAAAGATAGAATGAATTCCTGGGTCTAATGTTCTTATGTTTTTCAAGTGCTATGTGGAATTTTGACTGCATCTCTCTTACAAAACATTAATTTTATTGTTATACATTAACAATAGTAACCACGAAGAGAAAAGTTACCAATAGGCAGCATGGCATAGTGGATAGAAGACTATCACTAGGATAAGTAAGGCTGGTACATAAGTCCTGCCCCTAACAGACACTAACCTGTATGGCCAAAGGCAAGTCATTTAACCTCTTGGTGCCCAAGTCAATTTTCTGAGATTATGAGTTACAGATGAATTATCCAGCTGCATGCCTCAGTGGAGGGACTTTCCACATTGGGAGTTACCTTGAGGGATGAAAGCATAGGTCTGGATCTGATGATGATTATATTAATGATGATGTTGTTTCCTATCTCTTTTGCAAAGGGCCATATATATACTTTAGCTCCTTGGTTGGGGGCTCATAGGTTACTGGTATTTTACAGATGAGGAAACTAAAGTTCAGTTTAGTTGACTTTCTCAAGACCATACAGATAATGACTAGTCTCTTTCCTAATTTCATCATTGGAAAGTTTTGGCTTCTCTGCCAACTGTGTTGCTATATATTACCATAAATACAGAGGGCACAATAATGAACTTTTCTTCTGGTGCTCCCTAAGATAGGAAAAATGGGAAATAGAGATGAGAAGGTAATGTAATTGAAGAAAGGAAACCAGACACTTGACTCATATAAGGCTGCTAGCCTGGTGCTCCTGGTGTGCATGACTGGCCCTCATTTGGCAAGATAATAAGGGCCACAGTTTTCTGATTAACAGTCTTGAAAAGTTTCAAGGCTCAGAACTCAAAATGGATGTAGGATTTTTTCAATGTAATTGCTTAAGAAGTCAAAAGTTGTTTGGAAGGTCGGCAGTTGAGGTGGATCACTCTGATTTTTTTCTAAATGAATTGATGTTGTTATCCCTATGGGAAGCACTCACCTGGAGAGATAGGAGGAGGTTTTGCTACTGTGAACTACACAATCAGAGCCTGGCAAAATTGGGGTAAAAGGCTTGGGCCCTACATATTGGGCTACCCTCCAACCAGATTATCCATCTAATTTCTGAAGCTCTCCACAAGAATGAGGATACTCTCTAGGCTCCAGGGCTCACACCTCACTAACTCTTGAAAGAACTTCTTTCTCCTCCTCATCTCTTAGACATGATGATCTATTGTGGTTAAAGATGAATTCTAAAATCTTTTTCAGTACCGTGATCGGATAACTCTGTAATGATCCTCTCAAAATGGTGGTAGACATTGAAGTATCCAGGAAAGGAGAAAATAGATCTTTCTTTGCCTGCCCATGCAATCTTTCTCTTCTTTTCTCAGTCTGTTGACCATTGTTCCTATCCTTAGGGATGGCAGTAGAGGTGTTCTAAATTGTCCTTTCATAGCCGATGGCTCTCTCCTTCTGTAAGATGTCTGGGCAACCTTCCCTTGGGCCTTCCCCTGGCCCTGCACATGCAGTTATACTTATTTCCCTTCAGGAAGTGGCTTACCCACACAGTTCCCTAGTATTGGGTGTGCCTCTGGCTAAGCATATTAGGTAGAATTCTCCTTTGAGAGTTGGCTACTCTTATACTTATCCATATTCTTATCATTCCTCTCTTTGGGCATTTGGTCACTTTCCTCCATTTTTCTTTTAATTGTACTGACTTTTGGCTCTCTTTTAAATCATGTCCATTCATGTTCCATATTAAGAAGAAGTTGATATTCATTCCATTCCAGTAGGTACTGATTGGTTGTAAATTGGGCTTGTAAAATCTGCTCTCACTATTAACCCCACTTGCATCTGGAATTTGCCAACATTGCTAAACACTGGGTAGATCATTCACTTCTATAACGTTGTGTGTTAAATTATTATGGAATCTTGGACCTGGAAGAGACCTCTGAGGTCATCCAGTTATCCCATGTACAACATTGGAATTTACTATCTTAAGCATGTTCAGGAATTCCTTAACTCTTTTTAGGCAATTCAATATAATAGGCAGCAATTTAGGCTTTGACATGTCTTCCTGAGCTTAACTAACTTCATCCAGACTGATTTTAAGTCCTTGTCTATTGTTTTTGTTCTCGGTGAAGGTTTGTGGTTCAATCCTTTTTCAGTCCTATCCAACTCTTTTTGACCTCTTAGGAGTTGAAGAACTGTTATCTAAGAACCCTTCCTTTACCTGAATACTGTTATTCAATTTCCCCTCAGGTTAACTCTCAAATTCATTGATTCTGCTTCTCAACAAGGCAGAGTAGGGACAAGATTGGTTTGATAATCAGAAAGTCAAATTCCTGTAGGCACTCACTATCTATGTGACCTCCAAAAGCTACTTAACCTCTCTGAGCCTTAGTTGCCTCTTGTGTAAAATTGTTGTTTAGTCATTTTCAATTGTGTCTAACTCTTCGTGATTCCATCTGGGAATATCTTAGCAAAGCTATTGGAATGGTTTGCTATTTCCTTCTCCAGGTTATTTTTCAGATGTGGAAACTGAGGCAAATAGAGTTAAGTGACTTGCCAAAGGTCACACAGCTAGTAAGTGTCTGAGGACAGATTTGAACTTGGGAAGATGAGTCTTCCTGACTCCAGGTCCAGCACTCTATCCACTGCAACACCTAGCTGACTGCCATCTGTAAGATGGGAGTGACAATTATCATACCTACGTTAGGCGGTGTTTGTAAGGATCAAATGGGAAAGGTGTGTAGAGTGCTACACTAGTGTTCATTAATGTTATTTTTTGAGCTCTTAGTAGTTTTCATGTCTCTCTCTTCTCCCAATGATACATTCTCTGAGTTCTCCAAATGCAGTCTTCATTGGGAACAATGACTTCAGATTTCTCCTCGGCACACATATTTTTACCTTTTCCTCCTTGTTCATTGTCATCGTCTCCTATTCACAGTTATTCTGAACTGTGTCACCTCTCCATATCAAAGGCAATCACAGCTTTGGAGGAGGAAGGAATTGTAGAGGTCATCAAACCCAACCTATTCATTTTCCAGATTTCTCATTGTTACATTGGGGGAAGCAAATAAGCATTTATGAATTATCTTACTACTTGCCAGATACTGTGCTATGTGCTGTACAAATATTATCTCAACTATTTGATCCTTACTCTTGTGAGGTGCTCTTGTTATTACCATTTTACAGTTGAAGAAACTGAGGCAAATAAAGGTTAAGTGACTTGCCCAGCATCACACAGCTAGTGTCTGAACATAGGTCTTCATGACTTCAAGGCCAAACATTCCATTTACTCCACTACTTAGATACCTCGTATAGCTGGGACATGCAAATGGTACATGGCTGCAGCAGGATTTGAGCCCAGGTCTTCCTAATTCTTAAATCCAGCACTTCATCTGCTCTGCCTTCTTGCTTCTCTTGTGGCTATGTCTGGGAAACAGTGTCATTTCTTATGTTATTATTCCCTGACCACAGATTTCCCTGAACCTCATGCCAAAGGGAACAAAAGAGGAAGAGTTTCTTTTAGGTCTACTGAATAATTTTGTTAGGCTTCATGCTTACTTTCTTGGATTCAGTATACCACCCTCATTATTATTTTAAAATATTATATTGTTGTATTATCTTGACTGATCCTTAAAAAACAACTTGTCATTGTGTTTGAGCCTTCAAGGAAAAAATGACTATATTACACGAAAGCCCTCCAATGAATTCACCCATTTTCATTGAGAGAAATGTGGGGGAAACTCAGTTGATCTCCTCTTAGTTGGCATCACCTAGAAGCCATTGTGTTCACCAAAAGCGATACTGATAAGAATAAGCCTCTCCCATCATACTCATGGTATCTTTCAATTAGAAAATATAGTGGGTGTAACTCACTTCCTGGAGCTATATCAGTTACTAAATATGTGGAAATAGAAGATTAAATTCTTTATTATAGAGAACTCTCTTCCAAATAATCCACGTTGTTTTCCCTGGGTAGAATCTGTTCCTTTTTCTGAGATGTGAGGTCAGCAATGCATACCCATTAAACTTCTTCTGAACAGTTTTCTGAGAAAATGGATATTTCTCTTTTAGGT
Organism: Potorous gilbertii; assembly: GCA_028658325.1. Classification (NCBI taxonomy): domain Eukaryota; kingdom Metazoa; phylum Chordata; class Mammalia; order Diprotodontia; family Potoroidae; genus Potorous; species Potorous gilbertii. The sequence continues at coordinate 227,188,944 of CM053769.1, read as the reverse complement.
CTGGATTTCAAATTAACCACACATTTTTAAAAAAACAACATAAAAGTCCAATCTCTATTAGGCACATGGAACATCAGATGGTACTAGCAATGCTTTTCTCACTTTTTTGTCCATGAGATAAAATAAATTCTAAATTGTGCTTTTCCCAAGGTATGAAATAAAGACTTTTAGCACAAATGAGCATTTTTCCCTCTTAGGAGACTTTCTGCCCTCAGACACTTGAGATTTTTATCATAGATTGTTGTGCATGTGTGGGTAGGACTACATGGCTACTGAGGCTCCTTCTGATACTTTCTGGTTCTGTATTCAGTTCTGGATATCACATTTTAAGATGGATGTTGACAATCTCAAGATCCTCCAGAACAAGGGTATGAGGATGGTGAAGGATTTATAGAAGAAATTCTTGTTTGGGTATATAATAGGCTACATGGCCTCTAGGTCCCTTTGAATGTTGAAATTTTGTGATTCTGATTTAGTGCAGGTTTTGTATTTTTTTTTTTTTTTGCAATTTACATCTTCCTGCATCTTTGTCCTTTATCTATATAACCTTTATTGAATCCAGACCAGTTCTTTAAGCTCTCTTGTATGAAATGACCTTTGGATAAGTTATGTCAGAGATGCAGTTGTTGACATTCAGGGCAGGAAGGTCAGTGATTCCAAGTCTGGCACTCTATCCACTGTGCTACCCCCTTTAATTGTCAGGTTTTCTTGACACTAAGCTTAAATTTATTTATGTGTTTTTACAAGTTTCACTGATTATTCATAGTTCTGTCCTCTAGGAATACCTGAGTTCAAACCTGGCCTTAGACACTTACTAGCTGTGTGATCCTGGGCAAGTCACATAACCCTGTTTGCCTCAGTTTCTTTATCTATAAAATCAGCCGAAGAAGAAAATGCAAAGCACACTAGTATCTTTGCCAAGAAAACCCCAAATAGGGTTACAAAGAGTAACTCAGTGACTGAACAACAGCACTGTATAGCTTCCATCCCCTCCAGCATTCCCTAATCTCCCACCCCCCCACCATTGTCTTACAAGACCACCTTAGTCTTTTCAGGAAAATCTTCTGAACCCATACTCTCTCTTCTTCAGGACTCCTCCCCGATTAGTTGGAGGAGCATCCCAAGCAGAATCTTACGTCTCTAAACTGCGACTGTCATTGCTATAAAGAATTCATTGGGTAAAGTGTATGGGACCTTTTAGTCAATAACTCAGTAGATATGTATTGAGTGGCTACTCTGTGTTCTGCCTTTAAGTTGCATAACTACTCCTGACTCATACGTAGTTTAAGATGGTAGATTGAGAAGAGTATATCCAGAAGATTTCAACAACAGCAGTGAATTTTTATTGGGTTTCTGAAGGCACCTGAAATTGGAAAGCACCAACATGCTGCACAGTGACATATTACGAAGGGATACATGGACTCCATCCAGGCAAGCTGTGCCCTCAGCTCCTCTTGAGAGTGGGGAAGCAATAGAGTTTATGAAGGGACAGAGGTTTAGCCTCCAGTGTATTCACTGGCATCTCACTAGGAATATAGAGACCATTTCAAACTTCTCTGAGATAGAGAAAACTGAGGAAGTTGATTATCTGGGCAGTTGCTCTGGCTGAATCAGCTAGCCTTCATTCTGTTCATCCCTAAATTCGGGGTTGAACCATTTTTTGTATAAAAGGGTTTCTGTCTATTTCTTATCATGGTGGGATAAGGCTGGGCATCCTGGGGGTGGGGGATGGAATTGCTTGATCTGTTTCAAAGACTAAAACATTAGAAACGGGGATGCATGAGGTTAGGACATTGTACTTGGAGGTGCAGAAGGGTGAAAATGAAGAAATGACTTCAGATTACTTGAATTTTGTAGTTTCTATATAAAAAAACATACACATGTATTTAATGGCTTATCTTAGGTGCTAGGTATTGAGATACATACAAAACATATACACAGAGGAGAGAAAATGTGGCACAGTGTACAGAAAGCTGACTTCAGGTTTGCCTTCTGGGAGCTCAAGTACTAAGGTTACTTGACATACACACAAAAATGTATCCTTGCCAGCAAAATGTGGTGTTCTCTATAATCTAGTAAAATGCACTTTTCCTACATTTTTTACATAGTGTCCCTTAACTTACCCCATGTTCCATCAAGGCTGGCTTAATTATCGTTCTCTGGAATTTGTCCCAGCTGTCGTGCCTTTGCTGCCTACTCCTATAATCATGCTTTCCCTAGACACCTCTCCTGCCCCCCTGACGACCTCTCATAACACTTTGTACCCTTCTTGAAGCAATTAGGTAGTGTAGTGGATAGCAAGTTAGACTTAGAGTCAGGAAGACCTGAGTTCAAATCCTGCCACAGATGCTGACTAGATCATTTAACCTCTCTTGGTCTCTGTTACAACTATAAAATGGGGACAATAGCAACACCTACATCACAGGATTATTGTGAGAATTGCATGAGACAGCTTATATAAGTATTATGTAAATGCTAGCTCTTACTAGGGATGAACTGCTAGGTGGCCCCGTGGATAAAGTGCCAAGCTTGAAGTCAAGAAGACTCATCTTGCTGAGTTCAAATGTGGCGTCAGAACTAGCTCTGTGACTCTGGGCAAGTCACTTAACCTCCTCAGCCTCAGTATCATCATCTATAAAATGGGGATTACAATAGCTTACAGGATTGTTATAAGGATCACATGACATAACATACAGTACTTGTCAAACTTTAAAGTACTATGTAAATACTAGATATAGGAATAAGACTATTACTAATTATTATTCTATTGCTAAAAAGGATAGAAATAATCTCTGCCCTCAAAGACCTCAAATTCTAGTGGGGAGACATGTATATAACTAGGTACCTATATAATATGCATATATATACATACACATTTGTATCTGGGTGTCTGAGTGTGTGTGTGTGTGCGTGTATGCAAACAGAGAAAGACACACCCAGATGAACAGCGAAAGAGACAGAGACAAACAAGGAATGAGAGACAAGACAGAGAGAGAGAGAGAGAGAGAGAGAGAGAAAGAGAGAGAGAGATGAACAGGGAGAGAGAGCGAGAGCAGCTCTAGAAGGAAAATAATTTCCAAGGGGAAGGCATTTGTAGCTGCAGGGATCAGGAAAGGTCTCATGCAGAAGGTGGTCTTTGAACTGAATCTTGGAGGAAGTAAAAAAAAGAAAAAAACTAAGTGGAATTTAGGAGAGAGCACATTTCAGACATGGAAGACAGCTAATGCAAAGGTTGGGAAATGGAATATTATATACATGAAATAGCAAGAAGTCTAGTATTACTAGATCATAGGTCATAGCATACATGGAAGGAAATGAAGTGTAAGGATATTAGAAAGGTAAGATGTGGCCAGTTTGTGAAGGCTGTAAAGATCTTCAAATACTGAATAGAAGACTTTACATTTGATCTTTAATAGGGAGCTTTAATAGGGAACTACTGGAGTAGGGGGATGACACCGTCAAACCAAGGCTTTAGAGAAATCACTTTGGCAAATGAATGGACCTTAGATTAGAATAGGAAGAGATTTGAGGCAAGGAGACCTACAAGAAGTGACTGTCACAGTCTAGGTAAGCTGATGAGGACCTGAATGAAGGTGGTAGCTTATGTGAATAGAAAGAAGGGTACATATGAGAGATATTGTGAAGATAGAAGCAACAAATTTGGCAATGCATTGGGTGTATAAGATGGTTGAGATATAATTATAAGGTTGTTGGTCACAGAGCCCACCCAAGGGCTTCTAGACAGCTACTCTTTCTCTACAGTACCCTCATGACTACCTCCACCTAGGGAAGGGCAACCAGCTTTCAACATGTCGTTCTTCCTAAAGGTATGCTCCCTCTTGGAGGGGTTGCCAGAGTTAACCAGGAGTTTGAATTTGATGCAAGGGAAGTCTAGATTCCCCTGCCCCCACTTCCCTCCCCCCACCGAAGGGATATTTCCTATACTGTGATGTTGTAATTTCAGTCACTGTATAAATACTAGGTGAACACATGCATTTCCTGGGTTCTTAGCTGTTCTTGAAAAACCCACCTGTTTTCTAGCCTGGCTAACCATGTTGGGTTTTGCAGGGTATTTCTCATCTCCAGAAAGGCCTAGCTATTGGGTTTAAGGGCTGATCATCAAAGAGCCTCCCTCTCCTTTTGCTGAGGAAGGAGAGATTTATACAAAAGCAGCCTGAGTCAAGGCACCAGAAAAGTGGCATTTTATAGAAAAGGCTCTGTGGGGCCAAAAGCCCTGTAAAATTGAGTGTAATACCTTAAATGTATCTTTATGTAAACATTGAAGACATAATAAGATTTAAAAATAACACAGTTGAGTAAATGAAACAATTGAAGATACGAATCTAATTCAAAACGAATTCAGCAACTGGAACAATATTATCTGATGAGGTGGATTTTATGTTGCATGTTCAAAGGCTTGTTTAAGTCCATAAGAGGTATCAAAATAACCAAAGTGTTTTCCTTAGCTCTTAGTTGGCTTTGTGAAACAATAATAAATGGTGGAAATGTTTATGTTGATCAGAAACTGTACTTCAGGAATGAAAAGCAAACTTGTTTCCAAATATAAAGCATCGGATTTGAGGGCCCCACTATTAGAAATTCTACATCTGAGTCGTAACTTTCCCTGTATCAAATTCAAACTCCTGGTTGATTGTGGCAGTCCCCCTCCAAGAGGGAGCATACGTTTAAGAAGAACAGTATGTTGAAAGCATGAGATTTCATCTGGTCGCCCTTCCCTAGGTTGAGGTAGTCATGAGGGTAGAGAGAGAGTAGCTGCCTAGAGAGTCTAAGGACCTGAGTTGGAATCTCAGCTCTGCTTCTTATTTCTGCAGCTGGGTGACTTTAGGCGTCATGTAAATCCTTTAGGCCTCTGTTTTCTTCTCTGTAAAATAAGGGTTTTAGATTAAGTGATCTTTAAGGTTCCTTCCAACTCTAAATGAATGAACCCCTTCATTTTACAAATGAGTTACACCAACCACAGAAGTCATAAGGATTTTGGATCTTGCCTGGTGTCATTTTAACAAAAGTTTGCTTTTCATTCCTGAATGGGGGCAAAATATATATATATATATATATATATATATATATATATATATATATATATATGTATATATATATGTATATGTGTATATATCTATATGTACGCATAGATAGATTGTATATGTGTGTTTGTGTGTGCGTGTTGCTCATTTTGGTAGGTGAAGCTATAAGGATAAGTGACATCTCTGAGGGAGAAAGTATAGAGTGAGAAGAGTATAAATCTTAGCACTGAGCATTAGGGGGACCCCCAAATTTAGAGAAAAGGAAGAAGAGTCATGGAAGGATACAGCCAAACTGTTGACTTAGCTGAGAACTTAGGCAGCAGTAATAGGACCAACACTTTAACGTGTATGTATATTCTACATCTACATGGCAACTAGCTGACACAGTAGACAGAGCCCTGGAAACGGAGTCAGAAAGACCTGAATTCAAATCCAACCTTAGACACTTATTAGCTGTGTGACCTTACACAAGTCACTTAGCCATTGTTTGTCTTTGTTTCTTCATCTGTAAAATAGGGGCAATGATAGTGCCTACTTCCAAGGGTTTATTGTAAGAGTAAAATGAGGTAAAAGATATATAGCACTTTGCCAACCTTAAAGCATTATATAAATGTGTATTGTTATTATTATGTTATTTCACCAGTAAAATTATAAAATCCTTTAGGACAATATCTGATACTTCTTTGGCATTTCTTGCAACACTCAAATAGCATATTTGGGGCTTAAAAAATTCTTTTTAAAAATTTATGACATTTCACATTGGTAAACATTTTACTTTTGAGCAAACTGTTTTATTTTGAGTAGATATGTCCCACATTCTAAGAACCTGGAACAGAGGTGTCATCCAAGGAAATGCTGAATTTTCCCTCATGTTTCTCATGCTGTCCTCTCCTTCAGAGATGGCATCCACTTTTATGGCTCTCATTATCTAGTCAGACAGCTTCTACATCTATATTTCCATTCCTGGCATCTTTCCCAGTCTGAAGATGCTCCCACATCTTTCATTGCCTGTTAGTCATTTCTCCCTGGAAATCTCACCATTGCCTTAAATTTAATACATCTACAAATAAAGTCATCATCTCACCCATTTTCATGTTTTATTTTGAATTTGAATGTAGGCTTCTCGACCATTTGTTGGTTTTGTCTTCATATCCCTCCTCCCTCTCCCAGTGTCTTGAAATTTTGTGTCTATACCTATGGTTTCATCAATGTGGTCATGGAAACTCCCTCCACTGATAAAGATCAGCAACTTCTCTGAAATTTACAGACTTAGTGAGTTGGGGCTCTTGGAGGCTATGTGACTTGGCCATAGTCACACAGTTAGTAAATTTCAGAAGGAGAAAATGAACCTAGATCCTCTTGACTTAAAGTCTGTGACTCTGTCTGCTGTTATCCAGTCTTGTGCCTTGAGTACAGTAGTTTCATAATAAATTTGTTGCTCAGTCGTGTCCAACTCTTCATGACTCCATGGACCATACCGTCTATTGGGTTTTCTTGGCAAGGATACTGAAACAATTTACCATTTCATTTTCCAGTGGATTAAGGTAAACAGAGGTCAAGTGACTTGCCCAAGGTCACACAGCAGGTAAGTATCTGAGGCCAGATTTGAACTCTGGTCTTCCTGATTCCAGTTCCAGCATTCTATCCTCTGAGCCATCTAGCTGTCCTACTAAAAGTGCTTGATGAATTGAATGGAATCTTCCTTCCTTGTTTCTCCCCCCTTCCCCATCTCTTTACCAAGTATTCACCTCCTGACTCTTCTGTTTCTGTCAAAGTTATCATTATGCACCTAGTCACTCAGACTAGGAATTCAGGACCATTGGGGTCAGTCACCGTGATTTTTTGTGGAGATAGAATTAAAATTTCAAGTTAACTACTGTCAAAGAGTTGGGATCCTCTTTTCTGAGTCCATGACTTCTAACAATAGAAATGGTTTCCCATATTCGGGTTGTCTTACAAGTATTTGTTTTATTTTCTTACTACAACCATTTATTTCATGCTACCATCTTTAAAGTGGACTTTTAGACAAGTGCCTGGAAGGCATCTGAACTATTGGTTTGGAGCTTTTAGTGTTATGTATTTCTTGTTAGATGGATTAATGACTTGAGTTGAAGGAGTGCTAACTGGCAGTAAGTCCCTCTGTGGGAAGGAATGAATTAAAATGCCATATGCCTTTTCTCTAGATAGCTAGGCTTCCTAGCATGAGTCAGCACTAGTTTACCAGCTTAGGTCACAAGTTTATCTTGTGAATTACAAAAGTGGCCACGGTGTCAGGATATGATGAATGAATATGTCCCGAGTGATGGTTCCCTAGTTCTGTTTGGATCCGGGAATTCCAAGAGATAACAGAAATTTCTAGTTGCATAAATTTAGTAAAGGAAAAAACAAATAGATTTGTTTTAAAATGGTAATGGTAGGAATGGTAATTCTTAGCATGTAAAAAAAATCTCTGTAGAATTAAATGACAAGGGTGAGTTTTAGTTACCAAATATGAAAAAACAAAAAGAAGGGGTAAAATCTAAGTACAATATTCTTTCAAATAGTCCAAGTATAATTTCATATTCTCTCTTTTTTCAACAGAGGTAGGGGCCTGGACAGATACCATAACTCATATATTTTCCTCATCTTTGAGTTTAAACCCTACCTGATATACTTTCTATCTGTATGATACTGGACAAATCTCTTAATATTGCTTCAGTTTCCTCATCTATGAAATGGATATAATAGTAGCCCCTATTTCAGTGTGGTTATTGTGAGGATCTCGTAGGACCACAGACTTTTCAAACCTTAAAGTGTTATAAATATATATATATATATATATATGTATATAGACACACACACACACACATATATCTGTAAATGCTGGCTACTAGATGTTATTATCATTCTATTTTGGATCTGGAAAGCCATTGTCTTCTTAATGAGTTTTCCATTAATCATCAGGACCTAATTTTATTTTCTCATAAGAGAGTTTGGTGGAGTGATGAGCTGTCTTTTGAAAATGGGAAGTACCTTTATATTCATCAGCCCAGCTGTCACCAGACATTTTGGTTATATTTCCTTCCTTGTCATGGTTGGATTGGAGAGAGAAGAAAATGGAATTAGGAAGAACAACTAGGAGGCTAACCTAACTTCAAGTCCAGGTGGGAGACAATGAGGGCCTGAGTAAAGGGAGTGATCACGTAAGTGTATAGGACACAATAGATACAAGAGATGTTCTAAAGTTAAATCAAGAATACTTGACAAGCCAATGGATATGATGTGTTTAGGGTACAAAGGAAAGAGTCCGGAATGACTCCAACGTCACACATCTGGGTGATTAGGAGAATAGTACTTTTCTCAACATTCTAGGTGCTGAACCATAGTGTTTATGTAGCCCGATGCTGTCATTTTATAGATGTAAAATCTAAAAACTTGGGAGAATAATTCAACAACATACCAGTTGTTAGAGGCGGAGGTAGGATTTAGAACTCAGATTTCTTCTTTAATCCCTGACTTGTGTTCTTTTAACTTGCTGCCTCTTCTGTTTTGTTCTTTTACTTAGGGCTAACCTTCTAAGGAGTATAGCTAGATGGCTCAGTGGATATAATGTGGGGCCTGGAGTCAGGAAGGTCTGAGTTCAAGTCTGCCTTCAGATACTTATTTGCTGTGTGATCTTGGGTAAGTCACTTAACCTCTATTTGCCTTATTCCACGGGAGAAGGAAATGGCAAGCCACTTTGATATCCTTGACAAGAAAACCTCATGGATAGTGTGCTCTTTGGGGTCATGAAGAGTCAGACATGACTGAGTAACGATAGCGATACCCTTCTAAGGAAATGGAGGCAGTAACTGTCTATATGATATGTGTATGGGGGTGGGGGTGGGACAGGTACCCCTTGCTTTCAAGTATCAACTCCATTCCCAGCTTTCTATCATCTTAGCTTTATTCTTTTAAGGATTAAAAGCACTGGTTTTTTAGCGAGTTCCATAAAAATAATAATAAAGCTACTACTAATGACCCATTGTGTAGGATTTTATGTCATTTGATACTCAAACAGCTCCGTGAGGTAGGGATTGCAGGTGTTTTATTATGGTTGTTTACAGATAAGGAACCTGGAGCTCCGAAAAAATAAGCAACTTTCCACAAGCCAGTGAAAGCCCAAAGCAAATTTTAAACCCAGATCTCTCCTGATTCCACTTTCTAATATACTACATTGTCCACCTTCCCTCCCATGTGCCACCCTCCTCCAACCCTTAAATTTATGTAGCATCTTAAAGTGTGTAAAGCATCTTCCTCAAAAACCTAGTGAGGCAGCTAGTGCAATTTTTATGATTCTCATTTTACAGGGAAGGAAACTGAGGCACAGAGGGGTTAATGATTTACTTTTGGTTAAATAGCTGCTAAATATTTGAGAAACTCTTCGCATCCATGTCTCCTGATTCCAAAGTCAGCCTTCTTTGTAGGATGTCATGATGTGTCTCAAATCTTTAGGCAGCTTTATCATCTTTAACTTTAGAATCATGGAATGACATAATTTAAGTGTTGCCAGATACCACAGATATCATCTATTCTAAGTCATACCTGGAACAGAAATTCCTTCTAAAGTATCTCTGGTAAGTAGTTATCCATTCTCTTTGATGACATCCAATTATGGAGAACTCGTTATATTATGAAACAAATCATTCTATTTTTGGATGGCTCTAATTCTTAGGACATTCTTCTTTATATGGAGCTAAAATTGGCCTCTCTACAGCTTCCACCCATTGCTCCCCTAGTTTTGTCTTTGGGGCCAAACAGTACACATATAATTACAGAATATTATAGTTCTTCAGATATTTGAAGACAGTTATCATGTTCTCCCCTAATTCTTGGCCATGCTAAACATCTCCACTTCCTTCAACTAAATGTATCTCCCTGCCCCTTTTCATCATCCTTTCTGCTGAAATTCCCAATTTCTGTCAAGGGTACCACCATATTCAGTCATTCAGTTTCATAAACTCTGGTATTAACCATGATTCCTCATTTTCTTTCAACTTACATATCTTGGCATTTCTAATATCTGCAATATTTTTCACATCTGTCCCAGTCTATAGTTATATGGACATCACTTCAGTTTAGGTACTCTTTGCCTCTTACCTGGACTATAGCAATAGCTTCCTAGTTTGTCTCCCTGCTTCTAGGCTCTATCCTCTCTTTTACATTTTTCATGTACTTGTTGGCTGGATTTCCTTAAGACATCCTAAAGATCTTGGATCTCATATCACTGCACTACTCAGTAAACATCGATGGCTCCCTCTTGCCTCTAGGATCAAATTAAAGTTATGGTCAGCTTTTAAAGCCTTTCACAAACTGACCTCAATCTATCTTTTTCACAAAACTCCCCTTTCCGCATCTGTGACCAGCCACACCAACTGCGTTGCTGTTCCTCACACACAAGGCCCATCTTCCATCTCTGTGCCTTGGTACTGCCTATCCACCATATCTAGAATGTGATTCTACTTCACTGTAGTCTCTTAGAATCCCTTGTTTCTTTTAAATTTCTGCTCAAGCAACACTTTCTGCTTGAACATTTTCTAGATTCCCTTAGTGGCTGTTGTTCTTCCCACATAAAATTTACCTTGTAATTATTTTGAAAGTATTTTTATATGCTTATTCACATACATGTTGTCTTTCCTGATATAATATGAACTTCTTAAGGACAGGGGATGTTTTATTATAATTTTCATATACTATGTGCCTAGCACACAGCAGACTTTTAATAAATACTTATTGATTGATACTACTATTGATTAATGTATCTTAACTGTACTGGTTACCTTCATCTGAAAGCTCTCTGTTTATCAATGCCCTTGATATCCAGTGGTATACAGAACTGAAAACAGTATTAAGTTGTAGCCTGGGTAGGCTAGAATACAGTGGAACTCTTACCTCCCAGTACTGAACACTCTACTTCTCTAAGATAGCATTGATTTCATACTAGTGACTCACTGAAACTGTATTTTATTAAAATACCCAGATCCTTTTCAACACAAACTATTGTTCAGTTATGACACCCAGATTTTATTCTTGTAAAGATGACTTCTTGAACTCGAGTTAGACTGCATTTATCCCAAATTAAATTTTATTTATTAGATTTAACTCAACGTTCTAGACTTTCTCGGTATTTTTGGGTCCTGATGCTGTCATGTAACAGGTTATCTGTCACTTAGAGCTTTGCATCATCTCCAAACTTGACAAACTTGCCGCTTAATGCCTCTATAAAAGTCCTTTATTTTAAAAAAAAAACACTAAATGAAACACAGATTCCTGGAACACTTCCCCAGAGATTTCCTTCCAAGTTGATATTGAGTCATTCATGTTTTCTCTTTCGGTCTGGTTTTTCAAGCTGTGCTGAATTTAGGTAACTATATGATCATTGAGATCTTAATTGTCTATCTTGTCCATAAGAATAGCATAAGAATTTTTATAAAATGTGTGGTGTTTGATGTAATCAATACAGATGTCATCCATGACTGGAGGCATCTGGAAAATATTGTCATCAATAAGAAATCCCTTTTCTATTTGAAATTTGCCCCAGACATACTCCAAGGCATTGCAAAAAAAAACCCCAGAAATCCCCCCCCCCCCACCAACTTCTGAGTTTTAATCAGATGAAAAAAGTAGGGGAAAATGTAGATTTGGTCCTCTATTTTACCTGTTAATATCAAGGCAGTGTAGCAAAGCAGCAAGAGTGATGGAGTTGGAGGTAGAAGGACCTGGGTTCAAATCTTGCCTCTAATCTTTTTGAGTCTGGGGTGAGTTCTTTTAAGATCCAGGTTCCTTCCTTATGAAAAAGCACAATGTGTGCAATGGGAAAGTAATGTATAAGAGGATTAGAAAGGTGGGAGGAGGCCAGATTATGACAGGTTTTAAAAGACAAGCAGATCTTTGATCTTGGATGGAATGGGGAGCCATTGCAGGTTATTGACTAATGAAGGATTGTGGGATTATGACAAGGAATCCTGCCTTCATCAGGTTGAGGCCGAAGCAGTATAAGAATGTCATAAATAGAGATAAATTGAAAAATATAGTAATACGATACTAGATAGAGGGAGTGGGCCATAGAGAACATTTTGGTAAGTGTCTACACTGAATATTCTTCTAATAAAAGGTCTGAAGTGTCGGGGTGGGAGGGAAGGCAAGTCATCAGAGAAGAGTTTAAAATGGAGTCACTGGAGGAGAAGGAATCTTTGTCAGCTAGAATGAATGTTCAGGGAGAGAACAGGGTTCTGTGGTGGCAAATACTAAAGAGGAAATGTGGTGTGGAATGAAAACTAACATTTCAGTGTTCTGTTGTGTCTGACTCTTTGTGACCGCATTTGGAGTTTTCTTGGCAAAGATACTGGCGTGATTTGCCATTTCCTTCTCCAGGATTGTAGATGAGAAAACTGAATGACTTGTCCAGGGTCATACAGCTAGTATGTTGCTTAAGGCTAGGTCTTTTTGACTGCTGCATAATTCACTTAAATTGGCCCCCAATCGGTGCAAGGTTGTTATGTTCATCCTTCATTTTCGAAGAAGACCATGACATCAGAGACATGATGACATGACTTGCACTTGACTCTGTTTTGAGGGAGGGAGGGCTGTGCAAGGTCACCTGCCTCACTTTCTCCTCCTGAGCCATCTGGATATGGTGACCAGATATTCATCAGAATGACTAGAGACAGCCCAGGATGCAAAGGAGACCTTGGCCTTTTCAGTTACTTACTTAGAGTGAGGTAATGCCCATTCAGTGCAAGGGAGGAGATGGCCACTAGATGAAATGAAAGGAGTTCTGATGCTAGTTCAGAGAAGGGAAAAGGGTTCAGTGATACTTTAAACTTTTCACAGTTTTGTCTAAGGTCTAGAAGACTATCCTTCTGCCCAGAACTGAAAATAACAATTTTTGTTCTTGGAACAAGTGGATCTAAATAGAGGAAAATCTTGTTTGTGAAGTGACTGGTGAGCATGGAGCTGGGCAGGCGCTTACATGGGGAGTAGCCATGGCAGGGAAGAAAGCACTTGGTACATCACAGGCCTGCTACTTGGGACTAGTGTATTGGGGATTGATGTAGATTGTGCTGAGAAAGAACTTCACCTGGGTGTAACTGTGTGGGGAAGGAAGCTTCTAAAGTTTCCTATTTTAACTAATTGTTCTATTTAACTACATCTACTCTCAATTGCTTCTGTGTTGTTGAAGGACTGCAAGGTCAGTCAGCACCCTCTAAATTTTTGTGACTGAGACAAAGCCCCAGTTGCCTTATCTTAGTTAATCACTTTACTTTAAATCAGTTAAATCACTAGTATTCTGTGCAGGAAATTCTGAGAAATACACCTGACTTAAGTTCTGATATTTCTGTATACTCAATCCACTCTCAATTGTCAACTCTCAGCCTTATGCTAACAAAAACATACTAATGAGAGTTCCTTTTTTTTAGTCTAGCAGTTCTCAAATTTTTAGGTCTCGAGACCCCTTTACACTTTAAAAAATTTAAGATCTCTCTAAGAACTTTTGCTAATGCAGATTATACCTATTTTTTAAAAAATTATTTTCCCCCTGCTACATATAAAAACATTTTTAGCATTTATTTGAAAAAAAATTTGAGTTCCAGATTTTCTCTTCCACTTTCTCATCTTCCCCATCCCCGAAACAGTAAGCAATTAAATATGTTATAAATGTTCAATCATGCAAAACATATTACCATATTAGTCATGTTGTGAAAGAAGACACAGACCTAGAAGAAAAAATAGGTTTTATCTATTGATATTTATTTTATTAGAAATTAAGTCATCTTAGTATTATTATGAGAATAACTTTGACCTTGGGGACCCACTAAACGCTTCTCCGAGATCCCAAGGGGTCCCTGGATCGCACTTGAAAAACCACTGCTTTAGGTTGTCCACCTCAAATGCCTGTCTTGACAATCCATTGGTGTTTGACTAACGTAAGGACTGCTGAGTAGGGTCCACACCACAAAAAGCAGGCCACTTCTGTGAGTGACAACAGCAAAATTCTACAACAATGAGGTCAAATGGTTTTTCAGACCAAACAGGATAATGATGAGCTGGCCCACCAGAAAATACAAATCCTAGGAAACTTTGCACCACTGTTTATATGACACCGAGTGGGAATTGTTTGCCAGCGGGATAAATACAGGCATCTTCTTGTTACATAGTATTTTATTATCTTCCACTTGGGATACTTTATCTTTCTAGGTTTAGCAGTTGCAGTCTATGATGTAACTGTCCTGTCCCATCTTTATTTTCACTAATGATTCTTGGGCACCAGTTCTTCTCTAGTTCCTTAAAACATGCATGAAACAGGATGAAACCTTGACAAGACTGTTCTTTATATCACAGAAGGTTTCAAATCCCCATGGATGGGTTGAGGTCTCCCTCTTGTTATGTGGTTTTTGACTCAGGGCAATTTTAAAGAATTTAGCCAAGGGAATTCTGGGATTGGTGAAGAACTACTGTGGACTTGTTTGTTCTTACTGTGCCCTATTTTTAACCATGAAAAACCGAATTATTCTTGAGTTTTTATCATGATAGAAACAGCAGTGGGCAGCTTTAATCAGTTATTCAATTAGCATTTATCAAATGGCTCCTATGTGCCAGGCACTGTGCTAAGCAATGGAAAATGCGAAAATAAAATTGAAACAGTTCCTTTGCTCAAGAAAGTTACATTCTTTTGAAGGAGACCGTATATGTATGTATGCATATATCTATACATATGTGTGTATGTATATTAATATGCAAAACAGATACAAAAGAAATACAAGGTTTTTGTTTTTTGGATGAGGGATAAAACTAGAATCTAGAGTGATGATTAGTGAAGACTTCTTGTGGAGAGGGGCATTTGAAGAAAAACAGGGAATCTAAGAGATGAACTTCAAAGGAAAGAGTACATTCCAAGCATGGGGAACAACAGCCCATGCAAAGGACATTAAAGATTATCTGACCTATAAAATTCTATCTTTTCTTTTTTTGAACACTTTCTAGAAGAGGATAGCAGAAGCTCAAATGCTGTGTGATTTAGCAGGAAGTTTTGTCTCTCAATAGTTTGGAGGCAGGCTCTCAAAACTACCAGGATAAGGCACCTAACAGGTACAGAAGGTTCTAAAATATCACCTGCCAGCCTCACATGCTCAGTCCCTGTGCCTGAGACGTGCATTTTGTCTCCATGGCTGAGGATGTGGCAGAGAGGTGACAGGATTTGGTATGACTTCAGTTTGCTATCATGGCATCCTTAACCTAGTAGTCTCTGTTTTCCCTTCTGTAAAATGGAATTTGTGAAGCCTCCCTCTAAGGAAGTGAGACAAACATTCAGAGATGATACAGTAATTCAATAGTATAGATTAAGGTTAGTAAGTCATAGATTGACAGCCCATCCACTAAGCCAACCCTGTCATTCTATTGCCTGATTCCCGGCTCCAGCCCCTCTCCTAACTGAACCAAGTTTGCCACCTGGGTCTCCATGGGCCTCAGTTTCCTTATCCATAAAATGAGGGTGTGGGGTGAGATGAGCTCTGAGATCCCTTACAGTTCCAGAACTATGATCTTCTGAACTTTTCTGGAACTTTTTCGGTAGGAGTGGGCCTTTCCAAGTCCTGATCTTCAGACTCTCAGTTATTTATTCCTTCTTTCATTCATCAGTTTTTTCTAGAGTGCCTACTATGTGCATAGTGCAATGCTGGAAAACATAAAGGATTTTGTTATACTTCTATTTCAGATAGAGAGATGAGACATATACACATGGAAAGTAAATAATCACATTTATTATTTTTTCATATACCAACATGATTAGGACATTGGTACTCCTATATGAAAGTTTAACATGCCTTCACTATACTGGTCACAAAACAAGAGATGTCACAAGGAGTAGTAGGTCTGGATGTTTGGTTCTAGGTGTGATCTTTAAGCAGCCTTTTCTATTCTGGGGAGTTTTATGGAAAATGAGCACATGGAGCCATGTCAGATTTTTCTCATTAGTCTTCTTCAAGAATGAAGGACAAACAACAAAGAATTTCCCCATCATAATCTGCAGCAAATTTTTACTGGTCTGCAGTAAAGGTCCTTACTTACTAAAATTTCTAAAATTAAAAAACTAAGCAAACACAAATAAAACCCTGGTTGCCTGTTCTTCCTTCCTTGTTTCTCCCACCCTAGGCTCTCTCCTTCTCCTTGGCTCCCACTCCTTTCTGACTCACCTGCTGAGGCTGGAAAATAGTTTACAGTAAGAAATTAGATATTTTACTTATCTGTAGTAGCTTGAGGAAAACTTGATTCGATGATCTCTAAGGCTTTTTCCAGCTCTCACAGTCTATGATTCCATTATTAAATGTTGAAGGAGTAATATAGATAATAAGTGCTTTGAGTATTTGTCTTGGGATCAAGAAGCAATATGGTAGTGTGGAAAGAGGGCTGACAGAGTCACAAATTCCAGGTTAAAATCTTGGCTTCGTAATTTACTGCCTTTGTGATTTAGGGCAAATCACTTTGAGAGTCTCAGGTTCTTCATCTGTTTATCTCCTTTCCAGCTCTAAATTCTGTAATCCTATCATCATTATGTTTAATTTTTAAATACCCTACAGGCCTTAGGGGTACGTAAACTGATTTCTGTTCAACAACGGGGAACTTGGGAAAAAAATGCCAATTTTCTGAAGCTTCCCAATCCTCAGGCTAGCCATAGCAGCTACATCCAGCACTACCCAAGTGATATTAATACTAGCAGAAACATGAATCATCTTGTTTTATTCCCACCTACAATGCTGTAAATTAGGTGATGTTATTAGCCTCATTTTACAGATAAGGAAACTGAGACTCAGAGGTTAAGTGAGTTTCTTGGAATGATCCAACTAATGAGGGTCAGAGAGGATTTGAAATTCAATCTCGACTCCAAGTTCGTTGCATTATTCATACTTTCCTGCCAGTCCAAAGATGGACTGAAGTTAAACACTAATGCCCCATCCCTTCTCCCCGTCTACTGTATTCTAGACCACTGGCTCACCATTCTTTGCTAGAAAGGAAAAGGTAGCCAAGAAACCAGGCAACTTTAAGGCCCTCCTACAGAGCATACTCCAGGGGTGGCAGACCAGAAATGCGAGGCTGCTAGCCCCAAATGCCTCTTTAGAGAAAGCATTCTTCTCATTGTAAATATTATACTCTAGCCTCCCAGCCTAATACTAAATAATGTCATCTTTGGGAAAAACTGTTAAGTGGTCAGAATTTAAAGCATTCCATCTGTTGGGAAAATAATAGGCTGGTAGAGAAAAGGGGATTATAATTACTATTCTTTTCCAGCTGAGAAGGTTAAAGCTCAAGCTAGAGATGAGTTATCTTTGCTGATAGCACTATTGCATGAAGGGCTGGCCATATGAGTGTCTCCAAGTATGACACTCCTGTCCTAAAATGTGCCACTTCATTTTCCTTGGGATTTTCCCATGCTGTTTTGAGCAGCAGAGGAAAAAATGTTAACTCTGAAGAGATTGACATATTACTACCCTGAGGCTAGATTATAACTGAAATAGATTTCTTCTAATAAAAATAAGAACTTTTTTTTTTTTGCTTGCTGGGCCCCTGAAATGAAGCAAGTTAATAAAAATTGCATGGGAAACTCGCATTGCAGCTATTTAAAATAAAATAAAGTAAAATTGAATTCCTAGCTGAAGCGGACAGTGATTGTTGGCTCTGTGTTGAAATGTGGGGGTGGGAGTAGGGGTCTAAGAGAGGGAGGGAAGTTCCAAAACTCATTGGAAATGAAAAGTAAGATTTATTGCCCTTTTGTTTAACCCTTTAGCAATATTCACCCATATTTAAAAAGTGTATAATATATAAATGTTTTTAGAGGATTAAAAAAAAATTCCATTTTCAGCATTGAGATGATCAAGCTTTTTAAGGTGGCAAATGGGACCACCCGAAAAGATCTTTAAAAAGAGTTACCTGTCCTAAAAAAGACTATCCTAGACCTTGGATGAGAAAAATAGTCCTTGTTCTTCACTTTCCCTCTCCATTCTCTTCCTTCCTCTTTTCCCTTTCCTCCAGTCAATTTCCATCCTTTGTGCCTGTGTGACAGATGTCAATGAAGTTGAAAAGTGTTCTCTTTCCCAGCCAGAGGCTGGTTCCTTTCTCCAAGTAGCAGGGTCCATTCCAAGAAACTACAGATCTCCTAGATATTGCTGGGCATCTCTAATGGAAGGTTTGCCCACAAAGGTTCCTGCTGGGCAGAAACTTGTTGCTTCCAACCAGGAGGCAACCAGCATCTCCTCAGGCCCCAGCAAGAGATGCCACAACTGCCACTGGAAAACTTTGATTTATTATCTGAGAAATTTGCCATTCATCTATATCCAGAGTTCATAGAAGTCACTTCCCTAATGGGAAACCAAGGCCTCTGTTATTTCCCGTTTATTGGCACAAGCATGAAAAATTACAACAACTGAAAGACACAGGCTGAATTCAGGCCTTTGGTTACTAGTGACGAATCTATAGGAATATTTAGAAGGAACATAGGTTCTTCTCCCTCCTCCTTCCCCCATCCTCAAGGCCCCTTAAACCTATAAACTCTAACCATTTTCACAGGTTTTTGCTAATTAATGCCACCACTGTGGAAATGGGAGCAGTTCTGCAAACAAACTCCAATAAATGGGATTTTTATTACTGGTAGAAAAGTCCAGGGAATAATTAGCAGGTCCGTGGAGATCTCTTGATTACAGGCATCTGCATTTGTAATGGCCAGACTCAAAGATCACTGAGGGAAATGGTTTAGGGCTTTCTACCTTAGGGCACATTTATGTTGTCAGTTCTAGCTTTCCAACTCCAGTTGGACAAATGTGGGAAAATATTTTGTGAAATGCTAGACAAATGAACCTGATGTTGACTAATCCAAACTAGGGAAGCTGGCGTTGCTTTGCTAAATACTGTATGGCAGCCAAGATTTGCAAGTGAAATATTTTGATATCTCATTAAGCTTGATTCCACTGAGAGACATGTACACATATGAATGTCCATCTGAGGTGCCCACATTTCATGAGTTCCTAAGGGAAAGAGATAAAACAGATTTTTAAAAAATGACATTTCTTTATAAATAAGTGGGAATGTTCATCCTCATACAGTTAGAGGGGATAATAGATTTAGAAGCAGAAAGGGTCTTCAGGGGCCATTTATTCCAACTTCATTTTACAAATGAGGAAACAGCTTTTATATTCCCAGCACCCAAGCACATGGTAGCTACTTAATATAATAATTGCTGGATAGATTCCAACTGAGGCCTACAGAGGTCAGGTGACTTGCCCAGAGCTTGGACTACAGCCTAGGTCAACTATCCCTCCCCCTCCATAACTATTAGAAAGAATTCTCTAATACCACCATAGCAAGCCTTCCCAGGGTCCATCAGCTACTGGAGCCTTCCCCTCTCAGATTACTTTCCACCTATCTATTCTGTATGTATCTTACATGTACCTCGTTCTTTACATGCATCTTCCCAAATAAAATATGAGTTTCTTGAAGGGAAGGACTCTTTTTAACTTGGCTTTGTACCTCCTGTACTTAGCATAGCGACATATATAGTAAGCACATAATAAATGCTTGTTGACTGACTAAAAGATACTAGAAAATAAAAGAACATGTCTTGGCTGAACAAAAGGAATACTAATAAAGAAAAATAAAGGGAAGATTTAATTGTTCCAAAATGTTAAAAAAAATGAATTGTACGTAAGGGGAATAAGGAAAAAAAATTACGTTGGATGAAGTCTAATAAATGAGAAAGTTTTTTGTTTTTTTTTTAGTATCCCAGCTATGGCAACAATGAAATCCTTTAAATCACTTATGCTTTACATGGGCATATTTTCCCCCCTGTGCTCTAGTTTCTTTTTAAATACCTTTATTTCTATTGTTATGTAATCAGTGAATAAACATTCTTTAATATTAATAATTATTATATAATATTGATAATTAATTTGTCATTAAAATATAGCAGCAAGAGAAAGAAAAATTCCATCTAAAATAACTGTAGACAAAATAAAATACTTGGGCATCTACCTGCCAAGAGTAAAACCAGGAACTATATGAATCCAACCATAAAACACTTTTCACAAAAATAAGATCAGATCTAAACAACTGGAAAAATAGCAATTGCTCATAGGCAGGCTGAGCCAATATAATAAAAATGACAATTCTACCTAGTTTACCTATTCTACCTAAATTTATCTATTCAGTGCCATACCAAACTATCAAAAAATGTTTTATGAAAGTAGAAAAAATAATAACAAAATTCATCTGGAAGAACAAATGATCAAGAATATCAAGAGAATCAATGAAAAAAATGTGAAGGCAGTCTAGCTGTACCAGGTCTCCAACGGTATTATAAAGCAGTAATTATCAAAACACTCTGGTACTCAGTAAGACATAGAGTGATGTATGGTATATGATAAATTCAAAGATCTACACATTTGGAAGAAGAACTCCTTATTTGACAAAACTGCTGGAAAAATGGAAAGCAGTGTGGCAAAAACTCAGAATAGACCAATATCTCATATCACATACCAAGATAAGGTCAAAATGGGTATATGATTTACGCACAGAGGGTGATACATAAGCAAATTAGGAGAGTATTGGAATAGTTATCTAATATAGTTAAGGGAAGAATTTATGACCAAACGAGATACAGAGCATTACAAAATGTAAAATTGATAATTTTGATTATATAAAATTAAAAAGTTTTTGCAAAAACAAAACCAATGCAACCAAAATTATAAGGAAAGCAGAAAACTGGGGGAAAATTTTTGCAACCAGTATCTCTGATAAAGTCCTCATTTCTCAAATATATAATTTATTTATAATTTATAAAAATTTGTATATATGCAAGTCATTCCCCAATTGATAAATTGTCAAAGGATATGAACAGGCAGTTTTCAGACAAAGAAATCAAAGTTGTTTATAGTCATATAAAAATGTTCTAAATCACTATTTATTGGAGAAATGCAAATTAAAACAACTCTGAGCTATTATTTTACACCTGCCAAATTGACTAATATGACAAAATTATGATGAATGTTGGAGGAGATGTGGGAAAACTGGAGCCCTAATGCAGTGTTGGTGGAGTTGTGAACTGATCTAAGCATTCTAGAGAGAATTTTGGAACTGTGCCCAAAGGTCTATAATTCTGCACATACCTTTGGAGTCAGCAATACCACTGCTAGGTCTATATCCCAAAGACATAAAAGGGGGAGGAGGACCTATTTGTAAAAATGTTTTTTATAGTAGCTCTTTTGTGGTAACTAAGAATTGGAAATTGAAAGGATGCTCATTAGTGGAAGAATAGCTAGACAAGCTGTGGTATATGTTTATAATGAAATATTATTAAGCTATAAGAAATGACAAGCAGGATGATTTCAGAAAAGCCTGGAAAGACTTACATGAATTCATGCAAAGTGAAGTGAACAGAACTAGAAGAATGTTATACACAGTAACAGCAATATTACTGAAGAATTGTGAATGACTTGGCTATTTGGAGCAATACAATGATCCAAGAAAATCCCAAAGGACTAATACTGAAGCAAACTATCCACCTCTAGAGAAAAAACTGATAGATGAAAAACAGACTGAAGCAGGCTATTTTTCACTTTCTTTCTTCCTTTCATTCTTTTTCTTTTATTGAGTTTTCTTGCTCAAAATGACCGTTGTTTTACATTATTGCATATGTATTACCTATATCTGATTGCTTACTGTGTCAGGGAGAGGGAAAGGTAGGGAGGGAGAAAGGGAAGGAGAGATAGAATTTGGAACTCAATCTTAAAAAAAAATGTAAAAAATTGTTTTAACATGTAATTGGGGGAAATAAATATATATTTTTAAAACATGATATCAACAGAATTAATAATAATAAGTAACATTTATATAGTACTTATGTTCCAGGAACTACACAAAGTACTATACAAATATTATCTCATTTGGTCCTCACAACAACTGTGGGAGGTAGGTGCTATTATTAATTTTCATGTAAGGAAACTAAGACAAACTGAGGTTAAATGATGTGTCCAAGGTCACACAGTAAGTGTCTGAAGCTGGATTTGAACTCAAATCTTCCTGACTTGAGGCAAGGCACTCTATCGACTGCACCACTTAGATGCCCAATATTAATATAAAGGTGGTATGGTTACAGTGGGTAGATGCCCTATCTGGAGCCAGGAAGACATAGGTTGAGATCTTCCTTCTGACCCTAGCTATGTGATCATGCCAAGTCCTTTAATCGGCCTGAGTTTCGGACAACTTTCTAAAACTTAAAGTACTGAATTAATAGCCAATATTTACATAGTACTACACTTGCTACTTCATTTGATCCTTGTAACAATCCTGTGAAGTAGGTGTGGAAACAGCCTAAATTATTTGCCCAGGGTCACACAGCTAGCAACTGTCTGAAGTCTAATACTCCTAAATTAATTCAGGTCTCCTTGAGTAGAGCCCAGCACTATATCCACTATCCACTGATGTGGAAGGAGATCACAATTGAAATTATAGTACTTGGATATGTTATCCCTTCCACATCATGACTTTCCTATCTTCAAGGCCACATGTAAACCTCTAGGTCCTCAAGTGTGGTCCCAAATACCAAGTTTGGATTTGGTCAAAGGGCCACATTTGAGGACCCAGAGGGCCACATGTGGCTTCGAGGCTACAAGTTCCTCACCCTTGCACATAACTCCTGTGATATGGAATGGATAAATGTAATCACTTTTGATTATCATAGGAATGAAGGGGAGCTATGGGCTACCACAGTGTGGTGGACAGAGCTCTGGATTGGGAGCTGGATATCCTGGTTTGAATCCAAACTCTACTACTAACTGTGTGACTATCAAGGCTTTTCACCTTTGGCAGACTCAATTGACCTACCTATAAAAGAAGGGGGAGGTGGAGTTGAACTAGATGATCTCTAAGATTGCTTCTAGTTTTTTTTTTTAAATCCAAAACAATATATAGTAAAAAATATAAATGCATCATCTGATTCCTATCTCCTCAAAACAGTTTTTATTCTAATATTTAATATTTAAGTGTATATTAAAAATTTGTTCAATTTGAGAATATTTCACTGAATGGATGGGGGTAAAGGGAAGGCTAGTATGAAAGTGAGTTTGTCTTTCCTGGAAAGTTTTCTTTATGGAGTGTCCAAAGTAGAATGTATATTCTTGTATATGTATAGTTTTATCTCTTAAATGAACACCAACTAATATTTATATAAGAAAAGAACAACGAGCAAATTAATGAGTTATTGCTATATAGAACTTTTTTTAGACTGGGTAAGATTACTGATCAGTACTTTGTTTATGAAAGTATTTTCTGATGCTGTATCATCCTAATGATTTACTTTAATTTCATAAATAATTTCACATAAATAATTATGTGAAAGTGCTGTATTTAATTTACTTTAATTTCATAAATAATTTTACATAAATAATTATGTGAAAGTGCTTTACTTTACTTTAATTTCATAAATAATTTCACATAAATAATTAGGTGAAAGTGCTGTATTCTAGTGATACAAAGTCTCTGTCTTCACCATCTTTCCATTTGCTCAGAATCATCCTTTGCTATTCATATACTTGAAAAACAATTAATCTTGATAGTAGAAATGTGAACAGACCCCTATTTCATTAATGTGATAATTTATCTTCACTACCTCAGTTAATAATTAATGTTTGGCCTCCAGTTGTGATGTATAGGTTGACACTTTGAATTAATCTTATCTTTTCTTTTAGGTAAAAAACTGAATTTGTATAAGCAATTCAATTCTTTAAAAAGTATAAGATAAATATTTGAAATGATCATTTTGTATCTTTGAGGTTAGAATGAACTTTTACTATTATACATTCCTTCACTGAATCATTTTTCTATCTAAGTAATAAATGTCATGAGAAAGCTGTTACATACATATGATATACACATATATCATATTATGGTATTATAATACATTATATATTTAGTATATATACAAATTATATACATATAAGCATACATATATATTATACATATATTTGATATTATATATTCCATATCTGTTTACAGATATGAAATATATATTCATAATTCAGCATATGGGAAATGTATTTGATAGGTGTAATTACATGCATGTAATTCATATGATGATTTAATATTATATACATTTCATACCTACATGTAGATATGAAATGTATATAATCATATCTATCATATTATATATATAACATGTATATACATAAATCAATGTATGGGAAATGTATTTGACAGGTATGATTATATACATGTGAGAATATATGAATATATACATCTATGATACTATATACATTCCATATTTCTCTCTATATAATATATACATAAATGTAAATCAATGTGTGGGAAATATATTTGATAAATGTGATTATTTCAAGTGACTTTGATTCAAGGGTATGTTGGAACCAGTTCAGGGGAGTCAATTATTAAATTTTCAGTATGAACTTTTATAGCTCAGGTTAAAAACCAAGAACTGATTTATTATTTTGTTGATTGTCTAGATTTAAGAAAATGGTGGATAAAGTGTTAATAATGCAGATTAAACTCAAAAGTATGTCCTGGATGCAGGGGAAGTAGTTGTTAACAACCAGTAGTTGTTAAACATTTCCCAGCATATCCCTGCCTGGATTGGTAGGGATAGTCTGTAGCATGATGGATTAGGAGTCAATGTCGGGTCCTAATTGGTTCTGTGACCTTGGGCAAATCATTTATCCTTTCTGATTGCCAGTTTCTTCATCTGTAAAACAAAGTAGATTGGAAATTATCTCTATTCTTGCTCTTAAATGATCTTTTCAAGGTTCTCAAAACACAGAGAACTCCTATAATAATACTCCAAGCACATCAAAAACACTTTTCAAGGAATATGACAGTCTCCAACTGATTGCACTGGCACACTGAAACTGAGTCCCAACTGAGATATTGTCTTAAGACAGACTCACTTTTCCGGTTTATTGATCCCCTTTTTGGTAGCCAAGCACAGACACAGTGTCCAAGATGCTCAGATGATGGTGGGATGGGGTGGGGAGCACTACAGTTGCCCTCTAGATTGCAACCCCATTTGGGACAACTCTGGAAGACACAAAGATGTTCAATTTATTTAGACCCTTTCCTTTTTCACTAGTAAGGCAATTCTGCCCAAAGGCAACAGGGTTGGAACTAGCCATATATACACTGCAGATAATATCTGCCGTTCCTCTTCTTAAATATTCTAGCTAAATAATGTCCCTGTCCTATGCAATTGCACAGAGGTAAACCAAAATGGTTAGGAATATTGAGAACTCCCTAGCTGGGTGCTTCCCACCTCATTCACAGGAACTGATTGCCCCAGTGTGGCCCTTTCTCATTTTCCTATCACAAAATATATCCTTGCCTGATCTATTTGCTTTAAGTGCTGATTAACACAAGTCAAGGAAAGCCAAAAAATATTCCATTTCCCTTTAAAGATAGTTGGTGATCCTGTAGTAGGTTAAGGGGAGGAGATGATGAGCCTACCATAGCTCACAGCACTGGAGATGGCCCCTGGAATGTGAATAGGTCACTCTTGCTGTGATACCAGCCTAGAGGAAACAGCAGCTTATAAATTCCGTGGATGGTTTGGGGTAAAACTACTTCGGATGTAGTCTTCAAGTAGTGCAGTTTCTCTTCTTTCATGCCCCAAAGGTTTATGTTAATTGGTTCCTTGCCCCACTTGGAAGCCAATTCTGTCCTAAGACAATGGGGCTTCCAACTAGTCTAAGCAATAGTACATCCTTCCCCATAAACATCCCACTTAAATGCTATTTTCATATACTGGAATGTTGAGATTGTTACAGTTGTAACTGGTGTCCTCTAGTTTTAATGCTGTAAATTGACTTTCAGAATGCAAACGTATTCTGGAAAGGGTAGAGGCATAAATCCAACCTCAAATCTGATAACAGTCATTTATTGGCCAGGTCTTCTTCAACAACACACAACCTCTCTCAGACTCAGTTTCTACCTCTGTAAGATGAGGATAATATCTTCTATATTTACCTTTTAAGGTTGCTGTGAGGATCAGATGAGATAAACTACTATAACGTTATAAAGTTGTAAACACTAGCCAGCTATATAATTTTCAGATATTATTTTATTATTAGTCATCAGACATTAATAATATAAATACAACTAATTGATTATATTAGGCACTTGAGGGAAGTGGGACAAAAGACAGGTATGTTTTGATTGAGGGGGAGGAGAAAACACAGGGTATCCGTTATTGTTCACGTTGGTGACCTACAGAGCCCTAGACAACTAGGGGACAATAAGACGCTACCATGAACCTTTGGGGAACGGAGGTGGTGGAGACAAAAATAAATGATATCAGAGCTTATAAATGGACAGAAAGGCACTGAAAATAATCAATGCCTATTTAGAATCATAGCATGTCAGAGCTAGAACAGACCTTATGGATCATGTATCCAGTGCCCTCATTTTGCAGAAGAGGAAATGTGGATTGAGGGGAGTCAAACTACCTTCTCATGGTCACGTAACTAGTAAGAGGCAGACTGGAGATCAAAGACGCATTCTGACTCTTGTAGCTCAAGGCTCAATATTGCAGAAGAAGCTATAATGAGGAGAGAGGAAAGACAGGAAGGACACTGGCAGAAACAATGATGAAACCTGGCATAAGAGACTTTGAATGTAGTGGAGAGACCTGTAGACCTCTAAATTGTAGAGTCTCCAAATGGGAGACTTGCTTAGTAAAACAGAATTCTGGAAGCACAGTGTCAGAGATGGAAAGAACCACACAGACCATCTGGTCTAACTCATTCTTGAATGAGTCCCCTCTACCACACACCTGAAAAGTATCATCCAGGCTTTGCTTCAAGACCTCCAGTTACAGGAGTCTACCATCTCAAGGCAGTCCATTCCATAGGCAACTTCCAGTCATTACTCCTAGGTGAGCTCTCTGGAGCCAAGCAAAACAAATCTAATCTCTTTTCAAATATTCCAATAGTTATCACATCTTCCCTACAGCTTTTCTTCAGGCTAAACATGCTCCATTCCTTGAACCAAGCCTCCTCATGTGACATGATTTTGAGTACCTTCACCATCCTGGTTGGCTTCCTCTGGAGGATTTGAGGTTTATCTATGTTATTTCTAAAATATGGCTTCTGGAATTGAACGTTATACTCCAGATATGGTCTGACCAGATCAGACAACTATTTCCTCTCTTTGCCTGATACTATGTAGTTCAAGATTGTTGTTGTCGAATCATTTCCCTCATGTATGACTTTTTGGGATCCCATCTGAGGTTTTCTTGGACAAGTTACTTCAGTGGTTTGCCATTTCCTTCTCCAGCTAATTTTGCAAATGAGGAACTGAGGTACATAGGGGTAAGTGACTTGCCCAGGGTCACACAACTGATAACTGCTGGAGGCTGGATTTGAACTCATGAAGAGTAGTTTTCCTGATTCCAAGCCCAGTGTTCTATCCACTGTGCCACCTAGCTACGTAGCCCAAGATTACTTTAGTTTTTTGGGGGTTTTTTTGGCTAATCACATTGTTTATTTCTGTTGATCTTACATCCTCCAAAACCTTCAGTCTTTTTCAGCTTAACTGTTGGCCAAGGCCCCCAGTCCTCTCAAGTGGGTTTTTTTTTTTAACTCATATTAGCAACATTCGTCTCTATTTAATTTCATCTTAATAGAGCCAGTCTATTGTCCTAGCCTGTCAGGATCTTTTTGGATCTTGACTCAGTTGTCTAGTTGATTTACTAACCCTCCTAGTTTTGAGTCATGCAAACCTTTGATAAACATCTATCAAGGTCTTCATTTGATTCACTAATAAATATGTTAAACTTCACAGGGACAAGTCACTTCACTGGGAACCTCCTTACAAGCTGTCATCGTTAAGGACTACTGCTTTTGAATCAGTCTTAAAGCCCACTAACTGTACCTCATTATACATTTCACTTTCCTTCTGACATTTCTTGGAAACAGGTGAAGGTTTTTAAAAAACAAATCAAAACAAGAAACAAAAAATTGAAGAAGCTATTTTAAAAAAGGTATTTGATCCATCAGGAATAAGGAAGATATAATTGTGAAATGAGAAGTCAGAATCTGAAAATATTTCAAAGGAATTGCTAAAGTCAGAAAATTTCAAATGTTTTGATAAGTTTATTATAATTTGGATGAATGTAGTAGTATTTATATTCATAGTCACAAAAACTGATGTCTATATATATCTATGCATTCATTCATTCATTGGGGTAGAGTGAAGTAGAGTTGGAAAGCTGAAGATCGCTATATTTCTTGAATTAAGTAGCTCAATCCTATTTCAGGTAAACCTTTCATTTAGGCAACAGAATAAATACCTGTAAATAAGGTATTTAAATCTCAATGGGTTGCCTATTTTCTAATGACTTTTGTTCAGAAGGCCCTGAAGGGTTAATTAGGTGCAAAGACCTTATCTTTTGCCTTCCTACATTAAAGACTCCAGTCTCTGCAGGAACTGAAGTCACTGAGAAACAGAATATAAACTGCTTCTAAATGATCAGAAATCTACCAAGCTTTTCCAGTTGACTATATGCCTTCAAGCAATAGAAATTTAAAAGTCCTGAGATTATAGAACCATAAAAATACACATTTACATGTGGTCACATGCAAGATTTAGTGCAAACCACAAAAGGAATGCTTTACATAAGTACCAAAATACAAATTCAGTTAATGACACAGCAGCGCCAGGTGGAACACAAGGAAAACATGTAAACCTTTGGCTATTATGAGTTGCTGGATCCTGCCTTCTGGAGTTCACTGAGGATCCCTGGCTAGCTACAGGCCCATTCTATTCCAGGGTTTAGCTTCTGTAGAAATGCAACTAGGAAAGCAGTTTTCCCTTAGTGGAAAGATTATGGATGACTTTGAATTTTCAAGGTCAAAAAAAGTCTATAAATTAACAGGTATTTTTTGAATGAGCCACATAGCTTACACATGCCGTTGAAGAGAGATTTAGTTGTCTTTTGAGGGCAAATTCAGTTTGTACTTGCTGGTGAAATGGAATTAATGTATACAGTTATTTAGATGATCTTCTCCCTATGAAGAATGGGAAATGCTTTTAGACAATGGAAACCAATTAGGAGAAGATGTATAGTATTTTGAAAGAATAAATATCATTATTTATTGTGAAAAAGTTATCTATTGCAGTGCTCTTCATTCAGACCCTGGCAGTCAATACAGCATTGAGATATTTCATCTGAGGCAAAGGAGTAGCATGGATGTCTTGAGAAAACAAGGGATGTCAAACAAAGGGTTCTGTTCCCTCTCAATGGCACACTGAGGGATGTCTTAGTGCTTATCTATTCCAACTCTCCTCCCTCCCCATTTTACAGATGAGAAGAACAGGGCGCATTTTTTCTGAGTCTTACTTAAGCTCTTATCTGTAGTATCAGGTCTGCAATTCAAAGCCACGTCCTCAGTCTACAAAGATATATAGCACTTCAAGGTTTTGCAGAACACTTTACATTACTTCATTAGGTCCACACAACAGTTATTTGAGGTAGGTACTGTGGTGATTTTTATCCCTTTTTGA
Source organism: Potorous gilbertii (assembly GCA_028658325.1). Classification (NCBI taxonomy): domain Eukaryota; kingdom Metazoa; phylum Chordata; class Mammalia; order Diprotodontia; family Potoroidae; genus Potorous; species Potorous gilbertii. The sequence goes on along the minus strand of CM053769.1, from coordinate 227,159,335 downwards.
CAGACAGGAAAATTGAGACTTTGGGAGATTGCAAGAATTGCCCATGGTCACACAGGCGTGTGTCAGAGGTGAGCTGATAGTCAATGTCAACTTCAAGCCCAGTACTCTTGCCACTATACCAATTATGTAATTCATATCTCTTTAAAACTCATTGTTTTTTCTTAATAAGACATTTGGTTCTTTTGGCCAGGAATTTATATGAACTTCTCCCCCACCCCCCAACAAAACTAAATTGAAAGTAAAGAAATTTTTATTTCCGTACCTCTCCCTTTCTCCTTGTGTTCAGGGTTTTGAGTTTGTAGTCAATGAGTAATGAATCAAATAATGGGGCCCTAAGAGGATGTTAATTTGTAATCTTAATTCTATCCAGTTTACAGAAATGAATGTGTATCAATAACTTCAAATCTTCATTAAGAACAGTGCTCTTAATTTATAGAAATCATATTTGAAAGATTTACATATTTTTTGAACTAGAAATTTCCATTAAAAGTGCTCAAAAAGACATCCTGGTTATAGATTTGTCATCAGTCAGAGTACCTCCTCTGACATATACAGTTTTCTTGGGCTTTGATAGGTGACATGATGCTTTGCCTTGTTTAGAATTAGGTACTCATATTATTTGCAGGCCATTTCTAGAACATACTGTTATGCTATTGTCACAGACGTCCCTTCTTCACTTTCTAATTTCTTTTCATATTATCTTCCTCCATTAGAATGTAAACTTGGTGTAGGTAGGGACTGTCTTACTTGCTTAATTTTATCCCTATTGCTTAGAATAGTGCCTGGAATGTAAGTGCTGAATAAATACTTTCATCAACATCACCATTGTTACTACCACCACTTACCACCACCACCACCACCACCACTACCACCACCACCACCACCACCACCACCATCATCATCATCATTACCATCTCACTTGTCAAATCTGACCCTCAGGTTTCTCAGCTGTTAAATCAGGGAAATGGACTAAATGACCTCCAATTCTGTTCTAGCTCAAAAATTTATGATTAATTTCAGATCTTGGGAATTCTTGGCTGGGAGGAAAATCCCTTCCCATAGCAGTGTTCTTAGCAGAGACATGACATAACCTAATGAATAAACAAGGAAAGTGTGAAGAATAGTTCAGAGGACAATGAAAGTAAAGACAAGTGTAACTTTGTTCAAGTCACTCTTTGTTTGGATCTTAGTTTCTTCAACTATAAAACGAGGGGGTTAGATTTCAATCTCTTAGGTGTTTTCCAACTCTGACTGTGAAGACTTGTTAAGAGACTGTTGTCATATTCCAGGCATGTGGTAAGGAGGACTTGGTAATGAGGGTGGTGGAAAGGCAGATAAAGATGAGGGTATATGCATATGAGGCTTGTGACTGATAAGCTATGAGAAGTGAGGGAATGGATGAAGTAAAGTTGTCATCAGGATTTCAAAGATGTAAGATGTAAATGAATGATGGCACCTTAGAAAGAATGGAGGTAAAAGGAAAGGCAGGTTGAAGAAGAAAGATAATAAGCTTGGTTCTAGACATGTTGAATCAAAGTTGCCAATGGGACGTTGAAGTAGGGAGATCCCATAGGTGATTGGAAATGTGGGTCTGGAACTTGGGAGAAAGACCAGAGTAAGAGATTTAGATTTGGAAGTCATCTAGGTAGAGGTTATTGGAGCTAGAAAGAATAATATTGCCAAGGGAGAGAGTTTGGAGAGGGAAAATCCAGGACAGAACCTTGGGGAAAAGCCTCAGAAAGTGATGAGGAAGAAAGAAAATAAAGGGAAAGAGACAGGATTTGAGAATTAGGGTAATTTGGAGAATGTAGTATCTCAGAAATTAAGGGAGGGATGAATATTCAGAAGCAGGGTCAGGGTTAGTACTCTCAAATACTACAGAGGGATCAAGACTGGTGCTGCAAGGATTAAGTTTCGCTTTTCACAATCTGTTAGAGTTACCTCCCAGGGAATCTCCAGGAAATGTGGAGAAACATAAATGAACCCAGTTGCTTCAATGGTATGGTCTGTTTCCCCTTCTTGAGGTCTTTCTTCCCCACTGTGGTGTACCTATCTCCTTCCTACCCCTTTTCCCCCAATTCCCACCCATAGTATTTTCATGCTCTGTTTGTCTTTTTCCCAATTAAAATGCTTTCAGGAAAAAAAAATCCGATAAACTAATTTCCACTAAGATGTAAATGGTTGATAAGGCTTAATGTGTTACTCTCTCCAGGGGGTATTTACATTCTAAAAGGGGGGAAAAGCCTATTTGGCTTACAGTTTAGGAATGAAGCTCTAATCGTAGGTACCAATAAACAGGTGAATATTTGACAAGGTACTGGTTAACTTTTCAGAACTTAGACTTCTACCTGCTCTACCTTCTGGGCCAGGCTGACCCAGGGTTGTCCCTCTGCCCCTTCTGAACTTCCATTCTGCTAGTTTCATTACTATTTGTGTGACCTTGGTTAAGCCATGACCTCTGTAGGTCTGGAAAGCAAGAGGGTTGGAGGCAGCACAGTAGAGTGGAACAAGTATCCTCTCAAGAATCAGAGGATGCAAGTTCAAATCCTACCACTGACAAATACACATATATAGCTTGTGGATAAACCTTTTAAGCTCCCTGGACTTCAGTTTCCTTATCTGTAAAATGAGAGGACTGGCCTTAATTGGTTTCTTTCACCTCTAGATCCATGATGAAATGATTCCTAGTTTTCCATAGCTCCAAACCCTAAAGTATACACTCATATATTTAACTGTCTTTGCCCTCTTGGAGTTATATTTGATCTCAGAGACAAGTTCTTTCATGTTTTTCTTCTCCCTGATTGGGAATGTGTCAGAAGAAGGATTTGAACACAGTTATCCCCAAGGCTGGCCCTTTATTGACATAACCAGACTGGTTCAAATGGAATGTAAAAAGGTCCCATGGGAGTTGGAGGAAGAGAAGGAGAGAGAGAGGGAGGGAGGGAGAGAGAGAGAAAGAGAGGAAACTGAGTCAGAAAGAAAAAAGTAACTTTGAAGTGAAAATGTTAATGTAGCACTTTTACATATATCAAGAGCTTTCCTTATCAACTTACAAATGGCTCTGATAGGTTAAATGATTTGCCCTTATTGACACAACTGCTAAGGATCAAGATCTGTGATTTGAACCCAGGTCTCCATTTTCCATGTGCTGCTTTGTGCTGAACTGGTTTAGATGCAATCTATTGGAAGTCTAGCTTGTGCATCAAGCTGATACCCTCATTTGTTAAAAACTATATAGGGGAAAGGGCATTGACTTTGGGTTTAGGATACCTGGGTTCAAATTTTATCCCTAACCTCCACCATCTGTCTGAACTTAGGCAAGTCCCTGGGATCTTGACTTTCTCATTTGTAAGATGAAGGAGTTGGGTTGGATAGCCTCTGAAGTGCCTTCTCATTCTAAAAATCTATGATCCTATTAAGTCCTACCATGTACCATGTACATGCTAAGTTTACAAAGACAGAAATAAAAGAGTCCCTGTTCTCAAGGAATTGACATTCTGTTCGGTAATGGTGATGGCAATAATGTTTCCTAGTGTCCAATAACAGCAAAATTATTCCTTTCCATGTGTTTTCATGTGTCTTCCTGATATTTCCTTTACCCACTTTGTGGTTGCTCTTCTCTCATTCTAGCAATCAAATGTCATATTTATATGTGATGGGACAGAAATGGTAGACAGAGTTCAGTTAATCATCTCTGTCAATTTCAAAGAGTCCCTCAGTTTAATTTTTGCATGAAGAGATGGCTCTGCTTATCCAACAGCAGAGGTGGCATTTACTTGGAGATGATTTTTTCCCTTAGTGGTGATGATGGATTTGCATTGATTCATCTTCTTTCTGTTGCTTGGTCATCCTTTTAACCAACAGCACATGTTGAAGCTGGCTTGGTCTGAGGGGTGTGGTCTTTTGGCCATGAAAAGCTAACTGGCCCATATGGGAATTGAACTGATGACCCTGGATTCATTAGCAAAGTGCTGTTACTTTTAAAGGAGCTATTTGGCCAGAGCCAGTTGTCTTGGCTTAAAGTACTGGGCTACTACCAACCTCCCAAGATTGTTGTGAAGTTCAAATGAAAATGGAGGACTGGAGGATTGAGAGCTAATGGGGATCTTAGACAGCAACTTGAAGGTCCAGAGAAATGAAGGGACCTACAGAGGTTGCAATTAACCAAGCCAGGTAATGGATGTGAAAGTACCATGTAAATGTAGACTATGGGGGCAACCGGGTGGCACAGTGCATAAAACTCTAGACGTAGTCAGGAACACTTGGATTTGAATCCTACCTCAGACACTTACTAGCTATGTGACTCTGGGCAAGTCATTTAACCTGGGTCTGCTTCAGGGTCTTCATATGTAGAATGAGAATCATAACAGCCTCTCCTCATAGGGGTCTTGCAAGATCGAATGGCATAATGTACCTAAAGCATCTTGCAAATCTGTGAGTGCTATTTATAAAAAGAAAATCATAAAAGTTGACTTTTTAATTTCCTCCCAAATACTTTAGTTTCCCTTTAAGGTAAAATAGATCTCTCTTTTCTCTTTTTCTCTTTTCCTATCTTCTTCTTCATCCTCCTCCTTTTCCTTCTTTTTCTCTGTCTCTCTCTATCTCTGTCTCTGTCTGTCTCTCTCTGTCTCTGTCTGTCTGTCTGTCTCTCTCTCTCTCTGTCTCTCTCTCTCTCCCCCCTCCCTCCCAAAGTATCATTCTCCTTGCTGAGGTGAATATGGTGTAAAACAATTTTGGAATGAAGTGGGCAGAAAGCTCCGGAAAACAACAGGAAAATCTCAGGAGTCCCCATGATTTTGGTCTCTGACTGGAGGAGTTGTTATGCTTTGTGGTAATTAAATATTGTATAAATAATCATGACTTCCATGGAGTGGGAGGTCCAGTTCCTTCACTTTAAATACTCATTTTACTTATTTTATAATGTTTATCAGTAAAACCACAAAAATACACATTCCTTTTGGTAGATGATTTCCCAGGAGTATAATACAGAAAGAATCCCTGAGATGGATGCAAAGTTGTCAATATCCGCTTTCATCCCCACTGAAAAGACAATATTAAAAAGTCCAGGAACTGGCCAAAAGAAATGTCTCTTAGATCAGGGCAGCAGGATCTGGCATTATGTCATTGTAACCAAGACTGATGTACTGTGTGGTGTTTCAAAGAATAAAACTTGGTTACCTGATAGAGAAGGAATTTATTTCTGTGCTTCATTTGATTTTAAATTTTATTGGAAAACAATTTTACTGAGAGTCTAATGAAATTAAATCTTTTTCCTTACCAAGCAAAATTTGTTTGTTTTTTTGATTCCTTTTTAGAAATTATAAAACTTCCTTTACAATTCTCTGGAACATAAGTGTATTTGTGTGTGTGTGTGTGCGCACATACTTGTGTATGTGCAAACATATAAAAGCAAATGAGAAGGGATATGTGTCTTTGACCCAGGATCATAAACCAAATGCAAAAAAAAAAATTGCATCATTTCCTTCTCTTGTTCAATGACTCACAGGCGTGGTGACCATTTAGTTCTTCTTGGCTTCAAAATTTACAACAGTCTTGTTAAATGCTTTTTAGGAGGAAAAGAAGTCTATTGATTCCATGTCCAACCTTTTGATTTTTAAGATTGCATGGGATAGAGGAAATCTCCCCATGTGGTTGGTGGTTAGTAGATAAGATTTTGTGGTTGTCTATTTTGGAATCAGTCATTATTTTCTCAATTCCTGACTAACTATCTTATGGATTACATTTTATGGCACAAGACCACCTATTACCCCACTGCCTAACAAGGGCATTGGTTATGGAAAAAGTCAAGCTTGGAAGCAGGGTCCTACTTTACAGGGATAGACCTTATCAATGTTGAGGACTTGTTGGAGGTCTCTATCATGACTCACTGGAGGGAATCCATTAGAATTTTTTAAATGGATGGTTTCCAGATTTGAAGGGGAATATAACTACCACCTAATGCAATCCCATCATTTAAGAGTTGTGGACGCTATAGTCAAGAGAAGTGGAGAGATCTGCCCAGGATCTTGTAGGCATGTAGTGGCAGAGCCAGGACTAGAGTTTAGGTCTCATAGAATCTTGGAGTTAGAAAAAACTTCAAAGTCATCTGACCCAACCTTCCATCTCACACAGATTGTTAGCAACAACACTCGTGACAGGCAGTTCTTCAGTCTCTCTTTAAATCATTCTGCTGATGGAGCACTTACTATCAGATGAAGATCTCAACTCCATTTCTGGACAGTTCTAAATATTAGTAAGTTATTCCTTATATTGAGTCAAAACCTATCTCCCTATAGCCTCTATCTCTTAGTCTTAGATGTGACCTCTCAAGTCTAACTGAGCAAGTTATATCACTCTTTAAAATGATACATTTTTAAGTTTTCTCCAAGCTAAACATTTTCAAGTCTTTCAATGATTCCTAAAATGACATGGTTTTGACCCCCCTCAAGTTCTGGTCACTCTCTGATAGATCAACTTCTCTTTGTCAATATTCCCCTGAAAATACCGGCTCCCCAAATTAGACATGGTACTTCTGATGTACTCTTGCTCCAAACATACCTTAAAGTGTCTTTTGTATTGTCTTCATCATCTTGCTAAGATATATGTATCAACCAGACTTTAACAGGAGGATGAAAAGTTCATTGAATTGACTTTGGGAAGTCACATAATATTTTTAATGACCCCAAGAGTGTCCTTGAAACACAAGGCCACACACACATATGTGCATATATACACATACATATGTATATGTACACATATTCGTATATATATAATATTCTTCTTGTGATGCTGTGTGAAATGAATCATGGAAGATCACAGTCTCCAAAGGGCAATGGAGAAGAATATGATGGATGTGAGTAGGCTGAATGCAACACATCACCAGCCAAGAATGGGGCAAGAAAAGCATCATAAAGGAGGAGATGTAGTATAGTTGAAAAAGCATTGGATTTTCAGTCCTAGGATTTGGGTTTGTCTTGATTTTGCCCTTTGGGATGGTCACTGAATCTTTCTGGCCTTGGTGTTTCTGGGTCAGCCATGCAGTGGACAACCTGCATGCTCCATTGTAATTCACATAATATCAAGGGAACTAGGGGATAATACCTTACATGTTAGGAGGACCTACAAAAGTACATAGAGAAGGGAAGGAAATAAACATTTACTATATGCTTACTATGTACCAGGCCCTGTGCTAATCACTTTATAAATATTATCTCATTGGATCCTCACAAAAATTCTATGAATTAGGGGCTATTGTTATCCCCATTTTACAGTTGAGGAAGCTCAGACAGAGTTTAAATGACTTGCCCAGAGTCTCATAGTCAGTAAGTATTTAAGGTTGGATTTGAACTTAGTTCTTCCTGATTCTTGGTCAAGTGCCTTGTCCACTGAGCCACCTAGCTGCCAAATTTATGTTATAGGTAAGAGTCAACAGAGAAGAGAGGACATAGATGGTTTGCATCACTGGAACGAGTAACTAGATTAGTGAGATGACAGAGTCAGCTCATACTGGCTCCAGGGAGCCTGCTGTTAAATTTTTAACACAAGCAGGCATTTTATACCTCAGGAATCAGCAAATGCTATAAATGAGGGTTGGAATTATCACTTTCATTGATTGTCTAGACTTAAGAAAATGATGGAGAGAATTCTACTATTTGATAAACCCAAGGATCCCAGTTTCTGGGATAAGAAGTCACTGTTTGACATAAACTGCTGGGAAAACTGGATAACAGTGTGGTGGAAACTGGGCATAGACCAATGCCTGACACTATACACAAGAATAAAGCCTAAGTGGATACATGATTTAGTTATAAAAACTGATACTATAAACAAATTAGGGGAGCAAGGAATAGTGTATTTGTCAGATTTATGGAGAAATTTATGACCAAACAAGAGATAGAGAACATTATGAAGTGCAAAATGGATAATTTTGATTGCATTAAATTGAAAAGTTTTGCACAAACAAACCCAATGCAACCAAGATTAGGAGGGAAGCAGAAAACTGGGAAAGAATTTTTGCAACTAGTGTCTGTGATAAAGGCCTCATTTCTAAAATATATAGAGAACTGGGTCCAA
>CM053769.1:227100801-227151162 GCA_028658325.1 Potorous gilbertii | reverse complement strand
TTGCCCCAGCAATATTGCTTCTAGGACTGTATCCCAAAGAAAACGTAAAAATGGGAAAGGGTCCCACGTGTACACAAATATCTATAGCAGCTCTCTTTGTGGTGGGCAAGAACTGGAAACCAAAGGGATGCCCATCAACTGGAGAATGACTGAACAAGTTGTGGGTATGTGAATGTAATAGAATACTATTGTACTATAAGAAATGATGATCAGGAAGACTTTAGAGAAGCCTGGAAGGGCTTATATGAACTGATGCTGAGTGAAAGGAGCAGAACCAGGAGATCATTGTACACAGTAACAACCACAGTGTGCAAGGAATTTTTCTAGTAGACTTAGCCCTTCATAGCAATTTAAGGACCTGAAACATTCCCAAAGGTCTCAAGGCAAAATGCCTTCCACATCCAGAGAAAGAACTATGGAATTGAAAGGTAGAATAAAGGAAAATATTTGCTCTTGAGTTATGTTTTGTTTTGTTTGGATTTCTCTCATGGTTTCTCTCATTCATTTTAATTCTTTCATCCAACATGACTGACATGAAAATGTGTTTAGTAAGAATGTATGTGTAGAACCCATAAAAGGCTGCATGCCATTTTGAGGAGAGGGGATGGAGGGAGAGAAATCTAAGACTTGTGGAAGTGATGGCAGAAAACTGAAAACAAATAAGTGAGTAACAATAATGAAGAAAATGATGGAGGAAATATTAATCTTGCAGATTAGATTTAAAAGGGTATAATAATGTCCGTATTTCCTCCCCAGAGAGCTGGTTGTTAAACATTTACCAGGACAGCCCTGGTTTTAACCTTCCTAACAACGTTTAGATGCATCCTTATCGCTCCTTTGTATTCACCCTCTGCTGTGCATCCCTACTTTCATATTTTATATCTGTTCATTTGAACAGGAGCTTATTAGAGAATTTCGTGGACAGATAAACTGGTCTCTTTGGATAACTCACCATTTCTTTTTCATTAGACTCTTTGCGATTGAATCATTAGAATGCTTTATCTATTAGTTTGTGCTTTTCCCAAAGCTCACTGCAGTAAGTTTTGGTACTTCCCAAAGAATTTTGTGAGTCTCTATAAACTAGATTTAAATCCTGGCCATACTGAGAGAAACGGAGGTAGCTGCCGCCTTTTAAACAGGTGGTGTTCCCAAAGTTTGTAAGTCACTCATCTGGAACTTGGAATGCATTTTCCCATAGAAACAGAGTCATAAATGGTGATTAGGTTCCCAGGCTAGCCTATATGACCCATAAAGTTGACCAACCCTAGAGTAATAACAGTAACTATGAACTATTAGCTCCCCTAATCCCTGCTAGGCTCTAAGCCTGGAGCCCTGATTAATCTTGAGCTACAAAAAGGAGGAAGAAAAGAAGGTTGGAGAGGAGGTACAAGGGCAGTTTCAAAAGCAGGTTTTAAGGAAGGTCTGGGAGGAGGGCAGAGAAAGTAGAGATTTCAGAATTCTCAATTCTGGAGATCTGGAGAGGGGTGGGGAGGGTGCTGCTTTAGACAGCATTTGTTTGTACAGGTTGTGTACAAATGGGGAATGCTTGTGTCAGATGATTGTGTTCTTAGGAAGTAACATGACTCTGTGTGTGCCTTAGTGCTCATATGTGTCCCCTGGGTAGGTATGTGTTCAGTGATACTAGTTTAAGAAGACCTCAGAAAGGGGATATTTTTGACATTTGATTTTTAATATTAGTGATCTCTGAGGTAGTATATAAGTTGCCCTGGTTTTGAAGACTGGGTTATTGTCCAAAGCTAGAGTGCAATGAATACAACTCCTTAGAACTCCAACATTTTTTTGGTTGTATCAATAGCCTCTGGCAGGGGAGTAGTTAAACTTACTGCCTAGGCAATCCAATTATTTTGTTTGCACTTTGCCAATTAGTCAAGGAAAAATGTATTCTACATTCTATCAACTGTACTTGTATTGTTTTTCATGTTCAGACAAATGTTCTTCAAAAGGAGGTAGTTATTAAGGAGGAGCCTTGTTTTAGGAAATGTCAGGCCATCCAGGTTAGATTTATTGGAGCTCAGGCAGGTGCCAAGGATTTCAAAAAGTGTTTGTATACATTCCCCTCCCCCCTCCCCTTGACTGATTATTCTAGATCCCAGACATGAGGATTTGAAATATGTAAGGAGAATAAGTGACAGAAATAATGGCGTTCTGAAAGGCCCAAAGATAGTTAATGGAGAATGTATTTATATCATTTTGGAAGTATTTGGAATGCCAGTGCTAAGGAGCCCAGCTAGGAAAAAATCTGTCAGTGTTAAGCCCGTGGTAATGTAACCTATGTAGGTAGAGTATGTGGTGGGATTTGTGGAAGTATCAATAATCTTGACAGTTCCACACTCGTCTGAAGTGCCCACCAGTAGAATTACTCCTTTGAGTTAAGGCCTGGTGTCCAGATGACCCTTGAAAACATAGATATGTTTACTTGGGAGTGGGGAGTGAATTAATCTATCAATGTTAGCAGGAATTCATTTGTCAAATTAGCTAGTTGTCACTTTCAAAGAAGAGACTAAGCATTTTTAAAACACCTACACTGTACTAAACACAAATATTATCTCATTTGATTTTAGGAAGCAGAGGATAGGATCGAGTAAGGAATAGTAACCAGAAACATTTTGATAGGTACAAGAGACAAAAAAAAAAAGCAGTTGTGAGGACAGTTTAACAGGAACACAGAGTATGTGAAGGGAAATAATCTGGAAAGGGGCTTAAGAATAATACTGACAGATGATGCCTCCTCATACTTGAGCCTGCTTGTAATTTATAAGAAAATCCTAGTCATCTCTCAAAGCAGAGATTTTTAATTATGTTCATCATAGCAAAGAAGGAGAGCTAGGCAAAATTGTGAAGGAGGCCAGCACTCTGGACCACTGAGCTCTGTCAGAGAGAAAAGCTCGAAGGGGACGCTTTCATGTGGATGCAGGAAACGCGTGGGAGCGCCTGGGGGATGTGGGGCTGGAAAAGGAGACAGTGGATGTTTATGCTACTGGCCAACTTGGCCTGCTTTGGGATTTTTGCCTAGCTCTGCTTCTCTGCTATAGTGAATAGGACAAAATTCCCTGTTTGGGGGAATGACCAGGATATTCTTGTAATTTACTAAGAAAGCTCAAGAATGAGGAGGCATCATCTGTCAGTATTTTTCTGAAGCCCTCTTCCCTATTATTTCCCTTCACACACTCTATGTTTCAGTCAAAGTATCCTCTGGTCTCGTTACTTACACCCAGTATTCCATCTCTCCTCTCTGGAGTGTCTGGAGCTCAGTTGTTCCATCCTCACCTCTGTCTGGTAGAAACCCTACATTCCTTCCTGAGATGGCTCTGGTGTCATCTTTGGCAAGATGCCTTTCTCTGTTCTTCCTCCCCACAATGAGTAATGTCCTTCTTGAAGTTCCTTTGCATTATTTTGCATTCACTTATCTGTTTACAATCCCTACCTCCCCATTACAGAATATAAAATCCTTGAGGACAAATGTGATTGGGTCTCCAGTGCCCTGCAGGTTGTAAGTGTTTACTAAATACTAATTGAATAGACTTGAATTGGTATAAACATCTTTACCCTGCTCCGTCCTCTCTCAGAAACTGTTATTCCTTTGATAACAGCAAATGAATTTTTGTCTTTTGGACACAAGTGGTTGCAAACATGCCATTTATAGTTTCTCTTTTAAAGGTACAGGCTTAGAAAATTGACCGGGCTTGGTTTATTCAACCCAATTCAGTTCGACAAGGGCAGGTAGCAGGGGAAAGTGTGCTAGCTCTGAAATAAAGGGAGCAGGTTCAAAATCTGCCTCTGGCATTTTCTGCTTGTGTGACACTGGGCGAGTTACTTACCCTCTCTGGGTCTCGTTTTTCTCATTTGTAAAATGAGAAGTTTGGACTTCTGTCCCTTGAGGTCCCTTCCTATTCTAGACTCATTAAGAACCTACTATGCACCTGGAACTGCGGTAGGAAGGCATAGGGATAAAAGGCAAAAATGAGTCTGTGTCCTCCATGTATTTGCATTGTACAGAATTTCTCAATATTTATCCTTGCCTTCTTTCGTTGTCCCCCGGATTTTCTCTTCCTGTATCTTCAGGAGGAGATTTTTGTTTGCTGTTGTCATTAATCCTTGACTTCATATATTCCTGGGCTCCTCTCTCCATCTGCAGGTGGGCACTTCCTTTGCTAGCACTCTTTTTTTAAAAGTGCTCCCTTATACCGCAGACTTAGAAAACATATAGCTCAATTAAAAACTCATCTAGCATTTCACAGGCCCTATAGGCTCTTCCTCTTTGGCCCAATTCCTGGGTTTGAGGCTCCTTAGTTTAGGATGCCAAGGAAGGATTTGGAAATGCTGTCCATCTATAATCCCAAAGTATGTACTTGCAAGCCTGCTTTTCACATCCCCCTACTTGGTACTCCAGGCTGCTAGGGAAGTCCCACAGAAGTGAATGAGTTCAGCCCCAGAAACTGTTCCACCACCAACACAGCAGCCTAGGAACTTTGTCCATCACTCATGAGAATTTCAATGTCTGGGTAAATAAATATTTTTGGGTCAGCTCTGAAAAACCCAGAAGTACTTATTGCATGTTGACTTTGGCCCTGAGCCAAGCCAGAGCAAAGCCCTGTAAAGTATTTTACAATGATAACTGCTAGAAGGAATGGCCAGATGGGGAGGTCCAGGCAGATTGGAATGAAAAGGACCAGCCAATGCTCCATGGCACAGCTGACCTCAAAGAGGAAGAAGAGGCAAAAGGTCTGGGAGTGGAAATAGGTAAGACAAATAACTCATTAGTGTTCATTTTGTAAATGGTTTATGAAATTGTTTGAAACCCACATTCTCAGACAACAGAGAAAGCCATAAATAGATTAACACAGTTATCTAAACATTGCCGTCTAAAATAAATCAAAAGCCAACTTAAATAGGACCAACCAATCTTTTAGAAAAAAAGCATTTAGCTTCTCATGCTTTCAGAATATGAGGCTCCATTAAATAAACTGACTGGAGTGGGTTTTTTTAATAGAGTCTAATACCCATAGACTGGTTCCCATATTCATCCTTTGGCATCTTTGTCTAATGTTTCCACAATCTTTATTTCTTATTGGGACCCATGGGAAAGAGTCATAATAGAATTGTAGTATCTCAGAGTTGGGAGGAACTTTAGAGATTATCTAGTACAAATCACATCCACTACAAATCACATCTTTTATAGATAAGGACTTCTCTGGGTACAGGTTGCTTCTGCCCCTTGAAAGAAGGGACTACATGATTTTTGACTTTTGTGTTCCTAGCACCCAGCAAACTGTCTTGCACATCTTCAGAAATGTTTGTCAGACTGAATTAAAATGGAAGTCCAAGGAGGTGATGGGTATGGTAGCCAGGGAGTATCACAGGGGGAACTAGAATCAGTAGGAGAAAGAGAATGTCTTGGGCACTCCATGGAAGAATTATAGCATCTCACCTTCATTGCTCCTGAAGTTAGACGAAATTAAGTGCCCTGGAGCAAATTGTCAAGTTATGAAAACGCTCTGCAAATTTACTTTAACATCTTTGTCCTAAAGTTGGAAACAAAGTTGATGCCCCTGGACTCCCCAGTCTAACCAAGAATGCAGACAGAGCATTTATTCAGTACTTATTATGTGCCAGGCATTGTGTTAAGTATTGGGGATACAAACATAAGCAAGCAAGCAAGGGGGTCCTGGTGTTCGTGGAGTTTGTATTCTCATGAGGGAAGGTGTGCTAGAAGGGAGCGAGAAAGCAGCATGGAGGCCAGGAGTCCCAGATCGAATGTAATAAAGATAATGAGAAAAAGAGAAAATCACGGGAAGATTTATATGAACTGATGCAAAGGAAAGTAAACAGAACTAAGAAAATTATGTGCATGCCGACTATAGCAACCTAGATGGAAAGAAAAACACAGAAGAGGGGAAACTGAATTCTCTAAAATTATGACTCAGCTTCCACCCCAGGAAGAGACATGAGATAATGCCTCCCTTCTTTGCTGAGATGGAAACCCCATAGATGTTAGACTTTTGTGATGTATTGGTTAGTTTTGAAGAACTTATTCTTCCTTACCCCCAACTTCCCTATTTGTTATAAGGAAAGGCTCTGGAGTAGTTGGAGGAGAAGGAGTACATCAAAAAATGTAGGTTAAGTAAAAGCAAAAGAGGAATAAAATTTCCCTTAAAGAACCACAAAACTCAGTTCTAGAATAGATTTTGGTATTAAGGCAGATCTACATCAGAATTTATTTCATACTTTTAAGCTACTCTCTTGAGAAAGTGAGCTCTTTGAGGACAAGGACATTTTGTTTTTTGCCTTTCTTTGTATCCCTAGCATTTTGCATAGGGTCTGGCACATAATAAGTGTTTAATAAATAACAGTATTGTTGTTGATGACTTAATAGAATAACTGTCTTAATTATTGGTTAGTCCTGTCATATGAGCACAAAGTCAGCATCATTGCAAACTTCCAGTCTATTTGCAGAAATTTACTGTGAAATTCATTATTCCTTGACCAGAACTCTGTGACCCCAAATCTGAAAGAAATAAAAGTTACAGAAATCCTGAATTCTTCATAGCAGTTCTATGGATTGCCAATGACATTAACTGGATTGTGTTTAAAAAATTTTAGCTTTTGTAGTCATTTATTGGTGGAAAGAACAGACAGAAATGTGTAATTGTCTAGGGTCCTTTCTTCTACTTAGTGCAATCTACCAAGAAAAAATTAATTTCACAAGTCTAAGATGGGAGAGGCATGGTTTAGATAGCTTTTCACCTGAGAATAATCTGGGGGTGGGGGTTCAGTGAACTATGAGCTCAATAGGAATCAACAGTATTATATGGCAAACAAGAAAGCTAATGTGAGCCTAGGCTTCAGGAGCAGAGGCATAGCATGTGAAGTGAGCTTAATTACCTGTAACTCAACTGGGGGGAATCCCCAAGAACTGAGGGATATGTTGGAGAGCTGCCTGTCTTGTCCTGTCAGCCTGGAACCCGTTTGGTGACAAATATGTGTTCTGTAGTCTTACAGTATGGTAATTGGGACAAATTGTAGTCTAGCCTGGGAACTGATCTGAAATGGCTGTCGTTTTAAGATGTTATCCCTGGGAAGGCTTTCAGGAAGTCATTCTGGTCAGAATTAGCATCTCCAACTGCCTTTTGGCTTCCCACTCTGGGTAAATGATGCAAAGCTGAATTCCCATGGCTCAGCAATAGCTGCTGGCTTTCCTGTCAGATGAGAATTAAACCGTTTGTTTATAGCTTGGACCCACATGTTATTGGGTCTTTAGAAAAATGGGATGCTACTTACAGTTTCACCTCTGGGCCAGGAAAAAGGAAGGAAAATGTGAGGAATTACACAATCTGATGGATCCATTTCATCAGCATGTTAATCAGCTATTACCAGAAAGGGGCAAACACTGGACTAGAAATAAGAAGATAAGTTGATGTCTTAACCTTGACTAACACTAACTAGCCTGTGTATGCTTAGAATGGGCTTCCTTCTTACCTCTCCTTCATTAAGTTCCTCTCTTCCTTCATGATACAGCTCAAGCACCATATTCTGCATGAGGTCTTTCATAATTCCCTCATTTGCCAGTGTCCTCCTTACCAAACTATCTTTTATTTTATTTTTTACTGCTTTGTATGTAGTTTTTATTTAACAACAACCGTAGTAATCACTAGCATTTATATAGCACTTTAAGATTTGCTAAGTACTTTACAAATTTTATCTTCGTAATAACCCTGAAAGGTAGGTGTTATTGTTCTCCCCATTTTTATTGATGAGGGATTTTGGAGTGCTTTGTATTTGGATCGTTATCTCTACGGTGTCTCCTCTCTTTGCCTTAGATAACCCCAATAAGTTTAAAAAGCTGGAAGATACCAACCAATGATAGAAAAGCTGTGAGGAGAGTGTCATCTTCAGTTGGTGAATACTGAGTAGGGGATTGGCTAGAAGCTGCTTGACTTTTTCCCATCAGTCTCTGGTGGTATATTTCCTAGAAAAGGAAGTATTCCTCTCCAGTTTGCAATGGAGAACCTTCATTTGAGTTTGCAGAGAGTATTTGCTTTTTTGGTGACTGTGGGAATAAGGCAAAGATGGAAAAGAGTAGTTTTTACCAGATAGTCCTAAGCATGAATGAAATCATGCCTATAAAGTGATTCTTAATCCTCAGAGGAAAGACAATGTAAATGCCAAGGTTCAGTTCTTATTTTCAGTTCTCCACTTTAAAAAAAAAAGCATTTTAGAAAATACTGTTGGAGTTATAGTTGACTACAAATGTAATTTAAGGAATATTAAAGACAACATTGTGAAATAAACATTGTGGTCAAAGCTGCAGAAACTGGCCCATTGACAGAAAGGTATAGTTTAAAAACTAGAGTTTTGGTTCTAATTCCAAATTTGTGTAGCTTTGTTGATGCCGCACAAATCACTTGAAGTTCTAGGTGCCTGAGTTTTTCAATTGCCAACATCAGAAAGAAGGGTGACATTATTTTGGTAGTAACTGAGAAAGAAGACTTGGTTTATATTGATTATGATATCTTAGCCTATTGATTGGTTATAAGTAAGAATAAAGAGTCCAAAGGTGACTTCTGGGTTTCAAATCTAGGTGACAAAAGAATAGTGGTGCCCTTGTAGAAACAGGAAGAGAGGTAGTATTTGGGGGAAAAGACGATGAATCCTGTTTTGAATATGTTCAGATGCATATGGGACACACATATGGAGATGTTAAGGAGGCAGTTATAGATATGGAACTGCAACTCAGGAAAGAGATGAGGATTGGACATGTAGATTTGAGAGTTATATATGTAGAAATGGTAGTGGATTCCATGGGAGATGATGTGATGACCAATAGAGAGACAGTTGAGAGAGAAGACAGAGATCAGGGCCATGCCCATACAGAGATAGTAGGATACAGATCATAACCCTTTAAAGGAGACAGGAGTCCAGTAGGTAGGAAGAGAACCATGATAGCACAGTATCACAAAAACCTGGGGAAGTCAATAGGATCAGATCTGCAAAAAAGTCAAAAAGGAAAGGGACTGAAAATGGCCATTGTATTTAGTAATAAAAAGACATCATTTGGTCACTTAACAAAACTTTTTTTAATCAGTCATTTGGGGAGTATTGATAAGGCCTTAGACTTTTTCCAATTTTTTGGAAATCTTTCAGATTCCTTAAAAATATTTTTATTCAGGTTCTTGTCATCTGTGTACTTGGTATATTTTCTCTTTAGCTCACTCCTATTTATTTATGTAGCCCATCAGGACCTGTGATTTTACAATCCAAGTGTATTGGTTCCACTGTTAGTAACGGAGAAAATAGAGGTGGCATGGTGCCATGGAATTGGTTTTGGAATCAGACAACCTGAGTTTGAATTCTAACTCTGCTATCTGGGTTAATAGGGGTCTTACTCTCCTCATCAGTAAAATGAGGGGATTGGACTCTGTTCTCTCAGTTCTATTAAAGTTTACCTTGTAGGACTTACTGAATTCGTTGTAGGACAGCTTTGTTGTGTTCTGGTTTTGTTTTGTTTTGTTTTTTACTTTCTCTGAAACAGATGTGAGGGCTTCTTGCAAATGCTTATCATGAGCACTGAAAAATGGGGTGACTGATTGTTAAGTGTCCCGTGAAATGGCCTTTGGGCAAACCATAAAACCAATTCCTCCTGTTCTTTTATTTGCTTCTCCAAGGAAAACTAGTGAGATAGCCTTTAATTCAGCAGAAACTGACGTTTTGGTTCTGGTTTTGTTTAGAGTAAAAATGTCACAAATGATGTAAGGTCTACTTGTTCCAGGACTTTGCACTAATTGGTGATTGGCATGGATCTCACATTTGGAGTATAAATGGTGAAGCTAATATTTCTAAACTGTCTGAAATCTGGGTAAGTGTTGATCTTCTCTCTCCAATCTACTGAAGTTCTGCCACCATCACTGTAGAAGTGGAAGGGGGTCATGCAAGGATGAGGGCCATTTTGAATTTTTCTTTATTCTAGATAAGGGGAGGGGATGCCACTTTCTCCTGGCCATGACTTCACACTCTCATGGTTTCCCTCTTGTTTCTCCTGCAATGGCACTTCCTCCTTTTCTTTTAAATGTGAATATTTCCCAAGGTTATAGTCTTGGTCTGCTTTTCTTTTCTCTCTTTATGTTTTCCTTTGGTGATCTTATCTGTTTTTATTGTGTGTGCATGCACACATGTGCATGTGTGCGTGTGTGTGTGTATGTGTGTGTGTATCTAATCTTGGAGCTACCTCCTGTTTATCTTTACCTATATATCTTCTAGTACTTCAAATTCAATGCACTAAAAATGGAATTCTTTATCTTTCCCCGAAAACTGCCACCTCCCCTAACTTTTCTCTGGCACCATCGTCCCCCCATTCGCCCAGGCTTGAAACCTCAAGTAACCTCCTATTCTCCTCTCACTCCCACATCCAGTTAATCACCAGGTCCTGTTGGCTCTATCCCTTCGTTCATCCCTTCCTCCCTTTCCTCTTTTCTCCTCCTTGCCTCTACTTACATAGTTGTTTTCTAGCTCACCAATCCATCCTTCCAGCTGCTGACCAAATAATTGTCCTAGCGCTCTCTTCTTGAGTGCATCATTCCTCCCCTTGGGAATCACTTTGGTTCCTGAATATAGTATGCACCCTTTATCTTCACCTTGAAGACCTTTCTGGACTTATTTCAGGGATGTGCTGGAGTCAGCTCCTGAGAGCTGATTATTAAAATTTTAGTGTAAGCATTTACACCTTAGAAATCGGCAAATGCTAAATAAATCTGGACTTGATCTATTGTTTTATTGATTGCCTAGTCTTCAGAAAGTAATGGAGAATATGTTAAAAATGCTGATTCAATGTAAAGTGTGTTCTGAGTATATTTTTTCAGTGTCAGTTATTAAATATTTACCAGCACCCCACTGCTTGCACCTGTCTTTTATTTTGTATTATAGTTAATCATAGATGTGTTGTATCTTCCTTCTAGCAGGTATACTCCATGAGCATAGGGACCCTGTCATGTGTGGCTCAACGCCCTGCATAAAGTGGATGTTTTAATAAATATTTGTCGAATTTGAATACTAGATTCATTAACAACAATAACTGACATTTATATAGCACTTTAAGGTTACAAAGAATTGGCCTCATTTGATCCTTATCACAATTCTGTGTAGTCAGTAGTATGACTATTTTTATACCCATTTTACAGATGAGAAAAATGGCAACTCGGATTACGCGACATTGACCTTGTTTACATAGCTAATATTTACAGCAAAATTTGAATGTAGGTTTCTTCTAATTGAAATCTAACGCTCCTTTTACTATAATACATGCCTACTATGTCACACTATAAGTTTGAGAGTAGGATATGTTTTTTGTTTATGTTTGCATCCCCAGAGTTGAGCATAGTTTTCTACACATAGTTCATGATCAATAAATACTTTTAAAATTTGTTTAATTTGAATATTAGAATAAGGACAATCTCTGTGGTTTATTTAATCTTTATAGCTACTAAGCTTTGTAGATAGTTTGTTGTGTTGAATCAAATTGTCTGTTTAAAGACCTAGAATAATTTAAATAAGAAAATTAGTTGTTTGACTTCACTTGTGGTATTATATGTTGGGATTGGTAACTATTGTAAAGAATCAATTTGAGTAGAGAAGTGGCCACACACCCCATATATACAGGCACGATCTGTTTCCATGGCTGAAGTAGAATTCCATTATAATATTGTATATTATGTCATGGTGTCTTAGATATTTCCATGGTAAGACCTTAGATATTCCTTAGATCTGACCTATGGTAGAATCCTGGATGTTATATCTGAACAGGGAACACAATTTATCTAGGAACCCCAAATTGGTGCCACCCAAGTTGTCATTGCCACATGCGGTTTCATTGTACTATAGTAGCAGATAGTAGTAACAACAGACAGGTGGCATTTTAGAAGTCTCTTCCTGACTTAGTGATAAAGTTGGACTTCAGGTGAAGAAACAATAATATCTAATCTAAGGGCATTATGAAAGCCAGACCGCTAATAATGAAAACAACGCTCCCGCCATTTGTGATAAGGACCGTGGTATCTCTTGTCAGCAGCAGTACTCCCATTCCATTCTCTAGGACATCAAAGGGACTTCTAAGCAGTTGGTGAGATACTCAATGAGAAAATTGGACCTCATAAAATCAAGAAGTTTTCCCTTTTAAGGGGACCTGCCCCACTTCTCAAAAAACCTGTTCATTTGGGTGTTCAAACATTGTAATAGGATTTTTTGCACTTAAGTTCCCAAACACTGGGTGATGTTCCCATGGGGAAGCTATGTGTTTATCTAAGCAGGTCAAGGTAAATGGGTTTTATGCATAGCCTCTTGCAGCCTTCTTTCCATTTCTTCTACCTCTCCAATTTTTGCAATTTTAGTATTGCCTAATCTAGTAGCAACGTGTGTGTGTGTGTGTGTGTGTGTGTGTGTGTGTGTGTGTGTGTGTGTGTGTAATAGTAGGATGGTCCAGACAGACACCTTTTGTGTTCGAAAGAATGAAAAGCCACCTTATTCCATTTGCTGTTCTTACCTATCTACCTTTATACTGGTGTTAAAGAATATTCAGGGGGAGGGGAAATGTGAACAGAACTTTCTCCACTTGACTACCTCTTGAGATAGGTTCTTCTATCTCTCAGCTAAGGGATGCCCCCCAAATGGGGCCACATCAAAGCAAGAGGAGTGGTTGCCTCATTGCAAAAGGAAGAATGCAATGTAGTAATTACTCCCATAGTTCCATCTGTTTACTTCAGCTTTCTTAGAAGGACTGTGGTTTGTAGGTATGTAATCACAGTGCAGGGAATTGTACCTACCTGGAAGCTAGGGTTCTGGGGTCAAAAAAGAGAGGGTACATAGCAGAAGGTCATCTTCCTTATTCCACATGGTGGCCATTTATGGAACATTTATGCTAAGATGAAAACCAAAATGGTCGAAGTGTGCTCAGGGCTCATGTCCAACTCAAATGGTTTGAGAATACTCCTGTTTCTTAACTTCACTTGTAACTACATGTGAAACAGCATATACTCCCTTTTCCTTCCCCAAGACACATGACAGTTCCTGCCCAGACTGATCATATTACCATTTCCTCCCTAAAGCCAATTAAAGGTCTCTAATCCCTTCTTTTGTTTATAGAAAGGATGAATTTGATTCAGAAAGGATGCATGGATTGAGCCAAATCCTAAAAGATTTTAGAAAGGGAGATTTCTGCACCATAGGCAGAAACACACCCTTTTTATACTGATGAGATTATTATGAATTTTTCCATCATCTGACATACTTCACGCCCATGCTGTCTTTCATCTAATTCTCTCAAGTGTGCTGTAAAAATGGGACTATATTTTTACCATCCAATCCTAATGTACACATGTGCTTTGATGATCACTTTCAATGATATACAGAGACACCAAAGTGTGGGATAGCTATATGTATCAAGATCACACACAAAGGAAGAGATAGGGCAAAGAAGAGACATGAATCCATTTGGGACTTAACTTCCTTGCTTCATCCAGAAGTTTACAGTGGATTCATTGTTCTCCAGGTGTTCTCAGGCATAGGAAGAACTGAAAAGGCCTTACCGGTGAAATCTCTGTATTTGGGGCTCTTTTTCCTATCTGAGTGTGAATTCCAAAGTATTTTCCTGGAGGCAGGTTTAATAGCACTACTGATTCTCTGATCTCTGTTTCCCAGCCCTGGGTCATTAAGTCCCATATCTACTACAGTGGATAATGGCCCCCTAGTTTGGAAATATGATTCTTTACCAATTAGATCCAGTGGCTAGGAATGTGAGCTCTGACTCTTACAAAATCTCACACAGATTTATGATCTCAAACACATGATGATGATTAAGAAGCTATCCTTGCTTCCTGTCTTATAGATGTTCCAGGTAAATTAAGGAAGTGTTATTAATATGCCTTTATATACCTGGAAAAAAGAGGAAGGTCGCATAATTTAGGGTAAAGAATCCTGGCTCAAACATTGATCAAATATAAGACATCATTAAGGAGCAGCTAGGTGATAGAATCAGGAAGGTTCATCGTTATGAGTTCAAATCCGACCTCAGATACTTACTAGCTGTGTGTCCCTGGGCAAGTCACTTAACCCTGTTTACCTCAGTTTTCTCCTCTGTAAAATGAGGTAGAGAAGGAAATGGCAAAGCACTCGAGTATCTCTGCCTGGAAAATCCTAAATGGGGTCATGAGGAACTGGATATGACTGAAATGATTGAACAATAAACAACAAAACATTATCAAATAAGCCATCTAAACTCTGACTTTGTTTCCCTATACTAACAAGATGACCCTAATCTACCTCCCAGGCATTCTATAAAGATAGCCAAGGACAGCTACCTTTGTCAGATTGCTTTAAACTGTTTGGAAGTGAGGTTATATAAATACAAGTTCTTATTACATTAAATAAAAACTATCATTATTCATTGGCAAAGACCATTACACCAAGAAATCTACCTCCTATTGTAATAGGGCATGAACAAAAAGGAGAAAAAAACCCTTGTTTTTTCAGAAAGATAGTGGTTATCCACAGCTGTGTTTTGTGGGTTATAACAAGAGGATTTTTGATGACCTTTCAAAGCAAGGTTAATAGCTACCTATACTTCTTCTTTCCTTAACCATGTGGTGATGAAAATACTGAGAGATTGTTTTCCCAGCTAATTGCTAGATGTAGGAAAGGAGACTATATACTCTATACCATTTTACCTGCATTGCTGACAGGAGAAAAGACTGAAACATTTCAAAAGGAGGCATTGATTTTAAATTTCCATAGGTCTAGCATCTTTTGTGTTTGTAGAACATCTCATTTTTAATAGTAAATAGGAAGTTGATCTAATTGGATGAGTCCCTTTCTCTAACTCCCATGGGTAGAATAGCTTGTTCAGAAGATGGATGGCCAACATAGATAAAAGGTTTGCTATTTCTTATACAACTAAATAATTATCTATGGCATATGTTGGAATTAATGGGAGATGGAATAAAACAATCCTTTCTTTATTGAAAAAATATATGTATTTGTGGTAGGAAGGGAAGTAAAATGTGAATGGCAAAATCAGCTTCTTGTGGTTTGAATATTTTTCCCCTTTCTTTTGTTCCCTCCAAAATATGAAAAGGAAATATCTATACACACATATGCTTATGTACAGAGGAAATCATGCATAATGAGCAAACACAACTTCAACAACGGAAGATCCCTGGTCATTTTTTCATTATCATGCAGATTTAGGCAGCTTTTGCTGAATATAGATGTGAATTTTTAACCTTTCACACTACCTAAAACATTTGAATCATACTCATAAAATCTCTGCTTGAATATGAAGGTTTCCAGTTACTACTTGGACATTCTTTGTTTTTCCTTGCAAACTAAAATATTTTAAGCATGAACTTTTCTCTCCCTCTCAAGCGTCTTTATAGTTTTGTTTTTTTGTATATTACCAACATATGCCTATGTAATGCACTAACATTTATATATTTTTGTGTAAGCACACTGAGCTAATATTAAGGCAGTCTCATTCTTGTTCTTTGATTTCTATTGGGGAATACTATTGACGTATAATCAGAATTTATACTTTGCATTCTAATGTTTGCTTGGAAAAATGAAGCAGGTGAAAGGTGCATACATATCTCTTCTAGATACTTTGAAGCAAGTTGTAATTCCTAAACATATCAGAAGGCCATGTAATTCATAAATATGCCAGTGAAGCTATCCTCATGTCCATGGACTATTTGAAATTATCAGTGAAAGAAACAAAACTATGGAAAAGCAGAGTGAATATGCAAAAGGGATCTAGAGCTTAAGTAAGCACCCCTATTTCAGATTGAATTTTACGTATCAATTGAAGATCCTGAATGGGGGAGCTTTATCCTTGTTAAAAATATCTAAGAAATGAATGTAACCCTGGTTATTAGGGTATCTCAGATATGTCCCCAGGCTCTCCCCAGGTATGTAGGACAAAAGAGCTAATGAGTAGATCTGGGGGTTGTGATAAGTGGAAGTTACTCCCAAGGGCTAGCTTAAACTGCTTTAATCTGATTGAATTTTATCACAGCATTAACACCATCTTTCATTATAGCCGATGGGGGTAAAATAGAAGACAGATAAGGTGTCTGGGTGGTGGTGGTTTTGTTTTGGCTTCCCAGGAAGAGACCCTTTGAATGACACTAGCCCAAATCCAACTGAATCTTCTCAGAGATTGCCCAGCCCAAGAAACCCTTGATCCCCCAAATCAACAAACGAAAACAGATACTTTTGAAGGTGAATTAAGAGAGGAAAAGGATTTAGCCAACCTGTTTGCTTTTTTGTAATCTTATTTGACTTCCAAAGATGTCAGTTAATAAAGTTTCTAAAATGTTTAAGGAAAATAATAAGAAACAACCACAATCTCTTTGGAAGTTATTATCCTCTTCATATTGACCTAAAACTACTTAAGTGAGTTGAAGGAGCCATCCTTGCCCTCTTCTGTAAAATCTGGAAACTGGAGTTTATGGAATATACAGGAGCTCTTTGAGATAGGGATCAGAGATGAATAGGAGAGACGATTAAAGAGTGGGGAAAATAAGACCTGGGAGGGAAATATTAAGGGAGAGACAGAAGAGGACCAAACAACCTGAAGATAACTCTTTCTGAAGACAGAGATTCTCTACTTGCCATGGATACCATGGCCAAGCAAGAAGGGAAGCCTTCATATTTGCATTGGGAGAGATTAGATTAGATAAATGGGGAAAATAAACCCACAACCTCCCAGCACTGAATTAGTAAATTATGGCTACCCCAATGACATTAATGAACTAATTTCTACCAGGAATTATTAATTGGAAGAATTTGACTGAAATAATTTGCCTTATGCCTTCGTAACTACCTGAAAGAATTACTATTCCTTCTAGTTTAAGAATTCATTCATTTTCTCCACTCAACTTGGAGGGCACTTGTTACATGATCCAAACCACTTATTGGACACCATCTATCCTGCCTAGGAATAATTAATAGTAATAGATTAGTGCTCTAAGGATTGTAAAGTACTCTACATGCCTAATCTTAAATGAGCCCCAAGAGTCTGTGAAATAAATGCCTTTATTATCCCCCTTTGAGAAGTGAAGCAACTTCTCCAAGGTAACTAAGAGAGGTGGGATTCCAATCTATATCTTCCTGACTCCAAGGTTGGCATGCTATTTACCATATTTACCATACCATACCATGCTACTTTTAGTTTAATCATACATTCATTTCTTTCTTTCACCTTGGATAGTATCTATTATATTACACAAACAACCCATAGGGCACTTTTATATGTCTGGAACTGTTATTTTAAAAAATTTACATGGTTTATCTCCTCAATTAAATTGTAAGCCTCTTAAATTCAAGGACATGTCTCTTGGATATTCCACAGTGTCCAACGCTTTTATTAGGCGCCTGTTACATCAGAGATTAGGTATAAAATTGAATTAAACAAAGGAAATTTAGGTTATCACAGACTCACTGAGGGCCTCCCTGGCTCTCTCTTCTAACTCATACACAGAAGGAATCCCTCCCATAATATAACTGAAAAACCATTGTCCAGGAGTAGCCAACTGGTGCAGTGGATAGAGTGTGCTGGGGCTGGAACCAGGAAGGTTCACCTTTGTGAGTTCAAATCTGACCTCAGATACTAGCTGAGCAAGTCACGTAACCCTCTTTGCCTCAGTTTCCTGAAGCACGCCAGTATCTTTGCCAAGAAGACCTCAACAGGGGTCACAAAGACCTGGATGTGAATGAAAATGACTGAATAGCAACAAAGTCTTATCATCTAATCCAACCCAGTCGTTATTGATTCTATTAATTCATTGAATATTCATGACATATTTATAATGGGCAGACTGAAAGGAAATTGTTTTGTGCTGGGAGAACCTAGCCAACCATAAAGTATTCCTTCATAATAGAGTGCCTGAAATGTGAAGGAAAATAGATTCCTTCAAAGAAGGATGGCTGAGCTGTAGCAGAAGACTCAGTTCAATGACAGGCCAAGAAGTTATCTTAACATTTAGATATACAGAGATTTTATAAGATGATTCTGGAAATGTTACCCGTGAATGCTCTCATTCAATTCAATTTAGCAAACATTAACTAAATGATTATTTTCTGCAAGTCGGTGGGACATATCAGACTGTCCTTGGGCTCAGGAAGACCCATGTTCCAGTCCTACCTTTTACTCATAGTAGCTGCATGGCCTCTGTTGAATCATTTAGTATCTCAAGCCCTCAGGTACCTTTTAAGACCACAAATTACAGAGAAGTTAATGATCTGCTTTCCTTTAAGCAATCTCCATGGTAGAATTTTCCTACACAGAAAAAAATCACAGGTTCAGACTTCTCAACCCCAAAGAATGTAATGTACTTTGATAAGTGCAGGGTCTACAAAGATGATCTATGATACAATTCTAGTCTCCCCGGAGTCTTACAGTCTCCTGGTGAATAGGACATGTACACAGGGAAGTATAACAGAAAATAATGAGTGATGAAGACCAAGAAGTACATTTAGGGGCATCAAGGAAGGAACCTGAAAAAAAGTATAATTCTGAGAGGAGGAGATGAGACGGTAATGCATTTGGACATGGGAATGTCCACCTTTCCAAATGCATGGGGATGGGAGGCAGTATTTCAAGTTCAGGAAACAGCTAGTAATCCAGTCTGACTACAACATAGAATGGATGAAGAGGAAGGATGAGAAATAAAGCCAGAAAAATTACATAGTGCTTGATTGTGTAGGGACTTAAATGCCAGTGGGGTGGTTTGGACCTCTTCCTTACTTTTCTGTAGGGTTCAACTAATCTCTAAGACTCATTTAAGATATTAAATAAAAATAATTATGAAAATGGTAAAGAGAAGGGTGAAATGATTGAAAAACCCTGAGAAAGTGTTTCTGGGTAATCAATAATTAATTTATTAATTAGGCTGTCCAGCAATCAAAAAATTGATGGCCGGTGGTTTCTCTTGGTAACCAAAGACTACCCAAGATCCTGAAAGCCTTGAATAACCCTTTTGACCAGTGACAAATCAATGTTGATTGGCTGACTATTGGGGAGATGGGCCAAGAGTCTTCAGCTCCTTCTGCTGACAGCCTGGCTTGGTCATGAAACTCTGCAGGCTCTAGTAAGTTGGGAGGGGGAATCCATCTCCATCCGGACCTCTCTGGCTGGTTTTCTTCTTCCTGAACAGGGTCACCCTATAGTTGAATAGAGGGGAACAAGGACAGGGATTCTTTCTCTTAAAGTAAAGGCTGGCTTTTGTTTATACTCTAAATAGAAATTAGGTTTCCTAGTCGGGTAGAGTCCCTCCCAGAATGGAAGAGCATGTTCCTTGAGGGCTAGGAGTAGCCTCATCAGTTAACTATGTCTTTCAAAAACATACTGACCTGAACAAGATTTTGGATTCTAAACAGAAATTAGAAGGAGAAAAGCCTGGATCCCAATTTAATAATTAGTTATTAATATAATAGTATAGTAATAATTTTCTCAAGGGGATGTTGTGAGTCATGAGAAAAAGCCATGTATTATGGAATTTTAGTGTCAGAAAGGAACTCTAGTCTAAACCTCTAGTTGACCATGTAGACCAATTCATATAATGGCAATGTCCTTCATAATATCCCGTTAAATGATCATCACACTTGGCTAAAAGAATTCCAGTGAGATCCACTACTTCCCAAGGGCACACTTCCCCTTTGGAATGGTTCTAATTCTTAGGAACTTTTCCCTTGAGTTTCAAACTGAACATTGCTACTCAGCAACTTTACACCCGTTGCTCCTATATTTGTTCTCTAGGCCTAACAGAAGTCTAATTTCTTTCCCACACCTCTTCAAATACTTAATGACGATGATCACGTTCTCGGGTAAGCCTCTTCTTCAAGCTAAATAATCCTTATTCAGTCCTTGTTCAGTTGTTTCAGGCATGTCCAACTCTTTGTGACCCCATTTAGGGTTGTCTTGTCAAAGATACTGGAGTGGCTTGTGATTTTCTTCTCCAGCTTATTTGACAATGAGGAAACTGAGCCAAACAGGGTAAAGTGACTTGTCCAACGTCACACAGATGGTATGTATCTGAGACTGGATTTGAACTCAGGTCTTCTCGACTCCAGGCCTGACAGTCTATCTTCTGTGCCACCTAGCTGTCCTCCACCACCCCTTAAATTGCACTAATCTTTTCTAATAATTCTCATACGCATGATCTTGAGAACCTAGACCCTTCTGGTTATACTCTGGATTATTAAAATAAAAATAAAAGATAGCTCACATTTATGTGACTCTTTAGATTAACAAATTGCTTTGCATACATTATTTTGTTAAATCCTCACATCAAACGTTATTATTCTTATTTTAGAGATGAAGAAACAGAGACTCAGAGAGTTGTGACTTCCCCAGGGTCACTTTGTTAGTAAAAGTCTGAGGCCAGATTCAAACTCAGGCCTTCCTGACTCCAAAACAATCTCTCACTCTATCTACTGGTCAATTTGTTTATTCCTTTCTTAAAATTAGGGCATCTAGTTGAAATAAGCTCCAGGCCTGAAATCAAGATGAACTGAGTTCAAATCCAACCTCAAAACTTTACCAGCTGTATGACCCTAGGCAAGTCACTTAGTCCTGTTTGCCTCAGTTTCCTCATCTGTTAAATGATATGGAGAAGGAAATGATGAACCATTCCAGTATCTTTGGATAGAATATTAAAAAGCAGAAACATAATTTTGCTGACAAAGGTCCATAGAGTCAAAGCTATGTTTTTTTTTCAGTAACAATGTTTGGCTGTTAGAGTTGGACTATAAAGAAAGGTGAGTTCTGCAGAATCAATGCTTTTGAGTTGTGGTGCTGGAGAAGATTTTTGAGAGTCCTTTGGACAGCAAGGAGAGCAAATCAATCAATACTTAAAGAAATTAACTCAGACTATTCCTTGGAAGGACAAATATTAAAGCTTGAATACTTTGGCCCTATAATGAGAAGACAAGACTAATTGGAAAAGACTCTGATGTTGGGAAAAATAGAAGGCAAAAGGAAAAGATAGAAGATGGGATGGATAGACAGTGTCATGGAAACAATGAATATAAAGCTGAACAGACTTCAAGGGATAGTGGAGAATAGAAGGACCTGGCATGCTATGGTCCATTGGATCACAAAGAATCACACAGGACTGAACAACTGAACAGGAACAGTTCTTAAAATTGGTGCCCAACTGGAGTACAGTATACCAGTATGTCTGACAAGGGCAGTGAACAGTTAGCACTCTCACCTCTGTGGTGCTGTATTCTATGCTTCTCTCTTAATATAATTTAAGAGTGCATTTGCTTTCTCAGCTGTTGACTCACTGAGCATTCACTCAATCAAACCACCTCTTTTTTGTTGCTCCCTCCCCAATCTTTGTAGTGAAATGGAATGAGTACAAAGTGTGAAGTAAAAAAAATGTGAGTGCAAATATGGCCCCCACACCAGATGTGTGACCATGGCAAGCCACTTAACAGCTTGAGTGTTTATTTCCTTATCTATAAAATGGGTATAATTTCTATGGTACTCATCTTATAGAAGTTTTATGAGATTCAAAATAAGAGAATGTATGTAAAATTCTTTGCTAACAAAGTGTTATAAGAAAATAACTTTTGCTATTATTTTGTGAAGTTATTTTTTCAAAATCCCAGCTTAAAACTTTACTCATCTCTATTTAATTTCATCTCCTTAAATTTGGCCTGATACCAGAGACTGTCAAGATCTTTTGAATCCTACCTCTGTCATCCAAGGTGTTAGTTATTTCTCCTTGCTTTGAGTCATCCTAAATTTGCTGTCTACACCTTTATCCAAGTCATTGACAAAACTGTTAAGCAGAATAGGATCAACAAAGGCATAGATCCTGGGGCACCCCACTAAATACTTCTTTCCAAGTTGATCTCAGTCAGTAAACATTTATTAAGAACCTTCTGTGTTCCAGGTACTGTGCTAAGTGCTAGGGATACAAAAATAGGGAAAAGGCAGTTGCTGCCCTCAAGGAGCTCACCATGATCATTATCAGAGGAGCTGACAGTATCAAACCATTAGTGAAAGCTGGTTGGGTCTGGTTGTAAAATCCGTTCAAAATGCACCTAATTACAGTTTTATCTCTTTCCACAAGAATAGCATGAAAGACTATCCAACTACTTTGTTGAACACTATTTATACCATATCTAATAACTTCTCTCTGACTTCACCCTCCTTCTACTCTGTATGTACCTTGTATGTACTGATTTGTATATATTTCCTCTCTCATTAGAATGTAAGCTACTCAGGGGAGGGACTATTTTAATTTTTCTTTGAATCCTCAGCATTTGTCCTGGTAACATAGAATAAGCATTTTATAAGTGCTTGTTGATTGATTGATATGCCTATAGCATCTCTCTGACATCCCAGTTTATAACACTGGCAAAAAGGAGGTTTTGTTTAGCATGACCTGTCTTTGGTTAATCCATGTTGGTTGACTTTTAGTAATTACCACTTCCCTTTCATAGATTGTCACTAACTATAACTTTAAGAATAACATTCTGATATTTGACAAGAATTGAAGTAACACCCATTGTCCCATTGTTTGCAGATTCCAATTTCTTCTCTTTTTTAGGACTTAGGACCTTTGCCCTTTTCCAATCCCAGGATGTCTTTTCCTGTTCATTATCATTCAAAAATCACACCAGAAGCTCAACCATCACTAAGGATAATCATTTTATGATTGATGATCATTTTACCACCTAGAAGGAGTCTTAGATATTTCCTAGCATAGGCCCCCATTTTACAGATGAGAAAACTGAAGTCCAGAGGGATTGTGATTTGTTCAACAGCAAACAGAATTAGGATTTTGACCCACATCTTCTGACTTCAAAACCAGTTCCCTTTTCGCTTTCCCACATTGTTTCTACATGTCATTTCTTTTGACACCAAAGTTATCTAAAGTTAGAAATCTAGTCAGTTAGAATGAAAAGTTTGCCTGTCACA
This sequence comes from Potorous gilbertii, assembly GCA_028658325.1. Taxonomy (NCBI): domain Eukaryota; kingdom Metazoa; phylum Chordata; class Mammalia; order Diprotodontia; family Potoroidae; genus Potorous; species Potorous gilbertii. Next base: position 227,128,169 of record CM053769.1, on the reverse strand, counting down.
TCACTGCAAAAATTTCCCTCTTCTCTCAGAACAAGCTGCTATTATCTACAGATCTGAGGTAGCAGAATAGTTTAGAATCCATATCTCAGGTGACCATTTGTAAAATTGTGTGGTTACCATTACTCAAATATGAAATATGTGTATAACCTAGACATGAAAGTAAAATGAAATAGAGGTGGGGGGGGTGACCTGGTTCCCAATTCTTTCCGGTGGTTTCTCATATCCATTGTGATTTTTCTGTGGCTCTAATGTTTATTTCCTTTGCCCTTGGTCTAGCCAACAGAATAGAGCCATGGGAATCCCCAACGGATATGTAAAACAAAAGTCCACTTTCCACTGGGCCATAGTGACTTTCCCACTGCGTGAGAGGTGACCAAGCTGCCTGTCCTTCTCACCCATCCCTCCCTGGTGCCCAGCCTGTATGCTTCAATGTGCACGTACACCTACATTCATGGGTGCGTGCACACAAGCACTCACATGTACATTCTCAATATGCTCACATACACACTCACCCATCCAGAGGTTCTTGCTATGCTCAGTTTCACTTAATCTTTTATTTTAAGGATTTCTGTTGGCCATGTAGGCTACCTCTATTTGCCCTTCTCTGAATCATCCATCTTTGTTAAATGCTATTAGTTTTGTGATCTAGCTTTTGCTGTCGGAACTTTGAATAAATTAAAGAGTAAGATTCTGGCCTATGCATGATAAGACATAAAAGAAATAAAAAATTTAGAAGACAGACGGTCTCCCAGATTAGTTAAGTAGAGGGGAATTGTTTTTAGATCATTTTTAGTTACTTCGATTCTTGAAGGATCTGTGGGTTAGTTTGGGGTTGGCACCCTCACTGAAAGTATAGATCCTAACCCCCTCTATACATTATTAGATGGTTTGCATTGGTTCCTATGGGTTGAAGGTTCCTGTTGGCTCCTGTTGGTGAACCTTCTGATTATGAGCTTCTTCAAGCACAGGAAGTCATAGACCTAGGATGATGGACCCATATCTTTGCTGGCCTGGGATTTGAAGTCATTCTAGTTGGTTAGGTCCTGTCAGAGCTTGTGCTTTGGAGGACCTATGATCACTTACATCTCATTAGGAGGCTTTGGAGAAGGCTGATGTGCAAGGGAGGCATGTATTGCAGTTCTTAGTTTCTTGATTAACTTGACCTTATAAGATGAATATATAGTATGAACCTGGATGGATACCACTGGAGAAATGGTTTGTTATGTTCAATCATTTGTTTATTCATTCATTCACTTGTTCATTTATTCATTCTTTTTTCCCTTTTCTTAATTGTCCTTAATTGTTCATTATCAAAAAAGTACTTTCTAGAGATATGGGCTTATACATCATAGTTCTTATTTAAACTGTGTTTTTCACCCTCAGGCAATTAGTTGTTTATGAACATCATCTCATCAGTTTTTGCAGCACTCTCGGTAGTTAATTATGAGGCTGGTCACTTACCCCATAAACTCTGTTATCTGCTGTGGTTAGTAAGGGGGATGTTTTTGCTAATCAAATATTCAGGTTAACAAGGAGTTGCCTTGTAGCTCATACCCGGATCATCCATTTTCAAGGAAATACATTTCGATAAACCAAAAATTTTGATTATAGCTTATATTACCACTGTACTTGATGGTGTACAAGGTAATTTTCTCATAACAACCTTGTGAGGCAGGTCGTACAAGTATTATTTCCATTTTACAGATGAGGAAACTGAGCTCAGAAAGGTTAGGTCACATAACTAATAAGAGGTAGTAACACTCAAATTACATGGAGCATAATTAAAACTTTGATGACTCAGAAGTCACTTCAAGATCTTGTAGGGCCTCTAGGTCATCGTTATGAACATTAATTATCATAGTTCTGTAGGTGTGTGAAAGTGCTTATAGTAAAATGCCAAATAAACCAGTTTCCCCTGTGTGTTGATGCACAAGGCCCCCAATTCTTTGGCTCTAATCACAGAACTGCTTCCTCTTTGTGTTTAATAATCTTAATGGTCTCTTCTTCCTGTTATATCACATACATAGATAAGAAACCCTTCAATTGGAAATGGAATTGGCACTGTCATACCTAACACATACATTACACAGTTTATAGGCCTACATCCATGAAGATTACTAAGGGAGTGGATATTTTTATTTGCTGGATTTTTCATGGTTTTGTCTGAAAACGTTTATTCAAAGAATTAGAGTGCCCAGTTCCAAGTGTAAATTATGCTCAGTGATTAATCTATTAAAGTTTAGAAGAGAGAAAGGTGCCAGTAAATGTATAAACTTTGGCATAGAATTGGGCCCCATTCAACTTGATGCTGGCAAGTTTTTAATTGGGAGTGAAGCCAGTGTGCATTACCTTTCCCAGCATTGCTATATGCATATACAGAAGAGGCAGCATGTTCTGTGAATTTCTGTTTTGTCAGCTACACTGCCTAAAAACTGCTATAGTCATGTCATGTTAACCACAAGGCTAAGGAATTCATTTGCAACCATTCTCTTGGTTTTAACTGAGCTGTTCTGATTTCCTCCCTAAAATCTGTAATCCACTTTCCTTTCTTTTCTCTCCAAACATCAGATCAGAACTTTCAGCCCTTTATAACCCTAAGTCAAACATCACTTCAGAGGTTAACACATTTAAATTCCCAATGCAATGCTTTTAACTTCTATCCTGTGGTTAATAAGAGGCTAAATCTATCTATAAACAGTGTCAGATGGTGTCTCACACATGGCACTTAAGAAACCTTACTCCTGATAGTGTCTTGACCTTGGTGGCCTTTCAGATTGAACAGCTTCAGTGACACTGAACAGGGAACCATCAAAGGACTCACATGCTCATACTGTAACGTTGACAGCAAGCCAGCAGCAGTTGTGAGGGGCTGGGGGCTGGGAAGCAGTGGTGTATGAGATAGGTGCCAGACAAGTAGAGATGGTAATTGAATTGAAGTAACTTAGCAGGACTCTTAGGGAAATTAGACACATATCTGAGGTTGTCAAAGTTGAGGTTCATTTTTCTTTTATATTTTACCCCTTTCAATGACCAGTCCATTGAGTTAATCCAATAGCATTCGTATTTGGGAAAGGTGCTTCAGATGGACAATAAATTGGGCTCAGAATGGAACACAAGAAAGAGAACAGACCGGACTGCATTTTGAAAATGGTGCAATGCTTTTAATAATTCCAAGTTATGCTCCCTGGTGCAAAGATCCATTTTTCTTTTTCAACACAAATATTCTCATGATACTTATATATTGTTAAGAATCTTGAAATCAGCAATCAACAAATATTTATTAAACATCTACTATATGCAGGGCATATGGGGGAATACAAATACAGTGAATGAAATAACCCCTTCTCACAGTACAGACATCAAGTCTGTTTCTATATCTACATAGACATGTAGAATAAATATAAAGAGAATAAATACAAAATAATAAAATTCAAGGTGACTTGAGAGGGAGGATACTAGCAGTTGTGTGTGTGTGTGTGGGGGTGTCGGGGTGGGGGGAAGTGGCTTTATGTAAAAGGTAGTGCTTAAGTTGAAGTTTGCAGTAATAGAAGGATTCAATGAGGTGAAGGTGAGAATGGAAAGCCTTATGGGATCTGGGTGGCACAGTGGATAGAGAACTGGACCTGGAGTCAGGAAGACCTGAGTTCAAGTCTGCCTTTAGACACTTATTAGCTGTGTGACTCTGGGTGATTCACTTAAGTGCTTGCCTGCCTCAGTTTCTTCATCTATAAAATGATACTAATAGTAGGACCTGACACCAAGAATTATTGTGGGGATCCAATGAGATTATATTTATAAAGTACTTTGCAAACCTCCGTTTGCCAAGCTATATAATAACTAGATATATAAATCCTAGCTGTTATTGTAATCCCAGACATAGGAATGGCCAGTGCAAAAATCACAGAGATATCAGATGGAGTGTTTGTGTGTGTAAGAAACAGAGAGAAGACTAGCCTGGCTACATCACAGAGGGTGGGAGAGGAATTGGTGAAGAATCAAGTTGTGAGTTATATCAGTGCAATGGAGAGATAAAGAAGAGGTCTAACCATATTTGATGACCTACATGCAAGAATTGGTACAAGGGACATGGTATACAAAATATGTGCTTGGCAAAAGAGAAAGGATGAGCATGTGGTAAAAGGGAGAAATAATAGATGAACAGCCCACGTAGTCTACTCATATCCACAAAATATAAAAAGTCTTACGGGTGGTTTTCAAACTTTTTGGTCTCAGGATGTGTTTATACTATGAAAAATTCCTCCCCCCCAAATATTTTTATGTGGGTTATATCTATTGATATCTGCTGAATTAGAAATTAATTCTAATGCCTTCTTTCTATTGTTTCCAATATATGCTATATACAGTTTGTTTGTACCCGGTGTTTTAGATGTTGTGAGCTCCTTTAGACCAGTGACTTTATTACTTTTTTTTTTTTTGCTTTTGAATCCTCAGCCCTTAGTATAGTGCCTGGCATATAGTAGGCACCTAATAAATGTTTATTGACTGATCATGAAAATAATTTTGACCTCCTGTGTCCTTTGAAAGGGTCTTGGGGATGCTTAGGGGTTCCTGGACCATATTTTGAGAACTGCTAACATAGAGCAAGGACTGAAACACATTGGGGCAATCTTCTGTGAAGAGTTTATGGTAAAGAGTTATAAAGAATCACATAACACAAGAAAGCCCGGATAGGCTACAATCTGCACAAGTGGAGGAAATAACCACATTGATGAGATCTGCTGAAGCATTAAATAATTTTGTCCTCCCTTTCCTTCATTCTCTCAGTGAGACAGCATTGGGGAATGCTTAGGGGCATCTTTCAAAGAATAGATTCTTTGTCATGTGAAGGAATGGAGGTTTTAATGAATTTCAGGAATAATATGAGTAAATAATGTGACATGGTAACCTCTCCCCATCTACCACTAAAAAACCAAAACCAAAACCAAACAACCCATAAAGGAAACAGTGCCCAAGATGAGGGTGATAGCTACACTGTACTTTGCCCTGGTCATACTACAACTAGAGAATTACATTTAGCTCTGGAGGCCATCCAGAGGTAGAAGGTAGTGGGGAGAAAGGAAAAACCATGGTATATAAGCATCAACTGAAGGGACAAGAAGTGATGTTTTCCCAGGAGAAAAGAAAGCTTAGGGGAGACATGGTAGCTGTCAAGTACTTGGATGGAATCATATGGAAAAGGGAATCCTATTTTTTTGCTTAGTGCAGGAATGCAGAATTGAGAGGAATAGGCAGAGATTGCAAAGATGCAGTTTCAAGTTCTAGAAAATTTTTTTTCTGAAAATTTGAGCTCTTCCAAAACAGAAAAGACTGCTTCAATGACTTTCCCATCATCGGAGGTCTTTTTCAGGGATACTAATAGAAATTCTGTTCAGGTACGGCAGTCTTCTGTGATTTTATGAATAATGGTTTACCTATTCTGCTATTATTTATGCTAGCATTAGAAATCTGATGGTTTCTTATTTACCTGCTTCCCTTGGATAGCCAAGAAGACTGGTAAAGAAACAGAACAATGCTTCATCTTGAGGCGACTTTTATGGACTACAGTTCATTCTATCATCTTCTTGCCTGGTCAGAAGAGTTCTTATTAATTAACAGTTAACTAGAGATCATTTATACATTTGTCATTTGTTGTCAAAGCCAGGAAAGCAACTCATTTAACAAGAACATGATTTACCTCTTAGCGCACTGATATTAGTACCTTTATTAAAAGAAAAATGGATTGTTTAAATCATAAAAAATAATATGCTTTTTGTAACTGTCTACTTTGGAGGATGGTCTTGATCATTTCAAAGTTAATGAAGGTCTTATATGTTATTGCAATCAGGAAGACAGGACAATTTTTCTGTGGGATGAGGAACTAGGAGCTGTCGTCAATAGTCTTAACAAAGGCACCCCAGTTTTTCCTCCACTCTGGAGATATTTGCATACAGCAGATTCAAAAAAGCAAGGAGAATTTGATTCTTGGGCCCATTATATTGTGATGAGAGAGTTGAGTGTTTTGGAAGGAAGGACATAAAGAAGTTAGGTGAGAGGTCCTATGTGGCTCATGCCTCTATAGAACATGGTTAGGTGGGTAGCTTTCCCAATGAGTCCATGAATGTTCCCTTGTGTTGTATGTGTATGTTCCTTGCCCAGATATTATGTGACTTGCCCAGGGTCACACATTTAGTAAGTACCTGAGGTTAGATTTGTATTCATGTCTCCCTGATTTCAAGTCCAACCTGCTGTGTTCTACCTAGCTTGGAGTAAATCACTTTACCTTTCTGCGTTTCATTTTTCTAATTTGCCTTCCCTAAGTCCCCATTTCTCTAAATTAAAATACCCTTAGTTTCTTTAGCCTATCCTCATAAGACACAGACCCCTTCACTAGCCTAGTTGTTCACCTTTGGACATATTCAACTTGTCAATGTCCTTCCCATGAGAAGGGGTCTGACTTAATGATTTTAAAGCCCCTCCTCACTCTAAAGTTCTATGTCTAGGGGTCTCTTAGAAGGCTTGTTAATGAATGACAAAGTTAGCATAAACTAAGGTCCCTTTCAACTCTAAAATTCTATGCTTCTGTGTAAATTTTCTTGAAAATGGAAAAACGGTCTCTTCAAAGGACTATAGAGCAGATACTGGTAGTTTTGGATTCTCACAAATGCCATTCTACTAATTTGGTTTCATGTGTCATGGGACAGGATGATAGCTCCATCAATAGTAATTACAGTTTTAAACATACTTATAAAATGGAGAAGATAGACCAAACAATCTGATAAGGGGTCCAGTTTGTATATACTGTGTGTCTCATAATGAGTGACTGTGTTGGAAGACACTCGTTGTATTATCTGGCCACACATTGGTACATATTGGAGGTGGACTGGGACTAGAAGACTGGAATTGGGAGGATAGTAACAGAAATAATTCTTACAAGAAAAACTTTTAATATTTATTAAGTACCTACCTGTCTATTGGGAAATTTCTAGGTATTAGAAGGCACATAATTATAAATAATTTTCTTTGAATTTTAAGCTGCAAATATAAATGTGCTTAGCTATTTGTAACTTATCTCCAAAGCCTAACATCTACAGTGAATTTGATAACATCAGCTAATCCCTTCCATTCATTGACATATTGGAATCATAGGGATAATTGGGGACTTTTGTCCCTTTGAAATGTGAAGATACTTAAAAAATGGCATGAAATTTGTTTCTACATGAGAACTGGTATTGCATTTCCTTAAGCAAAAGTGCATGGGAACATCCTTTTTTAACATTTTTTTTTATCTTTTATTTTTTTTGAGTTTTGGTTTTTTTTTTCCTTCTCAGCTAGCCATGGGTTCTTAGGAAACGCACTTAATCTTTCTGAGCTGTAAAATAAAGGGTTTCACCAATTACTGTCTAACGTTCCAACAACTGGCTCTAAGATTCTTTGATTTATGAAAAATCTTTGGATATGGGATGTGCTCCAGGGTGGTTTGAGGGCATATATTATTCATTCTGAGCAACATTTTGAGAATGATCACAGGGTTATTGTGAGAAATGTATTTTTTTTAAATCTTGAAGTGTTATATAAATGTATTTTTAGTTTCATCATTGCTTATTTATATATTTAATGGATCCATAATCTTATTGACATGAGTCCTTTTTTCACTAGGTCAAATCTTAAACCATCCATTCCTTCTCCTAGTATAATTCTTGTCTTTCCACTAAGTTGTTTTCTTGAGAATCAATAATGAGTAATGGATACCATCTTCCTTTGACTCTTTTAGTATTTTGCAGTTACCATTATAGCAATACTCACACGGTGTGTCCACCCTTTCTCCCTTCCCCTCAAGATTGTACCTCATTGTGCTTTCATTAGTAGGGGGAGCCCAAGAGATGGATGCCCTTTCCCATTGCAAATCAATACCTACCCTTCAAATAATAGTCTCAGAGAGTTTTGGCAGGGCACTAAGGAGTTCTGACCACAGCCAGGGTGTGTCACAAAGGGGCCTGAAACCTGGGTCTTCCTGAACTCAGAAAGCAGCTTTCCATTTTATTAAGTTGCCTCTCACCCATCCTCTGCTCTTGACTTTTGCTATACTCCCAGCCCTCACTTTCTCTTTTGATCAGTTATTTCCTTGATGATACCTTTTACATGTTTTATGGTAATTTTTATGATTAGTAATTATAATTTTTCTGTGTCTTAGAACATACAGTGCAAAGATATGGACTGAGCCAAAAAAGAATGAGTTCTGGTCTCAGGGGTGTCACTGTCTCCTCCCCCCCTAGCTGTACCACCTCAAACAATTCAATTTAATTTCTCTGAATCTCAGTTTTCTCCTCTGTAAGATAGCAGGGATTACAGCTTGAAGATTCTCCTCTGTTTTTGCTGCCCATATGAAATAACCCTTATGCTGGCATTCCATTTTAGCAAGGGGAGTGTGTTAACATGTGCTGTCTTTCCAGCCATCATGCTGAGGTTGACCAGCTTAATGAATTTTGTTTTCCATGAGCTTTTGGCAGCATTAAAGAAATGAAGTGGATCAGCACTGCCAAGACAAATTTTAAAATGTGTACTATTAGAGAATGATGCACATTTTGTGGCCAGTGTATTTAGGTCTTTTGTATTATACATCTGAGTAAAAGTTTCAAGGCTTGAGAAAATTTCATTATTAGATATCTGTATGTTTATACACATGCTCTGTAAAATATAAGGATTGCATGAAATAGATTGTTATCCCGTTGAAAGCAAAGTGGAAGGGAAAGAGTCAGTACCCAAGGAAGAATTGACTGTAATTCTCATAATGAGTGCAACTACACTATGCTTATCTCGTTACTGTGAACTCTGATTGAGTGGCATTGACCCCCACCTCTAGCTTTGAATGAACACCTACTTTGTAGCTTTAATGAATTGATACATGCCTAGTGGTCATTACTTATGACACTCACAGTTGCCAGGAGATTCACTAGGCATGGTTTGAGTACAGTTGTGAGGGAATCCTTTCTTGGCATGTGAGTACCATTGGATCTGAGATCAAAGAGAATTTATTCCACTCATCTAATCCATTCCCCTGTCTCCAGGCAAATCCGTGGCCCCAATACTCTCAAAGACCAATTTTGTTTGTTTCTGGAGGGCAGTTATCAAATTTTATTGTTTCAGACTCTGTTTAATTTGTGGAAAGCCCTGGTCTGTATTTGAACTATCTGTAAAGAAAATGTTTGTTAAATATGTTTAAAATATAAACAGAAGTTTCCTAGTGAGTGTTTAGATTATGAAAGATGAACTCTTAAAATATACATGAGGAAATTAGAAGACCCCATTACTCAAATACATCTGTGATCACATTCATGTGGGTATTCCTTCTAATATCACAGACTATGACACATTCCTATCTGCCCATCCTGTGGGACTCTTAACTATGTCTTCCTATAAATTCACCATGAGGGGTCCACCTAATGTGCTGAGGGTCTTTTTTGCTTTCTGTGGCAATCATGTGGACATCAGTGAAGCACTAATTCATTGGTCATTGGTCTGATTCATTGGTCACCTGCTCTTGCCACATGCCTGGCTAATTTTTTCTGTCCCATTTTATTTCACTGTTCTTTAATAATCCTTTGGTTACAACATGTTCCATTCTGCTCACTCTTACCAATTGCTTCTCCATTGCCCTTGGATGATTGTTGACTTCAATTCTTTGAAGAGTGGAGTGTTCTATCACTTACAGCCTCTGAAGAATTATGGGCCTTTGTTTCAGGAAGAAGCTAGGGATCCTTAAGACAACTTTGCAATTTGTTAAAGTAAAATTAAATTCTAGACCTGACTTAAATGTCCATTTTCAGTACTGGTGTATGTTTATGCTGGTGAACAAGTCTGTAAAGCTGTTCATTCAGCTATATACCAAAGTCTGGACAGTAATCATTTTTCATGAGCCTTATTTTCTTATGTGAATAGTTAAACCAAACTTCTTTGAGTAGTTATGGAAGTCATCCAGAAGACTCTATAGTAGTCTATGACTTCTTGCAATTAACAAAAATGTCACTTGGAAACAGAAGCATCTAAACAGCATGGAAACACTTATTTATAAACACTAGGCCATGTGCTTAAAGCTAAAAGAGATTTCAGAGCCAATCTACCCCTCATTTTACAAATGAGGAAGTTGAAACTTGGAAAAATGATGACTTAACTAAAATCACATAGTAACAGGGAAGAAATTCAAACCCAGGGACTCTGACTCCAAATTCAACAGTTTCTACTGCCTTTAATTATTCTTATATAATCATTAAAATTAGTTAACTTTAGGACCTCCTTGAATTTTATTCACACTATTCATAGGGAGTTCATGCCCAGGGCTAGAGCCTTAAGAGTCTAGGGACAGGTCTAGGACAATATTGAACAGGGGTTCCTCACTTTTTTGTATGTTATAGACCCCTTTGTCAGTCTGGTGAAACCTAGGAACCCTTTCTCAGAATAACATTTTTAAATATATATAAAATAGAATACATAGGATCAAAAAAGAAAGCACCTATTTTAAAATAAAGGTATAAAAATATATTTTTTAAAAGTTCATGGATCTCAGTTTGTCTGAGAGAAAGGTGAGAACACTCAAGGATTCCTACTGGCCTCCCTGCAGTGCCCTTTCCTGCTGTACCTTGTGGTTGATTTTGTACATTCTTTGACTGTGAAGATGTTTTAACTTGCAGTGAACTAGATTTAAGTGAGCAAGGCTGTGCAAAGTCATCAGCCTTGCTCTCTCCTCCAGAGTCCAGTGGTAAGACATAGGTCCCAGATGCAGTGAAAGACCTTGGCCTTTTTTAAGCTGAGGTCTTTCCCAGGTCCCAGTTTGTCTAAGGCAACACCCATTCAGTAGTTAAAGGCTAGGTAAGAAATGAGGCAAAGATGGTCTAGCTTGCCTGCTGTATCTACCCTGGCACACGAGGTCCACTTATAGTTTTGGGTCTGCCTCTGCCTACGTGTTCCAGTTCCTGGGGGAATCAAGCCTAGGTATCCTATTTCTTCACAGTATTTCCTGCCCTCACAAAGTCTGGGTGTCTACAGATTTCCCTCAGTCTAGGAAGATATGTATTGATGGGGCCCTGGTACTAACACAAACTATGGATACAATCCTGGGCAAGTCACTTAAACACCTTACCTTGGTCACTCCCTAGGACACCCCTCCCCTCTAGCCTCTTCTCCCAGTTCCGTATCTATAGGCCCTCAGCCTCTCTAAACCTCTCTTTATTATCTATTACCCATTTCCTGTTTACTAATCTAATCCCGTTAAATTATAAATTCCTTAAAAGCAGGGACTGTTTTTTGCCTTTTTTGTATCCCCAGGGTTTAGCACACTGCTTGGTACAGGGTACATACTTGCTCCTTAATGTTTAGTCCTCATGTTGGTTTGCCAGGGTCATACAGCTAGCTAGTGAGTTTCTGAGGTTGGATTTGAACTCAGGTTTTTCTGACTCCAGGGTCAGTTCTCTATCCACTTAGGCTACCTAGCTACCTCCATGTAGGCACATAATAAATGTTTGTTGACTGATTTGTTTCCAAAGACAACCTTGGCTACCTTGTCTCTAGAGGTTGACAGGTCTATAGGTCACTGTCCAGTTGATTTCCCAAGTCTCTTATAGATTCTCACTGTCCAAGGGTATTCAGGTCTTACTAGTCCAAATACCCTAAGCTTTTGGTATCCTTTTCCCCAAAAGTATCCTCATGAATCTCTAAGGGAGATTGTGAGACAACTGTCTATACTTACCTGTGTCTCTAGTACCCACTGTAACTAGTCAGTCCCAGACCAATGCTTCACATTGGATGAATCTATCTACCAGGAAACCAGAACCTACGTAGGCATTTTTCCATCCACCCTACTGCTGCTCCTTCTTCAACCCACCCCTTCTACAGATTTGAGACTATGAAGTTCTCTACCAGAGCAGAGCTTACAAAATGTACTCCTTTGATTGGGGACTCCTTAGGGGAATGAATCCCTTCAGCTTCAGAACCCCTCCTTAGGACTGAATTGTTCTGATTTATGAGTGGGTGAATGTAAATTCATCCAAACCACTCTATCTACCTCATTGTACACTATGCTTCATATCCCATTCAGTCATCCACCATGAAACCAGGGGACTACCTACTATCACTTCTTACTCTGGGACCAGGAACCAAATGCATACTACCATGGTTACTGGAAAGGGCATGACAGTCCCTGCCTAATGATGCCACTCACAGTCCCTGACACCTCAATCTCAAACCCCCATCCCAGGCTACTGCCACACCCCCTCTCTGTGTGTGTCGTCCCTGTCTGTCAGAATGTGAATTCCTAGAGAAGAGACTTTCTTGTTTTTGAATCTGTATTCCCAATACCTAGCACTGTGACTGAAATTTAGCAGGTGCTTCATTCCTGTTTTTCTTATTCAGAACTATCCTATAAATACACACAGGTACTGAATCACAGAAATGCAGAGATGAAATGTACTTTCCTGGTCATCTATTCCAAACATAACTGGAAAAACAACTGGTCAACTAGCCTTTGCTAAATTGTCAATAAGTTATTCCTGGTATTAAGCCTAACTAAATGTGTCTCTTTCCAACTTCTACTCATCACTTCTGGTTGTCTCCTGGGGTCAAACAAAATAGATAGATCAATACCTCTTCCAGGTGACTATCCTTCAGATACTTGAAAATAGTTATCATTCACCAGCTAAATCTCCTTTTTTTGAAAGGTTAAATGTTCTTAATTTCTTTATTAACCAATCCTCTTATAGCACAATCTTGAGGCCTTTTCTTATCCTGGATGACTTCCTTTGGACAGTATCCAGCTTATCAATATCCTCCCTAAAATGTGTCACCCCCAAACAGAATACAATATCCTAGATGTAGTCTAATAGAGGCAGTGCTTAGTGCATCCCCACTCCCGGACACCATGCAGCCTGAACTTGGATTTAAAGTAATATAAGAACAAAGAAGGAAGATGTCTGGATTTTTTTTTTAGGGTGCCTGGAACTAAGGCAGATTGCACCAAGTATTAAAACAAAAGGGAAAGGCACATGGGGTATGGTGCGGGTGAAGACACTGCCTAGTTAAAGTCTGCCAGGGCACAGTGCTGTGGACAGATCCATTGGTACATGACTCAGGCCAAAGTGGGGATAAACTAAAATGCAAATATTCTTACATGACAAATAAGTCTCTTGTCTAGTTGATTCTATTAATATTCTGGGACAGCCTTGTCTCTTTAACAGGGATCTATTAAAATGGCCACTGACTCTGTGATTAAAGAACCTATTCAGCATAGAATGATGAAGATAACGATGTGGAAATAAAAATGCATACTGCCATAGCATACTAAACACTTTTCTTCCACCTTCTGAGTCAGATAGTAAAAGTATTTTTATCTTCATTTTGCAGGTGAGAAAACAGACCCAGAGGCATAAATGACTTACCTAGAGTCCTAGAGGGAAGGGTCAGAATTGGAATTAGAACCGAGGTTTCCCAGTTTCAAGTTTGGTATAACTTTATATTGTAAGATGATGTGTTCCATTTTACTTGATTTAAATGGTCACCATCATCACCACTACTCCCTTCCCCAGGGAAATCAACATTTTCCCTAGTAGAGCACAATCTGTTTATCTCGAATGGCCATGTAAAGACAATACAGAATAATGTACCCCTTAGGGCTACATTTTTTAAAAAAAGTTCTCAGTACCTAATTTGCACCCTCAAATTATGCAGCTGCATGTGTGGCCAAGGAATGCTGTGTTCAGAACATGAATTCTTGGGTGATCTTTTGGGAATTGCATAAGCAAAGAGGACACAGCATACAATATAGGTCCGACTACCTGTCTCTGTTTGGGTTAGCAGAAGCACTCTGTGTGTGTGTGTGTGTGTGTGTGTGTGTGTGTGTATGTATGTGTGCATGCATACATGTGTGTTTGTTCTTGTGTGCCTGTGAGCTATGCCCTGTCCATTTAATTAAGGTTTTAAAGACTTCTGCTAAGAGAAGGACAACAAAGACCTATTAGGCTCCAGCTTTTTGAATATCATTTTCTTCTGTCAATAGGCCCTTAAAACATTATAGATTCCCACATGATGTGGTTTTTTCTTATAAAGGGATTCCAGTGCAAAAAGAACACTCTTTTTCATAATCTTAATGGTGGAACTTGGGGAGAGACCAGGCCTAAGGATTTCTGCTGGACCTGGGGAGGTAGTGATTGGGTATGGTGCTATGGTAGGACTACTCTTTGACTTTAGTTTCAGTGAACAAGTGGGCTTCTCTTCCCTAAGTTCTACTTTATAGAAAAGAATCAATAAAAAATACCTGAATCAACCTTCATTTGTTCATTCATTCAATAAATATTCATTGGCCCCCTATCATGTGCAAATGACCATGTATAAGTACAGCGAGATAACAAGAAACATATAAAATAAAATTTGGTAACTTTATTCATCATCTCCATGTACTTCCTGTTTCTCTAGGAATTTGCTCATGTCACTGAGGTTATCAAGACATGCTTTAAGATATCCAGATGAAAGATGAGGAAGTAGTAAGGCAGTGCTCCCTTACTTAATACCTGACAGAGACCATGAAATCCTTGCTGTTATACGCTAGTGTGGTTGGGGTTTTACTCTCAGGGAGCTATGATTTAGTGGGTACTGATAGCTCTTGGTGTTCTGCAAAGAAGAAACAGTTGGATTGCAGAGTAATTCGCAATTAATTTAAACAGGGTCCTACCAAATGGCATGATTCCCCTTTCAATGAATCCCAAGTAAATTGCCCCTTGCCTAGTATTCCATACCTCCCTCTCATCCCTCCCCCACTTAGATTTCTCCTCTGCCCAAATGAATTGCCCCAGGCACCAAAATTTCTAGTTAGTCTTCTGTGGGAGAAAAAAAAAATCTAAATAATACTTGTTAGCCAATTGTAAGCATTTAAATTTTTCAGCCTTCCAGGTCAGATCTTACCCTGACACAGCCAGACATGCAGATAAGAACTGACAGCGTTTGGGTGAGACTATTGTTCAGATTTTCTCATGACTTGAGTCTCATGATCTTATGGAGATATCTCTATAGTAAGAATCTCAAAGCATGCCCATGTAGGAAAAAAGAGATAAATAAGCAACTTTGGAAAGAGTTGTTTCTCAAATGTCTGTGGTTTTATCTGTAGCTCTCTTAGAGCAAGTAACATGGTGACTATGAATGTCATTTTTGTGATAATTAATGAGGGCTGCATTTTATCTTGGCTTTCTCTTTCCTCTCCTGTCCTCCTTCCCCCATCAGCAAGGTTGAAAAGCGTCTGTTGGCTCTAATTCAAAGTGTGGTTAATTGATAACATCCAAAGCAAGTCAAATCTCCCAGTGTAAGTAGAAACTATTAAATAGCTAATTATTATTTTTAAACAAGGTAATAATGCCTCAAATTTAAATAGTGCTTGCTTTTTTCAGAACCCCAGGGGAACATAAATATTGCCCCCATTTAGAGATAAGAAAATAGAAGCTCAGAGCAGAGCAGTTAGGTGATTCCCCACATCCCCTTCCCTCCCATCATATGGTTAAGTGATAGAACCAGAGCTCCCATGCAGATCTTTGAGTCCAAGTACAATGCTCTTTCAAGTAAACCTCAAAGATCTTCATCATTATAGGTTACTTTTGACTAAATCACAGATTTCAAGCTGGGACTTTCCAAATCATCTAATCTAACCCTTTTATTTTACAGGTAAAGAAACTGTGACTTCTGGGGATTAAATGGTTTGCCCCAGTTTATGTATAGGTAGTAAGCAACCTGGCTAAGGTATGAACCCAGCTATTGTCCCTTCAAATCCAACTCTCTTTCAATAGCATCATTTTGGGATGCCTTGTGGTTAGCAATACTGTGTAGTAATATTGCCCATGTTTGCTGGTAGCAACTATAGGGTTTTCTGTTTTCCCATCTGCCACCTTTCCTTCCTTCCTTGTTCTAAGAGTCCAGTTGGAATGCACTTTGAAGTTAGTGCACCAAAGATCCACACAGGGAGCTGGGATTCCTGCGGGAATAAGATGGACATCCAGCCCTCAAATCCTTTCACTTGGACATCCCAAACAAGCTGAATGGAGTGACATTGGGGGAGTAGACCAGGGCTAGATTCCCTTGGTTTCACAGTCTGCCTTCTGCCCAGCATTACAGATGGTGAGGGATGAGGGGAAATCCCAAAGGTGTGACACCACGCCCCCTCCTCCCACATATGCCTTCAGTGGGTTTGCCAGGCTCCTACACAGTCCTGTGCCACAGCACCTCTTTAAAAACTGATTATGAAGCTGGTTCCCTTTGTGAATGCTCTCATTATCATTTCATTGTGTTGTGGGCAATTCTTGTCCTGGGCAATGAATATTGACTCCATGCTTGCCTTTCTAATTGAATTAGAGAGAGAGCAGCCTGAGTGACGGGCTTCCTGCCTGTCGTCTTGCTTCCCTGGCAGCAGCTTGAATAGTCCCAAAGAAAAGCTGTTTGCTTGAGCATTTAAGGATAACAGAGACCTGTCACAGAGCTGCTACAATGATTTATTAAAAGAAACAGGGAAATGGGAGAAAAAAAGTCCTTGCTCACTTCTAGCACCAGCTGCCTGCTTTTTCTTTCTTTCTTTCTTTCTTTCTTTCTTTCTTTCTTTCTTTCTTTCTTTCTATCTTTCTTTCTTTTTTCTTTCTTTCTCTCTTCCTTTCTCTCTCTTTTTCTTTCTTTCTCTCTTCCTTTCTCTTTCTTTCTCTCTTCCTTTCTTCATTTCTCTTTCTTTCTTTCTCTCTCTCTTTCTTTTTCTTTCTTTCTCTCTCTTCCTTCCTTTCTTCCTTTCTCTCTTTCTCTCTGTCTTCCTTCCTTTCTTCCTTCCTTCCTTTCTTCCTTTACTTTCTTCCTTTCTTCTTTTCTTCTTTTCTTCCTTTCCTTCCAGTGGGGAAGGGGGAGAGGGGAAAGTACTTTATGCAGATGCTTGAGGAGCTCTGGGTCTGTTTCTAACACCCAAGCTTCCCACCCCAATAAAGATAACTGGGTTTATCATCTGTGGGAGTTAATAGATAAGAAGACATTAACCACTTGTGTAACTTCTGTGGTGCTAAAAATTGTAAACAGCTCACAGCTATTCTTGAAAGAGGAAATTTTTACTCACTAGATAAAACCCTGCAGGGACCTTTTCTCCTACCTCACACCTCTTTCCCCCCACCCCCCAGGAACTGTACTTAATTTAGGTTCCAGGCCCTAGCATTCTTAGGTGGGTGTACTCCTGTAGCAAATGAAGGAATGATTAATCAATCATCTGGATACCTAGTCCTGGGTCAGATTTCATGTAAATTGCCCTGAGCAACTCATATGGTCCACTTACATTCAGATACCGCCTGGTCTCATGAAAATGGTTCATAAGTCTATGTTCAAAGCTCCATCTACTTAAATTGATAATAGTTACGCCTAATAGATAACTCAGATGATATGTGCATAGGGAAAACTATGGGGAAAGTACTGAATCTTGGGAAGAAGAACAGGATCAACTTCCAGGTCACAAAAATTTGTCTCTCCTACAATTTCTCAAAATATATTGCCTTGCTTGTCCTTTGTCTTCTGCTTTTCATGTTCTCATATTTTTCTCAATGTATCTCATATCTCATTTTCATTCTTCATCTCTCACCATCCTATATCCCCTCACTCCATCAGATTTTAAGCTCCTGGAGGGCATAGACTATGCTTTATATATATTTATATCCCTGGTGCCAAGCATAGAACTGAAGGGGAGTTTAACCTCTTCATCTTACAAATGAGTAAACTAAGGCCCAGAGACATCAAATGATGCTGAACATCACATAGATAGGTGAAGGCAGAACTAAGATACGAACCTTGGTTCTCCACCTCCCAATCCAGATTCTTCTACTTCATTGTGTTTTTTAACTATGTTGACCCCACCAAGGTTTGCCGAGAATGATACTCATCTAGTTAGTAAATCATTCTGGGCCTGTTTCCCACTCTGTAAAATGGGATAACAAGCTTCATCCTTTCCTGGTCTCTCAGGCATCCTGATGAACTCTCAGCCAAACATTCAGAGTGAACACAGGTGGTATTGTTACAGTGGGAACACTGATCCTTTTTCCCCTTTGGAAACAAAACAAAGTGAAAAATGGATATTAAAAATGAGCAACAAAGAATTTTGTCTTCTGTCTTATCTGATCTGTTGAGGACATGGGCCTTTTCTTCCTGTCCCCTGGTGGTTTTCCAAATGTGTGGTTGACTCAGAGTCCACACATTGTTTCTGTTTTAATTCCTATTCTTTTTTCTTGCCCTCCTGTGCAGGCTGGCTCAGACTCCTCTCTCCCTTTCATTTTTTTCCCCATTCTTGGCCTGCCTAAGATCCTACCTTTCATTCTGTTTTTCACAAGCCCCATTTGGTGGCCCCTTATCTTTCTCTGAGCGTCTCTGATTAGTCACCTCCCAAGCACATAAATCAGCTTCCCCGAGCCCTCACCCTTTGCTGCTGGGCTGTTGCTGAATGCAGAGCTCACCTTTTCCAAATGATAAATCAGTAATTAATCTTGGTTGGAAAATACTTTCATTGGCCCCACTTCTCTTCAGTGGCTTCTAAATTGTATGCAGACAAAGAGCAGGGATTTTAGTGACCTCAGGAGAGATAGGAGCCCACAGGTGGATTTATTCTCAGACTTGCAAATTTTTTTTTTTAAAGTGGTAAGGATGAACAAGAAACTTCAACTCCTTTTTTTCTGCTTTACCATTTTCTTTTTCTCTCTGACCTTTGGGCTACTTATTGCTCCTTTTTGTTTATTTTTAGGCCAGCCTTGTTTGATGCTTTGGACTAAGTTGGGCTGACCCCTGGAGATAATGAAAAAAGTCAGTTGAGGCTTGTGCAGTTCAAATAGGGCCACTAGCAAGATGTGTTTATCAGCCACTGAGGAGGGCAGAAACTGATTGCCTTACAGCGATGCCATAGGCAGAGAAGAGGGTTTGATTGTATTGTTTGGAGGTTGGGGACATCTCGAGCATGCTCCACAGGGAGACATGCTGACAAACTTGGAGACAGTCCTGTTGGTTCTTTCAAGGGTTAGTACTACAGTGTGTTTAGCCTTCCCTCCCCTTTCCCCCAAGGGGCTAGAAAGCAGCAAGAGCTAGTTTGCCCCTTTGATTCATTCACTTATTCACTCTCTCTTTGCCTTGGTTTCCCAGCATATTAAAAGCTAGAATTTAGTGTTGGGTGGGGGATGGAACCCTTATCTATGCAATTTGTAGCTGTTATTGCCATGAATGGGATAATCCATTATGACTTAACTAGAAGCCAGCGGATTCTGCCTGGCCTCCTAAATTTCTGGGAGAGAATGACCCGAAGCAGAGTGGGGAAACTGGAAATCTTAGGTGAATTTCAGCTGCTGTAGAATCAGTCTGAGGAAAAATTGTCCAATAAAGGAAACTTTTTTTTTCTTTTGCATTCTCCTTTGTAAAAACTCATTTAGAAAAATCTTTAAAAGTTAGAAAATACTTCCATTTCAATGTTTATCTAATTCAACAGACAGGTGGCACAATGGATAGAGCTCTGGGCCATGGAGTGAGGAAAACTGGAGTTCAAATATGGCCTCAGGTACTTAGTATCTGTGTGATCCTAGACAAATCACTTAACCCTGTTTCCCTCAGTTTCTTTATCTGTAAAATGAGCTAGAGAAGGAAGTGGCAAACAACTCTAGTATATTTGCCAAGAAAATCCCAAATGGAATCATGGAGGGTTGGACATGACTGAAACAACTAAACAATAACAAACTCTAATTCAATAAATATTTACTGAACACCTACTATGTGCACAGCCCTGTGCTAGATACTTGTAGAAATAAAAAAAATACATAAATATTTTCAATCTGTGTCTTCAATGAACTTGTATTTGAGTAGGGAGATCATTCTAGGGATGGAGCACCACCAAAAAATGTCAAGAGTTGAAAGTTGGAGTGTCTTGTTTGTGGAACTATGAAGAGGCCAGTTTCATGGGGATGAAGAGTCCATGTTGGTGAATAAGGTGTAAGAGGACTGGAAAGATAGAAGGGGGCTAGGTTATGAAGGGCCTTGAATACCAAATAGAGCATTTTGTATTTGGTACTGGAGGCAATAGGAAGTTACTGGAGTTTGTTGAGTAAGGGAGTGACATGATCAGACCTGTACATTAGGAAAGTCACTTTAGTGGTTAAATGGAGGATGAATTGGAATGGGAAGAGACTTGAGGCAGGCAGACCCCTCAGCAGCTATTGTAATAGTTTGGATTTGAGGTGATGAGGGAACTATACTAGACTGGTGATGGAGTCAGAGGACAGAAGGGGGCATATTTGAGAAATATTGCGAAGGCAAAATAGGCAGGTTTTGGCAACAGATGGATATGGTGAACAGTTTACAACTCCAACAACAGTCCATTAACATAAATATTTGCCCACATGCCCTCTGGCTTTTGTTATTTTCCTTTTCTCTGTCAGCTTTGTCAATCTGATGAGTGTGAAACAGAATCTCAAGAGTTGTTTTAATTTGTATTTCTCTAATAATTAGTGATTTAATGCACTTTTCAAAGTATGGCTATTAATAGCTTGAATTTCTTCTTCTGAAAACTGCTTGTATATATTCTTTAACCACTTATGAATTAGGGGAATGGCTTTCATTTGCATTCAAATGCAATTTTTACAGACTGTGATCCTTTTTATCTCTCATTTCATCATTTCTTTTGCTATCTCATAGGCAAATTCTTCCTCTCTCCACTATTTGTTTATAATGTCATTCTTAATGTCTAAGTTAGATACGCATTTGGACCTTATTTTTCTGACATGTTGGGCTATTCCTAGTTTCTATTGGGCTACTTTGAATTTTTCTAAAAATGTTTAATGAATATATTGAATATTGAAATATTGAAATTCTTAAATTGAATATTGAATATTGAAATTCTTCTCCCAACAGCTGGGACCTTTGAATTTATTTGCAAGCACTAGACTACTATGCTCATTTTTTTCTGTGTATTATGTACTTTATTCAATCCAGTGATCAATTTTACTTTTTAACTAATAAAAGTTGTTTTTGATGGTTTACTGTATAGTTTGAGATCTTATACTACTAGACCTCTTTCTTCCCATACTTTTTCTTTTTTCTCTTGAGATTCTTGACCTTTTGTTCCTCCAGATACATTTTTTTTCCTAGTTCTATGAAGTAGTTTTTGATAGTTTAATTGGTATGGCACCGCATAAGTAAATTCATTTGGACAGTCATAATTTTTATATATTAGCTTGACATGAGCAATTGATATTTCTCCAATTATTTAGATCTGCATTTTTATGTATAAAATTTTTATAGTTGTATTCATATAGTTACTATGCGTATCTTGGCAGGTAGACTCCCAAACAATTTGTACTTTCTGTTATTTTTAATGGTATTCCTCTTTTTATCTTTCCTTGCTAGATTTTGCTGATAATATCTGATAATATATAAAAATACTCATGATTTATGTTGGTTTATTTCTTATCCTGCAACTTTGCTAAAGCTGATAATTCAATTAATTATTTAGTTGACTTTCTATGGTCTTGTAAATAAGCAGTCATAAACGTACAAAAAGTGATAATTTTGTTTTCTCTCTACCTATGCTTATTCCTTCAATTTATTTTTCTTGTCTTACAGCTAGCTTTTCTGGCACTATTTTGAATAGCAATGATGATAATGTACATCCTTGCTTTATATTTGATCTTATTGAAAAAATTCGTAGTTCCTCTCACTTACATAGATGATAATTTTAAGGAAAATTATTTTTAAAACAGGAATGAGTATTCTATTTTGTCACTCTGAATCTATTTCATATTATTATATGCTTTTTTATGGTCAATTACATTTATAGTTTTACTAATATTGAACCAACTTTGAATTTCTGGTATAAATATAACCTGATCATAGTGTATATAATATGTTATCTGTTACTATAGTCTCCTTTCTCATATCTTATTTAAATTTTTTCCATCAATTTTTCACCAGGAATACTGACCTATAGTTCTTTATAATTCTCCATTGGTTTGACTATCAAGACCCTATTTGCCTCAAAGAAAGAATTTAATAGTACCTCTTCTTTTTCTGTTTTTCAAATAGTTTATCTAATATTGGAAATGGTTGTTCTTGAAAGAGTTGAAAGAATTAGTTTTTAAATCCATATGATCTGTTTCTATCCCCCCCGCCCCCAGCCCCTGGGAGTTCATTTATAGCTTATTCTATTTCTTTTTCTGAGATTCAGTTATTCAAGCCCTTTCTTGTTCTGTTAATCTGAGCATTTTATATATTTATAAATATTCATCCTCTTCATCTGGATTGTCAATTTAATTGCCATAGAACTAGTGAAATAGTTCAGGTAATTACCTGTGTACTTTTCTCCATGTGTTTTCTCATACTCTTCCTTTTCTTTCTTCCTACATAGAGAAGACAAGGGCAGTGAGAGAGGGTAAGCTCAATACCAGTTTCCTAGGTTTAGTATAATCTGTTTTTACTCCCCAGCTTCTTTTCTCTTTTCATCACCCAGAGCCCAATAACATGCTTGCAGTTCTTTTATCTCTTTCTTATAGTCCTTTCTTCAAAATCTTCCCTCCATAGTTGGAGTTTGTTTTGTTTAAGATATACCACCTCCCACAAATAACTAATAGTTTGCATTTATATGGTGTGTTAAGGTTTGAAAAGCACTTTACAATAGCCCTGTGAAATAGGTGCTATTATCACCAATTTCCAGATGAGGAAAAGTCAGACTGATAGAGGGTAAATGATTTGTTCCTGGATAACATGCACCTCCTAAGTGTCTGAGACTGGATTTGAATTCAGGTCTTCCTGACTCCAGATCCAGTAGTCTATCTATTTTACTACCTAGCTTTTCTCTACCTTAATCTTCTTTCCCTCTTTCACTCACCCCTTTTCCTTCTCTCCTTTCTCTCCTGTTTCCCTATTGAGTGAAATGTATTTCTTACCCAACAGTGTGTGTATATTTTTTCCTTCTTTGACCAGTTCAGATGAGTGAGGTTTAAGTATCACTCAATTCTCCATCCCTTACTCCTTGTCTGTATAAACTTTTACTTGTGGACCTCAATATTTCCCCTAACTTTTTTCTTCTTTTACCCTTACCTCAGTATGCCCTTTCCTTTCTATTCTTCTTTTAAAACCATCAAAACATAATAGAAACACTCCTAGGCTTTCTGTCCAGTTAGATTTTCTCCATGATCCCTGATGATAGGAGTTTACATACATCTATACATACATACATATATATACATATATATGTATGTGTGTGTGCATGTATATATCCCTGTATTAGAATATAAACATTCTATCTTTGATTAGTCTCTTTGATTGCTTAATCATGCTTACCTTGTTATGATCCTCTTGATTCCTGGGTTTGTAGTTTAAGGTTTCTATACACCTCTAGCTTATTCTTCAGAAGTCCCTCATTTTTCCCCTTGTATAATTATGCTGAGTTTTGGTTAGTAATTTGTTCTTGATTATAAATCTATACACTTTGCCTTCCGGAATGTAGCGTTCCAAGCTCTCCACTCCTTTGTAGTCATGATTGCTAAATTCTGTGTGATTCCTACTGTGACTCTTTGATACTTGAATTCTTTCTTTTTGCCTTCCTACAGTATTTTTATTTCATTTGGAATCTTTGGATTTTGGTTTTATTATTCCAGTGAGTTTTCATTTTGTGATTTCTTTCATGAGGTTGCTGGTAGATTCTTTCTATGTTTACCTTGCCCTCTGCTTTTTAAGAGTTTTGGAAAGTTTTCTTTTATGACATCTTGAAATATAATGTTCATATTCTTTAGTCAATGAATTAACTAATTTGTTAGTTTATTTATTTAGGTCATGATTTGAGGTAGTCCAATGATTCTTAAATTATCTCTCCTCAATGTGCTTGTTAGGTTAATTTATTTTTGGCATGAGATACCTTGTATTTTCTTCTATTTTTTTAAAGTCTTTTGATTTAAAAATTTTTTTCATTTTTCTCATGAACTCATCAGCTTTTATTTGGTCCATTCTAATATTTAGAGACTTTGTTTCCTTAATTAGGTTTTATACACCTTGTTCCAAGCTATTAAATCTCTTTCTAAATATATTTTTTTCCCATAGCTCTCATTTATTTTTTTCTTCTAGTGCTCTCACTTGATTTTAAAAATCATTTTTTGCTCTTTACCAAAAAAGAAAAAAAAGGAAAGAAAAAAATCATCACTTCCAGCAATTATAGTTGATTCTATGTGTAAGCTGCATTTTTTTTTTTGAGGCTTTGTTTGAAGGTGTTTTGGAGTAATTCTCTCCTTCTTAGTTTGGGTCTTCAGTGTCTCTGTCCCCATAATAGCTTTTTATGACAAGTTTTTTTTCTTTTTTTTTTTTTTTTGTATTTTTCTGTCTGATGTTTTTTCTGCATAAGTTTGGGGGGAATGTCTAGACTGACTTTATATACTTTTGTGTTCTGCTGCTTTCTTGAAAATTATGTTTTTCTAGGACCTCCATGACAACTCTGACCAGGAATCTACAAGTTTTCAGTCCTCCTTAAGTTGTTTCCTCCAGGGCAAAGTCTTGATACCTTTTTCCTTGTTTGAGGTCTGTAAGTTCCTGGTCTGAGCAGTACAGCTGTTGGTTTTTCTCTTGTTGGTAAACCAATCAACTGCCGCTCTACTCAGCAAGGTGGAAAGCTCTGTAGATTTGGAGCGACAGAACTGCAAGCTTCACTTTGATCTGTGATTTCTGCCCTCTTTTTCTACATGGGCTTCAGATCGGACTGGACTGATTCTTCTACGTTTCTGGGGTCAGAACTGTACAGCTAATCTTTGCTCCTGAACTTGCTGCTTACTCAGAGGGAAGACTAAGGCCCATGACAGCTCCTCTCCTTGGAACACCACCCTTAGGTGTCGGACTCCACTTCAATCTGTCCTGGATATGTGACTCAGAACCATATAGTAGTTGATGGACCTTCCAGTTAGCACCTGTTCCTGCATCTTACACAAGGTCAAGGCTGCCCTGCATATATCTGGACTCCTTCTTACCCTGGGTACTGTCTCAGTCCTCTTTCATTTAATGAGTACTATAGAATGCTCTTTGTGGCATGCTTCTGGCTCGACTCTGGTTCTGGTGTCTGCAAAACTCTTTGTGTGTATCTTTATGTTGTTCTGGACTGGAAATGTGTGATTTTTCCCTTTAATTTTCTAATTAGGACTTCTGGTATATTTCTAAAATCTTTGTGGAGGAATTTTATTGGGGGGCTCTGTTATACTTCCTTAAACTCTACCATCTTAGCCCTTTCCTTAAAATTACTTTCAATGTCCTCTTTCTTTTTTGTTACTCTCCCTATTTCTATTTCCTCCAAGAACTCATTATCTTTATCTTGTTCCCTGGTTAACAAGAGTTCCACACTGCTAGGGAACTATGTCTAAATCAGACCTGTTGCTATTTCTGGTTTTTTTTGCTTCCTAATAAAATGTTACTTTTCAGTTCTTTGTTCCCTCAAAATCCCTTCTCTAATATGGCTATCAAGAACAATTAATTACTCCTAAGATATATTTGACTGAATAATAGCTTAGGAGTATATAGAATAATGACTGAAATTATAATAAACATCCTTAAGCATATTATTAACCCATAGTAAGGTGTTATGTGGTGATGTATCATGTTAATTGGATGGGAAATGTGCTTTCCAGGACCTTTCACATTGCACTAACAAAGTTACTGATCACTTTTCCAATATCTAAGGCTTCCTCTGCTCATATACATCAGTGATGAGAGTGTTTCTTGAATATGCCATTCAATGACAAGTTGGTTTTTTTTCTGTTCCTCCAAGGGACTTTGTGCTGTCCAGCATTTTTTTTTAATCTGATTTAGATTCTATAATATAATAATAAACAAAAGTACTTGGCACTGGATAAAGAATAGAAAAGTAGATCAGTAAAACAGATTAGATAAAGAAAATCAGAAACAACTGATCTCAATAACCAGTGCTTAATGAACTTGAGAATGAAAAACTCCATTTCTGATAAGAGTTGCAAGGAAAACTGGAAAACAGTCTGGAGAAATGAAATTGAGTCCAATATCTGACACCATTTAGTATATTAAAATCAAAGTAGATATGCAACTTGGACATTAAAGACCATACAATTAAAAAAACATAGAACAGAGCCAGATTCTTTGATAGATATGGTTGGAGGGAGAATTCTTAACTGAAAGAGGATAGAGGAGATTATGGAACATAAAACTGATCATTTCAATCACATGAAATTTAAACAAAAACCTTTTACATAAACAAAATCAATGCATCTAGGCTAAGAAGAGATGCTGTATATTGAGAAATCTCTCTGTATATCTAAGATATATAGAGAACTATCACAAATACATAAGATCAACAGTTATTTCCCAATAGATGAGTGATCAAAGGGTCTGAAAGGATGAATCGTAAATTGGTAGCAACTATATGAAATATTGTTCCAAATCACTAATAAAATAAATATAAATCATCATGACCTTGAGGTTTGACCTCATACCCTCAAAAAATGGGAATAGTCAATGTTTGAGGGGCTATGTAAAGACAGATTTACCCTTAACAGAGGTGTGATTTAGTCCAGTCACTCTAGAAAGCAATTTGGATTTATGTCAATACCATTTAACCCAGAGATCCTACTGCTAGACAGGTAACTAACTAGTTTACTAATAACCAAAACCTAAATGTCCAATGTGTATCAAAATTCTTAAAGCAGAACCTTTTGTACTAGTATAAACTGGAAACAAAATGGACATCCATTGATTAGGAAATAACTAAATACATTGTTGTATAGGAATGTAATGGAATGTGCTCATAACAATGATGAATAAGCAATATACATATACAATGTCTACAATAACATAAATGGAAAGAACCACAGTAACAAAAACACTTGAATGCTATATTCAGATTGTATCTCCCAAAGGAATGTAAGCTCCTTGAGGGTAGGATTTTTTTCCATTTTTGTCTTTGTGTTCCCAGATCATTTTGGCATTCTAATACTTCTATAAAATAAGAGGTTTGGATGAAATATAATCACTATCAGAAAGCTTGATCCCAAAGGAGAGAAGAGAAAATGTAATTTCCTCATCTTTTGGAAGAGGTAGGTACTATGGGTGCAGAATGTTGCATATCCTGTCAGACGCAGTTGATACGTTGATTATTTTTGCTGAATCACCTTTCCCCCTTATGGTTTTGTTAATCTTTGTAACAGGGGATTGGGGAGTGAGGTAAGATATATTTGGACATAAGGAAACAAGCATTTGACAAGGAAACAAGCATTGATCAAGCACCTGCTATGTAATATGTATGCATATATATATGTATATATATGCTGTGTACATATATACTATGCAATATATAT
>CM053769.1:227078941-227100301 GCA_028658325.1 Potorous gilbertii | reverse complement strand
TTGGCTGGCCTGGGTACCCTAAAATGGAGGTCCTAGGGGGAACTCACCAATGTGAGAAGGCAAGGCGGATGGTAAAACAGAAGAATTGTCTGCTATGAAAAATATTCACTACTTGCAGGAGTGAATGGATGTTTCAGAGTGAGGGAGGTTCCAGGGTAAGTATGTCTGTACATACATATATACAAACATGTATGCATACCATATACATTATATATAAGCAAATGTACATGCATGTGTATAAACACATATACATATGGGTGTCTACAATACATGTACACATGTTTAGCTTGTTGTTTGTCCACTTTTGAAAAGAATCAGTGATATTATGGGTGATGTCTTGACTTATGTAGAAAATTAGATTTAAGTGAGTCAGGGTTGCACAAAGTCATCAGCCTCACTCTCTCTTCCTGAATCATAAGATTCCAGGGGCAGGAAAAAAAGTTAGGATGATTGGTGATGGCCTGTCATGATAGTGGATGACCTTGGCATCTCCAATGTCTGACCAAACTTTAAGGGATCCACAATGCTCCTGCTTCAGCTGCCTTCATGGTTATTGAAACAAATTGTTCTCATCCACCCATTCTGTTGGGGAAAGCTTTACATGCTTGGGGTAGACATCCCCCAGGTGAGTTACTACAGGCCTGTCAGTTACTCTCAACCTGGTTTAGCCCATTTGCTGAGACATACGTGTCGATAGACATATAGGTGTATGAGTAATTTTTGTTAATCTTTAGTTTTCTTCAAAACCCAGGTTCAAGCACTACCTTCTACATGAGGTTTTCCTGATTCCCCAGATGCTAGTGTCTCCCCCCAAATTATCCTGATTTATCTTGCATATTTTGCATGTTATTAACACCATCTCCCCCAAAAAAGCATGAAAAGACCTTGAGGGAAAAGAATTACTTCATTTTTGTCTTTGTGCTCCCAGAGCATAACACAGCTCCTGGAATACCTATAAAATGAGAGGGCTGAACTAAATGTTTTCTGCTTCCTTTCCAGTTCTAAATCTAATATCCAAGTACACAGTCAGAGGTGATACCTAATAAATGTCCATTGAATGATTAATTGGAAATCATTTAATAAGAATCAATGCAATGTTCTACCTTTGGGTTAAAGAATCATTTTTCACACATTTTCATATGTGTGGTGTGGAGGGGAGAATGGTTAGTCAGCAGATCTTCAAAAGAAAACAAACCAAAAAAACCACTTAGCATAGTGCCTGGTACTATATAAATGCTTACAGGGTTGTGGTGAGATTCACATGAGATAACACTGATAAGAAAGCACAGTGCCTGGCATGCAGCGGATGCCATCTAACTTTATTTCCTTCCCTTTCTCCCTTGTGTCTAAAGGTCAGGACTTGAACACAGGTTGTCTGAATCCGTAGCCAGATTTCTAACCACTCTGCTTCTTATATATTTTTCAAAATGTACTTATCTGTACGCATGTTTACTCCAGTAGGATATAAACTTCTTGAGGACAGGGCTAGTTTTATTTATTTATTTTTTCTTTGTATCCTTAGCAACTAGCACAGATTGTAGCCGTAATAAGGGTTTGATAAATGGTTGTCTGGCTGAATTTAGTTGTTCTAATATTATCTAAAATGTATGTGGCACTTTAAAGTTTGCCAAACACTCTGTGTCTTGCCCAGGGTCAAGCAGCTAGTGGACACCCAAAGCCAGGACTTGGATCTTCAACTCTTGTATTCTGTCACACTATAACACACTGATTCTGGGCTCCCTCCGCTTCCTTCTACCTGAGCAGCTTCTTTTTATCCAACCCTGACTAGTGGTAGGGCTAGGACTGGGGCCCTCAATTAAGTTTCCACCCAGGGCAATTGCCTTGGGGACTTGCACCTTTGTTATAGACATACCATAACTTTTGGTACCTTATCACTTTGCCAGAGGCTATAGAGTTAATTATTAATGTATTGTCCTTCAAAGGAAAAAGTTATCTTTATAATGCTACTTCAAAGTATTCCTTACAATACTACTGATAGAGTTTTTTTTTTTAAATGTTCTTCTCACCTCACCCCAACACAAAATTGACGATGACTTTTTGCTGAGTTTTCTTGGCCCTCTCAAGAGGTTTCATGGAGTCATCAACTTTTAAAGTTGAAAGGGGCTTAAGAGATCAGTTGCTGGAGCAAGTAGGTGGTACAGTGACTAGAGCACTGGGCCTAGAGTCAGGAAGACTTACCTTCCTGAGTTCAGATCCAGTTTCACACACTTACTAGCTGTGTGACCCTGGGCAAGTCACTTAACCCTGTTTGCCTCAGTTTCCTCATCAGTAAAATGAGCTGGAGAAGAAAATGGCAAGCTGCTCCATTCTCTTTGCCAAGAAAACCCTAAATGGGGTCATGAAGAATCAGACACAGCTGAAAAATAACTGAAGAACAAGGGACCAGAGATTCCAAACCTTTGCTCTTTTATGAAAGAAGACATCAAGTCCAAGAGCTGACTTAATGAATGCCTAATATCACAGAGTTGTTAGAGACAAGAAAACAGGCCTTTTGATTCTTAGTTCTGTGTGCTTTCCAGTCTACTAAACTTCTCTTCAGTGACAGTTGTGAAGTGGCTATCAGTGGTTAGGGGTCACAGTCTATGACCATGAAATGAGAATCAAGTAAATCACCTATGAATTGATGGAAAATATGATGCTAAATGGTCATGAAAAAAATCCTAGAAAGGTCCTTTTTTTTGTCTTACTGCTATATACATCAGAGTCTTGAGAGGATCAGTTGTGATGTAGTAGGTAAGTGCTTTATAATCACAACCCTTAAATACGACTGTTTATTTTTGAACTGTTATTATTGGATTCTAATTTTAACTACAATGTACTTCTTGTAATATGTGATCTTGGATGATTAACTTCACTTCTAAGGGCCTCAGTTTCCTCATCTGTCAAATTAGGGAATTAGATTTTTAATGACTTCTGAAATCCTTTCTAGTCACATGGCCTGTAAGGGGACCTGTAAAGTCACTTCCAGCTCTAAATAAATGAATGAGACTAGGGAAATATATGTACAATGTGGGGTCATCTAAGTGAAAAAGATTAAATTTATATCAATCAATCAATAAGCATTTATTAAGCACCTATTTACTATGTGTCCAGGCACTATGCTAACCACTAAGTATACAAAAAGAGGCAAAAGACAGTCCCTGCCCTCAAGAAGTTCACAATCTAATTGGGAAGACAACAAGCAAACAAATATGTACAAACTATATATAGGATAAGAGGGAAATAGTTAAAAGAAGTAAGACTTCCAATAAAAGATGAGGTTTTAGTTGGGACTTTGTGGTTGTTCAGTCATTTTTCAGTCATGTCCATTCTTTATGATCCCATTTAGGATTTTCTTGGCAAAGAGACTGAAGTGGTTTCCTATTTCCTTCTCCACCTCATTTTACAGATGAGGAAACTAAGGCAAACAGAATTAAGTGACTTAGCCAAAGTCGTAACTAGCAAGTGCCCAAGTCCAGATTTGAATTCAGAAAGATGAGTCTTCCTGACTTCAGCCCTGGCACTTTATCAACTGCATCACCTAGCTGCCCCTTAACTGAGACTTAAAGGAAGCCTATTTAGGAGATGCTGAAAAGGTAAAATTAGCCAGCCTTGCCAACAGTTTGGATGGGAAGAGGTTGAAAGAGAGTGAGACCGGAAATCAGGCAGGTACACTAGGAAGTGGAAGTTTCCCTGTGCAGGTGCAAGAGGAAGTCAGTTTGGGGCAAATGGACATTGGCCTGACCCCTGGCCTGCTTGCCTCAGGGGACATGGAAGGCCTGTGGTTAGAGTAAGATGCAGTAGAGTTCTAGACCTGAAGACAGGAGAGCATAAGTTCAAATTCAATATCAGACACTTAGAAGTTGTATGACCCTGGACAAGTCACTTAACCTCTGTTTGCCTTAGTTTCCCAATCTATAATATGGGGATAATAACAGCCCCCACCTCCGCAGCTGCTGGGAGGATCAGATGAGATAATATTTGTAAAAAATGCCCAACACAGTGCCTGGCACATGAAATGAAACAATAGTTGTTTCATTCTTTTCTTCTCTATAAAGAACTGCTTGACTTCAAGGTTTACCACTATTAAAATCTTTGTGGCAGATAGCTTGAGAAATTAATCCACATTTTAGGCTGTCATAGGTCACACTATTCATGTTTTTTTTTTTTTACTTTAGTATTTCAGGAGTAAAAATGATAGCTCTTTAGTGTTTCATTCTAAAATAGCATCAGGGAGTGAAACATTCTCTCAATCCATTCTTGTACATATATTTCCCTAGACTCATCCATTTATTTAGAGCTGGAAATGACCTTACAAGTTCCCTTACAGGTCATGTGATCTAAGGACTGTAAGTTTTGAGCTCCAAATTCCTTCATTTGTATGTCTTTGAGAGCCAAACACATGTATCTTAGGAAAGGATTTGACCTTCAGAATTATGGCCTTCACCAGGAATTTAAAAAGCTGTCTCCCCAAAGTGCAGAAGGTTGATGTTCCCAAAGTGTTGAATGTGGTGTGTGAATACACAATAATGAGCTTTCATGGTATTTCTCGGCTCTGCGGCTGACAGAGGAACTCCATGTCCTCCCAATATTGCTAGTCTGTGGGCTAGAGCCACAATTGAGCCTTTGAAGCAGAAGGATTCATTTTGATCTTTTGCTTAGATTGGAGGTCAAAACAGAAAGGAAGTTTTCTGTAAACCACCTACATGCTGTTTCTGACCAAAGCTGGAGTCTTTGATTAAGAAGTCATTCACATCCGTGAACTGGGTGAACAGGCTGAATGGAAGTTACAAACAGGAAAGACAAGCTCTTGTGAACTTGCAACCTATTCCCATGGCTTATTGTGCTTAATCAAAAATATGGCAGAAGATATAAAATATTTAATCCCTGCTTCATTCTTTTGAATATAGTTTTAGTCACACTGCATCCATGTTGTATTTATTCAAATCCTTTTGTTTTTTTTTTAAGGAGAGGAATGGGAGCTGGTATTTGAATATAGATTTCAAAGAAGTTTTATGTTATACATATCAAAATAAAGTGCCTAAATGTGTGTGGTACTACAAAATGCAGGCAGCTGGTATAGTGGATAGAGCATCAATCTAAGTTAGAACTGACCTCAGACACTAGCTATAAATGGCACAAGAATCCAGGTAACTGACTTATAGGCTGTATGACTTTCCCATGTACCTGGCAAATTTTCCCTATATGACTAATTTACCTATCACTAAGTGCATTTAAATATAAGTAGGATAGTAAGGTCTTTATATCAAGACCAAAGCTAGGCAACATTTGAAGTAAGCAGGTTTGGTTTTGAAACTCTTTCATCTTTCATCTCAAATCCTCCCTTTCCATGCTTCTTTTCTCTTCCTTCCACTTTTGTTATCCTTCTGGACTTACCTGCTTTGGCAATACTCCAACTCTTTTATCACGTCTTTCCCCCATTAAAATGTACTTCTCAGAATTTGAGAGTTGGAAAGAATATCAAGTCCAAACTATATATGATAGAAATTCCCTACTTCCCCAAAAGTAATACCTTAGCCTCCTCTCAAAGACTTTCAATGAGATAGAGTCCACCACCCATACTATTTTTGGACATCTGTATTTATAGGAAACTTTTCCTTGCATCAAGTCTTAATTGGTCTCTTTGTAACTTCTACCCTTTGCTCCTGGTTCTGCCCTTTTTGGTAAAACAGAACAAATCTAATCTTTTCCCTATATTATTTAGTTTTTTCAGTTGTGTCAACTTTTTTTGACCCCATTTTTGGTTTTCTCAGCAAAGATACTGGAGTGCTTTGCCATTTCCTTCTCCTGCTCATTTCATAGATGAAGAAACTGAGGCAAACAGGGTTAAGTGGCTTGCCCAGGGTCACACAGCTAGTATGTGTCTGAGACTAGATCTGAAGTCAAGATGAGTCTTCCAGACCCAGTGCCCTATCCAGGGTCACCTAGTTGCCCCTTCCTCCATCATCACAACCCTTCAGATCTCATCTGAGTATTTTCTCTTCTATGCTAAACATATTCTTTTCTTTCAACCAATCTTCATGACATGAACTCAAGGCTCTTCCTTATCTGAGTTGCCTTCTTCTAGATACTCTCTGCTTTATCAGTATTCTCGTTAGAACTCATTGTAATTTTCTGGATGGAGCCCGATGAGGGCAGAGTGCAGTGGCACTATGACCACCCTATTCCTGGAAGCTACTCTCTGTTAACGTAATCTAAGATTACATTAGCTTTTTTGGCTGTTACCTCACACTACTGACTCAGTTTGAACTCACAAGTCACTAACATCTGAGAACTTTTTCAGAATAATGACCAGCTAACCCCTGCCCCCCACATCTTGTACTTGAGAAATAGAGTTTTTGCACCTAAGTGTAGCATTTTACTTGTTCTGTGACATTTCTTAAGGGCTCTGCTGAGGGATTGACTAAACTAATTTGGACCAAGGTGTTAATAGTTAATAGTGGTTATTCCTGTTAGGCAAGTGAGATCTTAAAATTCTTAGTTCAAAGGAATATATAATTTGGAAATTTCAAGGGACTTGGAAGGACTACTTTGGGGATACAGTTTTAGGGAAATGGACCTTTCCTGGAACTTCTCCTAGCACATTAGACAGATTGATTGAGCCTGAACATAAGTTTATTCCATGTTCAGATCAAGCGTAAAAGCTATTGTGAATTAGTGGGGAAGGAAGGAGAGCAACTACGGGAATTCTACATCTTGACAGGGGAAACAGAATACATACATACATATCCATCATCAACATATACATGCATATATATATATATATATATACATGCAGTATACATACACATACATATACACATTATATATGTATCTTTGTATGTGTGTGTGTGTGTGTGTATATATATATATATATATATACATATATATATATATATATATATATATGCACATATACATACACACATATGAAACAAATTAGAAGGCATTTCCAGATGGATAGGTCCTAGTTTCCTGCCTTTCTCTATCTCTCTGGCTTCCCTTCCCCACCCTTTAATCTTTCTTTCTGTCAAGATATATTCTGGGTAATCAAGGTAGAGGTACCAAAATGAAGCTCTGATATCCCTACCACCTCTTCCTGCTATCCCAGGCCCCTACTTCTAAAGCCTTCCACTTACTTCCTTCTTACAGGTCCAATGAGAAATGTGGGGAGTAAGGATAATATCCATTTCTGTGGAAATTGGCAAATGCTACAAATCTAGACTTGATTTATTATTTTGTTGATTGTCTGGACTTAAGAAAGTAATGGAAAAAATGTTAATGAAAATTCAATTTAAAAGTATCTTTTTCATATATTGTTTTTTCTACGGAGAGCTGATTGTTAAACATTTAATAGTATACTACTAGAAGTTACCATAGGTTTTCAAATACTCTGTCTCTAGAGAATAAGCTTTGCCATTCCTATCAAATTCTAAGATCAAGGAGCAAAATCACGTGTCTATTATCTGAGGAATAGCTTTAATAAATAGGGAAAGTTTCACCACTTGAAAGTTGGCGGCTATGTACTGACATTTTTTGGCCTCAAAAACTAATGAAGACCATTTGCTAAGACATGGAAGGATTGCTATTTATATCAGTGGAGGGAACATCCGATGATACAGTCACTGTTTTGTGAAGTGTTTGAAGTGTAATAATATTTCCAGATCTTAAAATAATGATGAATACCTGTACAAAATATTCAAGACTTTGGTCTTAAAATTTTTCCAAAATCTTCAAGTGATTTCCTACCTTTATTTTGACTCCAAAATCTTTATCTACTTTTTTTGGTGATCTTCATTCATCAGTTTAAGAAGCCTACTGTATCACGCTATACAAGGAATGATGCTGCTCTGCTAACTTCTGCATTGTATCAAGACTGAACTTCCTTGTCAATGTCATCCCTGAAATGAACATTGTGTTCCAGTCTGATAAGAAAGAAGTAGAGAAGTAGAAAGAAACTTATAATTTGAGCTCTAACTTATGCTTGTAATTAGCCATTTACTTTGGAATAAAGTTTGTCTCTTGTTCAGATCTCTAGTCCTGTAGCCACTGTCTTGGTTCAGGTCCTCATCACCTCCTAGCACTGAAGGTGTAAAGAGTGGAAAAAGTTTAAGAACCCTGGACTAGGCTATTGCAACAGTCTTCTACCATATTTTGCCACATAATCATCACAGATTTTATGCCAGTTTTCCCCATTATGTAAAGTTTTTTTTTTAAATTTACCAGTATTACTTAAAAATCATTTATTACTAAACTGTCTTTGGTGCAAGATTAGGAAACGTGGAATACTCATGAATATATGTTAAAATTGGGAAAATTCAGTTCTTATCATATGACATGACTTACTCATGGCAGCTTTGCTTGCCCACCTACTCCCCTTGTGCCTATGTATCTTCATTAGGTTGGGTGACAATATTGTTAGTACTGCAGTGCTCTAAGCAAACCATGCAAGTTGACTTTTGGAAATATACTGACAATACACATGTGCTGAGAATTCTAGGCTCCAGGCTCACAATGTGCAAGAGATAAATGCATATACATATGTCACTGGTGAATATATTGCTGCTCTGTTTCCCTTTTAAATGACCTGACCAACAGGATTATACCATGCGCTGATTACGTGATGAAAGGTTATGAACCAACTTTTGGACTGGGAGAAAAAAAACCCAGGATGCAATAATTGATTATGCAGTGGCGATGATTATGTGGTAAAATACTGTTTTTTCTCCCTACTAGAATCCATCCTCCACATAGTCATCAAAGTGATTTTTCTGAATTCCATGTCTAACCATGTCACCTCTCAACTCAATAAACTCCAGTGGTTCTCTATGGCCTCTAAGATCAAATATAAAGTTTCCACATCAGCATTTAAACCTCAGAACTCGGCCCCTTCCTACTTCTATCATATTCTTTCATTACTCTTAGCTAAAAACCTCTATAGTGTTGGCCTCCTGTTCCACACACATAACACTCCATTTTTTGTCTCTCTGCCTCTGCATATTCCTGCAAAACACTCTCTTCCTACCTTGACTTCTCATGGTCTCTGATATCCTTGACGATTCAGTTCAAACATTATTCTACAGGAGGCTTTTTCTGATCTCCCCCCAAATGTTAGTGTACTCCCTACTCAAACTATCTTGTGTTCCTTTTTGACATGGTATGATCTGGCTTTCTACTTCAGGGCAAGAGTAGCTGCATCTCCCCTCAGGGTTCTAGGCTACACTGAGGGTTTTGTAGGTATCTTTCTTTTTTCGCTCAGGCCCCCAGGAAACAAGTGAAGAGAATTCCAGTTAATTGAACAACTTAATACCCAGTGGCTTTTACAAAGGAATATTTATTTCAAAGATATAACAAGTTCAAAGCAAAGCCATTTCTCTCAATATCTCTAAGGCCTACTTGCCATTATCAGGAGGAAGGGGAGGGGAATGAGATTAGACTTCAAACTTAACTCATTTTCTCCATAGCATTGGTACAAATAGAGTAAGACTTTTGGGTAACCTTTCACTGGGCTAGGATCCCCAAAGTCACTCCTGAAGATTATTCTTTGCATCCCAGGGCATCAGTGCTAGACTGGATCCCAAGTCTCAGATTCTTGTGACTTCCTCCCGTTACCATGGATGAAGACTGCACACACAACAGAAAGGAATGAATAAAAAAGCAAAGGCCAGAAGCTCACTTCTCAGGGGCCATATGTCCTGACCAAGGGGGAAAAGACCCTGAGGCCTTTTCCCTTACAACATAGTATCTCATCGGATGCCCTAGTGAAGGAGTCACCTCCATGCTCCACACACAATGCAGAAAAGAGAGGTCAAAGCAGACCCAGGACTTTTTGAAGAAATTATCAGTTCTGTCTACTTAGCTAGTAGAAAGTCTCCTCCCAACCATGTGGCCAGTCAACCAGAACCAGGTGCAGAATGTCCTTTCATGCTCCACAGTAGAAGTCTGTTATCGTGCTTTTTCTGCAAGCAGTTCCCTAGTGGAAAGATACAAGCGTATGGGGTATGCATATGTGCCAGATCCCCATTACATGTAGTTATCCCTTTCACACTGGGGAGGTTAGGGGGTTGGTGCTCCCACAATCTGGAAAATCTGCATAAAACTTTTTTACCCTCCCTTTGTTCCATAGAAGTCTAAATTTTTTCTTTTTCTTTTATGGGGTGTTTATACTACCTTATTGTAAAATTTGGGTTAAGTATTTGATCATAGGCTCTGTGTTGTCTGCTGGCTGAAACTCCCCCCTCCCCTCATTCCCATTTAATTTCTTATACTGACTCCCAAATATAGAAACCATAATGGGGAAAGTTATGACATGGAAGTTAGGATATGTATGACTATATAATATATATATATATATATATATATATGCATACAAGTCTCCCCCATTAGAATCTCATCTCAGTCCTTACTGGCTCACTTTTATCTTTACATTCCTATTACATAGCACAGTTCCTGGCACATGTAACAAATATTGATTGGTTGATTGATTGTAGCCCACTAAGGTCCCATCACAGTTCTTCCTCAAGGAAAAAGATAAGAACATGTTACCTTACCTTGTGCTAGAATCTTGAAAAAAAGAGCAGCTTCATGCAGATTTATGTGGTTTGGATTCCGTCAAAGGGCTGCACTTGAGGACCTAGAAGGCCACATAGGACCTTGAGGCTGCAGGTTCCTCACCCCTGGTTCAAGAATAGTCTCTTTCAGAGCATCTTTGTCCTTGTCGAGCCAGTGTGAATGTTGTAGTCCTTAGGAAAGGAAGAATGCCCTAGGGACAGATAAGCCTCAGCTTTCCCTTTAGCGTGCTTAGGTTTCTGGAAGTTTTTAGACTTGCCTTCATCCCAGTCATACACCTTGCTCTTGAAAGAAGTGTCTGTCATTTCAGGGAACCTGCCCTCTTCTTTAAGGAAGGAGAAAATGCTTCTCAGGGAGTTTGATGCAGGGAGTCAATTCCTTCTCAAAGTAAGTGAATTCTCCATTCCATCTCAGTCTTCCTGGATTCCTCCTGCTACAGCATAAACATGTGGTAATAAAAAGCAAAAAATAGCTTGTTTCTCCTTGGTGAAGTTGATGTGTGACTATCCTAGGCTGTTGAAATTAGACACCCTAGTTCCTAGGGCTAGGCTGGGGTCTGGGATGCTTATTATGTCTACTATATATCTTGACATTTGTTTTTATTGAATTTAACACTTTAATCTGTCTTGTATTATTCTCATTGTTGTATGGGAGTCTGTCCTGGTTAACTAATGGGGCCAGAAACTATGTCTTCTACTGTTTTGCTATCCCCTTAATATCCCTAGTATTTAGTGTCGTCATATGTCATAGCAGATGCAAAGGTGTATGCAGTGCTCAGGGAGGACTAGCACCTCAGATGTGAGGGATTGCCCAGTACTTTCCAGGGCTGCTCATCCCTTGTGGTGTCCACCTGGCACTCAGCTCTCACCTGTGACTCTTAGAAGCTGTAGTGTGCACAGCAGTCGCATTCTGGTAAAATCATCTCAGCTGATGGGCTAAAACAGGTTGAGGGTAACTGACAAGCCTCCCATTGTCAGTGACTTAGAGGGGTGCTTACCCCAAACATGTGAAGACTTCCCCTGGTAGAATGGGTGGATGAAAACAATTTGTTCCAATGGTCATGAAGGAACCTGAAGCAGGTGCTATGGAGCCTAAGGAGCTTGCTCAGGCATCAAAGACACCATAGTCATCCACTGCCAGGGTGTCCCAGGACATCACCAATCATCGTGACTTTTGTCTTTCCACTGGACTCGGATGACTCTGAAAGAGGGAGAGAGGCTGACGACTTTGTGTAACCACTCACTTAAATCCAAATTCATGTACAGGTTAAGACATGACCCTGTGATGTCACTGGTCCTTTTCTGAAACAAAGGATAAACAACATCATAGCACAGTACACATAAGGTACATAAACTGAATTGAACTTCTGGATAGAAAGCTGCAGTCAATAAACTGATAAACATTTATTTAGTGTCTATTGTGTACCAGACAGTATATTAGATATTGTCAGGCTACCAAAGAAACAGAATTGGTAGGGATACAAAACCAAAAAAAAAAGAAAGGGAAGGGAATAGATAATATGTGTACATTTAAGTACATACAACACACACGCACACACACACAAAGTAATTTTAGATGGAGGAACTGGTAGTTGGGGGAATCTGGAAAGGTCTCCCATAGGAGGTGTCATTTGAGCTTAGCTCTGAAGGAAAAAAAAATTCATTCAGTAAGCATTTAAGGAGGCCTACTCCACTATTTGTAAGGCATTCATTTTGTTGGAACCTGGTGATATAAAGATTACAAAAAAGTTCTTGCCTTCAGGGAGTTTACATCTGGGGCTGGGGGAGGAAGAATCTACACAGATAATACAATACAAAATATATACAAAGGAAATATCAAAGCGATTTCAGGGAGGGCACTAATGACTGCGGGGATCAGATTAAGATTAGTAGAAGAGATTTGAACCATCTGTGGACTGTTGAAAACTTGTTTCATTTTCAGCCAAGATAAATAAATATTTTTAAGTGTAAGGAAATTTATCATTTCTGTGCCTTATATAAAGCTCCCACTTTCCAGGTTTCCTGTTGCCAGCGCCCTTAATGAACTTGGTGACCTCCCAGAGGTGATGGGTTTATTTCTGGGAAAGGGTTTGGATATGCCTTGCAATAGGAACCCACTCTTTTTTTCCCTCTTATCTTCTCTTTTCTCCCTT
Source organism: Potorous gilbertii (assembly GCA_028658325.1). Classification (NCBI taxonomy): domain Eukaryota; kingdom Metazoa; phylum Chordata; class Mammalia; order Diprotodontia; family Potoroidae; genus Potorous; species Potorous gilbertii. Next base: position 227,087,580 of record CM053769.1, on the reverse strand, counting down.
CTCCTCTTTTACTTCTCTCTCCCTCTCTCCCTTTCTCTCCCTTTCTCTTTTCTTTTTCTCTCTTTCTTTCTCTCTCCTTTCCTTCTTCCTCCCTCCCTTCCTTCCTTCCTCTCTCTAAATACCTTTAGCTTGTTTAAATGAAAATCCAAGAAACAAATCTGTTATTCTAATATTGTTACTTCAGGTTTGAACAACACAGATTCCATGTTAACTTCAATCTCTCTTATAGCAACAATGTAACTAACTGGAGATAATCTTGAAGAGCTCACTTACTACCTTGGGGAGGCCCAGCCCAGAGGAAGCCCCAGAAGCTACATATGTTGCAATATGAAGGTAGCAGTGATTTCCTCCTCCTCTACTGTTTTGAGGGCATTGTTACATTTTCAAATGAAGTTTCCTGGGACTTAGAAGCTTTGTAGTCTAAGTCCCTCATTTTATAGATGAGAAAACTTTGGAGGCCTAGAGAATGAAATGATTCGCCCAGGGTCACACAGGTGAGAAAGAGTAAAGCTGATATTTGCAGTCATTTCTCCTGCTTCCAAACCCAGAGACCTCTGATCACCACAATGTTTCTCAGCAACTGGAACTTTCTTCTAGTTTTCAGCTCATGGAGAAAGGTGTCTCAAAGGAAGTGAGGCAAAAGAAAATGTCTATTGCTTTCAGCCTAACCATTGGCTTTCCTCTTTTGAGCCAATATAGAAAACAAGGTTACCAACATCTAATACAAAACTATCATTTTACAGATAAAGAAACCGAGACTCAGAGAAACCCAGGTCAAGGTCAGAATGGCAGAGGTCTCATTTTTTTCTCAAGGGCTAAAAGTATAAGTAGTAACTGCAGGATGGTGTAAAGAGACTTATCGGTCTTTAGGACTCAAATTTTAAAGGCAAATCAATATCCAAAGTATGTAATTCAACATACGCAATGACCCCTTCACTGGAGATCATCAGGCAAAGACACTGGATGACCCCATGTGGGTATGTTTTAGAGATGACTTTTGCAGGTGTATGGATTGGACAAGAAGTTGACCCCTAAAGTCCCTTCCAACTCCGAAAGTCTGTGATATGCTGAGAGGAAAAAACCTTTTTGGTTTGTGTTCTTGTAGAACTCTGAAAAGTATTGTTAGTTATTTGTAAACCAGAGGCAGTATCCTAGGACAGCAGAAAGAGCATTGAACAGGAGCCAAGAAATCCGTGTTCTAGTTTCTGACCATTGTGGGACTCTCCACAAGTCTCAGCTTTTGTGTATCTCACTTTGCCCATCTATTACATGATTGGCATAGATGATCTCTAGTGCCCCTTCCTATTATTGCATGCTATGAAGTTCTATAAAACTTTCAGATTATTCCTATTTTCCTCTCTTTCTTTTCTCCTGACTGCCCTTTGGCTATTTAGATACTTTTTGTTGCTTTTGTAATAGTGGCTACTCTGGCACCCTACTGCTTCAGAGTCAGGTATATCACATTTCTACCCCTTTTCCAGAGTTCTCTTGTATCATTAGGTGGATGGTCAGGGGTGTGTGATCTTTACCATTGGTTCAAGCCCCCATCTCCCAAGACTGCATTTTCCCAATTTTAGGGGCCTATGTATCTACCTGTCATTGAACAATTTAAGTCAGATTAGCTTTTATAAGGGGATATTTATTTCAAAGGTATAACAAGAATAAACATGTAAGCTTTCCTCCTCAATGCTTGGAAGGCATAATTCTCACCCTCTGGGGAGGAGTGGGAGGTGAGGTTCACAGCTTAGTTTAGTTCCCAAATAGCATTAGTCGCACCAAGTTCCAAGTCCCGAGCTTCCTTGGGCTTGTGTCCCAGGACTCTGGCATCTCAGGCTTTTTCTGCTGGGCTGATAGCAACATGTAACCTGGAATCTTCATTCTGAGGTCACCATGGCTCAAGCTCCTGGGTCAGGGACTTTACTCAGTGTGCCTAGAACTGAAAAAGGACAAACAAAACCAAACCAAAATGCCAAGCCTGTTTCTTAGTGCCACAGGGCTTAAGTGAAAGGAGCCCTTCCCCCTCCTAGCTTAGTGCGTGCTTCCTATGCTGCGAGTGAGAAAAGAAAAAGTGAGACCCTACCAGTCTGATAGTATGAAAGATGTGGCCAGTTCCAGTTATGCTGCCAATAGAAAGAGACCATCCACGTGATAGGGGAACTCAGAATGTCTTCTCCCTGAAGAAAGTCCTTGCTGCCTCCCACATGGCTACTTCTATCATAGGTGATCTGGATACGTGCCAATGTCCATTTATCACCCTAATGCGGGTCAGATGGGGTCCAGAAGAAAAGGGAAAACTCAAATCAGCCATTTTTTCCTGCTTGTTAGAGGTTTCATTAATAGTTTTGATTCAGAAGAGAATTAAATTCATGGTTCAAATGAAGTTTCTGTATTATTTCTGAATTTCAATCATCTTTAACCCTATATTTCCCAAAAGAACAGAGTTGGTTTTAACTAGATGTGCATATGCTCATTCCCATATTAAGCACCACAAGTGTATATATACTTTAAAAGTCAATCAACAAGCAGGAATTATGTGGAAGGGAATAAAGTGTAAGAAGATTGAAAAGAATGATTTAAGGTATTAATTCAATTCAATTAAACATTTATTAAGCTCCAAATATGTGTAAGACACTCAAGATTCAGAAATGAAAAAGGATAGTCACCAAGTTTATCATGTATTTGGGGGAGGGGGTTATGAGAAGTAATTATGACAGTGTTAGTCAGCCAGTCAATAAACACTTATTAAGTATGTACTATGTGTCAGGCCCTGTTCTAAGTGCTGGGGATACAAATACAAAAAAGAAAGACAGAACTACCTCAAGGAGCTTATAACCTAATGGGGGAAGACAATGCACAAAAAGAAGCTGGGATAAGGGGAGGTGAGGAAGGGCACCTGGCATGGAGACAAGGTAAAGTACAAAAGATTTGCCAAAATGGTAATCGTTTACTATTTCAGGAGATGGATAATAAGGCAAGCTTCTTGTCTCATTGCAGAGAAATGGTAGACTAAAGGTGCAGACGAAGCATCCATTTTTAGATATGATTAATGTGGTTTGTTTCATATTATTTTAGAGGGGCTGCCAAAGGAGGGAGCAAGTAGGAACTGACAGTGATTTAAGGCAAAAAATAGATCATCAGTTGATCAGAAAAGAAAACACTAATCCAGCAAGAGGAGATTAGGGGCTTGAAGGTGGTTGTTTCATTGTGAGTGAAGAAGATATGAGTTATACGATGGAGTTAAAATACGTAGTTCTTAGCAACTGGCTGGATATTAAAACTGATTGGAAATAAGGAAGGGCCAGTGATGGTGACTCCTAAGTTCTGATCCTGGGTACCTAGAAAGATGAGAGTCCCAGCAACGAAAATAGAAAAGTTGAAAGGAAGACCAGGGGAGAGGATGAGATTAATTTTGGATAAATTGGCTTTGAGTTTGGATGTCCACATGGAGATGTCCAGCAGGCAGTCTGAGGTGCAGGACTGGAACCTGGGGAAGAAATTAGATTTGGGCATCATCTGCATAGATGTGCTTGTTGAAACCATGAAAATGGAGGGAGTCATTTAGGGGGAGAGTATTTGAGAGAGGAGGCACAAGGACCGACCTGTAAGGTATGTGCCCACTTGGGAGGTTCAGCTGGGTGGAGACAGAGACAGTTCCTTTCACACTTCTGGAAAGAATTCCAGAAATTTAAAGTTCATGAATAGCAAGTTTCAACTTTTAACAAGATTATTTTGAGTTTAGAACAAGAAATGATGTATATCAATAGAAGAAAGGAAGAAATATGTATTTATTGAGCATCTAGTATGTGTCAGGTGTTGTGCTAAGCACTTTACAATATTTTATCATTTGATACAATGAGAAATTTAGTTCTATGCTATGGCAAAAAAGAGAAGAAGGAGGAGTGGTCAGACAGGAAGGAGGAGAAGAACCCAGAGAGAGCATTTCCATGGGACCAAAGAGAAGAAAAAATATCCAGACGGTGATTAAGAGTGTCAAGTAAATCTAAATTAAATTTATTCTTCCAATGACCTACTTAACACATCTATGTATTCTGTTGCAGCACATTGTGTAATTAGTTATCCTTGACATAACACAGAATTAATTTGATCATTGTTATAGGTAATATCATTGTTCCCAAACCAAAGCAGGGTGGAAGATAGGTGGGTCATTTTCTTCCTCATGTTACATTATATCTTTACTGGCTAAATGGTGGTAACACGAACCAGAACTTCTAAGTGCTTGGTCATGGATACTGTCAAATTTGTATGGAACAAGCTCCCTACTGGGTAATTGAATGGAATAGAAAATGGTAGGAAAGATCAGTGTCGGGGAAGTTTGGATGCTCCAAAGTGCTGTAAATTTCCTTTTTTCCTGTGTCACCTGCATTAGGGGTTTTTAATTGTCTTGAGTTACTTTTAATAACAGCTGACATTTATACAGGGCTTTAAAGTTGCCAGGCATTTTATAATGCTTTATTTGATCCTCACAACAGTCCTATGAGGTAACTACTCGATACTGGGGGCGTTATTACCCCCATTTTACAGATGAGAAAATTTGCCTGAGAGTTTGTGACTTTCCCATGGTCATATATTTGTCACATGACAAAGGCAGGGCAGTTGATTCCATTGCCTCATTGCCTCTCACATATTTCAATGTCAAGAATCCACGATTTCACTAGTTTCAGAACATCCTTCACCAACACGGATTGCAATCCATCTCTAACTTAGAAGATATATCTCAGAGAGTTGTATGAGACTCAGGAATTAAAATGACCTTTTAGTGATGGGATGGTAACTCAGGCCTTCTTGATTATAATGTCAAGTACTTTATCCATTATACCATGATGGCTGTCCTTTAATATATAATAATAATTATATAGTTGTTTTTTGTATCCAAACTTGTGGTTTCATCTTTCCCCACGTTGAAAGTTTCTCCACAGGTACAGATTGCCAATTCCTTTTGCAACTTTTTGTCTTACAGAGTAGCCTGGAACACAAAGATCAGGTGATTTGCCTGTGGTCCAAAAGCCAGCGTGTGTTGGGGACAGGACCTTAATCTAGGTCTTCTTCACTGCAAGGTCAACTTGATTCTCTCTCTGCTAGGCCATGTTGACTTTCCCTGGAGTTGTTATAATGATAACAAGTCTACGGTAAACTGTCTTGCAAAGTGACTGGTTAACTTGAAGAAGGAGATGAAAGCACTTGGCCTGCAAAGAACATCACGAATGCTCTGTCCTGTTGCCATTCCAACCACACTGCATAGACGTGTTTTCCAATTGAAATGGGAATGAACTTCAAGCAGGGTTCCATTTCCACGCACGGGGCACACTACTTGCTTGATACTGGCATCGACTTGCTTAGTACTTCAACCACTTATTAAAGTCTAGACGCAACATAAAAGCACACAAATTGGTTCCAGTCATTGCTAGTAAAAACCTCAGCTTGAGCTGGAGAGGGATCGGTGCATCTTTCGCTGTAATTAAAGTGGACTGTTAAAGTTTCTCTAGTTTAATTGGTAACACTTTCTTTGGAAGTCAGTGCATCTTGCTGGGGAGCTTAAATGCATTTCTGTGTATAAGATCAGAATTCAAATATAGTTTTATGGGCAGATTTACAGTTATGTTCTATCTGGGTGGTCTTTTTTTCCCTCTATCTTTCCTATTTAAGATTTATGCTGTCATTCACCACAGTCTAATTATGTTTTGATAAAAAAGAAAAAAAGACCTATTGCTGACGCATTTCATGCTGAAAACTGGGAATATTCTGAAGCTTTCAGTAAATTTGCTTGAAGTTTGGCTCAACCCAAACCCCTTCTGTACCAGAGCCTCCGTTTGGGATCCCAGTACTGTAGTTTTCTTAGCCCTGAAATGAGAGACTATCACCGTTACTTAGCTCAGACCCCTGATCATCATCAGGCGTCAATGTATTTGTTCTGGTTCAACACATTGCCCATCAGGTGATAAGATGAATGTACATCAATTAATTTCTGGGTGTTAGGATTCCCTTCTACATCTCAATTTTGCTTCTCCAAGACATGATTGGCACAAGCTATTCTGTTATCCCTAAAGTGAACATGGGAAAGGACCTTGGTTATCATCTGGTCCAACTTCCTCAGTTTTTGGTTGAGGCAGCTGAAATTCTCTCCAGGCTGCCCTCTGGCATATATACAATATAGTATAATAGAAAGCACATTGAACTGCGATATAGCAAACTTTCTATACCATGTCCCACAAACCTCATCATTTCGGAAGCTCACTCCAGCTCTGGGATTCACACATTAGAAGTATCTTTTCCCACGCCTCTGCCTCTGATTGTGTGGCTTCTCCCACAACCTCCATTCCGGGAGGGTGCTTTGGTTAGCCTTGTCTGCATCCCTCTCCAGCCAGACTTTCTCTACCAAGTCAGGTTCCCTGGCCTCCTTTTGTGTGTTATCTTCCCCCATTAGAATATAAACTCCTTGAGGGCAAGGGCTAGCTTTTTGTTTATAATTTTTATTCCCAGCACTGAGCAGAGTGCTTTTTACATACATTCATATATGCTTGTGCACTGATTGACAGGTTGTTGTTGCTTGTCTTTTGTTCTTGAAGAGGACTGTGACATCAGGGAGGTGATGCCATGACATGCATGTGAATTGGATTTAAGTAAGGGAGGGCTGTGCAAAGTCACCAGCCTCATTTTCTCCTCCGGAGCCATCTGGGTCCAGAGGCAAGATATAGATCAGGATGACTGGAGATGGCCCTGGATGCAGAGGGAGATCTTGGCTTTGTTAAGCTAAGATCTTTTCCAGGTCTCAGTTTGACTGAGGCAGCACACATTCAGTGATTAAGAGTAGGAAAGAAAGGAGGCAGAGAATGACCTCTTTACGTAGTCCAAAAAAAAAATAAATCAGACTGAGAGGGGAAGACACTCATGGTTTCTGGTCAAAACAGAAACATTTAATATCTACATCCATTCTGAGCCAATCAGGGCCCAAGCAAGGGGAAAGGGCAGCCCAGACTACAGAATGGTAAAGTGACTTGCCTAATCACACATCTAGTTACTAGCAGAGCTAGTATTCATACTTAGGTTTTGTCCAATGATTGTCCTATTTTCCAATTTCCTCTCATATTATGCCAAGTCAATATAGTATAATGGAAAGCACATTGAACTGTGATATAGCAAACACACATACATAAACATTCTTGCATGTTTATATGTATATATAACAACACACACATATATTTGTATTTCTTAGGCACTAATAAATGATTGCTGATTGATAGATACACATGCATATTTGGTAGATCTTACCAAGGTAGAAGACTTTTCAATATGGATCTGGTAACAGACTAGGCATCCCTAAAGAAGAGACTAGTTAAATTTGGAAGGACTCATCACCGAAAGTTTTTCCACTAGGTAATTATTTTTTTTACAATGTTAACTCTTAAACAACTGCAATCTGTGTTGGTACAGGAAGATTCCTACTGATGAAATCATGGCTGCTTTGAAGTATCAAATGTGTATGTACATATATATATATATGTATATATATATATACATATATATCTAAGTGTGTATGTTTGTATATATATATGTATGTAGCTATGCAGAAATACCCAAGGGCAGTGTGGTACAGTGGCAAGAGCACTGGATTTAGAGTTGGTAGATCTGGTTTAAATTCTGGTTCTGATATTTGTGTGGGCAAGTTACCTTCTTTAGGCCTTAGATTCATTATTTTTCTTCACAGTGTTATGTTGAGGAGAATCAACCAAAAAAATGGTATGGGTGATATCTTCTGGTCTGGCATAAATTGAATTTAAGTGAGGCTGAGTTGTGAGAAGTTATTGGATTTACTCTCTCTTCCTGAGTCATTAGAGTCCAGTGGCAGAACAAAAGTCAACATGGCTGGTCATGACCTGGGATGTAGTGGATGGCCTTGGCATCTTCAATGTCTGACCAAGCTCTAAGCACTCCACAGAGCCTGCTTCAGCTGCCTTCCTGGCCAGTGAACAAATTGTTTACATTCACCCTTTCTACCAGGGAAGTCTTCACATGCTCACTGACAAGGGTGAGGACTGTTACCTTCAACCTTCTGCTGGGATGATTCACTGTAATCTGGCCACTGTGCATACTACAGCTTCTTGGGGCCACAGCTGAGAGTTGGGGAGCAGATAGATACCAAAGGTGAATGATCAGTCTTGTAAAAGTCTCAGCAGCCCTTACACTGGAGGTGACAGTCTTCCTTGAACGCTCAAGCACTCAAACACTTAAACACCTACTATGTGCTAGGCACTGTGCTGAGGGTGGATGAAACAGATACAGCCAACAAAAGAAAGATTGTCCATCCTCAATGAGCTTCCATTCTAATGAGAGAATACAAAAAGGAAGCTAAAAAAGAATGGGGGAGGGAAACAAGTACCTGATTCAGTCAGAGCACATCCTGGTGGGAAGGAAGAGATGACCGGACCTGGGTGCTCCTCCTTAAATAGAGATTCCTGGAGAAGTCACAGACTCAGAGGGAGGAGCCCCAGAATAGAGGCTACTTCATGGGACTTCTAAGGACCAAAGTGGTCTTCTAACTCAGAAACTGACAAGGTCTGTGACAAGCTGTGTCTCATTTTTGGAGAAGGACCAAGGCTGGCTAGTCTTCATTCCCCTCCTGA
>CM053769.1:226995824-227078441 GCA_028658325.1 Potorous gilbertii | reverse complement strand
GACCTGGGTGCTCCTCCTTAAATAGAGATTCCTGGAGAAGTCACAGACTCAGAGGGAGGAGCCCCAGAATAGAGGCTACTTCATGGGACTTCTAAGGACCAAAGTGGTCTTCTAACTCAGAAACTGACAAGGTCTGTGACAAGCTGTGTCTCATTTTTGGAGAAGGACCAAGGCTGGCTAGTCTTCATTCCCCTCCTGAATGTGCTTTTGATTTTCCAGATCAGCACCATACCCCTATTCAGGGACCATTTACCTTACCTTTTCCCCCTTTTCAGCTCCTTTCTATAAGTTGCCTTCCCACAGTTTGAATGTAAACTCATTGAAAGCAGAGACAGTATTTCTTTTTGCTTGTCTCTGTATCACTAGCACTTAGCAAAATGCTTGTTACACAGTCAGTGCTTGCTTCATAAATGTTGGTTGCCTGCCTGCCTACTTTTGGTAGAGATCTCCAGTGAGAGGGAATCCACTTCCTCCTGAGCCAACCCATTTCATTTTGGGTCAGTTCTAATTGTTTGGAAGTTTTACCTTATGGCAAAACACAAATGAGCTTTTCTGTCAGACCTTTAGTGGTTCGGTGGATAGTGTCAGACTTGGAATCAGGAAGAAGTGTGTGTTCAAATCCAACCTCAGACATCTACTAGCTGTGTGCTCTTGGACAAGTCATTTAACTGCCATCTAGCTCTGTTTCCTCATCTATAAAATGGGGATCATAATAGCCCCTAATTTGCAGAGTTGTTGTGAGACTCAAACAAGATAATTGTTAAAAAAAAAAAGTGCTTCGCACAATGCCTGGCACATGGCAGGTACTATATAAATGCTCATTTTTTCTCCCTATAACTTCTAGATATTTATCTAGCCTTATGGGATAAAGGGACAAAGGCTTCCTGGATAGATTCCTAGGTCGAATTCTGCTGCAGGGACGCTGGAGGGAGTCTTAGTTTGATGGAAATCTGTGCGTATAAATGTCCTTCAGTTCTCCATAGCCAGTGTCCTTTATCTCGTTGACCCTTACTAAACCCAATAACAACAAATGTAAAATTGAATTTAACCATCTCTTTCACTTGTGTCGGTCTCCCAGGTCTTTCCAAGGACCAAGAATTGCTACCGAAAAACACCACCAGCACCGGCATCAGTGCCAGTACCACTTACTAGGATCCAAACCCTATGTGTTGAGAATACAAATAGCTTTCAAGGAAATCATAGTCTAATGGGGGAGAGAATACACACATAATATAATATATACATATACACACATATATGCACATGCATATATATACAGACAAACAGATATACACACTATATACACTACACACACACACACACACACACACACACACACACACACACACATATATGAGACCTCACAACTGTGAGTCAGATGGAACAGTCTGTGGTCCTTAGAGCCCATCTGAAAAGCAGATGGTAATGTATCTTTTTCATGGTCATGTCCATTAATAAAACCATTACCATTTCTGATATTGTGCCATTTCATGGTGCCAAGAACTTTGGTGATGGGAAATTTTCTTTCTGGGCCTTCAGGAGCTGTGCCTACTGAGGAGTCAAGGCCAGCAGCACCTGCCGAGACAGTGGCCAGCTCCCGTTTCCACAAGGGAGGATTCCTTGATCTATGGCTGTGGGCACCAGGGTTGCTGGCCTAGGGGGCACCACTTTTCTTGGGGGCTGTTGGGCTAAGGGTCTTGGGCCATTTCCAGTGGGATCTGAGGAGTGGTGGTGGCAGAACTGGCCTGACTGGCCTCCTTATATGTGTTGTCCATTTTCTCTCCGTCAGGGTGCTTTGCTGTTTCAGCTAACCAGGCTTGTTTGCTTCCTCAGTGGCAGTTGGTCAACAACTGGGTAGATCAGATCACCTTGCTCTGTTTTGTTCCCTGTGGAAGTCCCCTTTTTGTACCGACATCATCTACCTATTGCCATGATCTGTTACTCAATTTAACAAAAAACAGACATTTATTAAGTACCCAATTTTTTTTTTTGCTAGGCCCTGGGTTTACAAAGACAAAAATAAAATAATTCCTGTCCTCAAGGAGCTTATTACATTGAACTGGAGAAAAAGAAATGAGGAGTACACAGAAAAAATATAAATGTGATAGGGCAGAGCTTTTGCCCTTCTTAGTCCCTTCCCAATATCCAGCTGCCTTGCCCCCATTCCCAACATGTAGGTAAAGCTAGTTCTTTTCCTAAAAGACAAGGAAGCTATACAAAGATTTACTCTTCAGGCTTGGTAGAAGTACCAAAGCCGTGTAAGTCACCAGCACCTGATCAGGAAGCTCAGCCTACCCACAGGAAAGCATGTATTTAGTTCTATGAAGTTATTTCAAGAAAAGGGCACAAATATCCCATTGGGGGAAGCCCAAGAAAAGCCTAGGGTAGGAAGTGTTTGAGCTGTGATAACTTGGAGAAAGTCAGGGATTCTCCAAAGGGTGGAGATGAAGAGAGAGGGCCATCTGTGCAAAGGTATAGGGATGCCCTTGTGATTTCTGGTCTTGTCCTTTCATGTGCCTTTCCTGCTTTCAGAGAAGAAACCCTTTCAGGAAAGCTCTTCTATTTTTGTGGAAGAGCTCACTTTAAAACTGGAGAGCTAGTGTCTGTCTGTTAGAACGTGGGACACCTGTTCTTCTCAGAGATTCAGCAGTTTGTAGTATTTCCTTTTCTAGTGGTTAGAATGTCTAGTGCTTTGAGTTAGATGAAAGACCCGAGTCTTTCACTCAGTAACTTACTAGCTTTGTGATCTTTAGCACATCATGTTACTCCCTTTGGCATTGGTTTCCTCATCTGTAAATAATAACTCCTATCTCACTGACTTGTGAGAAACAAATGAGATATCACATGTAAAGGGCTTTGCAAACCTTGAACCATTGTGCAGATGCTAGCAATTATATTATTCAAGGCAGCTCCCATTGTTTGATTTTTTCCTCTTTGGGAATTGAGAAAACTTCTGCTGAGTAATAGCCTGCTTTTTTTTTTTTTAGCAAGTATAATAACAGCAACAAAAGATGCTTGTGTAATCCTTTATATTTTTCAAAGTGTTTATATTCATTTACTCTTAGTTTGGGCAATTCCTTAGTTTCTTTGAGAATCATTCTTTTTTATCTGTAAAATGAATGATTTGGCCTAGGTGGTCTCTAAAGTCCTTTTAGGTCTAACATTGTATGATTCTACAGGAAGGACAGCATAGTATCTGTTAAAGGCAAGAATGCTGGACTTAAGTCAGAATACCTGGCTCAAGGACTTGGCTTTCCCTACTGATTTGGTAGCCTTAGACAGATCCTTCTTCCTCTTTGATATTATTTCCTGATGGGTAGAATGAAAGAAATAATACTTGTACTACCTATTTGACAAGTTGTGTGTCAAATGACATCTTCTATGTGCAGTGCTTTATAGGTTATAAAACATATGTGCAAACTATATATGTGAATTATTTGATTTTCAAAATATATTCAGTGAGATAGGTTGAAAAGGTTTTTTCTAATCCAATTTGACAAATGAGGGAATTAAGGCACAAAAAACACTTGGGGAACATAGACATCTGTACAGATCCTGACATTTTCTCCCAGGGTCAAACGGAATTCAGGGTCAAACAGAACAAATGTTAAGAAAATTGGGAAGAAACACCAAACTACCATATTGGTGCCACTGCCAGCTCTCAGAAGCATAACTAGTCTTTTCAAAACAATATATCATGAACCTTGGAATAGTTGGCGTGGCTTGACAATCAGATTCTGGAGCTAGACCCAGCATGGACTTCGCTTTAATTCTTTCTCTTCTCTAACTTAGGTATGGACAAAGACTCTGGGGTTCTTTTCAGGTGTTTGCTCCCAGTCTCTGGATCCATTGTTAATACTTAATACTTTCCTCACCCAGGTGAGACATGGTATGACATAGTTGAAAGTCCAAAAGAACTGGAATCAGAGAATTTGGGTTCCCATCTCATCTGTCACTCCCTGGCTTGGGCGAATCATGTATTTTGAGTCCCCAGTTTGCCCTTTCCTCCTTTAATGGAAAGTTTGATCTCAAAGTTCCTTTCTTCTAGCAGTTGTGCTTGCGAGAGCTGATAGCTAATTTTTCGGTACTAGCATTTACACTGCTGAACTCTGCAAACAACAAATCTGGGCTTAGTTTGTTGTTTTGTTGTTTGTCTCTAGTGATAAGAAAGTGACTGAGAAAATGTTAATAATGGAGATTAGACTTAAAAGTGTGTTGTGGGCACATCCTCTCCCGCCCCCCCCCCCAAAGCTGGTCATTACACATTGACTAGCAGACACCTGCATCAACCTCTAAACCTGTGTTCCATTCATCCTTGATTCTCCAAGAGGACCAGTGACATCATGAGGGTGATGTCTTGACTTGCACATGAAATCTGTGTTCTGCCAAAGGAAAAAGACTTTTCTCTAGATCTTCTAATATTGCATGGCTATGAGAGCAGCATCTGGTTGGTCAATCTGTTATTCCTCAGTCTTATGACATGACCAGTTTAATTCCTGTTCTTATTGTGAATGCAGCTTTGATGACATATTTAAAGCCACATGCAAAGAATTTAAATTGGGGCACAATCATAGAATTGTAGATTGAGAACAGGGCAATGAAATGGGACAGCTAGGTGGCACAGTGACTACAGCACCAGGTTGGGAGTCAGACACTTACTAACTATGTGACCCTGGTCAGGTCACTGAATCTTGTTTGCCTCTGTTTCCTCATCTATAAAATACACTGGAGAAGGAAATCAAATCATTCCAGTATCTTTGCTAAGAAAACCCCAAATGGGGTCAGAAAGAGTCACACACGATGGACCAACAACAAATGAGGTGAGGACCATATATTTGACTGATTAATGACAGTCATTTTAGTATTACCCTTACTAAGATACAATGCTTTTTCTAGCAAACTTAGCAACAACTATCTGGATGATAATTAACCTCATCACTTATTAGTCAAATGCATTTATTAGGCACTTATATCCCTTGCTGCTTTAATTTTTATTTTTCATTAGGGCATAATTAAAAGGCTCAGAGATTTTTCAGAGATACATTTTGTGGCTTTTTAAAAAATCCAGATAAAATTGCCTTTAAGTTATGAAACCAAAAATTATTTCCTTAGGGTATTTTCTTATTTTCAGCTTCTTTGCTTACGTTGTTCCGTGTGGGGAAGAAACCCTTGAAACTTTTTTTAAAGTAAAAAATGAATATGGAAGCACTTAAATTTAATATTTAAGTTCTTATCACTGTCCCTTTAAAGGGTGGTTGTGACAATGAGGGCTTGCCTTTCAAAGATGTACTTCTGATGTGTGAAAAGATGAGGGCTTCTTGGTTTGTTCTTTAATCTCCTCTTAGCCAAGAACAGTGGGAGAGGAATGATGACGAGCGTACTAAAAGCGATTGCTTTAAGCATATTGGGTTTTCTTTTCATATCTGCAATGCGATCCCATTATTTGAAGCAATGAGGTCATTTAAGTGTGCCAGGCCAGAGGTTTGCTGTTTTTTTCTATTCTTTTCCTTAAATCTTATTGTCAACCATATTCTCCTTGACTAGCTGAGCAGCTGCCTGGGTAGTTATAATCCCATTAAAAAGGCCTCTATTATGTCAATAATATATTTATAGATAAATTAGTCACCTGGGGTTATTGGGTGATTCTCCTACTTAGGCGTACTGTACCCAAAGAGAAGCAGGACTGATCCCCTCCTTGTTAGACATGGCTGGCTGCTTTTGTCAGAGTGCCATATTGGCTGAAACAGATTAGCAATTAACGCGGAACATGCCTTCCTCTGTTTGCAAAGTCGCTGTAATCTTTGCCACTGATCATATTCCCATCAAGCTTTTCTGATAATGCTGAGATTGCAGATGTGTCGGAGCTTATGAAGCTTATAGTATTAAGTGAAAATATGACAGGCATTAAATGAACATCCTGGCAGGAGAGGTGAGGAATCTGGCCAAGGGGACTCTTTCTAAACATGTTCAAGTGCATTTGACCAATGTCCTAAAATTAGAAGTGGGTCTTCCTCACCAGACTCCATCCAGCGAACAACATACTTTTTTTTTTTAAAGGAGATTTATATACTTTCCATATGAGTTCAAACTTAATTATAATCTAAGAGGATAGGAGGAAGAAAATCAAAGAGAAGCAGCATGGTAGTGGAAAGAGAATTGTGTTTGAAGTCAGGAGCTGGGTTCAAATGTTGCTTCTGTTACTTTGTACTTGTATGACCCAGGAACAAGTCAGTGAACTTGTTGGGGCCTCAGTTTCCTCATCTGTAAGGATGTTGGACTAGTCTGTCTCTAACATGTCTTTCAGCTTTAAATCTATGATCCTATGGTCTTGTTCAGTAGCAAAAGATTTAAGTTACAATATAGGAATATATTAGAATATTAAATAGTCTGCTATTTGTGGCTTGAGGTTTGCTTTTTGGAAATATTTAGATTTGGCAAACCACAAGACACAAGATAATTTCAATTCTCCCTTTTTTGAGAGAGGGAGGGAGAAATAGGTCAAGAAGATCTAGAAGGTACAGACAAAGGAGGTGGGTTTTGATCTTAGCCCTAGAACTTATTTGTTGTATGACCATAGGCGAGCCGTTTAAATTTTGAGCCACCATTTCCTCATTTGTAAAATGGGGAAAATAAAACTTGTACCATCTACTTAGCAGGGTGATTGTGAGGAGAACATTTTGCACTCTAAAGTGGTATACTATAATTATGGCTAGAATTTATATTGCACTTAGGATGTGCCAGGCACTGGGCCTTAGCACCCTGGGAATTAGGTGCTATTTTTATCCCTATGTTCCTATTGTCATTCAGTCCTTTTTCAGTCACATCTGACACTATGTGACCCCATTTTGGGTTTTCTTGGCAAAGGCCCTTAAGTGATTTGCCATTTCCTTCTCCACCTCATTTTATAGATGAGGAAACTGAGGCACACAGGATTAAATGACTTGCCCAGGGTCACACAGCTAGTAAGGGTCTGAGACCAGATTTGAACTGAGTTTGATTTTGAACTGACTGTGAATCTTCCTGACTCCAGGCCCAGTATACTATCCACTGTATTACCTAGCTGAGCTGTTCCTTTATTACAGATGAGGAAACTGAGCAAACCAAGGTTAAGTGAGTTGTTGAAGTCACAAGGACAAGTGACTTGTCTATATAGTCAATATTTGGACTAGAATTTAGATCTAACTTCTAGTCCTGGACTGTGTTCACTCTCCCCCATGGTCAGAACATAGCATCATGGGATTTCAGAATTAGAAAAGACCTCAGGACAATTCAGAACCCTTCTCCACCTGCCCCTAACCAAAAGAATCCCTTCTGCCACATCCCAGAGAAGGGATTGTCTGAGATTTGTGTAAAGACCTCCACTGATGGGGACCTCTTACCTACCAAGTCAGTTCACTTTCGTGTAGCTCTAGATATTCGGACATTTCTCCTTATTCCATACCTAAATTTGCCTCTATAACTTCTACCCATCATTATACTTTATGTTCTCAAGGGCCAAGAATAAAAGTTGCAGTCTTCTATGTGACAGCCCTTCAAATACTTGAACATAGTTGTCACATTCTCATTAGTCTTCTCTCCTTTGGGGTTGAAAATCTTCAGTTCCTTCCATTGGGACATGGGACACAGACTTAAGGCCTCTTGCCATCATGACTGCCATTTTCTGCATGTTCTCTAGCTTATCAAGATCCTTCCCAGACTGTGGTGTCTGGAACTGAAGATGGTACATGAGAAGTAGCCTGACATAGTGTCAGTAGGAAAGGGTTCTTCTTGAGACATGAGGCCATCTTCTTTAGACAAATAGAGGATCTTCTGTAAGACTGAATGAACCTTGCTTAAGTGTTTATATCTCAGGTACTCAAAAGACTTTGAAGACCCAAGGGCAGAATGGCTTAGACTACTCTCAGGGTCTCTTTGTTATTTGATCCCAGAATGTTTATAAGAGGTTGGAAGAAGTTACAAATGAAAGATGGGCAGCGTTCTTGTTTCAGGTGTCACCATAAATCCCCTAACCCTCGTCAGCCTTCTAGAGAAGCCTGGATCAGATTTCAGAGCACATCTCCTGGTTGGGGTGAAAAAGAAACCTGAGCCAAAAACCATGGAAAGGGGCTGTTAGGGTTATACCTCAGCTCAGTTTTTCTCTGCTGTTTGAACTTCTCTAAACCACAATTCAAAGGGGGATTCATAGAAGCTGATAGCTTTGGCAAGATCCCTTCAAAAACTCAGAAAACCCTTCAGATTTCTCAACAACCCTAATACCCGAGGGGAAGGATTCACACATGGGTCTCACTTATAACTACACTACAAGTAGGTACATCCATGTACCTTCCTCCTCTTCCTTTTATCCCTTGGATTTGGAGCACTCTGAACACAATGGACCATGAAAATTGCTTAAATCACTAATATTTCAATGTGGCTGATGGTGAAAGATCTCCCTCTTAAGAGCTCTTTAACAAGACAGAAATTCATTGGTCCTAGAGAAATGATATTTTGATTTGATTAGAGAGGAGATGGATTTTTTCTTTTCTTTTTTTTTATAATTAATTTATTTGTTTTCAGTTTAAATTTTCTCCTCCTCCCTCTCTCCCCAAGACAGCATACAATTTTATATGGGTTCTACACATATATTCTTATTAAACACATATTCACATTTAGTCATGCTAAACTAAAGAACTAAAGATGCATGGGAGAAACCAAGAGAAACCAAACCAAACCAAACCAAACATAACAAAAGAGAAAATAGTCTGCTTCATTCTATGTTCTGACTCTATAGTTCTTTCTCTGGATGTGGATGGCATTTTGCATCATGAGTCCTTTAGAAATATTTTAGGTCCTTGCATTACTATAAAGGGCTAAGTTTATCACATACAGTCCTTGAACATTGTGGCTCTTACTGTGTATAAGGTTCTCCTGGTTCTGCTCATTTCATTCAGCATCAATTCATATAAGTCTTTCCAGGTTTTTCTAAAGTCCTCTTGTTTGTCATTTCCTATAGCACAATAATACTCCATTACATTCATATACCACAACTTGTTTAGCCATTCCCAAATTGATGGGCATCCCTTTGATTTCCAGTTCTTGGCCATCACAAAAAAAGAGTTGTTATAAATATTTTTGTACATATGGGTCCTTTTCCCATTTTTATGATCTCTTTGAGATACAATCCTAGAAGTGATATTGATGGGTCAAAGGGAATGCACATTTTTATAGCCCTTCCAAATTGCTCTCCAGAATGGTTGGATCAGCTCCACCAACAATGAATTAGTGTTCCAACTCTCCCATGTCTTCTCCAACATGTATCATTTTCCTGTTTCATCATGTTAGTCCATCTGATAGGTGCGATGTGGTACCTCAGAGTTGTTTTGATTTGAATTTCTCTAATCAATAGTGATAAAGCATTTTTTTCATGACTATAGATACCTTTAATTTCTTCCTCTGAAAACTGCCTCTTCATATCCTTTGACCATTTATCAACTGGGGATGACTTGTATTCTTGTAAATCTGACACAGTTCTCTATATATTTTAGAAATGAGGCCTTTGTCACAGATACTAGTTGTAAAGATTCTTTCCCAGTTTTCTGCTTACCCCCTAATCTTGGTTGCATTGACTTTGTGCAAAATTCTTTCAATTTAATGTAATCAAAATAATCCATTTTGCATTTCATAATGTTCTGTATGTCTTATTTGGTCATAAATCCTCTGTTCCTCATAAATCTGATAAACTATTCCTTGCTCCTCTAATTTGTTTATAGTATCAGCCTTTACACCTAGATCATGTACTCATTTGCACTTCTTTCTGGTATATGGTGTCAGGCACTGGTCCATGCCCAGTTTCTGCCACACTATTTTCCAGTTTTCCCAACAGTTAAATAGTGAGTTCTTATCCCAGAAACTTGGGTCCATGGATTTGTCCAATAGTAGACTGCTATAATCATTGATTATTGTGTCTTATGTACCTAACCTATTCCACTGATCTACACATCTATGTCTTAGCCAGGCCCAAGTGGTTTTGATTGCTGCTTTATAATTTAAGATCTGGTATAGATAGGTCACTTGCCCTAGCATTTCTTTTCATTAATTCCTGATTTTCTGGACCTTTTGTTCTTCTAGATGAATTTTGATATTATTTTTTTCTAGCTCTATAAAATAATTATCTGTTTGGTTGATGTGGCCCTGAATAAGTAAATTAGTTTAAGTAGAATTGTCATTTTTATTATATTAACTCGGCCTACCCATGAGCAACTGATGTTTTTCCAATTATTTAGATCTGACTTTACTCGTGTGAAAAGTGTTTTGTGATTATGTTCATATAGTCTCTGGGTTTGTTTTGGCAGGTAGACTCCCAAATATTTTATAGTGTCTACAATAATTAAATGGGATTTCTCTCTCTTATCTCTTGCTGTTGGGCTTTGTTAGTAATAAATGCAGATGATTTATGTAGGTTTATTTTGTATACTGAAACTTTGCCAAAGTTGTTTATTATTTCAAGTAGGGTTTTACTTGTGTCTCTAGGATTCTCTAAGTATATCATCATATCATCTGCAAAGAGTGATAACTTAGTTTTTTCTTTGCCTATTCTAATTCCTTCAATTATTTTTTCTTCTCTTAATGCTAAAACTAACATTTCTAGTACCATAATTGAGTAACAATGGAATAATGGACATCCTTGTTTCATTCCTGATCTTATTGGAGATGCAGCTAGCTTATTCTCATTGCATATAATGTTTGCTGTTGGTTTTAGATAGATACTAATTTTTTTTTTTTGAGAAAGGCTCGATTTATTCCTGTGCTTTCCAGTGTTTTCAATAGGAATGAGTGTTGCATTTTATCAAAAGCTTTTTCTGCATCTATTGAGATAATCATATGGTTTCTGTTAGTTCTGTTAGTTTGATCCATTATGCTGACAGTTTTCCTAACACTGAACGAGCCCTGCATTCCTGGTATAAATTCTACCTGATCAAAGTGTATTATTCTTGTGATAAGTTGCTATAATCTTTTTGCTAATATCTTATTTAAAATTTTTTCATCTATATTCATTAGGGAAATTGGTCTACAGTTTTTTCTCTGTTTTGGCTCTTCCTGATTTAGGTATCAGTACCATATTTATATCATAAAAAGAATTTGGTATGATTTCTTCTTTGCCAATTTTCCCAAATAGTCTATATTGTATTGGAATTAACTATTCTTTAAATGTTTGATAGAATTTGCTTGTAAACCCATCTGGTCCTGGAGATTTTTTCCTAGGGAGTTCATTGATGACTTGTTCAATTTCTTTTTCTGAGATAGAGTTATTTAAGTATTTTACTTTCTCTTCTGTTAATCTGGGCAGTTTATATTTTTGTAAATATTCATCCATTTACTTAGATTGTCAAATTTATGGCCATACAGTTGGGTAAAGTAATTTCTAATTATTGTGTTAATTCCCTCTTCACTGGAGGTGAATTCATCCTTTTAATTTTGGATACTGGTAATTTGGTTTTCTACTTTCTTTTTTTTTATAAAGCAAATGGACCAAAGATTTATCAATTTTATTGATTTTTTTCATAAAACCAGCTCTTAGTTTTATTCATTAGTTTGATAGTTTTCTTAATTTCAATTTTATTAATCTCTCCTTTGCTTTTCAGTATTTCCAATTTAGTGTTTAACTGGGGATTTCCAATTTGTTCTTTTTCTAGCTTTTTCAATTGCATGCCCAATTCATTGATATCCTCTTTCTCCATTTTATTCATATAAGCATTCAGAGATATAAAATTTACCCTAAGAGCTGTTTTTGCTGCATCTCATAAGTTTTGGTAGATTATCTTGTTATTGTCATTCTCTTGAATGAAATTATTGATTGTGTCTATGATTTGTTGTTTGATTCATTCTTTAGGATTAGATTATTTAGTTTCCTATTAATTTTTGTTCTATCTTTCCATGGCCTTTTATTACATATAAATTTTATTGCATCATGATCTTAAAAGGATGTATTGACTACCTCTGCCTTTCTGCACTGGATTGTGTGGGTTTTATACCCTAGTACATGGTCAATTTTTATGTATATACCATGTACAGTTGAGGAAAAAGGTATATTCTTATCTATCTGCATTCACTTTTCTCGAGAAGTCTATCATATCTACCTTTTCCAGAATTCTATTCACCAAGGAAATGCATTCTTGAGCTTCCATCCTAAGAAACATTGTCTACAAAATTAAGTGGTCACAAGCTGTGTTTGACAACTGAACCATTGACCATATATATTACTGGATATTTTTTGATGATAAATTTAGATAATATTCCAAAGTATCCTTCATCCTTACTGTTTCACAATAGGACTCATTTTGTCATTGATATATTGTAAGTCATCTCACTCTCTAGAGAAATTGGTCTATAATTTTCTTTCTCTATTTTGGCTCTTCCTGATTTAGGGTGACTAGGGCTTTGACGCTTTAGAGTTGACATTTTGAGGACACATGTCCTACTTGTCCTCCTTCACATAGGGAAAACAAGCTGAGCTTAGTACCTAGTTAGCAAGAGTAATTATTGAAAGAAGGAAGCTATCAGCCCACAAGTGCTTCCTCCCCTGTGTAGGTCTTATTCTAGGTGAATTCCTCCTCAGCCTAGCCCTGCCTTTACCTTTTTCCAGGCATTGGCTTATTAGTATCCTAAGGTTCCTGTTTTTCCCTCTCTACTTATAAGTGATTTTCAAAGTTGCAACCCTAATCACTCAGTCAATCAATAAACATTTATTAAACACCTTCCATGTGGCAGGTTGAGCAGCTAGGTGGTATAGTGGATAGAGCTCCAAGCCTGGAGTCAAGAAGACCTGAGTTCAAATCCATTTTCAGACACTTACTAGCTGTGTGACCCTGGTCAAGTCACAACCATTTTTGCCTCAGTTTCTTCATCTATAAATGAGCTGGAGAAGTAAATAGCAAATTAATCCAGTGTCTTTGTCAAGAAAATCATGAATGGGGTCACAAAAAGTAGGACATGACTGAAAACAATTAAACAACAACGTGGAAGGTATTCTAAGCATTGGTGATACAAAAAGAGGCAAAAGATCCAATTTCTTGGCAGCCCAAGGTGTGACCCCAAAGGATATGAGATAGATCATTCAGAAGATAGGAAGAACATGACAAACAACTGTGTACCTTGTTTACAACAAAATCACCCCTTTCAGCCATTATGACCTAGCCCTCTCTATGCTGTCCTTTCCCACTGACATCTCATGGCTATACAAAGTCTCAACTTCTTCCCTTCTCCTGAGGGTCTCAGTAGGGCAGGCACCTGCAGTCCTGGTACACCCACTAGTAGTACAAGCAAAATCTCTATCTCTTTCACCTCCCCACCAGCATCCCTACTCTGACTCCCAGATACTCTCATGGCTATGGCAAGCATCCCTCAGAGGATGGCCTTCACATTTAGGGCATTAGGCAGAAGTAGGTACCCTGATCTCTATCTCTTTTTGTTTTGGTGGGAGATCAAGTTGTGCAGTAGGAGCAGGAATTGATGAGTTGCACTTTGTTATGGAGTTCCTTACCTTGTCTTTTCCCCTCAAACCCAACCTTCTTCCCAATTAGTCTTTTCTTTGGAGGACACCCATTCATCCAGTCACTTAGACTTAAGAATTTTCCAATATTTTCCATTCTCATTCATCCCTTACGTCCATCACCTACTGAATCTTGTTATTTCTACCTTCATAACATTTCTTGCCTCAACCCGTTCTCTCTACTTACAGAGAAGATGCTGGTTCAGGCATCATCGTCTCTAGCCTGGTCTATTGCAATGGCCTTCTATTGTTTTCCCTCTCTCCTCATTTCACCCCTCCTCCACACAGCTACTGAAGTGATTTTCCTAAAGCACACATCTAACCATGTCATCCTCTATTAAACAAACTCCAATAGCTTCATGTTGATTCTAGGCTCAAATATTATTTCAGCTCTATCTCATCCCTTTAAAGGTCTATCTTAAAAAAAAACATTACATTATTTTTAAAACTACATTATTGTTATTGCAGTAGTACATGTATATACTTTGTAAATAAGTAATTCTCTAGATAGATGAGAAAATGTTTTACTGATGGTATACACAAACAAAAAGGCATAACTGATTGCCTCCAGTCATACCAATCCTAAACGACCTCAGCAATGCTGAATTGTATGTTAATGGTGTTTTTTGTGCAGGATTTCAAAAGTATACTGACAAGTTGTATTAATTAGCTCCATGGTAGAGAATCTTCACCCTAAACAGGTTGAGACTTGCTTGCGGTGACACTGACAATCTCTTGTGACCTTCTTAAAAGATAATCTTTGTTTAATCCTGGAAGGGAATCTGAAAGGTTCTCAATTGCATCGTTGCTGCTTTTAAGCTAAACTATCCCTAGGCATCCAAGGCCAAGAACCAGTATCCTTAGGTGAAATAGCTCCTGGGGATGAAATTCTATACTATGTCTCCCAACCTTCACTCTCAGGAAGTATTTTCTTAGGTTTACTTACCACCAACCCATATTTATTATGTAGATTTTCAACTTAGCAAACAAGTATACATATACCTTAACAAGTGGTATATGCTTGGAATAACCATTGAATACTAATAGTAATCTTAAAAAAAATAATAATAGCTAGCAATTTTGTAGGCTTTATGGTTTACAAGTCACTTTATGGTTTGCAAATGACTTTTAAAATTATTTCCTTCTAGCTTCACAACTCAGGAGGTAGGTGCCATTATTAACTCTATTTTATAAATGAGGAAACTGAGGCAGAAGTTAAGTGACTTGCCCAGGATCACAGGGCTATTAGATGTCTGAGCCTGCCTTTGAAGTCAGTCCTTCCAGACTCCAGGTCTGGTGTTCAATCCACTGTGTGACCTAGGTGCCACTGAAGGCACCTGTACGGAAACTGAGGGACTTTTACTAATTGGATTCCAAGAATTCAGGAAATCTGGTGGGTTTTTGTGTATGTTTTTGTATAGAATTCACTAAATAGCAAATATGAGTTTTCATCGATTGAGGGGGAAAAAAACCTGAGTTGTCAGACGACTACTAATTTTAAAAACTCCAAATTCCTAAACCTCTCCGCAGCTTGATCTCTGTTAGGCTGTGTGTCCCTGTATCAGGTCTTGGTCTGTAATCTCCCATCTTATGTGGAAATTCTTTATGTTCAGTTCTAGAGGACCGTTTTCTGGGTAGAACTTTAGCCTGGAGCAGTTAGATCCTTGCCTAGCACCCCGAATTAGGGAGGGAGGGATCTAAAGCATCTATTATGTTTCAGGCACAATGCTAATGGATTGCAACCATTATCTCATTTGAGCCTTAAAATAATCTTCCAGTTAGCTTCTATTGTTATCCCCATTTTCTAATTGAGGACACTGAGGCAGACAGAGGTTAAGTGACTAGCCCGGGATCACACAACTAGTAAGTGTCTATCCACTTCACCACTCAGGATCCAGCATAGTCCTTTTTTTTTTTTTTTAAAAAAAAAAGAACTTCCAAAGAAGATAAAGAGTAGCAGTCATTATATGACCGCAGGGACTTCTCCCTCCTGAAACCAAAACAATTATTGGACACTTAATATATCCCTGGCACTACACCTGTGAACCTGGGAGAGAAAACAAATTATTTAGAATTCTATTCTAAAAAAAAAAAACAACTAGTTGGAGAGTTACATATGAAGATTTTCCTGCTTCCCATGGATGCTAATGCCTTTCTTTCACCAGGTTACCTTGTGTCTGCCTTGTACGTATCTTGTATATGTCTTTATCTCCCCAGTTAGTTGTGATCTCCTTGAAGGCAAGAACTTAGTTTTTAAAATTCTCAGCTCTTAAGTCAGTGCCTGGCACATAGTAGATGTTGGATAAAATGTTTATTGATTGATTGTCAGTTTTTCTTGGAAATGGATAATGATGATGATGATTGACATATATATATTCAAAATTTGCAAAGCGTTTCACAGAAATGACCTCATTTGAGCCTCTATGAAGTAGGGACTACAGAGCCTGTGATTCTGTATGGTGGAGAGACTTGGTCTGCTATCAGAGGACCTGGGTTCAAACCCTACTATTTATGTGACTTTAGTCAGGTCAATGAGCCCTTCTGAGCCTCATTTATAAAACGTCATTGTACTAGACACCCTCTTGGAGCTCTGAATCTGTGATCACATTATGATCATGCTGGTGCCCTCTGGAGTCCAGCTTTGCTTGGGGTTGGTGATACCAGGGACTGGTCCCTTGGATGGATTAGCACAACTGAGAACTTTATCTTCTCCCTTTGAGGTTTCCCCAAGGGCTCCTCAGAATTAATAGGCTTAGTTCAGTGTTTTTTTTTAGCAGGAGGGAGGACTTTGTAACACTTGATTGTGGGGGTGGGATGGGAGTGGAGGATGAGGAAGAGATTTTTCTAGATAGATCCCTTCAGGGAGAAAGAATTCCCCAGCAAGGACTTGCCCAGGTCATACATCTGTTCATCTCCTGAATGGGTGCTCCCCTAGTGAGGTTTGTTTGCTGGTGAGTAATGAGGCAGTCCTTGAATTAAAAAAAAAAATGGAGCTCACCACCCCTAACAAGCCCAGACTGCCAGGAACTTGTGGAAAGTGAATTCACAGTCCCCCTTTCCCAGTCTTTTCATTACCCTGGGTGGGGGAGGGTGAAGAGGGAAAGTTTCTCCAAGGATCTCCCGGCTTTCTTTCACACAGCTGTTGGAGGGCTCATCTCACACTTTGTCTGCCCTTTATCACTGCCTTCCTCTCAGGCTCTCAAATGGCTTTTGAGAAGAAACAAGTGCCAAGGCTTGCTGAGACAGCTAAGTGAGCCACTCCTGCTCCTTCTCACTCTGACACTTCCTGTGGAGGGAGACCCATTTGTCTGTTATTCAGTAGCCTCACCAGCCCCAGGCATTTCCCTCAGGGAGTGTTGGAGATGCTTTCCAGCTAGCTCACGGCTGAGATGCTTCATTTTCCTCTCAAGATCCAGGGCTGGGGCCTTAAGCTTTTTGATACAGCCTGGGAAGAATTGTATCCTTGGATGGAGCTGGGATGTCGGAAGGGTTAGCAGAGGCCTCCTACATACAAAAGCTCTCTTAATCATTTCAAGTTCTTTTGTGCCTAGAGGGGAACTCCTTGGCTAGACCAGGAAATTCCTGTGAATAGCTTGTTTCTTCTCAGTGTCAAGAATCAAAGAGGACTTCAGTTGAAGCTTCAAGTTGAGATGTCAGGAGATGGATTCATAGCTGCACAAAGTGATTTAGGTATGGCCCTTGTTCAAGAAAGGGAATGAAGTAGGAAACTTCTTAATAATAACTGTCATTTATATGGTGCTTTAAAGCTATGAAACATTTCCCAACAGTCCTGGGAAGTATGTAGGGCAAGAGAAACTAAGTGGCTAAGTTAAGCGACTTGTCCAGTCATAGAGCCAGCAAATATTGGAGTCAAAATTCAAACTCAAGCCCTTTTTCTCCAGGCTCAGTGTGATCGGTACGTCACCTCTTCCCCCACTGAGCGATTGCTTGAAGGCCATAAGAGTCACTTGTGAGGGTGATGCTTCCCATCTATTAATCACTCCACATACATTTATTAAGTGCCTGTTATGTTCTATGCACTGGTTATACAAAAGTAAAAACAAAACAGTCCTTATCCTGAAAGAATTTCTATTCTATCAGAGGAAAAAGACAACATGAACACAATAAAATATACACAAAGTAATTCTAATTAAGGTAATATTGAGGTGAAAAGAGGCAATAGAAGCCAAGTGAGATGTTTTTCTTATAGTATATTTTAAAACAAATTTTAAAAGAAGTTTTCGGAAATCAGGTTGAAGTTAGTCACCATGTATCCGAAAGTATGTGAACAAGGTGAACTCAAGTTGAATGCCATGCTAAAGGGAAAAAAAAGCACATAACTTTGAACAATTATAGTTCAAAGGGTCATAGATTTAGACCTGAAAGAGAAGTTATACAGTCCAGTCTTCACTGTTACAAATGAGAAACCTGAGGCCCAAAGAAAGTGACTTGCCCATGACCACTCAAGTGGTCACAGAGGCAAACTTTGAGCCCAGGTCTTCTGACTCCAAATTCAGTGAGCTCTCCACCATGCCACACTGTCTCAAGGTCTTGACCTTAAAACTTATCTCCTTACATGGATCGAGCAATAATGTAAACAATGACTAACTAAATAGGCATGATCTATGCCTCCCATAAGAGGAGACAGGGAGCAAAGGTATAAAAAAGAATGATCGTTCCTGAGCAAGTTACTAAGAACTATCCTCCCCACACTCCTCCACTCCGTCATCCCTTTTACCTTTTGACCCATGTTTCCTTGTAGCTTTCAGTAAGGTAGGGAGTGACTTCCAGGTATTCTCTACACCCCCTCGTGGGATGTGTCCTCCTACTCCCTGTTATGCCATAGAGAGGGAGAGATGGGATAATGATTCCTTAGTCCTTCGTACGTTACCATATTCCTCATAGCATTCCATTGAGGTAGGTCAGGATTGGCTATATTTCATCACAGCACTCTTGAATCTCTGGGAATTTATTCCAGTGTAAAACCAGAGCTTTGGTTTCACCATGGTTTGGCCCACTAATCAAAAGTTGAGAGATTGAAGAATTATAGCAGACAACAGGAGTCATGTTAAAAGATACTTTCACATTTGAAGATTGACACACCGCACCAAGATGGCCCATGGAGAAGGAAGAGATTGGGAACATGGAAATTCCTGAAAGTGTAGACTCAACCAGCAGTATACTGCAGGGGTGGGAAACCTGTGACCTTGAGGCCACATGTGGTCTTCTAGGTTCTTGAGTTCTGCCTTTTGACTGAGTCCACATTTTATGGAACAAATTCTTTAATTAAGGGGATTTATTCTGTGAAGTTTGAATTCAGTCAAAGAACTGCACTTGAGGACTTAGAGGGCTACTTGTGCCCTCAAGGCCCCACTCCTGGTTAGATATACCAGAGACAGGGATGTTTTTTGTTAATCAGAGAGCAATTTTCCTAGACTTGCTCTGACATAGAGGAGAGAGATAAAGAATGTCCTCATGGAGCATCCTGTATCAGCCAGTTTTCACTTGTTCACACAGTAATCAACTGATCCACTCACCAAAATGTGTGGGTGGGTGTATGTGTGTGTAAGTCGTGTGAAGGACCTGCCCTAAAGTTAACCTTTGATAAGTGCTATCAGATGAAGTTCCATTAGTCTGAAAGAAATCATTCCATCTTTTGAACCTAAAGTTTTGCCCTTTGGCTCAAAAAACAGACAAACCAACACAACTCCCAAAACAAACAAACAAAAAGCCCCAAACCAACCAACTATACAAAGAACAAACCTCAGACATATGGTGATGATGCTTACCTTCATATCTGGATTGTTTTACAGATCTTCTTTTTCTACTGCCTTTGAATGGACTTTCCTGCTGAAAGCCAGGAATAATCTTACTTTCTTTAAAGCAATTCCCCACTCCTGCCAATCATCATCTCATCCTTAGTGTTGTTGGCAGTTGCCTTAAAATTGACCTGTCTCATAGAGTATGAGTAGTGTATGCGTCTGGGATGGAAGTGGGGAAGTGATTGCTGTAATTATCCTTATTTGAGTCTTGTTGCTTGGACGTCATAAAATCTCAGATCTAGAGATGGGAGGGACCTCAGAGGACTTCAAGTCCAACCCTCTCATGTTTAAAGATGAAGAAACTGAGGTCACAGGAGTTTAAGTGACCTGCCCAAAGTCATAGAGGTAATGAACATCAAAGGCAGCATTTGAACCCAGAACAAATAATATATCCACTATACTAGGCTTCCTCCTGTTCTCTCACACCCATTTACCATTAAACTGAGAGTTGATTTGTGGTAGATGGACAATTGCTCATTTCTAGGACTGTTCACCCACATTAGATTACTAATAGATGTTACCAAGTAGGACTAAGGTAGTGCTTAGGTAGTGCTAGGGCGCATTACTGGAACTGAAAGGGGCTTTGAAATACGACATTCAGTTCTGGGGCTACTTCCCCAGATGAGTACTGATACTTGTGAGTTGAAATCTCCAAAGAGTGGCTGACAACCCCTCTTCAGTGTTCTAGTTCCAGGGGTAATGCTTAGGGGATCAGGTTTTTAGGACTGTCATTCATTACCCTTCCTGTCCCTTCCCGCGCCCCCCCTCCCCACTGATTTATTTACTATTTCAATCAGATAATCAATGAAACTTTTAGCAAAGGCATTTTTATAGCATGAACAGTTAGTATAAAACATAACTGTAAAAGTCTGGGACATACTCTCCCTAAAGTACGTACAGGCCCATGGGAGAATGGGTCCTAAATGTTAAGAATACTTGTGGTCAAAGTATAAACTCATAGCTCCTGGTTACTGGAATTCCTTTCTTGAGTCCATAATCAGCATTCCTCACTGTTGCAAGGAGTGATGTTCTTTAAGGCTGCTTCCATCTTCACGTAGCTATCCTGTATCTGACAATATCTGTGTTTGTGCTTGGTATGTCACTCACTGGTCTGGTTGAATATCTGTCTTTCATTGGGATATTCTCTCCAATGACATGGTTAATGGGGGTAGAGGGAAATGTAACATTGCTTCTGATCTGCCTTTCTCTCCCTTTCCTTCTCATATCTGAAAGGTCAACTTACTCAAAGCACTAATAAGCCTGGAGTCCACCATTGTTTGAAAGTTTTGCTGTTGGACTGCCTTTTGAAATTTCTCTTGGTATTTTAAGCCCCTAGAGTTATGCTTAGGCGGGTTTTTTTTTTTGTTTTGTTTTTGTTTTTGATTTTTTGGTTAACTAATTAACTATTCCTTTCTTGACCTAACAGAACACAAGGCATGAACCATCCTGTTTATAACATATAGAATTCTACCATTCACCACTGATTGCATTATATTATAATAATTTAGGGAGGGGTGTTGAACATGCCTCCTCAACAGCAGAAAAATTAGATGAGCAGTTAGTGCTCATCTTAAGTATATGCCATACTTAAATGACCCAAAGGGAGAGGCCAGCCATGTGACTTGCTTGGAGATATCCAAGGAAGCTTTTGTCTTTTGTTCTCAGAGAGGATAATGACCTCTCCAGGGTAATGTTTTGGAGACAGGGACAGCAAGGGAAGGATAGCAGGGCAGCCCAGTTATCCTTTCCTACTACTGAGTCTAGGACTCATAATTCCAAACTAGGGTGACTTTCCAACTGCCTCATCCTAAACTGGTGACTAACATATCCAAAGTAGCACTGGGGATCAGGTAGGTAAAGGATATGACTAGGGAAGTTGTCAGGAATCCTCTGTCTAGATGGAAAGAATGGCCATCCATGCTTCAGGGCAGTTCCGGAAGCTCTTGGGTCAGAGCTTCTCACTTATATTATGGTCAAGGGAGGGGTCTTACTCAGCTAGATCTGATTGGTTTCCTACCTGTGAGTTACAGACAGAAGAATCAATCATCGAAGAAGCTGGAAATTTCTAGCCTAGAAGTTTCCAGACAGACAACCCATATATGGAGAAATTCCATAAAGGAGAGTGGTATAGGAGTGGGGAGGAAACACAGCAGAAGGAATGGCATTAGTCAGTGAATGGACAGCCTTCTTCAAAGGGAGTTTTTTTCCCTCTAAATTACACCATCCTTATCTTGTTCTCCTTTCCCTTTTCTTTCTGTCTTCTCTCTTTTTCTTCCCCTGACTTTATGGCACAGTGCTGCCAGGACACTATGGAGCTTGGGGCTAGAGGGATTATTGACCCATGTGGCAAATGCTTTTCCCCTGAATGACTTTAAACATAGATTGAGTCCTGGATAGTTGAAGACTATCTTGCCTAAAGCCAGGCAGATGAACCTCTTAAATTTCCTTCAGATTCCCTTGAAAAAAAAACCATCTTCCTCAAAGTGACATGATCTCTTTTCTCCATCTTAAAAGAGGGGAATAATCTGTTATGGCCTGGAGAGAGTGTGAGAGAAGAAAATGTAGGTAAAAGAAAGGAGGGAACAGAGAAGAGTTGAAGAAGGAGAAGAAATGAGTTGAAGAAAATTTCAAGAGTAGAAAATACTTTTGGAAGAAAAATGTCTAACAAGGGTAGTGGGGATTGGGTAAGGGAGAAAGGAAAAAAAAATCCAAAGAAACTAGAATTGAGTTGTTTTTTTCTGAAAAGTTTCAAGTTAAATCTTTCACTGAGACATACTGGCATTTGTAAGCCCAAGCCAGAGTCTATGGTTTTGCAAACTGCATTTTTACAGAATGGCAAATACAAATACATACTACCAGAGCCTAAAAGGAAATATCTGAGGGTATTTGGAGCCTGGAATTTTTGAAGGATTCAGGGTTCATTTGTTTTAGAATTTCAAGTCTTTTTTTTCTAAGTTTAGTTGTCCAAACTGTCTTGCCTCACTGAGAAGCTTTATTTCTAATAGAATTGTTCTCTTGGTGGCATCCTTTAAACTCCTGTTGGGTTGGTTCCTAGGCAGGAAAATGACTCTCTGTACCTTTACCATTGGTTTAGCTTCTTGGGGGATTGGGATTTTAGGGTCAGGGGGCTCTGTCATTCTCTTTGACTTCTATTAAAAACTACAATTATGAAACAAATGCTGCATTTTTCCTTTAAAAGTTTAAAATGAAGAAAAATGCTTGTGGGGTTGGAAACTTGGGAGAGATGTGCTGTGGTTATCTGTCCATCCAAGAATAAAATTCCAATGGGTTTGTAAAAAAGTAAAAAGAAAGACTCACTGTAGTTCGGTTTGTTGGGAGTTATTCTCTGACAGCACACCTTATTTTCAAAGGGTGGTGGTTTCTGCTGAGACAGGGTTTTAGGGGTATAATTCCTAAAATGATAAAAGAGAACATCAGTTTGAGGGTAGGCAAGTGTCTGAGGACATTTCTATGTTGCTTTCAGGTCTCTTCTATAGAGAGATAGATTTCCACACGTAAGAGTATCAACTAAACAGACTCTGCATTGAAAAGAACTGGGCAAAGTGTAGGGAGACTTTTGAAGTGGATTTGTTTCTTTACTGACCTAAATTCCACCCATTCTCCAGGATCTGTCTCAAGTACCACCCCTTTCTTTTAAAATGTTTTTTTGTTTAAAATTTTTTATTTTAAAAATATTTATTTTCTATTTTTAAACACAGAAACTTCTTCATTCTTTTTTTCAGTCCTAAATTCTCTCCCTCTTCTTATGCCCTTTCCCACCCAACAAGAAGGCAAGAAAAATAAAACCTACTAGGTACAGTCATGCAAAATAAATTTCTGAATTAGCTATATTCCAGAAAGGAAAGAAAGAAAGAATGAAAAGTATGTTTTAGACTTTTCTTCATCTGTGCCCTGTTTGGAGGTGGATATCAAGTTTCATCATGAGTTCTTTGGAATTGTAGTAGATCATTGTGTTGATAAGAATTACTAAGTCTTTCACAGTTGATTATCTTTACAATGTTGTGGTTACTGTGTAGATCATTCTGCTTCTTCTCCATTCACTTTACATCAGTTCACACAGATCTTCCTGGTTTTTCTGAAACTTTCCCCTAAACCATTTCTTACAGCACAGTAGAATTCTATCACATTCATGTACTGTAAACCATTCCCCAGTTGAAACAAAGGGCAGGTTTCCTTTAGTTTCCGATTCTTTGTTACCACAAAAAGGGCTTCTATAAGTATTTTAAAATACATGGATCTTTCTCTTTCTTTGATTTTGGGGGGCATGTCAGGCTGGGGAACCATCAGCCTTGAGGTCACATGTGGACCTGTAGGTCCTTGAGTGTGGGTTTTTGACTGAATCCAAATTTCACATAACAAATCCTTATGTGCTCAAGTGTGGCCCTTTGACTGAATCCAATCTTCACAGAACAAATTCTTTTGTTAAGGATAAATTATTTATTTGTTCTGTATAAGGTGTGAAATGTTAGCTCATTCCTATCTACTTTGTCTGTAGTGTGGTTGCAGAGACCTTGCCCTGCATTGTTTCTGGCAATCTTTCTTCCCCTTTGTCTGCCTGTCCGTCTTTTTCTCTCTCTTTTCATGAGGAGATATCTAATTTCTATGAGACCTTGAGAGCCCTATATTTGAGAGGCTCTGAGGAGAAAGTTCCCAAGTCAAGAAAAACAGGAAAAGGGGTCCTGCTTCTTTTCAATTCCTCCCACCCACACGTGGAAAGGGCTAAGTGACAAAGGGAGATGTGGTAGTCACACCTAGCTAGAAGATTTTCCAGTAATTCCTGATGGACTGTTTGGGGACCCTTGTTTAGGACACAGAGCACATCAGTCACCAAAAATCTCCTGGCTAGGGCTAGGGCTAAGAAAGTCTGCTCATTGATAAATAAATATAAGTGGGAATTCATTTTTGCTGAATCATGGTTTTCTTTTAGATGATTGTGTGTCATGGTAATTTTAGCACTTTTAAGCTTATCTTTGGTTTGGATGATGAGAACAACTGAGAATTCTAAGTTTTATTGCAATTATTCAGAATTTACTCTAGAAGGGGGAAGCATAGGTGGATAAACTATTGCTATATGAGAAGTCCGCAGAATATGAATTTACTATTAGCTTGTGGGGAATAGCCTCAGTATTGGATCTGTTCTATTTGTCTCAACTTCCAATATAACAACCTAATTAATGAAGCCAAAATGAAACTCCACTCAGAGAAGGGCAATGGTAGCCTTCTACTTTGAGAGTAGAGAACGACCCTACAGTAGACGAAAGAGCCCTGGATTTGAAGTCAGAAGACCAGGCTTGAATTTGACTAAGTAGTATGTAAGTTCGATGGCAAGTTGCTTCAATTATTTGAACTCTAGTTTCCTCATTTACATGTAGAGGGAGTGTCTAAGGATAATTTAGTAGACATTAACTCCTTGTTAATTAGGCTAGCAAGAGAATTTATGACGGAATTGAAGATATTTCCATGTTGGGGTATGATAGCTCTTTGACCTGGACACTCACTGGTCCATTGAAATGGCATCAAAGTTTAAATCACAGCCAGTTAGTATACCCAGGGAAACCTTGGGTAGGTCATAAACCAAAGGGAAATTTTAGAGGATTACCCCCAAAATTTAATCAGAGCTCCAATTTTGGGTTATGAATTACAAGCTGTGCTGTGATGGTGAATATTTAACAACTGACTCTCTGGGGGAAAAATGTGCCCACTACACACTTCTAAGTTTAATTAACATATCAAGTTTTATTAACATTTTCGCTATCACTTTCTCAAATCTAGACAATCAACAAAATAATAAACCAAGCCCTGATCTGCAGTATTTGTTCATTTCCAAGATGTAAATGCTCACACTTAAAATGAAAGTTTAATGATAGTAAATAGGAACTGACTCTGCATATAAAATGTAATACCTGTCTTAAAGGGTTGCTGCGGTTTAAAGGCTTTGGAAAGTGTCTTAGGAGCCAGAGGCCTTTAAATGCCTTATCAATATTAGTTGTTAACCCTGACAAGTCAATTATCTTAGAATCTATTCATCTGCCTGAAGAAAATGATCCATCTCACAAAGACTTTTATTAATACTCACAGAAAATTGCGCTGTGGTCATGGCTGTATCCTGTTTACTGCCTAGCAGACAGTAGGCCCTTCATAAGTGTTTACTGAATTGAATCAGTTGAATTGATTTATTCCTCACACAGACCATTTAAAAATAAAAGTATATGCTGACTAGCCTGGAAGATTTCCCATTATCTCCAAGGTCCCATAACTAATACCTCTTCATCCTGCTTCAGATACTAACCATTTGTGTGACCCTGGGCAAGTGACTTAAACTCTGTCTGCCCCAGTTTTCTCATCTATAAAATAGGGATCATAAGAACACCTACTTCTTTTAGTTTTTTTTGAGAATAAAATGAAAAATTTGTAAAGCGTCTGCAAGCCTCAAGGTAATATGCACATGTTGCTGCTGTTGTTATTTACACCAAGTGCTATAAAAAATCTAGGACTAATTCAGTTTTTACGCAGGGGAAATATAAGGACCTATGCATGCATTGCTCTGGCAGTTCAGGGACTTTGCTGCCATTAGTTCCTGTTGCTAGTAATTAGGCACTTGCCTAGTTCATATTACTAAGCCTCTGTCTTATATTTCCAGTGTCAGTAATTGGTTAGTACTCTGTGCTTAACCCCCAATCATGATATAAGGCCTATGAGGCTCTTTCCATGAGCCATATGGCTTTCTGATTGTGTATGTAGATTAGATAGATTGTTTTTGGAATATCTATAAAAAACAGGAAGAGAAAGAATCAATGGGCTAATATCTGTTCTGATGAAGGGAAATATCTACATTGATGAAACCATGGAGTCAGTAAAATATCAATGACTGATGATAAAAATTTTGCTCTGAATTTCCTCCATAATGCAAACTTGCATCTCCAAGATTTGAACTTCTGCAGTGACTATGATCTGGAGGTCAAGGATATTGTGGCAGGTGCTGAAATACTTGCCCACCCTCCAACCTTGACATGTGATTTGTATCACTTCTTTCATTGGTCATTGGTCCAATATTCTCTCCCACATACATTTGCCTCAGTTTCCCACTCTTCTCACGCTCTCAGTTGTCTCTTAATCACACGAGGATATTTTCTTAGCACCCATAGTAGCATTCTTTCTATTGTCCTTCCTTTAACCACTTCACGACTGTCCTGGGGTTATACCCAAACACTCACATGACAATTCCTGCTCCTGAATCCTAGCATTATTGTGGCTTCTTTTCTTCTTGTCTCCACAATATCCTTGGCTTCTGACAGGCCCTCTGGGTTCTCAGTCACAGTATTTCATTTTCCATTGACAGAACATTGCTAACTTCTCTATGATACAGTTTGTACTAATCCCCATCATATATCAGAATTCCTTCTAAAATGTCTCCAGCAGATGGTCATCCATTCTCTGCTCATACAACTGACCAGCTTCTTCCTTTTCTCCTCTCCAGCCCTTTCCTCTCTCTCCTGTCTCTACCCTAACCTGCAGGTGCTCTTGCCCAAAGGAATATAAATTCTGATCACTGAAATCTCACAAGATATCTTGGGGTTTAAAATCTAGTTTTCTTTCTTAAGGATCATGCCTTAAACTCAAATCACTCTGACTCTAATTGATTGCCCATTAGTAGGTCCCAGTCCGAGCCCAGCTTGGTGATTTTTTTGGGGCCTGATTACTTAGAATGAATGTAAATGGCAATTGTTTCTATTTTGATCAGAAACACTTAGGGTCTTCTCCTCTCAGATTAGGTAAAAGACGCCATTTCTTACCTAGCCTTAATGGCTGAATGGACATTGCCTCAGTCAAACTGAGACTTGGGAAAGACCTTAGCTTAAAAAGGTCAAGGTCTCCCAATACACCTGGGGCCATCTCTAGTCATCCTGATCTATGTCTTGCTACTAGATAGATAGCTCTGGTGGAGATGGTGAGGGTAGTGACTTTACATAGCCCACTCTCGCTTAAAATGAATTGACTTGCAATCATGGCTTCACTCCCCAATTGCTTAAGAGTGATTCAACTTATTCCATTTGGCTTCAGAGTTAGACTTAAGAGTAGTTAGTAACAGTTACAGAGAGCCAGATTTTGAGTCCCTGTAAGGAAAAACTTCCTGATAATTAGATCTACACAAAAGAAGAGTGGGCTATATCAAGAAATAGTGAGTACCTTCTCCCTGGAGGCCTTTAAGAGAAAATCAGGCCACCATTGGTTTAAGATTGTGGAGGAGTTAGGTAGGTATGTGTAGACTCCATACTTTTCCCCTTCCAACTCAGAGGTTCTGTGATTTATTTGCTTTTTTCTTCCATCTACCACATACTTCAGTTTAAAGAGTTTTGGATTAACAAATCTTTTGTTAAATGTAAGGAAGATTTTCATTCCTTCTCTTTCTTTCCATAATCCCATTGTTCAGTTTCTGAAAGCTACATTCCAAGAATATTACACCATAATAACTTCAAACTTTTTTTTTTTTTAATGACTGAGGAATCCTTTACTCTGTTTACAGGACTGAAGTTTTTTGCTTAGAGACCGGTTGGATCTTTTGAATGAAGTGGGAGGATTTGGCTCTGGGGACCAGCACCATTCCCCTATGTGGGACAATGAGTGAAATTTTTCTTTATTTCCTGTGTTACTGCAACCATCACCTAATGGCATTATGCCATTTTAACCAGATCAGTAGGAGCAGTGGGAGTGTTAGAAACCACAGATTTGGGTGAACTTAACTGCCCCTGAGCTAAAAGAGGAACTTTGACCTTGTAATTTTAGAGCATAAGAACCTAACATCCATAGCCATTGTTGCAACTTTTCCTTTTCAGAACTGATATTTTCTAACAAAATGACCAGAGATAGTAAAAGATCAAAATATCAAATCTTGTTCCAGGAACTGGTCTCTGACAGTTATCTCTAAAATATCCAATAACATTTTGTTTGAAGGGACTTTTAGAGGGTGGAACTGGGTCCATGAGTCTGGATTATCCAGCTTAAAACCTGGGAATAGGTACTATCAATTCATGCAAAAATTAATGGGGTTATGATATAATTAGGTGGATCATGGATATATTAATCATGTGGAGGGCAAGACAGTATAGGGAATAAATTATATATATGTTAAATATACATACAAACACAGGTTTTAAATGAGATCTCAATAATAGGGTATGATTATTTTCTCTTCTTTTAACTGAAAAGCATTTTTTGCCCATGAAGATGCTTTTATTGATTGTATAGTGTTACATTGTTCTGTATGGCTATGAATTTTTTAAAAAAGATACTGAATTTTTTTCACTTTATATTGTAGCTTTTTCTGCAGAAATAGTCTGACCGAAAGTTGTTATAATGTTGAAAAGGTTTTACATTTTAATAAATGTTGAATAAGGGAAGTTGTGAACAAAACACCTTGCACCATTTATCACAATGAACTCAAAACAGATATGTGATCTGAATTAAAGATCATAATTTGAAGAGAAACCATACCAAGTATCTTTCACAGTTATGGCTCCAGTAAGAATTTCTAACTAAAGGATAGAGGCTATCACAAAAGATAAAATGATAATTTTGATTAATGAAATTAAAAAGCTTTTTTTTTACTAGAAACCTCATAAGAGATAAAGTAAACAGAAACTTTTAATCACATATCAGATTATATAAGATACATAGGGAATATATGCAAATATGTAACCAAAAGCCAATCCTCATTTGAGAAGTCGAAGTATGTGAACAAATAATTCTCAAAATGAGATCTGAAAACTATGAAAGACTACTACAAATTACTAGTGAGAGAAATTCACACCAAAATAACTCAGGCTTTTCACTTCACACTTAAAAAAATTGGCAAAGATGACAAAAACATGAATTGTTAATACTGGAGGGGTTGTGGAAAGACAGGTGCAATCACATGCTGTTGGTAGACTGAAAAATCATCCAAGTATTCTGGAAATCAATTCACAATTACGATAAGAAAGTGACTAAACTATCTATACCATTTCCCTTAGATTCCGATGCTGACATATTCCTTAAGGAGGTCAAAGACAGAATGGAACTCTTATATACATCGAAATAATTAGAGAAGCATATGTTATAGTAGCAAAGAACTGGAAACAAAATTAATGCCCATCAAATGCAATGTCAACATAAATTGTGGTATAAGAGTATTGTGGAATATGACTGCTTTGTTAAAAAAAAAGATAAAAGATTAACATAAAGAATACCAAGAGGTATAGGAAGACATATGAACTAATGGAAATTGAAATAAACAGACTAAGGAAAACACCACATATGATGCAAATGAGATACAACTCAAATGAAAAGCTTCACAATAATACAAAAACTGAATGTTATGTAATTAAAATGACCAAGTCTAACTTCAAAGAGGAGATATAAAAAGACACTTTCCTGCCTTCTTTGTAAAGGTGTGGATCATTGAGCCACTGCATATAATGTCCAACTTGCTTAGAGTGTTGGTTAGTTTTCCCCCTCCCTATCTCCCTTGCCACTTCTTTTTCATTCTTTGTTGAAAAATAGTGATAAAGAACAAAAAAATAGCAATGAAAAGTAAAATTTATAAAGGAAAGCCCTCATCTAGAAAACCAAAGCCATTTCTGCAACACTCTATTTAGCTATCTCTTTCCTTCTTACAACTAGTTTCCCCTCCTCTCTCTCCAACCCCATGCCATGGCCTTCAAAATTACCTATGCCCTCAAGTCCTTAAGTTTTTAACCTGGGACTTCAAAGTCACTTGACAGACATTCTATTTGTCTTCTTAATGGATCATTTATTGGTAATGTTGACTGGGCTTGAGTCACAGCAGACTTTCTGTTGTATCTCAGATAGATACTCCAGGAAGACTTCCCAAATAGCCATTCATCCATTCAACACATGTTTATTAATCTTCAGTCTTGTGTATAGCACTGTGCTGGGTTAATACAAGGTTTATATTAGATGTGGTTCTTACATTTATGGAACTTATGTTCTTGTAGGGTGATAAGACACAAACACAAATAATAATACACAATTTCACTTACATGATTTGAGAGGTGTGAAACAAATGGAATGTCAAGTCTGAAGGAGAAAGTTCAATCAACCTGCGAAATAAGAGAAATCTTTATATCTTAAATAATCTTAAATACCATTTAAGTCTAGTTTTTTTTTAAAAAGGGTTAAAGAGCATTCAAATAGGTGGATGGGGATATAAGGATTATTATAGCTTTAGGAAACATCATCAAAGGCACAGAGGCATGGGTGTACAAGGATTATTCCAGGGGCACCAAGTAGTTCAGATGACTAGACTATTGAAAGTATGTATTGGATTGATATGAGATAAGGTTAGAAAGATCACGATGTCTACTTGTGAGGGACTTTGAATGCTTGGGAAAGGAGTTTTACCTCTACTCTGTAGCCATATCAGGACTGAATCCTGTTGTCTTTGTATTCCTCAACATGCATCCACCACTAAACATCGTTTTCCCTTAGGGTAACAAGATTTCTTAAACTAGTTGGTATGTTAGTTACCACAATCACAGAGGTGGGACCACTGAGCTGTGAGAGCAGAAAGATAGTACTTGCTGGTAATAGCCATAGTGAGATCATGCACCTTTCTATAGCATTGGGGAAGCTTGTAAGTAGTTGGTTTGCTTTTTGGTTGGTTTTTGTTTTTTGTTTTGTAAGACAACTATTATCCAGGATTGGGGGTTGATAATATAATTTTGCTCTTATACTGTGATGACAGAAGTGAGTATGCCAAATGAAGAGGAAGTAAGAAATCAGGTAAGACCTTGTTTTGGTGAATCTTGGTGAACTAGATAGGGGAGTCTAGTTACTTGGGTGGCTTTTCTGTTTGTTTCCCTGTGTTATGTGTGCCCTTGGGAATGGTCTCGTGCATTGGATTAAGCTTTAAACTGAATGAGATATAGCTATGCCAGGTGCTTGGAATTAATGGCTTTGTTACAAGGTCAGTAATAACTTCATCCTTGAAAATACTTGTTAAATACTTTTATATTTTTTCAGACATGCTTAGGTCAAAATAGGAGATCCTTGTGATCAGTGTCCATGGGACCATATAGTAATACCTGTGAAGTCTCATTCTTCTGCAGAGGATGAAACAGTTCTTTTAGAGGATATTTTAATTTTCTTTTTATGGAAAAAAAATCTTCTATCTTTGAATAGTCCTCTTAGTACAGAGTTCTTCCATCCTTCCATATCACATTTTTTCCATCCACTAACTTCTTGACTCTGGGTTTGATTCCTCTCAGCATTTTTGACTTTTTCTGCTATCCTTCCTTTTTTCATCTTGTTGAGCAAGACTTGGTCCTCTCTAGTAAGCTAGAACATAGAAAGACATTTCTCAAGTCTTTCTATCTTCTTAATCAGGGATACATGCTGACATTTCCTAAACGCATAGTTGGTAGCCTCAGTCAGAAAGACAAATAGTATGTACCCTCAGATCATTGTGAAAATTCCTTTGGTTAACCTATTTCCTGGGTCTCAAGTCCTTTGTGGTTTTCTTTTTAAACTTCACTCATAAACTGCCTGTTTTATGTCTGTTCACTACTGGGCTTCTGGTATCATGTAGGCTTGTTGGATCCTCAACTCAAAGCTGGTCTAGCTTCTGTCTCACATATTAGGCATCGTCTCTTGGAGGCAAACATAGATGCAATGAAAATTAACTGGTTACACTATGAAAAGCAGAAGAGAATGGTCACTGAGATGAGAGACTGCAAAAGGTCAAGGAAGTAACATAGAAAAATTGAGTTTTTTAGTGAGGGCACATGGATCAACTGATGATTTTCCAAGAGAATCTAGGACAGATCATAAATAAGCCAAAGTTTGATAACTATTTTTCCCCAAAATATGGGATTATTCACAAAGATACTTTTTTTGATAATAACAAGACATTCATTTTCTCTTGTCCTGGCTCATTCTTCCCCTGTCCTCTTGACCATTCCATCCCCCACTAAGCTCCGCTCTCTATCTCTTTGGTACTGTGACCAGTAGAGAATAGATGAGTGTGGTACTCAGGGTCCTGATGTAGTTGCATTCATCAGTGGGAATTTGGTGCTGAATGTTACTTGGCTGCCACTTTTTGTTCCTGGTCCAGAATGTCCCCTTTCTCTCCAGACCCCATGGCAGTGGAAGCTGCCAAAGCAAACAGCGACAGTGGGAGAAGAATGAGCTGTTGGCATATTTATTGCTCCAATTTTGTTGGCGGACTGAAGGGTGTAAAAACTAGAGTGGTGTTATCGTGATTTTGTTCATTGTGATCTGCAGGGAGGATGTTGTTTGATAGAAAGCAAACTCCTTCCAGGGGAGAGTCTCTAGACATCCACCTTTCTAGCTTATATGCCACACACGCCCCAGCTCTTCCTGGCCTGAGGATGATGCAAGGTTTGTCTTAGAGAAAAGTACTCATGAGAAATGAAACTTGCCCTTTTGCCTTACCCTCTGTCTTCAACAAAGTACTGCTCCTCCGCTATTTAAGTGCTGTAGGTCTACAGGCTGGGCATTTTCTGGAACATGCTTTGTTTGACAAAAGTTATGACCACAGCACTATCAACTGAAAATCAGATAAATTGGTAACGGCCTACATTTTTGAGAAGAATGTTATTAGAACATTCTGCAGAGAAAAATGGTCAGCTGCAGGTGACTCTTTCTCAAGGCATGGCTCTGATTAACCTGCACACTGTAAACACTGGCACATGAAAGGTGGCCAGAATTCTATTTTTTTTCCTGTTCTTCAAAGGAAATAAGTGTGACAGTTGAGTTCATTGCTCAGCATTGTTAATACAATTGATTTTGGGGCTATTCCAAAGAAACTACTAAAGCAATCATGGAAAATGAAGGGTAACACATTTTAGAAGGATTCTGGTGCATTTTGGCTCCTGAAGTGGGCTGCCTAATCTTGGCAAAAAAAATGGATGAATTCATTATCTACAAATAGTGGAAAATATTATAAATGGCAGTAAATGAAATAAATGGGAGTTTCCACAGTAATGTACTATTCTTTGAGCCACCCAGAAAGAATACAGATTGGTTTGCTGGGTGGAGAATCTGAGCTAAAATACAAGAGCATGTTCTGGAGCTAAAGTAGATGTTGGGGATAAAGCATTCCTACAGCTATTTGGAGGCTTTCTTGGTTTCTAGCCCATTTGACCTGTGCATGTATTTGAATTGTGCACGTATTGCAGGCCACTGGAACCGAAAGAAAACTTGAGGTCTAACTCCACTAGGGCAACGGTTTTGCTTTTTGATTCTCATTTCATGTGACACTTTTTAGATTTGGGGATTAAAAAAGATTCATGAGAGAGAGAGAGAGAGAGAGAGAGAGAGAGAGAGAGAGAGAGAGGGAGAGAGAGGGAGAGAGAGCTGATTTTTCTGATTGGGAGGAAATAATCTCTGCTCTGTTTTTGGACCAACTTCTTGCTTAGACCTCTGGTGATGAGCACATGGAACAAAAGCTGTGGTTGCCTTTCTTTGGTAAGTGAGAAGCGATTTCTAAAGCAGTGCCCACTCATGTTTAGTCCCTTGGCTCTTCTCTGCTCACTCCACCCTTGTAGCCTGTCAGTTTGCAGTTTTTTTGAAGAGGACTGGAAGGCCTCATTCATTTTCCCCAATAAAATTATCGTACACAATGGTCCCCACCATCCCACAGCCAGCCATTCACTTCTCAACTCTGAATTCCTTCTTAATTAGGGAGTTGCCATTTGGAATGGAGAAAGCAGCATAGTCAGATTGAGATTGACCTCTTCGACTTCTCTGAACACATTTTCTGCTTTGGCTTAGGGCTAATGACCACTGAAGGGAATCTCAAAGCTAAGAAAGAAATTTGTTGAGCAAAAAAAAACCAACAAAAAGAGCCACATTTATATCATACCATCTGCATTATTGCATTTCTCTATCTTTTTTATTTCTTTGAATTTTCTTAGTCATTTGGAAAAGTTGCTACAACTAAATATTTACTGGTAACTATGGGCTGGGTTGTTACCACCTGTATTTTGTTGGAAATTTCAGAATCTGAAATACCTCTACATTTCCTTGCTATACCAGGCCTTCTTTTCTCCAAGTGTTACCATGGCAATATACCATCTGGTACCTAGGAGGATCACTAAGTGGTATAATAGAATAAGTGTTGGACTTGGAATCAAGACAGAGTTGGGTCTACATTCTGGCCCTAACACTAACTAGCTTCATGCTATAGGTAGATCACTTCATCTTTCCGAGTCTGTTTCCTTATCTGTAAAATGAGGGTAATATTATTCATCCTACCTTCTTCATAGGGTAGATGTGAGGGAAACAAGTAATATTAATAGTAACTCTTATTTTTGTGGTTCTTCAAGGTTTAAGAGAGAAAGACCTGAGATTTAGCCCTTGACTTTCTCTCTTGGCTAATAGAAATATGAGATGGACCAGGGTCTAATTCAATTCAAAGTGTATTTATTGCATACCTATCATATGTTGGTACTGTGTGGGTGGGATACAGAGGAAGTCTAAAATATCGTCTCTTATCATAAAAAACTTATAGATTTGTTTGGAAGACAAAATTGTCACACGTTGTGCCATCAAGATTGTCCCACTTCCCCACATGCCATCTCCCCCTTCCTTTTCAGCTTTAGCTCTGAGAAGAGTAATCATTCATTTTTCATCCATTCATTCCCACTTGAAACAGAGAACAACAAGAAAATAAAGGAAAATTTAAGGAGGCTACTACTCTTATAGTAGTAAGCACATACAGAG
This sequence comes from Potorous gilbertii, assembly GCA_028658325.1. NCBI lineage: Eukaryota > Metazoa > Chordata > Mammalia > Diprotodontia > Potoroidae > Potorous > Potorous gilbertii. The sequence goes on along the minus strand of CM053769.1, from coordinate 227,043,326 downwards.
GTGGGCTGGAGTCACAAGAAAGCTGATGGTTAAATTTTCATTGTACCATTTTTACTTTAGAAATTATCAAACACCACAAATAAGGACTTGATTTGTTGTTCTGCTGATTACCTAGATTTTAATAAGTGATGGAGAAAATGTTAAAAATGCAGATTAAACTTAAAAGTCTATTGTACATAATTCCTCCCCCCCCCAGAAAGCTAGTTGTTAAATATTTATCAAAACATTCCTGCTTGGGGTCAGAAGATCAAGATTCTAAAACTTATTCTATGTCTTTCTGGCTGTGTGATTGACTGACCTAGCTGTGGGATGACTTTGAAAACCATTCAAGTACTACTCTAATACAAATTTTAATTGTTCTATGATTCTATAATTAAGTGCTTGATTACATGGCATAAGCAACAAATTGCACAGCAGTTTCTGAGAATTAAGAGATCAATGTGGGCCAGAAGAGACAAGAAAGACAGTCGTATAATAGTAGTTGTTTTGTAGACATTCACCCATATTCAATTTGAGCCTTAGAATCCTAGAAAGGTACATATTAAAGCTATTCTCAGACCTCAGTCGGTGACTTTTCCAAGGTCACAGAGATGGTAAATAGTGAAGCTCAAATTCAAACCTAGGGCCCCTGCCACAAATTCTATTATTCCATTGCATAAAACTGTTTCATGAAGGAGCAGGACTTGATCTGGGTCTTGAGAAATGGAATGGCAAGGGAAATATTTCAGACAGGGAGAACAAAGATGCAGAGATGGGAAATCATACAGACTAGGAAGCAGTTTCATACTGCAGTGAAGAAAGTACTGCACTAAGTATCATGGAGGCGATAAAAAAAGTATCAAAGATCATTCACTCTCTCAAGGATCTCAAAATCTGGATGGGGATATAGAACATGAATGTATAAATAGATAAACAATATGCATGTATACAAACAGCTAAAATTCAGAGTAGTATATAATGAGTGATAGTTTGTATGGCTAGCAAGTCCTACCCAATATGTGTATTGCACTGCACACACTCAATTCAGTTCAGCAAACATTAAGCAGTATTAAGTGCTAAGAACTGGGCTAGATGCTAGGAATACAAAGACAAAAACACAAAAACAAACCTAAAACAGCCTGAGTCCTTGTAGTGTTTACATTCTAGTGCATACAAATAAGCAAATATACAAAGCATATACAAAATAATTTCAGTTAATCAGGTACTAAGTGTTTATTAACTATCTACTTTTTGGCAGGTACTGTGCTAAGTACTTGTATTGTGAATGTATTTTTAATGGAATTGCTGTATTTTTGAATAATGGGAAGATCTTTCCCATCTATTAATAGGCTCATGCGATCCAAGTTACATGAGTCTAAGTCACATAGAACAGGAAGAGGTGGGACAGGAGGGGTGGAGCAGGAATAAGTGGGGCTAGCTAGAGCGGAGTTGAGAAGTTAGTCAGAGAGCAATCAGAACTGGGAAAGGCAGCTGGTTAGTGTGAGTTGGAGAGCTTGCTTGTGACTGGTTTATGGGAGCTGGTTTGTGGGAAGCTTTAAAGGAAAGGCATGGGGCTGAGGTTGACCTCTGCATTGTTAATGTGTATCGACTTCTTTGTTACTATGATGGATTTGGCTTTCTGGTGTTGGGATCTATCTTTCTGGTGTCTGAATAAATGTTTTGATTCCGTCTTTCATGTGGAGAGTCTGTTCTATTTCATGATTCAGAATTGTGCCGGGATATTCATGGCTGGTGTAAGTGCTGTGAATATCGTGTTGGTGCTACAGTACTGGAAATACAAATACAGAAAAGGAGACAGTCTGTGCCCTTGGGCAACTTATGATCTAAAATGGGAAGATGATGCACAATGAAAAACTGAGAAAGAAAAGGTGGAGTTAAGGGAAGGTACCTCTCAAGGGAACATGATGAAAAAGTCCCAAAGAGTGCAGTCCAGTGGCAAACGAAGTGATGGGTGGATTGGATGTCCTTCCTCTTTAAATGGAGGAGTTCTCTGCTTTGCCTTCAAACAGAGGGACCCCAGGGCAGAGAGTACTAATGAGGCATGATTACCAGGACTGATGGGATCTTGTACTACAAATAGGTTCTTGGTCATGACGGAGAAATTTAAAGGAGTTCAGCTGAATGAGGGAAAAAAAATTCATTCAGAAAAGCAAATATACAAAGTAATTTCAAGAGGAAGAAGGGGCTCTTGGTAAAACGTATATTCAAAGATTTAGTGAAATATCTGGGAATTCTATTAAGAACCACAATGCATGAATAAAAGTTGTTTTGGGAAATGTAATGCAATACAATATAAAGACACTACTATAAAATAGGGGCAATGAAATGGGTTGATGAATTTAATAAATACAACCAGCCATACACCCATAACCTTCCCTTCCCCTTATCTCAGATTTATTGGAGAGGACATGCTTTCCAGTTTCTTGTTTTTCTGTTTCCACCCAAAGAAACACTGAAGTGCCCGTTTTTAGACATTCTATCAGATTTCATCCCTGGTGTGGTATGAGAGCCTGCAACTGGAGGTCTTTGGGTAACTTTTTTGTTCCTTTTCCATAACTGGACCATTTTTCAAAATGGGTTGCTTTGTAAAGTACCCAATTTGTTTCTCTGTCAATGTTCACGTATTCCCTAGGAACAGTTCTTAAATGTTCAACATTTCTTGCCCTGTTTTTTTTATTCAGGTTGTTAACTCCCTGACAGCAAGCAAAGGTCATGATCTTTTTAACTGGAAAAAAAAATTAGTGTAGAAGTTTTAGTACATTGTAAGCTCAATCTAAGTATCCAGGAAAGGTAATGGAATCTTTGACTTTGTTAAGAGAGGAATGGTGTGTAGGACAAGGGAGGTTTATGGTCTTGCTATATATGCTTGCCCTGACCAGAACACATAGGGAGAATTGTGTTCAGGTTGGTGGCCACATTTTATGAAGGATGTTAATGAACTGGAGAAAGTCCAGAGGAAGAAACCAGGTTACTAAATGGTCTTGAGTTTATGCTACATGAGACTTGGTTGAAGGAACTAGGAATTTTTAGCTTCAAGGAAAAAAGATTGATGGGGAACATGAATAATAAATCTTTCAGTATCTGAAGGACTCTCACATGGAAGAGACTGGTTCTGATTGGTCCTAAAGCAATGAAACGTCACATGAAGTTTGGATTCAGTCAAAGGACCACACTTGAGGACCTAGAGGGCCACATGTGGCCTTGAGACTGCAGGTTCCCCATGCCTATCCTAGAGGTTGAAACTAAGTGTAATGGGTATAAATTGCAAAAAAGGAGCATTTGAGTTTGATATAAAAAAGACATTTCCTCACAATTAGAACTAAAAGTCAAACTGACTACTTCAAGTGGCAAGTCATTAGAGGTCTTTAAACCAAGGTTAGGTGGGCACTTGTTGGGTCTGATATACATGTGTGTCTTGCTCAGATTCAGGTCAGAGTAGGTGATTTCTGAGGACCTTCAGCCCTGAGCTGTATAACAGCATGCATGCTTGTCTTTCTATGTAGCTTTGAGGTTAAATTGATTCTGTATCATTTTTATTGATTCTATTTATAATTAATTGATTTTGACCTGTAACTGCCTATGTCATGGCTCTTTGCCTCTGAACTTTGTTTAGAAATTCATCTGACTTGTAATGAGTTAAGTATAGAAATCCAGTTCTCTTGCTAATCAGTGTTCTATTCTTGCCTCAAGAAAATCTACTATCCTTGGGAAATATGAGTGGACACCAGTGAGTCTGGTCTAGTATCTTTACACCACTAAACCATCCTTCAAGGACGTCTGGTTTGTTATCCAAAGAATTCTGGCTCGCTATCTCTAACCTTGTAGGTGAACTCAAACCATGAACTTTTCTTAGTTATTGGAGGGAAAGAAGATGGTTATTGATAGCCCCTCAGTCCCAGTTTCAACTTCAATATTGTCCCCCATGCCTCAACTCTATAACCAATCATGTTGCCCTCACCCCCATGATTTTGCCAACACCATAACCAATTGTATTCTTTCCCCACCTACAAAGTCCTGTTCTTCGTTCTGTACTCCCCAAAAACTGTGAAAGGGGAGCTGTACTTCTGTTTGGGGTCTTCTGGTTCACTTTATTAGACCCACTTTATTATCAGGTGGAGCCTGGCTGCTTCACAGCTGGCTCATCTAATTAGTGGTTGACAATTAGTAGGCATGGCTATGGAGATATAGAGGTTGGTCAGACATAGAAGAAGCCAAAGCTACTGTATTCCAGGCCATCCCTAGTCATCTTTGACTTTTGTCTTGCCACTAGACTTTGATGACTCTGAAAGAGAGAGTATGACTGATGTCTTTGCCCTACTCTACCCCACTTAAATACAATTCACACACAAGTTAAGACTTCACCTACCATATTGTGATGTCATTGGTCCTGTTCGAAAAGGAGGGATGAATAACAATGATCAGATCTACACCCTGCTAATAAACTGTTATCTTTCTCAGAGAATACATGCCTCAGTCTACCATTTTTGAATTTCATTTGCAATAGTGGCCTATGGCCTATGTTTTAAAGGTGGGTTGATTTTCAGTGACATATAGGGTTGTCATCAATCACAAATATAAAGAATGAAAAAACCTATTTTGGTAAGTAAGAGGGTCATACTAGTGGCTCAGACAACAAATGCAGAGAGAATATACACAAAGCATAAATATAACATAAATGAATTTATATTGTTCCAAACTGGTCAAATATCAGGTATTTTGGGAGGGAGGGCACTAGAACTTGGGGGGATGAGGAAAGACTTCAAGTAGAAGATTCTTGAACTTCATCTTAAAGGAAGTGAAGGACTCAATGAAGTGGAGGTGAAGGGGGAGTACATTTTAGGCATATTGGATGGCCAATGCTGAGGCATGGAGATGGGCATGAAATGTTGAGGAACCAAGAGGCCAGTTTGGCCAGATTGCTGAGCAAAGGAGAGGAGTAATGCTGGTTGAGGCTGGAGAGACAAGGTGAAGCTAGTTTGATGTGTACTTTCAAACCTGAACAGAAGAGTTTATAATTCCTCCTAGAGGCAGTAAGCAGTCACTGAAGTTTTTGGAGTAGGAGATTCATATGGTTAGAGGACAATATCTCCATACAGTACAGATAAGAATGAAGAATGCTATTTTTGCACCACCAGGAAAGCAGAAATTCAAGGCTTATGAGAGTGACAGAGGCCTAGAGCTGAGAATGGGGCTAGTTTAGCTCTTGTGATGGTTTTTGATAAGTAGGTCAGGTGCAGTCAGAGAACCAGGAGGCCAGAGAAATGGGACACTGCCATTAGCTAATTAAAGAGAGTGCTGGTGCTGGAGAGGTACCAACCAAATCCTGCCCCACCCCATATATGTACATAGCAACTGATCTACTATGTGCATATAGTAGCAAATGTTTGCTATATTGGTAAACCTGTCAAAAGTAGTGCATTGACTAGTGCAGTGTATATTTTGACCCAGAAGCTAAAATGGAACATGAAGTGAAGAGGAAGGCATATTTCATTAAGTTCAGACGCACACCCTTTTCACATTGTTATAAAATGCCTCTCACTCACCTATTCTCAACTATTCAGGTTTTTTTTTTCATTAGTGAGAAGGCATTGACCCATAGTCAGAACTGAGATATGTAAATATGCAATGTGTATTATACATTTGAAATCTGTGTGTGTGTGTGTATTTACCCAGGATTGTGTAGTTAAGCATGATAAGGCTTAAAAGAACACACAACTAAGGCAATTTGAAGTAATTTATTTCAAAATTTTGAAAACTCTGCTACGCCACCTTTTAATTTTTTTCATTAAGGTGTTGGAAAGCATGTTTTATTAAAAAAAAAACTAATGCTCTCTTTTCATTTCAAAATAGTGCCGTGGGTTTCTTAAAGGGACCATTTAAATGAATAATTAATAACTTACATTAGTAATTGATAATTTACAGCCTTTGATCTGGGCATAGGAACTGTTTTCCTGTGACTATCCTAAACTATAGTAGTTGCCAACTGTTGTCAATATTCTTTTTAACATCTAAAAATTTCTTGGATTCCCAATTCAACCCAAACAAATCCAACCAGCCTTTATTAATCACCTACCATGCACTGTGCTAGGTGTGGGAGAAATAATGAGGAAATCAGAGATGTTGTAAAACTCAAATGAGAGGATGGATGGAAAACCTTTGGAGAACCCTTAGAGTGCTATACAAATGCCTGTTGTTACTATTATTTTAATTATTTTTAATATTATTTCACAGTCACCAGATCTTCAGTAGGGACTTCATTCCCTAGGCAATGTTTATAGAGAAATGTAGGAGTATGCTGTTAAATGTTTAACAACCAGGCTTTGGTGGGGGGATGTATACAAACACTTTTAATTTTAATTTGTAGTCTTAACACTTTCTTCAATCTAGAAAATCAACAAAACAATAACTCAAGCACAAATTTGTAACAATTACTGATTTCTGACGTGTAAAGTTTCACACTGAAAATTCAACGATGGACTCTTGAAGGTCTGAGCTCACTGCAGCATATCCTTGGACAAAATGGAAAACGTTCCTTCCCATCAAAGCTTATATTCTTTATGGTAGTAGTTATATTATTAGTATCCATTAATTGAGATAATCCAATTAATCCAATGATAGAAAGTGACTGAATTCAGTAATACTTTAGATGAGTTTATATTTTATTCATCATAATATTATATATACGTTTGAAACACAGTAAAACATGTGTGTAAAATATATTATTTTATTAGTCTACAGGTGATTTGTAAAACATGTGTGTAAAATATATTATTTTATTAGTCTACAGGTGATTTGTTTGCTTCATTATAAATTCCTGGACCCAGTGCTCCATCTTTCTCCTCCCCGCAAAGGAATCTGTGACTCCACAGACTGGGAGCCATGGTCCATGGGGAGGCAAGACAGAATAGCTTGGTTTGATAGAACAAGCTATCTCTAAATATGAAGATTCTGGAACTTTTCAAGATTTGATTTGTCCACCCCTCAATACAAATCTGTCATGGGAGGATGGATTTGAAAGCTGAGCTTTTTCTGAAGTAAAAGTCTAGTACTAAAAATCATCGTTTGTCATGTGATACCTATAACTCTACAAACATTTATTTGTATCCTGAGATAGCTCATCCTTCCTTCTCCTCCTTATATCTTCATGCAAACCATGGTGCTTGTTGCCTTTAGTTTTTCCTAGAAGCTGAGAAAGCTGCAATCTTACAGCTGCCTACTTTCTCCCAAAGCAGGCCCACTGGTGTTTGGCCTGCTGCCACTGGGAGAACTCAGCAAGAAATGAAAAAGATTAATTAAATAAAGGAACTAAAGGTAGAGGGAGCCATAGGTATTTTCCTGAACATGAGAGAAGCTTCAGGGAGAGAACATGGTTTGTACCCTTCTTTCTCAACACACCGAACGGATGTGAGTGGGAAAGTGTGGGGTTACTGTTTGTATGAGGATGATTGCCTCCCTTGCTTCAGGGACTCTCATTTCCTCTAATATGGAATAAATTAGGATGGAGGAGAGGGGAACTGTGAGCACGGTGGGTCATGCAGAAAGGCCAGGGAGCATCCCAAAGGCCCAGGCCTCCCTGATTTCAGGGAGAGGCTTGGAATTAGGAGGAGGCACCCAGCAGGGATTGCAGGTTTCAAGAGCAGGGAGGGAGAAAACTTTTATTAACTTCCATTCAGGGGGAAAAAGTTACTTTTCCAGTAAGAGGATAGCCCTGATACTTGTCCCAAGCTTCTTTTTCCTTCTTTTACTTCTTCCGAACATTGCTGACTCTAGGTGAAAGTGTTAATCTGGGTTTTTAATGTGAGAATCTTCATCAGGAAATGTACTAGGGACATTGGGCTGTGTCAGCTATCCTGTATGATCATTTTCAGGCTCAGGGACTGCTCCTCAGAGCTGCCACACTCTGGATGAGACTGTGTGGACATGAACAAGTAGATGTTTCACAAACTAATATATGTGTAGACCTGAGCCGGTGGGTCTCATTTAATTGGAAGAAATAGGGAGTGTATGTATATAGTATGAACTGTATACTGGAAGAGGGATAATGATCCCCCCTGACTCTATTAAAACTTATAGGTCCTATGACTCTCCTAAGGTACTTAGCCCTTGACTTACTTAGCATTTAATTTTATCTCTTTAATTATTCAGGGTTCAGATAGTTACCTACATTTCCTTTTTAAGTCTGTTGACGAATGACTGAATGAAGCATTTATTAAGTGCTCACTATATGCCAAGCAGTGTGTTGAGCATTGGGGATACAAATAAAAAGACCTTGCTCTTAAGGAATACGTGTGTGTGTATGTATATACACACATATATGTATATGTGTCTATACACATATACATGTCCATATAAAATATTAACAAATATACGTGGATAGGTATAACTCATTTATATACATACGATATGTATGTATATGATCTGGCACATAGTAGGCACTTAATGTTTACTGATAATGATGCATAAATATGTGTACAAAGTTATATATGTATATGTGCATATACTATATATATTATGGGTTTTTGACATATATATGTCTTTTGACTCACAATATATGTGTCTTAGATTATAAGCTCCTGGGGTCTCAAAGAATAGGTATCATAAGTGTTCACTTGATTTTGTCATGGGGCATGACTCAAAGGGCAGATAGTGACTTCGATGCTGATAACTCAGCTTTGCTCTCACTTCTGCCCTTGCACCTTTCACTACAGCCAGGTATCCCTACTGACTTGATTCTGCCTACAAGCTTAGACTGACCAATCCCAAAGATTGGGTCTTGGCCCTATTAGACTCTTTCTAAGAAATTTTCTAGGTAAGATAGAGATGGCTTTTGAGTCAATATCTCTTTGGTGGTGTGACATGTCAGCATTGTTGGTGTCCTTCCCTTTCTGGGACTCTGATAGTTACTGAGATTTAAGGTTGTGGTCATTTCTTTGTTTTGTTTTGTTTTTTAATTTGGGTGTTCCTAATCCTTGTTTGCATCCTTGGGTGCTGTCTTTGAATCTGAGTTTCCTTGGAATTGTCTGCTTGGGTATTAAATGACTGTTTTTTTGTTTAGGTCTGTGAAATCACTATGCAGGGAAGACCTGGTATGGAAATACTCCTCCACCCCGTCTCCACTGATGCATCTCAGCTACTGTTTTGTAACTTAGCCTTTGAGAGTTGCCAGAGAGCACTGAGAGACTGTGACTAGTCCATTGTCACAACCGATATGTTTCAGAAACAGGACTTGAACCAGGTTTTTATCATTCCAGGACCAGCCCTCTTTCTACAAGACAAAGTGATCTCTTCAACCTTACTTTTGATTGGTATTTATTTCTATCTGGTTGTGGATCTCCTATCTAGCTTAGAAATATTAGAGGGTAAATTTCTTGAGGACCAGGGTTAATTTTGCCTTTCTTTATAATTCCAGTCCTTAGTAACACATGGCAAACACTTAATAAATGTTTTCTCAAGCATTTTAAAAAAACTAATCCATTTCCAAGGACCTATTTTTCAACTCTACCTCACCTATACAGAGAGATGGTAAAATCTTTAATATCCTCCAAAACGTTCCATTTTCATGTTCATGAACTCTGTTCATTGATCACAATTTCTTGTCAGTCTTCCTCTCTCAGTCTCAAATCCGTTTTTTTTTTTGGTCTTTTCTGTAACCCCTGATTGGCGCACCATGAATTTATGTTATAGAATCTTAACTGGGCCCTCTCTAATTGATTCACTATTGCACTGATCATCGCTGATTTTCCAAACCTTCTCATCTCTCCTCAAATCTGCCATTGCTCTCTGCACCCCACCCCCTCAGCTGAGAACCTTCCTTTATATTTCAATGAAAAAATTTAGACCATTCAATGAAAGGTTCTTCTTTCCCTTCTTCCTCAACTCATAACAGTCAGGTGCTTTTTGACTATCTCCTTCACTCATCTCACATGAAGATGTAGCCCTTCTCCTTGTCAGGACAATCCCTTCTGGAGACACGTACAAGTGATGCCGTTGCATCCTATCTTTTCCAGTAGATCACCTCCTCTATAATCAGCACCCTCATTTATCTTCAATCTTTTCCTGTTTCCCTCCTTCCTATAAATATTCCCATATCTCTTCCATCTTCAAATACTCTCTCTTGACATGTCCATCCCCAATAATTATCACCCCCAAATTCTTCCCTCTTTTGTGACTAAACTTGAGAAGGCCACGTCATTGGTATTTCTACTTCCTTCCCTCCTTTTCTCCTTAATTCTCTCAGAGGTGTTGTAGTAATCAGATGAGATATTTCATGTCAAGTACTGTATGATTAATTGTTCTACCTTTGGTCATTGATGGGCAGCTAGATGTTGTAGTGGTAAATATAGCCCTGGGCCTGGAGTCAGGAAGACCTGAGTTCAAATTCAGCCTCAGACATTTACTAATTGTGTGATTCTGAGACAGTCTTTTAATCTTTGTCTGCCTCAGTTTCCTCAAATATAAAATGGGAGTAATTCTATCACCAACCTTACATGGCTGTCATGAGGATCAAATGAACATTTTATATTAACTGCATGTTCTGCCTATAATTATAAAAACTAAAACTCGAATTATAAGATAATTATGAATATTTTTGTAACCCTTGTGCCAAAGTCCCTTAGTACAGGATTCACTGCTAGGTTTCAAGCAGGAGTTCACCTTTGGAACTCTCTGAGCAAGTGTCTTCTTTAGGGTGAGCTTTGTGAGCTTCCAGTTTTGAGAGAGAAGATGGAAAGAGTCAACCCCATTTCAAGTTGCTGAAGGAAAAGGTTCTTTCTTGAAGGGTCTCCAAAGGGGGCACTGACTGAGACTGAAGCTCTTGCCAATTCTGTTTTGCCCCTCACACAGGGCAGGGCCTTCATCTCCACCAATAAGGAGACAGTCTTATAACAATAGACTTTGGGACAAGGGTTACATTTTAATTGGGACATTCTGTAAGAAATAAAAGAAGTAATCATCTCATATACTTAATATTCTCTTTTGGACTTGACATTAAGTTTCTTTATTTTGTACCTTTTGTTGAAATTTTAATGAAATAATTCATAAGCTGAAAGCTGTTTAACATAATATAATAACATAAACTTAATTTCTATGCTGGGTCTTTTTATTTGAATAAAGGTTTGCAATATTTGGCTTAACATCAGACATACACAGTCTTAAATCTGGTTCTGACTGAAGTCCACTTATGTATTTTGATTTAGAACAAGGAAGAAGTGAAAATGCTCAATCATACAAATATGTGGTGGAAAATAGTAGGAGATTTTTATAAGCTCTTTTGTGGAGAAATAGAATTAATGTTTTATTTTTAGCCATCTAACCAACTGATGATAAAAGAGTTACAATAGTATTTATTTTTCTATTGTATTAAATGATAGATATACTTAATATTCAAATGCATATATTGCTTCATTTTTTAAACAACTTATATATAACCCAGCTTGGTTAAAGAATCTCTTCAGATGTGACTTTTTTCTCTTCTACCTCTAGTGTGTGCCAACTACATTCCTATAGATACTCAACTGAAAAACTGGCTAGTGTTACCAATCAATTCATTTTGAAAATCTTTCAGAATAGCAACTTGAGTGGAATATAATTTAAAAGGAAAAACAGCCTTAATGCTGCAATTAGAGACATAAAGTTTTATATCTGTAGAACATTTTGATAGCCTATGATAGTTTCAGGATGGCTTCTAATGTGATTAACCAATGAGTATGGTCTTTAAATAGTCTGATAATTGTGCAGCAAGATTGCAAACATTTGTAACATCTTGCTCACATGGTTATACATGGGATATACAATGGGAATAAGGGTAAGAGAGGGGAATAGGGGAGCTACTCTAGTGCAGTATCCCTGAATTCAAGAAGCATTCACTCTTTGCAATTGCCTGCATTCTGGATATTTCATTACTTAGGCAGATCTTTACCGGAAAATACATTGAATCCCAACTCAGTAATCTTTCTTTACTGATAGATGAGTTGTGAGTTTCTAGTCTGCATATGTTTCCATTATTCATGTTATTAATAATCTTTCTCTCTCTATCCATCCCTTTGCCCCTGCAATATTATACAGAATGCTAGAGGTGCCAAAAATTTTTCAAACAGTGAATAAATGTTGAAAAATAATCACCCCAAGCCAGGGATGAAAGTTTTATTGAAAATTTCTTTCATTAGATTCTGTGGTTGGGATAACATGCCTAAATTTGTGGCAACTTCCATACTTCCCTCAGCTTTTGCTACGAGTCATAGAAAAGAAATCTGACCTAACAACTAACCACTCTCCTCTGTTCAACACCCAAACATTGGTCTCCATAGAGCTTCTGAACACAGGTTTAGGCATCTCTAATTATGCCATACAGTCTTTCATAGGGTAGACTTAACACTTTATTTTCAGATAATTATCTTTATTTAGTTTGCTGATAACCAACCTTGAAATGAGCCCAAGGTAGTAACTCAAGCTGAGAAAGCCTTACCAGCTTAGTCTTGCCCTGTCTTCTCTCCGTTGAGCTTTTTCTTTGATTATTTGGGTCAATTCTTAAACCTTCTTGAAGCTTTCTCAAAGATATTTACTGAATTATGTAGTAAAATTGCCTGGAGAATATTCCTCTTTCTTTTCACATAAACTTAATACTGTTCTCCTACAAACATACAACAGGGAAGTGAGAGCCAGAAGGGACCCATCTATGTAAGATGGTCAACTCATACCTTTGAGGTGATGTTTTGTCAATCCTCTGGGATATTCTTTACTGGGTGAGGGATCTTCACCAGACATGTTGCTCTGTTGGGCTCATTGGGCCTGTTACTCTTTCAGTTGGTTGTAATGTCAACTGCCTGTAGCCTCTGGTTTGGCTGCTAGACCTTTTTCAGAAGGGAGCAGAGTTCATAACCTTGGACTGGCCAGAAGACTTCCAGTTCTGTTCCCTCAGAGTACTGGCTCATCCCTCAAATGGCAGTATTCTAGCTCCAACCACCAAGTTATATCTTGAAATCTCCTTGTAAAAGATAGAGGTTCAAAAGGCCCACTCATGTTTTGAACTCTCCTCATTTCCAGTTTTCTGATTACACTGTGATAGTTACAAATTCTGGAATTGTAATCTTTTTAATTTTGAGTAATGTGGTCAACTCACTATATCGTCAATCAATGTGTAATGTTCAAATGAAACTATGGAATGAGAGCCATACTTAATCCATGTGCCCTTCCCCCCATCTCCATCCCAATCTAGTTAAATAAGAGCAACCTGGTGTTATGAATAGAATGCTAGACATGACATCAGGAAGACCTGTGTTCCAATTCCACCTCTGAACATCTTGCCCAAGTAAATTAACGTGTCTTAGGAAACTCTTTAGGATTTCTCTACTAAGTCATATCATCTACATATTGAACTAAAGCTTTCTTATTCCGTAGAGATGTTTAATCTGGTGTCTGAACTTAAATTAAGTATATATATATATATGTATATTTATATATATGTAATTATGTTATAATGTAATTGATTTCCTTTGTAATCTCTATCTGTTATTTTGTGCATTTTAAAACCTGATTCAGAGAATGGGTCTGTAGGTTTCATTCACCAAATACCAAAGGGTAGATGACACTCCCCCCAAAAATCAGATCTCTTGTGATATAGGTTTCTCAGAGGATTTGGTAGTTATGTTAAGACCTTCCTATGCATTGTTTATTTGTTCAGTTTTATCTGCTTGGTAGAGTGCCACAGAACACATTCATAGGTCTTTATGGATTGGAATTATTAGTGTTCTTAAATAATACTGCTTTGCCTATAGAACCTTTCTTTGTGTAGTCAGTGGGGAGGGTTTAATATAGACTTTTGCTTAAGTCTAAGGCAACTGATCCCAGGGACCCCTTTGCCTTCCTCTCTCTTATGTAGTGTAATCCTTTATAGCAAACATACTCAGGATACCACAAAAATCTATTTGTTTTTATCTGGAGACGAAACACCTTCTACAAGTATAGTCAGAAAATAAATAACATGTAAGCTGAGCAGGAAACTCCTTAGGGTAGTGATGCTGCTTGGTCAAGAAATAATTAGGCGGAGGAGAGAGTGGGGTGGAGGCACTTTCACTATGTCCCGTAGTGTGGCAAGCAAGTCCACCTATCCAGACAAACAACATGTTTTCTTCAAGCAGATTACTCTTTAATCGTGTCAATAAACCAGACAAAATTATGTCTTCCTGATTATATTCAGTTTGGAGTATCATTATCTTTCCTTGCCATCCACTTAACTCTGGTACAATCCATTCTGTGCCCGTCCTCCCTCAGCAGAAATCAAAAGTTCCTGGTCTTCCCCTGTCTGGAAGGTTTATGCTCCTGTGACTTTTCAATTCCTCCTTCCATCTAGAAAAAAAAGTGACACTTCCCATCAACTCCCTTGTCAAAAGGGGGCCACACATGCATTCTCTTATTGGAGCCTCACAAGTACTCTGTTAGCAATGAAATTCAGGGGTTATTATCCTGCTTTTATAGATAATGAAATGGAGATAAAGAGAACCAAAATGGCTTACCCAGAGGTATACAGCTAGGAAATTCCAGCTGTGGGATTTGAACCCAGGTTTTTCTGATTCCAAGTATAGTACTCTAAAACAATATAGTATATTATGCTGCCTCCTGAATATTGCTTGCTTTTTTTTCCCTGATAGAATGTAAGCTCTTTGAAAGGAATTTTTCTTCCTACCTTCCTTCCTTCCCTCCTTCCTGCCTGCCTGCCTTCCTTCCATTTCCTCACTTGGCGTTCCTTATATAGGTGAGATCATCATTTGAGTCCCTACCCCTATAATACTCATATCTATTTCAGATAGTGCATAAACTAATCAGGTGTTCTGACTCCATATCTAGCATTTATTCCACTAAACGAGTACATAAAACAAATAAAATGGACTATCTTAGTTCAAGATACAATAACTCGTGATTCCAGCAGAAGAAGCAAAACATTTGAAAGTCAGTGAATTTTTGTATTGTCTACAGATATCTCTTCAGTCACTCTACAGGTAACGTCCAACTATAACGTATTTGTAGGTGTCTGACACATAGTAGGTGCTTAATAAAGACTTGTTTCCTTCCTTCTTACCATATGAAGTTATTGTTCATATCTCATTCTCCTCTTCATGCTTCTGGTCATTGCATCATGGTTATTAACTGGCAGGTGGCCCTCTTGTTACCCTCAGGCTGTCTGCCAGAGCTTTTCAGTCTTTCTTACAATTCAAATTCCAAGGTAAATGCATATGTCTTTATGTAAACTTTCCAGGGCCATAGCAAGATCAACTGAAAATAAATCACCCAAAGAAAGTAGTGTTATTGTAGAGGTTTAAAAATTAAATAACACAGTGCAGCCTCCGCCTGGATGTCTGGTTTCAGTTTCTTGAACTTAGAGTTCCTCTGCTTTGTATCTTCTATAACCCAGCCCTGTTTCAGAGGAACACTGTTTCACACGTGGTCAGATTGACTCTTCTCAAATACAGAGAAAATACTAATTTTTCATGTGGTTATGCCTATTTGCAAATAGGCAGGAGGACTACCCATCCGTTAGTGCCAGGGACTGTGCTAAGTACTGGGGATACAAAGAAAGATGAAGCCAAGGTTTTCTGTCTTCTAGGAGCTTATGTTCTAATGGGGGAAATAACATAAAAGTGCAAAAGATTTGGAATAGCTATTGTGAATGACTTAGTGCATTGATCAGAGAGCTGTAAAAAGATTGCCTTGCTGCTGGAACAACCCAGTTGAGATTTTATAACATGAAGTTGTAGTGGCTCCAATCAGCAGGATTTCACTGTTTTCTCTAGCTCCCTTTAAAGGCACATGAGCAGAAGTGAAGGAAGTAGATGAGAGTAATCCAAGGTTGGTGCTTGGCAAAATCTGATACATGATAGGACAAAGGGGAAAGGGTTTAAAATGTAGAGAGAGGATGGTGTAGAATTCATCTGATTCGTCAAGGGTAGCGATATGGAAGGGAATTGTAGCTTTTGCAAGCATAATGGGATGGTACATGAGAATGTAATCAGCACTTTGCTAGTGGTAACTTGGACTTAGGAGAGCTGATGGTTACATTTTCGATGTGATCATTTACATCTGAAAAATTAGTAAACCCTATAAGTTAGGGCTTGTTTTATTATTTTCTTGATTGTCTAGATTTAAGAAGCTGATGGAAAAAGTATTAATAATGCATATAAAAATAAAACCTCTCCCTTGGAAAAGTGATTGTCAAACATGAATAGACTGCTGGGTGCAAGGATGGGAGATCACATGAATATGAAGAATAAGGTTAGGAGTTATAAAGCATAGGGAAAAATGGAATGATAAAAGATTTTGATTGAATAAAGGAAGTTAGGAATTATCTTTCTGTCAGTAGTGTTAACACACTTATTTATATTAAAGAGGAATTGCCAAAAATAAACAAAAAAGTTTACTTTTGTTGAATTTGTATGTCTTTTAACCCAAGTGTGGTAATCTCCTACTTGGTGTTTGGTCTATTTTTAATTTGGGAACTGGTGAGTGAGAGAATTCTTACTTTTGTAAACTTCCTTTGGAAAGGCTTGTTTTACTTTTAGGAGGTAAGTTGGGTGGAATTGTAAACAAAGGGATGCTTGGGGTGGAGTGTGGGAGATGCAGGAAGAGAAGAGGGTTTAAGTCTGGAAAGCTGACCTAAGTGACCCGTACCTTCAGTGATTCAGATTTTGGGCTGCAGTTTTCCAAATGTAAACTTTTCCGCTTGGATCTTGATCCTGAGAAAGAGACATTTCTTTATTAGTCCTGTTCCGTTGGCCCTAAGTATAGAAAGATTTTCTCTGGATTTGGGGAATCATTCTTGCTATTTGTAGGGAGCTTTGCCTATCAGCTGATGTACAATTTTCCAAAGGCCTGCAATGAAGAACGAGTTCAAAGTTATCCTTTGGGAAACTTCTCCCTTTCCCACATACTGTAGGGTCATATTTCTTCAAGTTTCCATTTCTCTGATTAGTATTTACTAGCACTCATTAGATACTTAGATGTGACTCTGGGAATGTCACTTCACAGCTCTTAGCACAGGGCCTGGTACATAATGGACACTTAATAGATTGGATTGAATTGAAAATTGAACCTCTCTTAATTTCCTCATCTGTAAAATGAAATATTTTATATCCCATATGTTTATGCACACACATGTAACATACACGCATATATTCACATATATGTATGTGTGTATATATACATGTATGTATGTATGTATATATATATATATATACATATACTTCCTCATGGGGTTGTTGTAAGGACCAAGTGAAATAATGGATGTAAAGTACTTTGTAAACCTTAAAGCACAGCATAAATGGTAGCTAGATATTAGGGCGCACTATTGTTCACTCTCACCATTCTCAAGTCAGGCCAACAAGCTACCATTCGCTAAGCTCCTTCTGTGTTCCAGGCACCTTGTTAAGTACTGTGAGTACAAATATAAATGGAAACAATGAAATCCTATGCCTTTAAAGAGTGTGCATTCTGATGAGGGATGACATGTAGATGGAAGTTGAAAAGGAAATGGGGGAGAAGAAAGTAGCCCTTGAGGTGGGGTGGGAGAGGAAGTCTGGAATTGTAGCCTGGAGAGGAATGACATGACTGGTCTCGGTACCCTTTTTACATGGAGGTTCTGGGAGGTGCCAATCAGAGGGAGAGGATGCAGGGGCAGAGGGCACTTCTGTTATGTGAATTCCAGGCCTGGAGTGAGCTTGAACAGGTTTCTAGGGCATGATAGAGAAAGTCCAGAGTGTAACCTGGAGAGGAATGAGAGGAATCTGCCTCTGCCAGAGACTAAACCAAAGGGAAAATGGAGAGAACCCATAAGATATTTAGGGTTATTTAATTCAGTGAATGTTTTTTAAATCCTACTATGTTCTAGGGATACAAAGGCAAAAAATGAAACAAGTCATGTCCATGAGGAACTTACATCAATTAGCATGGTTCCTGGCACAGAGTAGATGATTAGTATATGCTTATTGACTGAAATCCTATTGGTTCCTCCCATTTCAGGGGAAAGAACATTGAATCAGGAGTCAAAAAGCTTTGGGCAAGTCACTGACTCTGGCTCTCAGTTTTCTCATCTATATCATGAGGATGATGGACGAGATGACCTATGAGGTCATGTTCCAACCTGAATTCATTAGGATTTATTAGACATATCTATGATAGGCAAGAAGAATTATGGATGGGTGAGGGCAGCTAGGTGGTATAGTGGATAGAGTCAGGAAGACTCATCTTCAAGGGTTCAAATATGGCCTCAGCCTCTTAGTAGCTGTGTAACCTAGGCAAATCACTTCACCCTGTTTCCCTCAGTTTCCTCATCTGAAAAATGAGCTGGATAAAGAAATGGCAAATCATTCTAGTATCTTTGCCGAGAAAACCCCAAATGGGGTCATGGAAAAGTCAGACAGGACTAAAATGACTGAACAACACCAACAAAAGCCATTATTAGCATGGGCTCTCTCAAACTCCATAAGCCAGTGGCTATTTGCCTGCCAGGCTGACTGGGAAGGCCCCTGCTGCTGTGAATCCTAGCACTCTAAATTGCTTTGCTGTACAAAAGCTACTGGAACTGCTGACACGATGAGGCATCACTGAGAATTATATCATCACTGAAGGATAATCATGCTGCGGACATGAGTGCCTTGGGTGTGTGAACCAGCACCTCGTGCCAAAAGCTCATGCATGTATGCATCCCTCCCCCTCCGCTCCCCAATACACACACAGATGAAAGTGGAGCTATTTTCTTTTTATTCTGAGACTTGGAAAAAGGGCAGAATAAACTAACTTCTCCTCTTGGGATCCTTTTAGGGACCTCCCACCTGAATGAGGCTGTTGAGTTTTCTTTTGGCAAATGATGTTGATCAGGAAGTCAGAAATCCTTGTGGGATAACCCCAGACCAGCAGTCTCTTATTCATGCACGCTCTCTGGGTGCTTTGCCCTAGAAGAGATGTTCTGGTGACAGGTGGGGTGTGATACAGCCAGAACCTCAACTTCACATGCAGTTTGAGTCAATACCCTGAATCAAGCAGGTGAAAAGAGATTTTACTTTCTCTTGAACACCTTGGAGCTTACCTAGAATTGCCATTCAGTGGAGAGGAAGGTGTTGAGACAACTTCTAAAGTAAAATGGGAGGTTATCTAATATACTCCAAACAGTTAAGAAATCACATACTCAAAGACAGACCCACAATCACACAGTGGTTTGAAAAAAAAGAAATCACAAGCCTGAACTGTTTCTCTGGCACCAAGAACACTTGTTATAATCTATGATTAAGTTCATTTGGGCCTACAGTTAGCTGTCCTTGTGCTTGGCAACCAGCCACCATTGAAGGACAGATGGGGAATAAACACCATTAGGGTTTTGATAAGTGTTTGTTTTCTTTTGGCATTAGGACTAAGAAAAATAAAGTGGGGAGGGTATCAAACTCCAGAATAAGCCTTTAAAAGGTTTCCCTTTTGATTCTTTTATGGGTGTCTATTTATAACAGCAACAAGTCAGGATGGAGGAGACTTCAAGGGACCCTTGGACACATTTTGCCAAAAACTGACATTTAAGTACTTTTTTTTAATGGGTAAGAGACGTTACCTTTTATTATGTCTTAAACCAGTGAGAGGAAGTTGTGTGTATAAATCAATGCGTTTCTGTGGCCTGTTGTCTTTTTTCTTAATCTCTGGATGGGATCACCAAGGAGTGATGTTATGGATGACTTTCTCTGTCTGGACATAGTTTGCATGAAAGGAAAGAGATCTTAGTGTGGGTCATTAGAGATGATTCACAATCACTATTTCTTCCCACATACATTTTGCATGTTGTCATTCTTCTTGCTTATATCTTTGTTGTATTTGGAATCCAAGTTTGTTAGGCTAATTTACTAAGCCTCTGCGGTGTGTTCAGCACTGTACTGAGCTCTGGGGGTAGACAGAGGAGGGGATAAAGCAGTGTAAAACATGGTCCTTGTCCTCTAGGATTTTATAATTTAGTTGGGGAGGCAAGACATGTGAAATAGAAAACAATACAATATAATTATATGCCAAGTTTTGTGGAGCATATTTGATCCCTAACATCCTTTCGAAAGCTAGATCTATAATCTTTAATAATAATAAGTAAGATTCATATAGCACTTGCAATGTCTAAGCACTTTATAGTTATTATCTTATTTGACCCTGATAACAGCCCTGAGAGGTAAGTGGGCATTAATTACTAAAACCATTTTACAGAAGTTTTGCAAACTTCAGCAGATAGAGGTTTAGTGATTGGCCCAGGGTCACGTAGCTAATAAATGTCTAAGGCTGGATGTGAACTTGGATCTCTCCTGACTCCCGGCCCAGTGCTCTATCCTCTGTATTACTTTTAAATTTCTACATGAGTGCTACAAAGGAAATAAAAAACAGAATCTTGTCTTGCCTTACTTCTACCCCCTAGAACCATAGTCCCCTCATTTAAAAAATGGGAATAAGACTTAAACTAGCTACTTAATAGTATAGTTGTAAGGAAAATGCTTAATAATCAATAAAGTCCTGCCTGAATGTGGATCATTATTTGAGGGATTTGTAATTTAATTTAACTGGAAGTGACCTTAGAGGTCATTAGGTCCAAGTCCATCAAGACCACTGATGTCCATGTTACATCCCTGAGACACAGGGATGTTAAGTGACTTGTCCAAGGTCACTCAACTTGTAAGTGTCAGAGGTGGCATTCAAACCCAGATCTTTCTGATTCTGAGTCCAGCTCTCTAGACACTATAACATGCTGCCTATCAGACTGGAACGAAGGCAATCAAAGACTCTAATGGTAGGAACAGAGGATTCAAGATCATGTCCTGGAGCTCATTAGTGTTGGTGGTGCTTGGAAATGGGTCTGCTTCCATTGTTGTGGGATGGGACTATGAATAATAACTGGCCCTAATGTTCCAGACCTAGTATACCTCATCAATGGCCAAACAAAAGGGCAACAATAAATTGAGTACTCCAGGGTACATCAAAGTTGAGTTGTTTTGCCTCCTCCCTTTTCTTCAAACTCATCGTTGAAAGGATCTGATCTGTTGCAGACACTGTGTATACAGAATGACTTGGCAGCTACAGTTTCTTATGGAAGTGTAGAGAAGGGGAAAGCTATTGTATGACCCCACCTATGTTGGTTTGCTTCCAGACTAAAGATGCTTCCAACACAGCTGTGAGGAAGATTAGGGAGTGTGATAGGGAACTGTAATTGGAAGGAGTGG
The DNA here is from genome assembly GCA_028658325.1 of Potorous gilbertii. Classification (NCBI taxonomy): domain Eukaryota; kingdom Metazoa; phylum Chordata; class Mammalia; order Diprotodontia; family Potoroidae; genus Potorous; species Potorous gilbertii. Next base: position 227,022,105 of record CM053769.1, on the reverse strand, counting down.
GGAACAAAAGTTAGGTTCTGGGCCTCTCTCTCAGAGATTGTTTCAGTGGACCATGTACAATTGTTTTTGGAGGAAACAAAGATGACCACTCATTAAAAGAAAAATAAAAGGCCCCACTGTTTCCCACTGGCCATCCAGGAAATACAAAATCAACCAGGGTTGGAGTTCTATAGTTCAGTCTTTCCTTCCATCTGCAGCAGCATTTCATGCCAGTTGGATTACTTATGTAGGGAAAGGGATCAATTAAAGGAAAACCACAGTAAAAAGCACATTTAAGAACAAAATTCTTTCTTCTTCACTGTTTTTGTCCCTTTGGTTCTTTCCTTCACTCTGGTTTCTGGTTGCTTTAGAAAAATAAAAAAAAAAACCAAACAAACAACTTTGAGCTTCTCAATGCGCTTTTAGCCCTTTGCAAATTGATGGGACACAGGATTAAGGAAAGAGCTTGTTCTGGGATTAGAGAGAGATTGGAAAAGTTCATCTCCTATTTTAAAACCAGACTCTGAGAACTAGATCAAGGACTTAGTCAGGAGTTTGAAGTCCATGTCAAATGAACCAAGACCGAAGGAACTGAGTATGTTTGAAAGCTCAGGAGACAGCATGACAGCTGTCTTCAAGTCCCCAAAAGATCATCATGGAGTCCAGGAATTAGATTTGTGCTGTTTGGTCCCAGAATGCAATCGGAGAAAAATGAGTGAAAGTTGTTGTTGAGTTGTTTCAGTCATGTCTGACTCTCCAAAACTTCTTACTTTTCGTGACCCCATTTGAGGTTTTCTTGGCAAAGATACTAGAGTGGTTTGCCATTTCCTTTTTCCAGCTCATTTTTCAAATGAGGAAACCAAGGCAAACAGGGTTAAGTTACTTGCCCAGGGTCACATAGCTAGTAGAAGTTACAAAGAACCAAATTTGGGTTTGATATAAAGGGGGAAAAGGTCAATTTAGTGCAAGAAACCCTTATTAAACACCCTCTAGGCACTTTGATAGGCAATAAAAAGAGAAAAAAGAAATCATCTTTGTCCTCAAGATGCTTGCTTATAGAAAAGTAGAACCAGAATTGAGGGGACCTCCTAGACCATCTAGTCTCATACTTCTCATTTCCTCCATGAGGAGGAAACTGAGTCTTGTGGTACTGAGTACATGGTAAATGACTTGAAAGAAGTCACACAAATAATCAGCAATGGATTGGAACTCAGGGTCTTCTCACTCTATTATCAGTACTCTTTGGCATATTCCAATGCGAAATGTTTTCTTCTCATTGATGATCTCCAAATAAAGATTGGATGATCATTTGTCACTTGGACTTGGGATTCTTTTTCATTGATGAATTGAGCTAGAACACTGATATCTTCTCCAACTTGGATTTTTTTTTAACATTCTGTGACTTGAGAAGGAAAAATATCTGACATGTTCTTTGCTTAGTATAGTAAACCATCATGACATTTTTCCTTTTGGTCTATTACCACCTGATATTCAACATTCAACATTAAACCCAATTCTCTTATTCTGTGAAGATAGAGAACTAATTTTCACTATATTTAGTCTAATCTCTACAAGAAAATAGTTCTGTGACTGGAAAACATTATTGATTTGTACAATAAAAGGGTTGAATTCTAAAGTTTCTTCCACCTAGTATTCTATGAATAAATGCAATTATCCTTTGCAAAAACGCAAATTAATCTCCTTGAGGATAGAGGCAACATGGTATAGTACAGCGGTATCAAACACGTGACTTGGAGGCTCTATGTGGCCCATAACACTTCTGAGTACAGTAACAACCAGATTAAAATGTAACTGGGAAATATTTAACAAGAAAAATAAAAATACAACAGAACAGATAATATTAAACTTTAAAACTAAGTCAGTACACGGCTGGTGGGTATCCTTATGTATGAATTAGTGGCCTCTGTTGCAATTTGATTTTGATACCACTGGTGTATGGGATAAGAACACGGATTTGGGGGTCAGAAGATACAGCTTCAGATCCAGTTTCCCCTACTGATTACCTTTGGCAGTCAATTAACTTCAATTAGGCCTCATTTTCCTTATCTCAATTAGATAAACTCTAAGGTTATGAGATCATAGATTTAGAGATGAAAGAGACCTTAAGAAATCATCTAATTCCATCACTTTCTTTTCAAGGAAACTGAGACCCAGAGAGGTAGTAAGTAGAACTTGAACCCAAGGCTTTTGATCCCAAAGCCAACATGTTTTCCATTGTGTCACAATGTATGTCATCCAACTATAAAATTCTATGATATAGGTACAATGGAAAAAGGGCTGGATTATGATGAAATGTTTAATATATTTTCAGACACAACCCATTTTCTTGTCTATGACTTAACAATACTTTTCAATGGGGGTATTTGTTGGAACTAATTTCTTCTCTTCAAGAAATTTCCTTTCCTATCTCTTAATTGATTCTTTTCATACCCTTTTGTGTATTTCAACATTATAAAGTATCCTGTATATCTGCAATGTCATTACATTTAGGTTAAGTGAAAGAAAGTAGAGAGAGCAGAATGAGATTCAAATTTATTTTCTAGATGAGGAGGTAGAATAGTCAACAATCCATTTTTTCTAGCTTATCAGATGGTAAACTTCCCAGATTTTGCATTTTCTTTGTATTATCCTAGGAAAATGAAAATATTTCTGCCACACCTTAGTTTTCCTCTTTCCTCCTTTCTTGCCCTCCTCCTCATCAAACTCTAATAAAAATTCCTTTGTTTTTCATTTAAAAGAAAACACCAAAAAAAAAAAATCCTAAGCTTAAAGAGATGCAATGGTCAGGCTTCTAAAGCCAAGATAACAACCTACCAAGTGTCATATTAGGGCTAAGAAAATAAATGCAAAAAGAGCTCATCTTTTAAAAATGGATGTTCAACCAGGTCTGATGGCTAACATATGTCATCCCTGATATTGTGGAAAGGTGAGACTGGTAATCACTTGGCTGAATTCAGGAGTTCTGAGCTGATAAAGAATAAAGCTAATCAATTGTCTTTGCTAATGTGTGTGTGTGTGTGTGTGTGTGTAACTACCCTGCCTAAGGAAGGGCAATCTGGACCAGATCAGAATCACAGCAGGTCAAAACTTCCATGCATGATAAGCAGTGGGGTTAAGCCCATAATCGACCACTATTTTTTTTTTTAGCTTGGTTGAGATAAGGAACCCTATTCTCATAAAATTAAATAAAATGGAGGTTCTGGATGAAAGTACTTGGTATATATTTACCCATTTTGCTATCTGACTTCTGTCCTGAAATTTCTCTCTCAAAGATCATGAGTTGGCAAACATAGAAGTCTTTTTTAGGACTCATCCTTCCTGACCACCTGTTGACTACCTCTGCTTTTTGAATATTGTCTTTCCCCCATTAAATTTTCTTGTCTTGATCTCTCTCTGTCTCTGTCTGTCTCTCTCTTTCCACCCCTCTCCCTCTTTCTCTATCTCTTTCTTTTGTCTCTGTTATCTCTCCTTCCTTCTTTGGTCCCTTGTGCAAAGGAATTTCCCAAGATTCTGTCCTCAGCTCCCTTCTCATTTCCCTCCATCCTATTCCTTCGTACTCTTATCCATTTCTTATGGCTTTAGCCATCATCTCTATGTGAATGGTGGCTTCCAAATATAAATGTATGGCCTGGACTTTCTCCCAAGTTCCAGACTTGTATTCTCAGCATCTCTACCTAGATGTTCCATTGGCACCCTAACCTCAACATTCTATAAAAATGAATTCATAGTTTTCCTTAAAAACTTATCTTCCTCTTGATTTATTTCTGTAAGTAGCACCATTACTCTCTTTGTCCCTTGGGTTCAAAACCTTGGAATAATCTCTGACTCTTCCTCCTCCTTTGCTTCCCCACAGTCAATTCCAGTTGCCAAGTCCCTTTGGTTAAAGTTTTTCAGTATCTCTTCAATGTGTCCCTTCCCATTTCCACAGCCCTCACTTCAGTTAAAGCCTTCATTACCTTTCACTTGGAATATTACAGTGACTTCACAAAGAAGCTCCAATCCTCTTATCCTTCCTACATGCCACAGTGAATTAATCTTAATCTTCCTAAACTCCATCTCTGCTTAAGTTCCTGCTACATTCTGAAACTCAATAAAGCCCAAACTCTTTAGCAGGGCATTTTAAGCCCACCCCAATTTGACTTTCCCTCATCTTTCCAACTTATCCTGGAACCCAGGACCCAGCTGGGTCTGGAGGAGAAAGTGAGACTGGTGACTTTCCCTCATTTAAATCCAATTCCCTTGCATGTCATGGCATCGTTTCCCTACTATCATGGTTCTCTTAAGCACAGAAGCAGTTCAAAAGACTGAAAAGGAGCAATGAACTTGGACTGAGTAGGCATGGGTTCAACTCTTACCTCTTTCACCAGCTAACTAGATGGCATTAGGCCAATAATTTAACCTTCCTTAAGTCTCAGTTTACTCATCTTTAGAGTTGGTTGCAATTACTTTGTAAACCTCAAAATGTTATATTTATACAATATATTATTATTAATGTTATTTCCCACTAGTCCCCCTTCATGTATGTATTCTGTAGCTAAAACAAATTTACTTACAGTTTTCAAAGGATGTCCTGTACTTTTCTACCCGTGATTGTGCTCTTTTTGTTGGTATTGTTGTCCAGTCAAGTCTAACTTTATGTGACCCCATGGATTTGAACCATTTGTCCATGGGATTCTGGAGTAGTTTGCCATTTCCTTCTCCAATGTGTTCCCATTTTATAGGTGAGGAATGGAGGCAAATAGGGGTTAAGTGACTCACCCAGGGTCATACAACTAGCAAGTATCTAAGACCCAGATTTGAGCTCCAGTCTTCCTGACACCGGACCAATACTCTATCCATTATACCACCTAGATGCCCCTAAACAGAATGCCCTTTCCTAGAACCCACTATCATCAAATTCTATTATTGTGTCCCTCCATAAACCTTACCTTGTACTCTCCCTTTCCTGAACTTCAATGTAAATTGTGTTTTTCTCTTATACACATACCACCTCTAGTTATTGTTTTAATCATTTGCATTTCTGCTTTTCCTTTCTCTATTAGACCACCTCTTCCTTGAAGGCTGGGGCCACCATTATTTTTATTTTTGTAGCCTTCTTAGGATAAGGTGTGTGATGCCTATTGATGTTTGTCCTTCATTCTCAAAGAGGGCCAATGGCATCACAAGGGTGATGTCATGATTTGTATGTGAATTGGATTTAAGGGAGGAAGAGCTATGCCAAGTCATCAGCCTCACTCTCTCCTCCAGAGTCATCAGAGTCCAAAGTCAAGATGATTGGTGATGGCCCAGTGTGTAATACTTATTGAACGAATGTAATTTTGTCTGTAACACTTATTTTCTGGTGACTCATTTTAGATCATACTGATTTGTTGTCTTGTCTTGTTGTGTTTCATATCTTGTTATATTTCTATTCTCTCTGCAAGATCATTAACTCATTCAGATTAAAGAATACTTCTTTTATATTACAGCAACCACTATATTGCTAGGTAGATGCTAGGTGCTTAATAATGTTCAATGAAATGATATTGAATAAAATGTTGGAGGTGGAAGGAGGAATCCTGTGATTAATTCACAATATAACTTGTAAGAAATCCCTCTTTCAGTGGTTTCGAATTAAGAAATCAGGAAAGCTTTATCAGACATTCTCTGAGAGTTTCTGACCAAGGAGGTTAGTTATATGTAAAGAACCTAAGTGTAGTTTATCAAAAAGGAATGTAATATACTTTCCAAAGTCTTCCTTTGAACTCTAAAGGGGAAGAAACTTCAGTCATGATTTTGGTGTTTAAAACTTAAAAAATTGACATATTTTGCTTTTATATTAGCTTTATTACAGCTTTAATCTGTATTCAATGAGCCATCCCTTGAAACAAAGAAGAAAAAAAAAGAAGCAAAAAAATACTGAGTTCATCTAATTTGAGGTGTCCAAGAGGTAGCTGATGATGTAAGACAGGAGCTTAGAAGAGGGGTTAGATCTGCATGCATTATGATATGTACATTAATATGTCTATATGTGTGTGTGGAATTCACTTTTGTGGAATTGTTTTTTTTTCTTTTAAAGAATGGCTCACTGAGCAGAGGTGGGACAAGAGGTGGGAATAAAGGCAATGTAAAAAGAAAATATATCAGCATTTTTAATGAACATATGCATATACTGGGGACAGCTAGGTGGTACAGTGGATAGAGCACCAGCTTTGGAATTAGGAAGATTCAGCATCATGCGTTCCAATGTGGTTGCAGATGCTTACTAACTATCTGATCCTGGGCAGGTCACTTAACCTGTTTACTTCAGTTTCTTCACCTGTAAAATGACCTGGAAAAGGATATTGCCAGCTACTCCAGTATCTTTCCCAAGAATACTCCAAATGGGATTACAAAAAGTCAGACATGCCTGAAAAATTACTTGAAAACAACAACATCCATATACATTTACATATATGCATGAATCATCCACATAGAGATGGTGAGATCACCTAGAGAGATAGTGTAGAGGGAGCAGTGAAGAGGATGTATGGCATTGCCTTGGGGGACACCCATAGTTATCTGGCATGCTAACTGAGAAAGAGTGGTCAGACAGGCAGAAAGAGAAACAAGAGAAAGCAGTTCTAAATCTTACAGGGAAGTCAAGAAGGAGGAGGACTAGGAAAAGAATTGATTATTGATCACTCAGGAGAGAGAAGTTTCAGCTGAATGAAGACAAGGTTAGAAGGCAGACTGCATAGAATTAAGAAGAAAGTAAGAGGAAAGGAACTGGAGGCTCCAATCGTAGATAGCCTTCTCAAGAAGTTTAGTCACAAAAGGCTGTGGAGATATAGGGTGATAGCTATAGGGACAGGCAAATCAAGTAAGGGTTTTTTGAGAATGGAGGAGACATGAGCGTGTTTGGAGGCAGCAGGGAAGGAATCAGTAGGTAGAGATTAAAGACTGGTGAAAAAGTGGGATGATAGAAGGGACATTGATAGAGAAGACAAAGGTGGAATGGGATCACTTGTGCAAGTATAGTGTTTTGCCTTGGCAAGGAGAAAGCCTGACTCTTCATGTGAGACCAGAGTAAAGGAGGAGGTAGAGTCAGATGGCATCTGGGTGATGTGAGATGGGAAAGGAGGAGAAGAGAGCTCTCATCAAATGAGATGGTGAGGGGAGAGGGAACTCTGGGATGTTTGAGGAGGTATGGAAAGTTTTGGAAAATTGGTTGTGTTAAGTAAATTGATTAGGGATATAAAAAGAGGAATAAAATTACCCAACTTTTGCCTCTTTTGGTTCATATTGCATATTTTTCCATGATTTGCTTACTTAGCTTTGCATCTGTTAAGATAGACATTTTTATCTTTCTCTGAATTCTTCATATTTCTGATTGTTTTTGACACAATAATGCTCTATTTCCATTTATGTATCATAGTTTGTTTAAGCCTCCTCAAGTCACTGGGCATCTTTTTTTAAAAAAATTATTTTATTTGTTTTCAGTGCTCTATAATTCCTTCCATATATCCCAGATTTTTTCCCCTCCCTCTCGCTCCTTCCCCCATCCCTCCCCATTCCCTCTTCAAGATGACTTGCAATCTTATATAGGTTCTACATATACTTTCCGATTAAATACAATTTTACCATAGTCATATTGAATAGAAGAATTAAAATGAATGGAAGAAACCATAAAATAAAACAAAACATAACACAAAAGAAAATGGTCTGCTTCATTCTGCCATCCAATTCTATAGTTCTTTCTCTGAATATGGAAGGTGTTTTGCCTCAAAAGTTCATTGGGAATTTGTAGGTCCTTGCATTGCTATGAAGGACTAAGCCTACCAGAATAATTCTTCACACACTGTGGTTGTTGCTATATACAAAGTTCTCCTGGTTCTGCTCCTTTCACTCAGCATCAGTTCATATAAGTCTTTCCAGGCCTCTCTGAAGTCTTCCTGTTCATCATTTCTTATAGCACAATAGTACTCCATTACATTCATATACCACAGCTTGTTCAGCCATTCCCCAATTGATGGGCATCCCCTTGATTCCCAGTTTTTGGCCACCACAAAGAGAGCTGCTATAAATATTTTTGTACATGTGAGGCCCTTTCCCATTTTTATGTTTTCTTTGGGATACAATCCTAGAAGTGACATTACTGGGTCAAAGGGTATACACATTTTTTAGCCCTTTGGGCATAGTTCCAAATTGCTCTCCAGAATGGTTGGATCAGCTCACAGCTCCACCAACAATGAATTAATGTTCCAACTCTCCTGCATCTTCTCTCACATGTATCATCTTCCTGTTTTGTCATGTTAGCCAATCTGATAGATGTGATGTGGTACGTCAGAGTTATTTTGATTTGCATCTCTCTAATCAATAGTGATTTAGAGCATTTTTTCATATGACTATAGATAGTTTTAATTTCTTCCTCTGAGAACTGCCTATTCATATCCAGTGACCATTTATCAATTGGAGAATGACTTGTATTCTTGTACATTTGACTCTCTCTATATTTTAGAAATGAGGCCTTTATCACAGGCACTAGTTGCAAAAATTCTTCACCAGTTTCTTCCCTCCTAATCTTGGTTGCATTGGGTTTGTTTGAGTCACTGGGCATCTTTACTTTATTTCCAGTTCTTTTGTATTACAAAAAGAGTTCTTTTTATTCTGTTATAATTTTGTTGTATATAGGAACTGATTGTATCAATCTACCAGGTCAAAGATATAGACATTTTAGTCATTTTACTAACATAATTCAAATTGTTTTCTGGGATAGCTGGACTGATTCACAACTAATTTTCTGAAAGAAAGTTGGTTACAAAAACAAGGAACCCTAATCTATCAGAGATCCACAAAGCTTCAGCTACCAGTCTTTAGAAGGAGGTGGATTAAAAAGGCATTTACTAAATTATTCAGATATTTATACTCAACCTCAACTTGGTAAATCAATTTACCAAGAATGAGAGTTAAATCTTCAAGGATATTGCATAATTTTCAAATAATAATTTTTAGAATTCCCAGAAGATGACACGTTTTAGAAACAGGTGGTATAATGAAGCTAGATCCAGGTAGCCTGTAGAGTGAAATCACAGCCAATGGTGGAAAAAGCACTTCCAGGGTCACTTAGCCTACCAGTAAATCAAGGTTTTAGAAATAAACTACTTCACCACTAATTATAACACATATTAAAAAAAATACAACTGGGAAAAATCAGTGATCAGTTTACAGAATTAGCCAGTTGAGGCTGCATGCGTTATTTAAGATGCAATCATTGACTTCACAGCTACGGATGAATGTTTCAACTCTCTCAGTTCCCTTGTGAAAGTGCCCTACTGAAGTCTCCAAGTCAAGTGATTAATCAGTTCTCACATAAACCAAACACGTAACTAGCTTCCTGAGTATGTAGCAACGCAAGGAAGATAGGATTCCGGTTTTTATTTCAGTGACTATGTCAGCAGAGAGAGAAGCCTGGGAGAATACTTGCTAAAGTTGGCAGCGCTCAGAAGGAATCGATGAAATTGATCAGTACAAGTCATATTTGCAAAGGGCCAAATGACGGGAGCCTGAGGTCTCAAATCAGGAAATCCATAGTACAAATCAGATTTCAGAAAGCCGGGCTCTTGGAAATTAGAAGGTCACACGAATTTGAAATGAGGAGCAAGAGCAAAAAAGGAAAAAAGACCAATAATAACAAGAATTGGGGAGAGGACTATGAGCAATGAAAATAGCTAAAGCCACGGAAGAGGAGTGTCCTAGGGACACAAGTGTCTCAGGGTCAAAGACTCATCTATATACACCACCACCCCCTAAAAACACCTGTTCTCTTTGTAACTAGGTCCTGTTTTTATTATTTTTTTCCAGACTCTTTAAGCCACCACAGAGAGCTACCAGTCAGATGCAGCTGAGGCAACAAGGCTGGGTGGTCTAGGAAGTGGGAATCTGAAGACCTGTATTCTAATCCTTCCTCTGACCTTGACTTACTCTTTGACCTTGGATCAGACGTGATGTGTCAGGTTTTCCATGTTGTTGTCTTTAAGAAGGCAATATTTACAAGTCATTTGATGTCTCCAAGACTCCGTTTTCCCATCTACAAAGTGGGTTAGACCAGATCATCTCTAAGGTCTATAGCAACTCTTTGATTCCCTATGGTTTGTTCATACCTATGTGCAGCAGAAGGAAGAGCTGCTATTATCCCTTGCCAGAAGGACTGGGTTAGTTCTTTACCCTTAAAGGTACTGAGACTTAATTAGCATGGGCCATTGGTGTCTCTACTAAACCAAGCGCCAAAAGCCATAAGGAACCTCATTTCCTTTCAGATGCTTGTTATCCCTCTGTTTTACACATTTTAGTGGCTCTCTGTTGTTTCCTAATTTCAAACTCCTCTTCCCAACATTCAAGACCCTCCATAACCTTGTGCTGCCTTACCTTTTCTGCCTTATGTCACCTAACTCTGTATTCCAGCAAAGTGAGATAACTCTCCCCCGTGACCATGCTCTGTGCTCTCACTCATTTCTTTGCTGTTGAGCAGAGTCTTGTTGAACAAGACTCCCTAAGTCTTTGCTCGGGATTGTTACCTGGAATACCTTTCCTCCTTCTCTTCATCTATTGAACTCCCAGCCATCTTTTGAGGCCAATTCTAATAGGACTTTATCTGAGGACTTTTACTTGGTTGGTAAGGAAAGATCTTCCTCTTCAGACCTCACATAGCATCTTGGTTTGTAACTTTCCAAAACACTTATGTTATTGCAAGGAGTATTGTAGCTACTTTATTGCTCCATTTTCCTATAGACTGTAAATTCTGAGCATGCATGATCTAAATTTAAATCTCCCCAATAACCTTGCTCTGCATACTATGGATACTTAATGAATGTTTAGTGATTGATATAAAAATTCAGTTACTGGAGACTCTCTGTCTGACGTACTGTTACTTAGGACCTTCTATGAACAAACACTTCTGTATATCTGTGATACTTTCTGTACCATAGATATGTATTTCTATACCTATATGCCTATATATCTATGTACACAAAGACACATATATATTGTAACATATGTGTAACCTTCTGTATATATTGAGTTGTTGGAAAGTCTGGAAGTGCTTTCCGACTCATCAGATAAGTATTAAACTATACTCAATATATCTTGACTGTTTCTGACAAATGTGATTCTGTTGCTATATTTTTCATATTGGTATATTTATTCCTTTTTATGTTTTTCCTTTGATACTATCTGTCTCAGTTTCTTCATCTATTAAAGGGGCAAAAGTAACATCCACCTCTCAGGGTTGTGGTGAGCATAAAGTGAGATAGTATTTATGAAGGGCTTTGCAAACCTTAAAAGCACTGTACAAATGCTTGCTGCTATTTATCTGATCCTTGGTTTCCTTTCCTCTAACTCTCTTCCAAATCCACTGCAATCAGGATTCCAACCTCATCATTCAACTGAAACTACTCCTTCCAAAGTCATCAAGATCTCTTAATTGCCAAATATAATGGGTCTTTTTTTTTTCCAGTTCTCATCCTTCTTGAGCTCTGCAACATCTGGCACTGTTGACTCCCTCCTTGTTCAGGTTACTCTGTCCTCTCTGGGTTTTCCTCACACCTCTCTCTAGTTTCTCCTAATTGTCTGACCTCTCCCTTTCAGTCTCCTCTGCTGGATTTTTACCCACGTCACACCCAGTAACTGTGGGTGTACCCTTAGGCTCTGTCCTGGGAATTTTCTTTTCTCTCTCTTCTCTGTCACTTGCTGATTTCATCAGCTTTCATGGGCTCAATTATCATCACTATGCAGATTTTCCCCAGACCTATATATCAGTCCTAGTCTCTCTCCTGAGCTCGCCCCACGTAATTTTGAGCTGTACATTCCATTAACATCTCAAACTCAACAAGAAAATATATCTTTCCTCCCAAAACGAAACTCTTCCTAACTTCCCTGGGACTGTTTAGGGCATCTCAGTTCTTCCATTTACTCAGGCTGCAATTTTCATTCTAACCTCACATAACTAGTAAGTTGTAAAGTCTCGTCCTTTTCCTACACCATCTCTTGGTTATGTCTCCTGTTAGCTAACACTGACACCACCCTAGTTCAGATACTCAACGCTCCTCTCCTGGGCTGTTACCATAACCTCCTAATTAATTTCCCTGCCTCAGTTACCTCAGCACTATAATCTGTCCTCTACACAGTTACCAAAGTGACTTTGCAAAGGGTGACAGATCATCAAATTCCAATGGCTTCCTATTGCTTCTGGGATCAAACTGGCTCTTTCCTATCTTTCCAGTCACCTTGTATATACTCCCTTCCTTGCACTATATGGTCCAGATCTACTGACCTTATTCTTCCTTACTCTACAGTGTCTCCAGCCTCTATATCTTTTTTATTCATTTCCTCCATGCCTAGATTGCTCTCCCTCCTCTCCTCCCCTTTTAGAATCTCTTGCCTCCTTCAAGACTCAGCTCTGAAACTAACTTCTGCTAGTTGCCTTCCCTCTATGATATCTACTCCATGTGTAACTTGTATAAAGTAAACTCCTTAATAACAGTGACTCTTTTCACTTTTCTCTGTATACCTAGGATTTAACATAGTTCCTTAGCAAATACAAAATGCTTAATAAATGCATGTTGATTGATAGATCTATGACCTCACTGACTCCACAATGTGGCTACAACCTACTCATTTCTTCTTACCTTGTTCAGCTCTTGTTTAGGGTCTACCTACCATGATGTGGACCTTTAAAATCTTTCCAAGATTGAGTGGATACCAATGTGTTACTCAGTCTGTCCATTGGTTCTCCCTCATCCTTCCAACATGAATGGTCCACATTCTTCTCCAGACACACATTCCTTGGATCATATCCTTTATGCTGCTTCTTCTGTATAGTTCTTTATAGCTTATGTACTAGCATACCTGTGTTTTGCCCTTTCAGTGACAATAACTTTAATTCTTTGGAGTATGTGGTACTCACAGACTTGTAGCATCATATGATTGGTGAAAGATGGGTTTTTAGTTTCAGGCAATGTAGGTTCCCATATATAAATCCAACCATTTCTTGTACTGTTGTGCATGCGTGAACCCAGTTCATTGGATAACTTCAATGGCTCTCAAAGATGTTTGGACCTTCTCTATGGGCTGTGTATCCAACCGAAAACCATAGTCTGGACAATAGATCTTCTTCATTCATTCTATTTTTCCAGTATGGAAAGTGTTTAGTACAGTGCCTGCTACATAGTAGGGACTTAAAAAATAAATGCTCATGTGGCAACTAGGTGGCTCAGTAGAGAGAACACTGAAATGGGAATCAGGAGGACCTGAGTTCAGGTCCTCAGACGCTTAATAGCTGTGCCACCCTAGGCAAGTCTTTTAATTTCTCTCATCTGAAAAAATGAGGACGTGATATATTATTACATACTATCAAAAATAATTTCATAACAGCATCTACTTTATAGGTTTGTCTTAAGGATCAGATGAAATAATGTATGTGAAATGCTTTGCAAACCTGAAGTCCTATATAAATGTCAGCTATTATTGTTTCTATCATTCCTATTATTCAGGGCTTAACACAGTTCCTGGCACATAATAGGTACTTAATAAAAGCTTATTGATAGATATCAGTTATTTTTGGTATAATCGTTATTGCTGTATACGTAGATTATTTTCATGAAGATTCTTATGGAAATCCATGTCCTGAAGGAGCATCGCTTCTGTTTCTGAAGAACGCCTTCCCTCTGTCAGAGCTGAGTTCGGAATGAGGCTTGTTGAATGCATCTATCACAGTTTCACAAGTGTGGTTCGAACCTTTCCCAGCCTTTAAACCTCTATGACTCATGACCAGGTATACCCCTCTTCCTCTTGCCCTCCCCCTGTAATTGTACTTACAGCTAAAATGGTGATTTCAACTTTATTACCATCATATCTTTATAACTTGGGGTGTGTGTGAAGAACTCCATGTCAAAAAGCCCTTTGCTAAATCCAGGGGGCACACACCTCAATCCATAGTTAACGGAAGGAGCAAAGGATAAGGTTTTTTACAAAAAGATTATTTTCCCAAGAACTCAGTATGCAGACCAGTATTTTCTCATTGTTTTCAAGTGGTTCTTGGGGCTCATTGAAGCTCGAGAGGTCAAATGATTATTTTAGAGCCACACAAGTTATCTGGGGTGCTCTGGAGATCAGCACCCAGATAGAGAGCACTGTGGAATGGAAAGAACCCCAACATGGCATCAGAAAACCTGATTTGAGAGCAGTGTCTGTCACTTACTAGCTCTGTGGGCAAGGAAGTTAATCTCTCTGAGCCTCAGTTCCCTTTTCCTACAAAATGGGGGAGGAAAATACTTGCCTTATCTTCCTTTTAGGGCTTCCTTTTAAACTTGAGAGGGCTAACTAGATTTGGGTTATTGTTAATTCAGGTCTCCTCGTGCCTTCATTGCTCATCATTCTCTCATCGAAACCTAATAAAAAGTTAATAGGAGAGGCAGTTTATTGAATTCCTTTTAGGTCCATGCTTCTCTATCACTTCCCTTCCTACTCTGCCTCTTCTTCCCTCCTTTTAAAGACAAATCCCATTTTCTTTTAGGTCATTGGCCCGAACCTTAGGACTGAGAAAAACATATTTAGCAGGACTTAGGTCTGTCATGAAAACTCAGTGCCCATGCTAACTTTGTTAAGAGAATCATTAAGTCCTCAGTTATATGATATAAAGTCCTCATCAACTATAGCTATCTGGATACCTGTGCAAAAAGGGAACCTCTGTATCTACCTGGGAGGTCTGTTTGTTATCTGCCTGTTGCTCTGAAGCTGAAGGCTATTGTTCTTCCAAAGGAGTGGGGAACATGGGTCAATTCGTACATCAGTTTACAAGCAGAGTTCATAGACATGACTAGCTCTTTGGCTTTCTTCAATTTCCCACCAGATGAGAGCCCTGCTTCTGTCCTAAGTCAGTCTACCAGCTTCAGTCAACAAGAGGCTCCTTCATATTTTATTCCCGATCTCCAATTCAATAAGCCTTCCTCCTTATCATTTGAAGAGAAGGATGCTGCCAAGTCAGTGCTTGTGCCAGAGCTTCCTGCTCTTTGGTAGGGCTCCATTTTGTGGGGGCAGCTCTTTATTTGGTAGCTTTTGTTTTGCTTACATCCCCATCGGCACCCCACACATACCCTCAGGTTCACAGAGGCGCCACCTCCAATGAATTTTCCAGGCTGCAGGTGGGCGAGGTAACTGAGCCGTGTGAGTAAGATTCTGATATTTAATGTGAAATGAGTTACCTTTGAACAACGTATCCTTGCCTCTGGACTACTGTAGGCAACTGGAAACATGATTCACCTGAGTAATGGCATATTGGTAATAGAAATAAAGGATGATTGTTAAAGATTATTGGCATCTAGGGGAAAGTTCCCAAAGGATCAGAACCTGGCCCATTCCCTTCCCAGTATATACTGCCTTTCTTTTATTTGGTCCCCTTCTTAAGGTCTCATTGTGGATGAAATACTCTTGGGACCCTGAGTGAGATACCTGGGGTTACAGAAAGTATAGACAGCTAGAGAATTTAAGTTCTTGGTTTGGGACACAAGTGTCTTGGTCTCTTGGTCCTAGTTGTCATTTGCCCTATAGGTGTGACCTATCCTTTGGATATTAGTCACAAAAGGATTTTTTTTTAGTCCTTAGGCAAAGTTATATTTCCATGCTACCAGCACAACCTGTGTGATGGAAATGGCTCTGGACTTGGAATCAGGACAAACCAAAAACCTAAAACTATGGGTTTGGTTCCCAGCTCTTCCAGTTATGAGTTAGTTAGTTAACTTTGGACAAATCATTTGGACTCTTGAAGATTTAGTTTTAACATTTATAAAAGGAGAATGATAAAATTACCTTCTTCACAGGATTAGTATGAAGATCCAATGAGGTAGTATATATAATTTATTTATGTACCTTTTGTCTTCTCTATTAGAATGTAAGCTCTTGGCAATCATAAAATACTATAAAATGTAATTTATTATTGTTACCATTAAAAAGTGAATTTTAGGCAAAACAATACCTCCCGTCATGTGGCCCCAGGTACCTGACTTAATATTTCATGGAATAGCATGGATGAAATTGGTAGTTTCTTTCATGAAAATGAATGTAGTCAATGTTCCTGAATTGTGACCACACTTACAAGCTACATCACAAGATGTAACAGTTGCTTACACATGATCATTTGGTATTTTCTGACTGGTTCCTGATTGTTAGTTTTGTCATTCCAACTAGATTTTTGCAATAGTTTCCTAACTGGTTTCTCCGCCTTCCATCTCCTTATTCCATCCCTGACCCCTAAATTCATCCTCCATCCAACTGCCAAGTTGATATTCCTAAAGGGCAGTTTTCACCATATCACTCCCCAGCTCGAAAAGTCCTTTGCTTCCAGGATTACACATTCTTTGGCCATTAGAGCTTTTCACAATGTGGCCACAGTTTACCTTTCCAGGCTTGCTGCACAGGTGGCTCAGTGGCTGGAGTGCCAGACCTGAAGTTAGTAAGACTTGAGTTCAAAGTCAGCCTCAGACACTTACCAGCTGAATGAGCCTCTCACATCATTCCTATTTGCCCATACTTCCAGGATTGTTGTGAAGCTCCAATGATATGTTTGTAACCAGAGCTTAGCACATACCAGGTACATAGTAAATTCTTTATAAATATGTGGTTATTATTCCAGTGAGCTATATCCCAGCCAAACTCTTCTACTTCATGCCTTTGAGGACATTCCATATTTTCCCCTGTGCCATTTCCAAGACAATCCTGCAGTTCTGGAATGCTTTCTCTCTTCATTGGAATCTCTAAGAGTCCTTAGCCCCCCTCAAGTCTCAGCTCCAGTACAACTTTCTCCATAAGAACATTCTTCAAAACCCACACCTAGCAGTTAACCCTTTCTCTTATCCTGGACCCATATTACTTTGGTTTGTTATTTATTGATGTTAAGTAGGATATAAGCTATTGGGGAAAGAAAGTTTTTTTTTTATCCTTGAATCACCAGCACTTTTCTAGGAAGGGCAGAGTGGGATAGTAGATAGAAAACTAAACTTGGAGTTGGGAAGGCCTGAATTTGATTCCTAAACCCAACCCATATTAGCTGTGGATCCCAGGGAAAATCACTTAACCACTCAGTGTCCCAGGAAATCTTCCAGGAGTAGAAATTACAGAGCAGATACAGGTCTCCCATTGGTAAAGGGAACTTCCATCACTATACTGATGCAGTCACAGATCCAGAATAGCCCCAAAGAAACAAACTGGTACCTAACACAGTATCTGGCTCATAGTAGATACTCAACAAGTTTGTTAAATAAATATGTGGAAAGGTAAGGCTATTATCCATCCTCTGAAGCAGCTAACCAGGGCTGAACATACAGTAGGTCCTTTGTTTGAGCCACTCCTGATAAACCTTATTGCTGTTTTGCAGCATTCCATTTTAAATCAGTCTCAGACCAGCTGGACCTTCCCCCTTCCACCTTCCCCCCTCAAAGGATGCAGAGGGTGCTATCTTTTGAAACACATTGGCATATGCCAAGTGAGTGGAAAGATCTGCTTTTCTCTATAATGATGCTTTCACATTCCTTTTATATTGGCAGAACATCACAACATGCTTCATGTTGCAATAGTCAGTATTTCCCTTCCTGTGCTAATGGTCTGATTTTTATCTCTGCAAATTAATATCTTGTAGATTCATAGAACCATAGAATTTTAGAGCTGGAAGAGATTTCATAAACTTCCTAGGAAATAAAAACATATGTGGGAAAATAATTCACTCTAGAATATATTTGATGAGTGGTGATCTAGTCTTTGCTTGAAGACCTTCAGTGAAGGTGAGTTCAACCACTCCCAAGGCAGACAGTTCCAGTTTGGGGATAGCTCAGATGGTTAGAGAGTTTTCTCCATCTTCATTTCATCTCCATTGGCCCTTGGCATCTTCCACCCATGGCTCTTGGCTCTGTTCTCAGAGGCCCAGCACAATGACATAATCTGTTTTCCAAATGATAGCCCTTTAAACACCAAAAGACAGCTTTCCTATTATTGATTTCTCTTTTTCTCCTTCAGCTAATGCTCATATGGCACAAACTCAAAAAATCAAATCAACAAACACTCATTAGATCATGGATTCTCCAACTTTTTATCTTAGGATGTTGTTAAATTGTTCTATGTTCCTGCCATGTTCCTTCTAATCCTCCATCCCCAATACAGCTGGTGTTCCTACTGCAAAGGCTGCTGTACTTTTGCTTCTCCCTACTTGCCTCAATGCTAAATTATATTTGGAAACTAACAATTTCCAATCTTCTTGTCTTCTCCAATGAGATAAATGTGTCACAATGTACACTATTCTTATATACTCTGCAATCTGGTGACATTGGCTTCCTTGTTGTTCCTTGCACCCAGCACTCCCTATCCTAACTCAGGGGTTTTCACTTGCTGTCCCCCATGCCCGAAACTCTCTCCCTTCTCACTGCTGCCTCTTGACTTCCCTGACTTCCAAGTCTCAGCTAAATCCCCACCTCCTACAAGAAGCCTTTTCCAGTCTTCCTTAATCTTAGTGTCTTCTCTATGACAGCATTTCCAATTTATCCTTATATATATTCTGCATGTGCATAGATGTTCAGAAGTTATCTTGACCAGCCAGTATGGCCTCCTTGAGAGTGGGAATCTTTTTGCCCGTTTTTTTTTAGCCTCAAAACTTAACAGTGTCTGAACACATAGTAGGCACTATTAATAATTGCTTACTAACAACTTTAAATGCCAGGTGGAAGCATTTATATTTTAGCTTAGAGGCAATGAGGAGCCACTGAAGATTTTTGAGCAAGGGAATGATTGTCAAGTTCATGTTTTTGGATTATTAATGTCAGTTTTGTGCAGGAGGACCTGGCAATGCTTCATCATTTTTTTGAGACCAAAAAAAACAAAACAAAGCAACAAAACCAATCCATGAACCAAGCCAGTACTTCATGTTTTACCCAGTCTGTCTCAAAGTCTTGAACAACAGAATTCTCTTCTCTGAATACACTATATCTTCTTAATTGTTACTTATAGCTAACTGCTACAACAATTACTGTCATCCATGGGTGCATGAAAGGAAAAAATTTTAAAAGGCACAAACATTCATCTTGGTGAATACTATAACTACTTTGGGTTGAGAAAGGGAAGGGGAATTGTCTAAACTTGTGACTCTTGGACACAAGGATTAACATTTCTAACAGGATGAATTTTTATGAATCTATGTTGCTACTACCCTGCAAGGTCGGTGGTACAGGGTGGTCATGAGTGAATGGCATAGGATTAGGAGAAGAATGGACATTGCCCTGATGTTTTTTCTCTAACAACACACTTTCAGGGAGACCAAGGTCAGAATCCTGACTCAGATACTCATTGGCTAGATGATCTTCATCAAGTCATATCACCTCTCTCAGTCTCATTTCCCCTATCGGTAAAATGGGGTGACAATCCCTATAGTATCTACTTCACAGGGTGGTTATGAGGACTGAATGAGATGATGTCTATAAAACAATTAGCAAAACTTAGAAAGAATGATGTGTGTTTTTTAATATGATGATTTCCATACCCAAAACCTTTCCTTTTTGGTAGGACTTGCCATATTGAGATCCACTGGGACATAACCTTCAAAAACACATATTCACATCTATGTCATGATGAGGCAATCATAATAAGAATATGATCAATTTATTTGGTGGTTTACCCTTTTCTAAGTGTTTTCACAACCATGATCTCATTCCATCCTCCCCTAATCCTATGGGGACCTCCTGGGCCAACTGTTCCACCCTTTAATCCCTCTTCTCCTTCGGCCCTACTCCTGATCTCATGGACTGGCAAGGAACAGGAGCTGAGTTTATGCCACAGCTTGCACAATTATGAATGTTCAGATCAAGCTTTCTTGTCCACTTGACTTTCATTTATGAGTCCTTTCAGGTCCAAGAAGAGACATCTCTCCAATCTCATGGCTTAACTCTAGTGGTAGAATTTACCTTAATGGCTCTTATGATAGACTTGTCATTATTTGTCCTAGAGAAAGGTAATGGATGTGACTAAAGGGCCAGAGAACATGACGCCAACACATGAATTCAGATTGCGTTGCCATCCATGATATCATTACTGCCACAGTGTTGAACCAAATGCTTCATTCAGAGTTAAGTTTCTCTCTATTTTTCCCTTCTGCCCTCCCTTCTACCCGGAATTCTCTTCGCTGTCCTTTTCTCTCAAATAGGTTGATAACGCACTCTCACAGTTATACATGTTTGGGGATCCTTTGCTCAATGAGAGAGGAAGGGAGGAAAGTGCTTGATGTGTTATACACTGTTAGCCTGATTGTTCCCCTTGGAGTAGAATGGTTCAGGGTATCCCATTCTTAGGTGATTGGCTCATGCTATGGCTGAAAATATGGCTCTCCAACACTTTCAAAATAATGAGGAAATTGCCTCAGTGAGACACACATTTCTGGTTCAGAGTATCTTGTGTGTGGGGAGAGGTTTGGTCACTGTTTGGTAGGTAAAATTTATGATATCCAGGGTCTGCTCCTAAGAATGATTGACTGGCTGCACAGTTAACAAATTGGAGACCCTTATGGCTTATTATCCAGGAAATAAGAGAGTTATATAGTTTAATGAATGAATTACAGGCCTTTCAATTCTGGGGACTATTCAGTCATAACCCGGGGTAAAAGGAAATGAGGTCAGCAATGTGAGCCTAGCTTCTTGTGGACAGTCACTCACATTACAGTGCCTCTAAGTTGAATCACCCAGCATTTGGACTCAGTTAGGGTGATGAATTATCCTTTCTTTCACTGGGGAGGATGAAATTTCTTCAGGTAAGGAAAGAAATACAAAGGTGTTGGTACCATTCAGATATGGAATGCTCTTGAGGTTTGATTAGCACAGAGAACAGATCTCTCTTTCATTTTAGAAACTGTACTCCCTTTGCCCTGAAAGATCTATATTAGGGCACTTTAAATGTTTATCAGTTTAATGATCAGAGTTGCGCTCTCTCTTTTTAAAAACTTTTTTGAAAGATAACAAGGTACTTGATAGCTAGATGATGTAATAGAGATATAGACTTGAAATCAGGAATATCACAATTCAAATTCTGCCTCAGAAACTTACTAGCTGTATGACCTTGTTCTAGTCATTTAATCTATTTCAGTTTTCTGGAAAATAGCGTTGACTTAGAAGAGGAAAGGGACACTTCTTTCCCCTTCCTTTCTTCCATTCTTCCTTCCTCCTTCCCTCTGCTTTTCTTTCTTTCTTTCCTTCTTCCTTCCTTCCTTCTTTCCTTCCTTCCTTCCTTCCTTCCTTCCTTCCTTCCTTCCTTCCTTCCTTCCTTCCTCCTGTACTCTGTACAGTTTCTGGAATATAGTAGATGCTTAATAAATGTTAATCTTGAAAGTTGTTGTAAAAATCCAATGGGATAACACATTGCAAAACTTTGCAAAGCTTAAAGTGTCATATAATGCTAGCTATCGTTATTGTAGTGATGATGATGGTTGAATGACATTCACCTGATTCAGACAAAGTAGTTTCAATATCTTCCCTTTAGGGGAGAGGTAGAAACATTTAGAATACCTGGAAATGACATGAAAATCATGACCAACCATTGTTTTAGTATCCCAAGCCTCCTGGCACTGGGATGAAGCATATTAACTATGAAACAATCCATAGGAAGAATACTTTAAATGGAAATTATCTGAGATGAGGACACAGTAGAGGGAGAAACATTGGAGGCAAAATCATATTCCATCGTCGGCAACCTTACCTCAATAATAACCGTAGTTAGAATTTATGTAATACTTTACAGTTGTCAAAGTTCTTTAAAAATATCATCGTATTTCATCCTTACAATAATCCTGGGGGAAATGTTATTATTTATATATTATTATCCCCATTTTACAAATAAGGAAACTGAGGCACAGAGAGAAGGTAAGTGGCTTGTCGAGGGACTCAGAGCTAGGAAGTGTCTGAGGCTAGATTTGAATTCATCTTTTCCTTGTCTCAAGTCCAGTATTATTACTCACTGAACTATCTAGTTGCCTCAGTCAATCTATCAATCATTTAGTAGCTGCCATCTATGGGCAAGACCCTGTGCCCTTAGGCACTAGGAACACAAAGACAGAAGGGAAGCACTTCTTGCCTCAAAGAGCTCCTATTGTCTTGCAGGAGATAATGTGTATCCATATCATGATACATAAAATATAAACAAATATAAGTACCTCAACATTGGGATACATCTACATTAGGTAGGGGGGTCTTAGTTACAATTTGGCAGCTGGTCTGATGTCTCTGGAAACTTAGGAATGTTTAGAAAGGAAATCCTTCACTTGAAGGGTTTTCGCAAGTTCTTTCTTGGTAGCAATGCTTGTGGAGGGAAATGCTGGTTGTTTGTTAGTCAAGAACTGTAATACTTTTTAAAAAACTAATCTGATTTATTAATTTATTTGCATGTCTGGACATCTGTTCTAAAAACATAGTTCAACAGAAAGTAAAGAGCAACAGACACGATAATTACAATAATGAAAATGAGGAAAACACTAAAAAGAAGCTAAAATTTCCATAGTGTAAAGCAGTGACCGATTTTCATCATGGAGTAGAGGTGGAGGTGGAAACACCATCCCAACTCTCAGCCAAGAGGAAAGAAAAAAGATAGATGGAATACAGCATACATTATGGGATTTGGCTATTCTTATCAGTATCCTGAATTACCGCAGGCCTGACCATGAAGAATTCTAATAGAACAAATTCTGGAAATGAAGTGGGACTCCATGCTCTTTCTTTTCGGTGCTATCGCATTTAGAGTAAAGCAGAGAAAACTGGACTTGAAGTCAGGAAGAGGGGCATCAAATCCTACCTCAAACTTTCACTAGCTATCTGATCCTGGGTAAATCCTTTCACCTCTGTTGGCCTCAGTTTCTCATCTGTAAAATGGGAGCCTTGGATTCAAAGACCTATGAGATCCCTTCCACCTCTAAGACTAGGAGCCCAAGAAGTCTCTTCTATTTGGCAGGCATTGTATACAGTTCTAGAAATAAAAAGGCAAAAATGAAACAGCCCCTGCCATCAAGAAGCTGATATTTTACTAAAAGGAACATATACGTATGTAAATATATTCTAAATAATTACCAGGTAATTTTGGGGGTGAAATTACTTGTAACTGGAGGGGTCACAAAGAGCTTACTGTAGACTATGGCCTGTAGGTTAAGTTTTGAAGTTGTATACTTTACTTTTTCTCCCTTCCCTTGAAATACTGCTCAACCAGACTCACTTCATTTTCCTCCCCTCTCAATTTAAGTACCTGATTTAATAAGTGGTCTGTACACCAGGGGTCCTGATCTCAATTGTGGTCTTATTCAAAGAAGATGGATATGAATGAAGTCCTGACCTCTCATGTATGTAGAAGATCTCATGGCACTCTTTAGCCTGGAGGCCTGGCAAACATACACCTTGCATCATTTTGCTTGCATGATTTCCTTACACATTATATTGCTGCTAGAGCACCTCATTTCTGAGAAAGGTATCCACCCGTTTTCCCAAGAGAAAAAATCATGAGACAGAAGGGAATTGATAAGAGAGATGTTAAAGAATCTAAAAGGAAAGACTATAGGAGAGGCAAAAACAAAGTGTAAGCAAACCAAATTTTGTCAAGCTAATGACTCCATGACATATGCCCAGGGTTATTGATAGTATTCCTGTTTGGTTTCATAACACCAAGGTTAGGTCTTTGTAACAAGAGAAATATTTCACTTTATGAATCCAGGAGGATGGTTTGTTTTCAAATGTGGTATCATCTAAAAATTAAGCACTGTTAAGGATGTCTAGATACATAAGTGATGCACTTTGGGTTGGTTACTTCTGTTACTATGTCGTAGCAAAGTGAATTTTTGCTTCAAGTCAATGGAAAAACCAAAGATATACAAATCTTTCCAAAAAATACAGAGATAGAATCTATAGCAAAGGATATGTCTGTTGTAACAAAGACAACCTGTGTTGTACATTAGAAACATCTCTGAGTCAATACAAAGGTTGCTTCATGAGTAATGATGCTGGCTGACTGCCCAAATAATAGCTCATATTCAATCAATGATATTACCACAAGCCTATACACAAACGCCTGTAGTCCTGTCTATAGGGTTTCAGGTCACATGGAGGTAAACTTTTAAAACTGAAAATTAGAACTCCCTTTAGGACAAAGAACCCAAAGATCCATGGGAATAAAAGAAAAGATGCCCCTAAACTACTGGGCTCAGGTACATGGTTGAAAATAGATATGGCGAAGTAGGAGGACCATTCATGGACAAGGATGAAAAGCCACCAAATGGGCAATGAGTAGTATGATGGTATTGTCAAGACATGAAAGGAAGAGGAAGACCTTTAATGTATTAAAGTACAGAAAATTTTCATCTATGGAGGGTTTCTGGTATAACCAAATATTCTCTATGGATACGATAAAAACCAGGAAGAGCTATTATATTGGTCAAGAATCCATAGGGCAGCCATTGTAAGATCATTCTAAGCTTGTACTTATGTAAACATTTGTTTTGGGCATAAAGGGATGCTTGCTTTTATTGTTACCTGATTCCCCTCTTTTCGGTCATGTTGAAAGAAAAGTGAACTCAATCAAATATCTGTGATCCTGCTACTGACACACTCATGATGCCAGGCCAGATAAAATGTATTATAGAGAAATGCAAGTTGACCATATAGGATTTTTCTCCATAAGGTAGTAGAAATAGGGAGCTAGTCCAGCAGAGTATGAGAAAAGGAACAATGATTTTTGGGTTATCTCCAAAGTGCTAGGCACTGTGCTAAGAACTTTATAAATGTTATCCCTTTGATACTCAGAGAAGATGGCATATTGATAACTTGAGGGGTAGTAGTAGGGGTAGGTTATAATGCAATAACTTGCAATATTGTTAATTTAGTACAGTTAATTGGTTGGCTGGTTGGTTGTTATTCTTCATTCTTGAAGAGGAACAAAATGACATCATTTTGACATCATTTTGTTGAAATTAATGTATAGTGTATCTAACTGTGGCTGATCAGACCAATACGAGCTTCGAAGACTCTACCCCAGATCAGGCACAAATAGTTCACATGAACATTTGGAGTGGAAATGTCTCTAAATTTGTGCGTCTCTTGTCTCTTTTGATCTATGGCTGATGTGGTGATTGAGTATAGTGATAGCATAAGCAAAGGTGAAGCATTCTTGGGGACCTTTGGAAGACAGGAAGATTCTGGGAGGGGATTCTTGTGTGGAGATAGATTCCAGAGATGCTGGATTTAGAATCAGATCAAAGGGTTCCTCTATGTGGAAGTTTTAGGGGGAAACAGTCTAGTATGAATTAGTATTAATACTAAATTTTGAATGATTAATAATCTCTACCCTGGTAGAGATATTTAGCTTATTAAAAAGGATAATTGTGAAGACAAATAAATCTCTAATTGATAGATTATCAGGTAGTACAACATCTTGTAGTGAAACGTTTTGGGTAGTTTAGAGAATGATACTTTTGAACATAATTGGGCAATGCATCAAGCCCTCTGTAGGAGTCCTTTCTTGGGATCAGCACCCCTAACTTGGCTTTATTAAAGCATTTTCTCAGCTTTTTCTTTTCCTGTATTTTTAAAGTCCTTAGATTCTCTAAAATCTCTATGACTTTTTTCATAGCTTTCTTCTGGCAGTAAGAAAGGTGTAAGGAAAGGTGGCTGTTTATAAGTCAGAGAAGGCTAGAAATGATTTTATTCCAGATAAGGTAGTTTAGTGGCAGAACCATTAATTGAATTTCAAATCCAATGTTATTTCCTGACACCAGGCTTGGTTAAGCCCTTGCAGAACTATGTACAAAGCATTGTACTGGAGTACAATGGAGTTAAGTGCTGGAGAATATAAACACCTAAGGCATTCTAAGTTACAGGAATATAGTAACCACCAATCTACCAGGGGCCATATGACACACACACACTCACACACATTCATATGCAATACTTTACAATACTCAATTCTGTTATTGTAGGATAGTACTTGTAGTTCTCACACTTTTTGCCAACAGAATCTCTTTGTACTTTTGAAAATTATTGAGGGTCCCTCAAAGAATTTTTGCTTATATAGGTTATATCTATTGATATTCATTGCATTAAAATTAATGTATTACTATATAATATTAAATATTGTTGCTGTGTGTTTGTCCTTTGTTCTCAGTGGCAACCATGACATCAGGGAGTTGATAATATGACTTGCAATTGACTTTGATTTGAGTGAGTGAGGGTTGTGCAAGGTCACCAGCCTTACTTTCTACTCCTGAGTCCAG
>CM053769.1:226952087-226995324 GCA_028658325.1 Potorous gilbertii | reverse complement strand
AACCAAAGTCACAAAGAGGGTCTTGGACTGGCCAAACTTTTCCATTTCTAGGAATAACCAGAGAGGTCCCACAACCTATAAAGTCAAATTCAATTTATGACACACATCTGGAACCTGATGAATTTCAATAGACTTTGCATAACATCTTTGAGCAAGGACAGGAAATTCTAAGATGGCTTTCAGATTCTTAAACATAAAAATGCTTGGTTTGTGAAGGCACTCGGCACTTGATCAGCGATTCGATGTACTGTATTAACTTTTTGGAAAGCACAAAGAAAGCAGAAAGGCGTAGAACTGGGAGAGACATTGTGAGGTGCAGCCTGCCAGTAACATCTGGACTCTTCAGTTAGCTAAGGAGGGAAAAGAGCAAATAAGTGGACTGTAAGACTCGGTGCCCATAGTGTTGCAAAGGTCACTTTTTGTCTTAATTATTTCAGTTTGTCTGGAAAAACCCCCCACAACACAACAGATAAACAATTGGGTTATTTGGCATTCTTTCAGGTACTCTGGAACTTTTGGGAATACAATGGACTTCCATTAAGTCCACTAAGAACTCGCACCATGACCCCTAGCGCCAACACTGTCTTTAGCCAATTAATTGGCATCCTAGGCACTCCTTGTTACAAAATAGACTTTTCCAGGATACAGAGATTTCCAGTTAATGGGTTAGGGTTCTATGAACTGAGCTGCCAGTATCCCTGGTTTTAGTGATTTTTTTATGTAGACCATGTCTAAAAGATGCCACCACTAAAAAGCATTAACACAAGGATGGGGTGGCATGGATGGCATCACTAGTATAGGACCAAGTTGAATTTGGGAATCCCTGAGTTAAAGGCTTGGCTTTGGCACACCCTCTAGGTGTGTGATCATGGACAATCAACAGTCTGTAAATTCCCACTATGTTCTAGGCCCTGTGCAAATATGAAAAGGAATTACATCCCTACCCTCAAAGATCTTACAATCCAGAGAGGTGTGGAGAAAATGCACAAAAGAAAGCTGAAGAATAGGAACTGAGGAGGAAAGTACATGACCTGCGGACATTGTGGAAAAGTCAAAGAAGTCCAAAAGAGCAGAACTGGGTGGGAAATAAGGGGATGTCAAGTCACTAGTCTCTCAAACTTTAAGTCTCTAGGACTTAAAGAAGAGTTACTCATGTGCACTGATGGATGGGAGTTTCCCAACCAGGAGTTCCTTACATAGATCAAATCACAGATTTAGCAGGACCAACCACCAAACAAGAGGTGAGTCATTAAACCATTTTAGGGATCTAGAATGATAGGGAATGGTGAGATCAGCTTCCTTCTGTGTGATCTGGATGAATACAAGTGTTACTCCTAATAGAAGACTCTGCTAGATAGTCAGTAACACAGTGGATAAAGCCCTGGGCCTGGAGTCAGAAAGACTGGAGTTCAAATCTAGTCTCAGACATTTACTAGCTATGTGACCTTGGGCAAGTCACTTAACCTGTTTGCCTCAGTCCCCCAACTATAGAATGAAAATAATAATAGACTGTACCTCACAGGATTGTTACGAAGATCAAATCAAATAATATTTGTAAAAAACAATACTTAGTACAGTGTCGGGCACAACCTAGGCACTATATAAATACCCATTCCGCTTTCCCCTTCCCTAATCTACTCCCATTTCTATTATCTCTAGTTCCATAATAATTTTCTAAATTTAAAAGTGTCCAAGTCTGAGGACTTGTTTAGTGACTTTCCCTAAACAGTCAATGAATTTTAGAGTTGGAAGGGACTCTAGAAGTCATCCAATTCACCCCCTTGCTGACATCTGAATGTCTTTTTGCTACATTTCTGTGATATGGATTGGCATTGGCTCCCAAACTGCCAAACTAGAACTCCCTTTCCCCCTCTGAATTTCCTCTTCTAGTTAATGGAGGTAATATTTACATGATATATATTTCAGACTATTGTGAGGAAACTCCTTTGTAGACCCTAAAACATTGTATAAAAGACTTATTCTTATTCATACATGTGATTGTGATTTTACAGTGGGTGTACTTGAAACAAGTGGAAATTTTTCAATTTCTAAGCAGTGATGACTAGATCTAATAATTCAAGAGTGCATCTACCTGCCTGAGTGAATTTATCTAGGAGCTGGTGTAGAGTACTGAACAGAGAGCTGGATTTGGAGTCTGGAATATCCACGTTCAAAGTCCACCTCCATTAATGATTAGCAGGGTTCCCCATATGCAAGTCATTCATTCAATTTCTTCATCAGTGAAGGGAGATACTACTGCATGTGGTATCTACTTCACAGGGTTGTTGTAAGATCCAAATAAGACAATTTGTAAAACCAGACTTACTTTATGAACCATTTATCAATTTCCTAACTAAAATGTGGTGCCCAGAACTGAATATAATATTCCAGATGTGGCTCTGATGTTTTGCTAACTCCCTTTCAGTTTTCAGTCTGCTAAAACCCCCAGGTCTTCTTCAAATGAATTGCTGGTAGTTTACGTCTCCCCATCCAAATTTTTTTAACTCAAATATATTACTTTCTATATGTCTATTAAAATTTCACCTTAGGATGTATGACCCATTGTTCTAACTTTTTGATATATTTTGGGAACCTGGTATAGTCATTTGACAGTAGATACCGTTCCAAGCTTTGTGTCATTCTCAGATTTGGTAAGTATGCCTTCCATTTTCTTACGTTGTTCATAATATTTTTAAACAGCAATGAACAGCATTTTCAGTGCTTTTCTTAGTGTTATGCAAATTGCTGTCACATTCTCTTCCATGTAATAATAACTGACATTTTATAGTGTTTGAAGTTACAAGTATTGCTCATGCTTTTTAAACATCCCAATGATCATTGGTAAATTCTTAATCTAGGAAAGTATTATAATACTTTCCTAGATTAAGAATTTATCATTTACAACATTTGAGTTGAGAATCATGGACAAATTTTAGTAGTATTAGAAACAAGAGACAATATTTGTAAATGTTTTCTAATTCCCTCTAGGTAACCTAGAGCAAATAACAGGGTGAATTTGTGTCTTTGTTTCTTCTACAAAATGGCATACTATAAACCATGACTATGGTGGGTGATGAACCCCTGATTTAAAGTGACTGTAAAGTAGTTTAAAAATTTGAATTTCCATTCCATGGAAATTCTTTAAGAGGTAATATCCCTTTGAAGTGTGTCAGCAGCATCAGCAGACAAGGAAGAGAAAAAATGATTTTTGATGCCATGGTGTGTGTGTACATATGTGTGTGCGTGTGTGTATTGTGTATATGTGTATAAATATTTGGGCAGAGCATGAGGATAGATGTTACTCTTTGTAACCAGAAAACTTACTATTGTGGCTATTTAAAGAGACATTTCAACAGGGCTATTTAAAGATGGATTTTCTCCCAGGGAAGGTGCAAGTGTTTGTAAACTGACCAATGTCATTCTCAAGGGGTAGTAAGGTGGTGTACAAGTCAGGGAAAGGTAGGATGGATGGATCTCTGTTCCAAGTGAGACATAATTATGGTTGTCCTTGGGGTACCTGGGTCATAATAAGTTAGTTCTCTGGTGTCCTTCCCCCAGAGGATGTCTGGGTTAATACATCTTCTGTCATGTAAATTTCTGGGAGAGTGATCACAGAATTTCCACTTGATTTTTCTGAATTAAAATTAAAATTAGTGAGTGAAAACAAGAACACCCAAAGTCAGTTGCCTGCTGTATGTCTCATGTTCCTATCTTGGCCTTCATCTTGAAAAAGCCTCAGACCAGGATTAGGAAACCTGCAGCCTTGAGGAGGCCATGGCCCTCTGGGTCCTCAAGTGTGACCGTTTGACTGAATCCAACCTTCCCAAGTTCCCTACCTCTGCCTTAGACTTTTACAATCCAAGAAACCTAATAGGAAGAAAAATTACTCCTCTATCAATATCTCATACATCCAGGAAGAATCCACATGCTTCTGTGAAGCAATGCAGTGTAATGGTAAAAGTACCCCATGTAGAGTCCAAGGACCCAGCCTCCTACTATAATCTCAAAGGAGTCTCTTAGTCAACCTGGGCTTTAGTGTTCTCATCTGCCAACTGAAGATGTTAGATGCTAATTGCTAAAGTACAACTTTAAACTTCATAGTGTTGTGAGTTTCATTCTCCAGTGGTGATAGGATCACGGTAAAAACAACCCTTACAACAATGTGCATTTGCCATGCTTGGAGGAAAGATGGTGAACTGGTATTTGGAAGTCATAAGGATGAACTGCTTTTGAAGGGCACAAAGACTGCACCTGAGGGGATGCTATAATTGCTTTTATAGGCCAAATGCTATCAAAACACAATAACTAATATTCAAACAACCAAAAGTTTTTATCTTCAGCTAATGGTCTACATTATTTTAAGCAATATTTGACAAAACAAAATTGCAAAATGCCTCCTCCCCTCCCCCCCCACTCCTAATAATGTTTCCCATGCATTTCCCAGGACAGCTATCTTCCTCATCTCTCCCTTCCCTCTGTTCCCCACCAGCTCCCTGGTACTGTCACCCCAAATGTGAGAGTGAGGTGTGTTATTGAAGGCCTCAGCCTCTGTCCTCTATGCCTGTTAGAGGACACACTTCAGAATCACTTGTCACTTTGAAATCCTCTCTCTCACCAGAGTGTGTAGAGAGATAACCGAAGCTTGACAGATAATGGATGTTTCTCAGGGTGAACGGAAGGGGTATAAGACACAGAAATAGCTTGATGACATTGAGATATGAAAATCACATCTTGCACTATGTAACTTTCTGCCTATATCTGGGTGTGAAGAATGTACAGATGAACACAAACTTCCCACTTCCCAAACATAGTTTAGAAATGGGGTTAATTTGGTAAATTGCTCATTCTAGTTAACTAAGAGATGTCACGTAAAGTATTTTCAAAGACATATGGAATTTCAAAGTATTGGATGACCACAATACACTTAGGCTAAACTATGATTAAAACTATGAACAAAAAACTCCCCAACCTTGGTTAATAATTCAGAAGGATCTTAGAATTAGGACTTCAGGGCTATCGTTATGAATTTCAATTATAATTGCATATGATTAAGAAAAAAAATCTGATTTATGGGGCCTTTCTGGGGGCTTATATTCAGAATAGTGTTTTCTAGGCTGTTAATATTTATTTTATTGACTGATAGACCTAGAGAATAACATATCCAAGTCTATTTGTGCCATATAGTTTATTTAACTTCAATATTCCAGCTTTGGGGGAAAAATCCATTTTTTTTTTGTCAGCCAGATTAAAATCCCTTGAGACGAACTATTTATTTACTATAGGTCTCCAAGAGTGTAAAAAAAAGTTAGGATAAGAAGTTAAGAAATAGAGTGTAAAAAGGTCTTAGTATTAAAAATCTGGATAAAACGTTCTTAGAGAACTTTCATGTTTAGCAGTTTTAAGTATTAATTATTAGAATTCTAGACTGTATTAAATATATTATTAGTTTTGTGAAAGGCAGGGTGACATAGTGGAGAAAGTCTAGCCTTGGTGGTGCAGTGATTAGTATGATGGGTCTAAAGTCAGGAAGGCTCATCTTCTTGAGTTCAAATTTTGCCTCAGACACTTACTGTGTGACTCTGGGGAAGTCACTTCACCCTGTTCTCTCAGTTTCCTCATCTATAAAATTAGCTGGAGAAGGAAATGGCCAACTACTTCAGTATCTTTGCCAAGAAAACCCCAAAAGAGATCATGAAGAGTGAGACATGATTGAAACTATTGAAGAACAAGAAAAGCCCTTGGACTTAAAAAGCCCTTGGAGTTAAGTTCTACCCTTGATACATTCTAGTTTTGTGACCCGTGGGTAGATCACTTAACCTCTCAAAATTGACAACTAAGACTATACATTACAGAAAAATTTCTGACCTTTAGTAGATTTTCCACACTGGGAATTTCTTTCACTAATTAAATCGAAAGTCTGGAGCTCTCCACCAAAGCCATAGATTACTATGTGGATGTGTAGATGCTGTGTACTTGCTAAGGACAACCAGGCTAGTTAGTGAAGAGGCCTTCAATCCATGTTGTATGAGAATCAGTTGAAGGAAATAGTGACATTCATCCTGAAGGAAAAGAGAAGGTCCTCCAGTAACAATAGGATTTTTCTTTTTTTCTTTTTTGGTGTTTATTTTGGTTTTTTAGGTATTTAAAGAATTGAAGAGGAAATAGGTTTATTCTGGTTGGGCAGAGGTAGGAGTACTAGACTGAAGAGAGACAAACAAATTTAGGCTTAATGTCAAGAAACCATATCCTAGCAGAACTTTTCAAGTAGAACGAGCTGTCTGAGGAAGTAGATTGTTCACTGGTGGTCTTTGAGACAAGGCAGGATGTCCATTCATTTGGGTGTACTGTAGAGAGGATCCTATTTCAGGTGTGAATCAGATTAGAACAGCTCCATAGGACCTTCCAACTCTGAAGTTCTAGGCTTTTTTCCAGGCAGACTATTCTGGTTAGCTCAGATTGGAGCATATTGCAATCAAGCCAAGGTCAAGGGGTTCCATTTCTATAAAGATGGTTAACTTTGCACAGCGAGAAAAGCGTTCTGAGGGTACATGGCCTCAGAAGTTGTCTTATTACCATATGCTGGTACACAGAAAAAAGCCTGTAACTAGAAGCATGTGGCCTTTTGATAATGTTATTTTCCTCTTGGAGTCATAATCCATTTAGTTTCTGGGAAGGGTTCAGAACCGCTCTGGTACAGTGATAGGTTTCCATATTAAAAAGTAAATATTGTAGGTGATAAGAATGAAATATTAGACAATAAAAAATAGTGCACTTCTACCTACAATGAAATTCTATATCTATTTTATAATTGTATCTGTAAACACACAACTCTAATATGTATATATTCAAACTCTACTGCAGAGTGCAACTCTGATGGACTGGCCATGTTGTTCAAATGCCAAACATACATTAGCCAAAAAGATCTATTTTATAGAGAACACACACAAGGCAGGTGCCCACATGGCCAGAAGAAGTGATACAAGAACACTCTCAGCGTCTTGTTGAAGAACTTTGGAATCAATTATGTGATGTGGGAGACCCTGGCAAAGCACCACCCAGAATGGTGTACCCACATCAAAGAAGGCATCATGCTCTATGAATGAAGCAAAATTGTAGTAGCTCAAAAGAAATGTGAAACGCATAAATTAAGAGACATCTCCACTCTAAATAGTCATATGGACTATTTGTGCTTGACCTATGATAGGACTTTCTGAGCTCAAATTGGCCTGATCAGCCACAGTCAAGCACACTGTGTACCTTGACTCCAACACAATGAAGCCATTTGGGTCCTCTTTGAGAACAAAGGACAACAAGCAACCACTGTATATATTTCCTCTGTTTCCAGCTGCTCTGAGGAATGGTGAGTTTGAGTTCTTTGGTGGCGCCCACAGTCAAGAGCATGGTGGCATTTTGGCATCACTTTACCTATCTTTGTTGTTATGATAAGCTTTCATGAAATCATAGCTACTAATTTGATATTAGTGCTTTACAATTTACAAAGTGCTTTAAAATATCCACTATACCACATCTCCAGTTCTTATAGAAATGTTTTTTAAGTCTTAAAAATGTTTCCTTGGGGTAGAGCCAAGGTGACGGAGTAGAAGGACAGACCTCTACTCCCATAGCCCATAAAATATCTGTAAGAAATGACTCTAAACAAATTCTAGAGCAGCAGAAACCACAAAACGACAGAGTCAAAGAGATTTCCAGGCCAAGGCAGCCTGGAAGGCTGAGAGGAAAGGTCTATCTCATCGGGCTCAGAGTGAAACACAGTCTAACCTTGGCCCTTGTCAGGGATAGGACTGGAGCATGCTTCAGGGTGTGGAATCCCAGGCAGCAGCTGTGGTTTTCAGATTCCTCAACCCACAAAGGCCAAAGATAGTTTCATGTCAGTGAGAAAGCTCTTTCACCTGGGTGAGAAGGGAACAGGGTCCTGCTCTAGCCCCTGGCCTAGGGCAGCAGCAGCCACTGTGGCACAACCTTGACCTAAAGACCCTGGGGGAATCGAGCAGCTGAGCTGGATCTCAGCCCTGAGTGGCAGTCCTGAGGTAAGCAAGAATTCTGATGTGGTGGAGCTGGTGGTTACTGTGGAGAGGGAATTTTACTCACAGATCCTGGGCAGAAAAACTTGTGGTTGCTTCCAGACCAGAGTGCAGGTCAGGAGAGGAGTAAGTTCCTCTCCCTTGCCTGTGCCACCTTGGAGGAACTGAGAACCTGCATGTCCTCAAGTATATCCTCCACTTGACAAAGGACTTAAAAGTCAAGTAACAGACTGGGAAAGTGCCCCAAAGAGGGGAAAAAATAAGATCATAGATGATTATTTCCTTGGTGAAAAGGTATTTTCTTTCATCCTTTTGGATGAGGAAGAACAAAGCATAATATCAGAGGAAGACATCAAAGTCAAGGCTTCTGCATCCAAAATCTCCAAAAAAAAATGCAATGGTCTTAGGCCATGAAAGAGCTCAAAAAGGATTTTGAAAATGAAGTAAGAGAGGTAGAGGAAAAATTGGGAAGAGAAATGAAAGCAATGCAAGAAAATCATGAAAAGTGAGTCACCAGCTTGCTAAAGGAGACCCAAAAAATGCTGAAGAAAATAATACCCTTAAAAATAGACTAACCCAAATGGCAAAAGAGGTCCAAAAAGCCAGTGAGGAGAAGAGTGCTTTAAAAAGCAGAATTATCCAAATGAAAAAGAGGTTCTAAACTCATTGAAGAAAATAGTTCTTTAAAAGTGAGAAACCAGGAAGTTAAAAAACAAAAACCAAAAGAATGAAAAAAATAGAAGATAGTTAAAAAATAGAAGATAGTTAAATATCTCATTGGAATAACAACTGACCTGGAAAATAGATCCAGGACAGACAATTTAAAAATTATGGGACTACCTGAAAGCCATGATCAAAAAAAAGAGCCTAGACATCATCGTTCATGAAATTGTCAAGGAAAACTGCCCTGATAGTCTAGAACCAGAGAGTAAATTAAATGTTGAAGGAATCTACCAATCACCTTCTGAAGGAGATGACAAAAGGAAAACTTTTAGGAATATTGTAGTCAAATTCCCAAACTCCCAGGTGAAGGAGAAAATATTGCAAGCAACCAGAAATAAACAATTCAAGTATTGTGGAAATACAATCAGGATAACACAAGATCTAGCAGCTCCTACATTAAGGGATTGAAGGACTTGGAATATGATATTCCAGGAGTCAAAGGAACTAGAATTAAAACCAAGAATCCCCTACCCACCAAAACTGAGTATAATACTCCTGGGGAAAAAATGGGCATTCAGTGAAATAGGGGATTTTCAAGCATTCTTGATGAAAAGACCAGAACTGAATAGAAAATTTGACTTTCAAACACAAGAATCAAGAGAAGCATGAAAAGTTAAACAGGAAAAGAGAAATCATAAGGGACTTACTAAAGTTGAACTGTTTCCGTGCTTACATGGCAAGATAATATTGCTAACTCTTGAGCTATTCTAGTATTTGGGTAGTTGGAGGGATTTTATATATATATATATATACATACACATACATATGGCAGAGGGCACAGGGTGAGTTGAATATGAAGGGATGATACCTAAAAAATAAAATTAAGGTGTGAGAGAGGAATATATTGAGAGGAGAAAGGGAGAAATGGAATGGGGCAAATTTTCTCTCATAAAAGAGGCAAGGAAAAGCTTTTTCAATGGAGGGGAAAAGAGGGGGGAGGTGAGAAGGAAAAATGAAGCTTATTCTCATCACATTTGGCTTAAGGAGCAAATAACATGCACACTCAATTTGATATGAAAATATATCTTATAAAGGAAAGTAGAGGAAAAGAGGATAAATGAGGTGTGGGGGGATGATAGAAGGGAGGGAAAATGGGAGGAGGGAGTAATTAGAAGTAAATACTTTTGGAGAGGGACAAGGTCAAAAGAGAAAATAGAATAAATGGGGGGCAAGATAGGATGTTAGGAAAATACAGGTAATCTTTCACAACATGACTATTATGGAAGTTCTTTTGAATAAAGTACACATGTATAGCTTGCTTTCTCAGTGGGGATGAGTGGGGAGGGAGGAAGGGAGAGAAGTTGGAACTCAAAGTTTTAGGAATGAATGTTGAGAATTATTTTTGCATGCAACTGGGAAATAAGAAATACAGGTAATGGTTATAGAAATCTATCTTAGCTTATAAGAAAATAGAGAAGATGGGGATAAGGAAAGGGAGGGGTGTGATAGAAGGGAGAGCAGATTGGGGGAAGGGGTAATCAGAATGCACAGTGTCTTGGGGTGGGGGGAGGGGAGATATGGGGAGAAAATTTGGAACTCAAAATCTTGTGGAAATGAATGTTGAAAACTAAAAATAAATAAATAAGGAAAGAAAAGTTTCCTTGATTCAGAAAGTCATATTTGCCAATACTAAGTTCTCTTTCATCTCAGAAATACTCAAGTTTCATCAGGAATATGAAATATACTACTTTAATGGGGTCTTAAATTTCTCATTGAATTATGATGTTCATCAATTGTGATTCAGACTTTGCCTCAGTGATGGCAAGGCTACTAGGCCCATTGGAAATGAAAAATAAATCAAATCAAAATGATACTTAACAAATCATTCTTTTGGGTTAATATTTTATAACCCAAAGAAAATGTCCAGTTCATACAGGTTTTCTTAGACTTCTTCTGATAATAGTTTTGATACTATCTAAAATGAAAAAAGAGAATATCATCTGTCTAAATGATGCTTTTTCTCTCCAATTTTCAATCAAAGACAAGCATTTTTTTCTTCATAGAAATAGTTTTTTTTTCTTAATTGGGGTTTTCATTGCTCCTTCCACTTTAGAAGAGTATATCTTTACATCAAGTCTAAACCATATGGCAGAGGAGTAAAGAACAATCTCTCTATCAGGTCTCTCTGAAGGAGATCTTACTTTTTTTTTTCATACCTTGACTTCATTACTGGGCAACCTCCCAACACTATTTCTGCAGAAAAAACCCTCACCTGTTAGTCTGACACTTCTTTTGAGCATCCAGATGATTAGCTGTGTACTATGTACTATTATGGGGAAAAAGGGATTCTTTGGCTTGGGATCTTCAACATTTGAAAAAAAAAAAGAATCATCATTCGTTGTGATGCATTTATGGGAAAGGGTTGTTTTGAACCAGGCCCTTAGTTTCCTAATTGGCCTCTCTGTCACCGGTACCTCCCCACTCCTATCCATCTTGTACTCAGCTGCCAAAATGATTTTCTTCAATCCTGCATCTGATCATATCACCCCCTTCTCATTAAATACCAATGACTCTCTTGCCTCCAAGATTAAATATAAACTCCTATTTGGTATTTAAATGTCTACATAACCTTTGCTTTCTTCTTATACTTTACTCTCCTTACACTCACTCACTCTTGACTTCATCTGCACTATCATACTTGATGTTCTTCATGTATCTCCCACTATCTAGCCCTCCCTCCTGGAATGTTTTCCCTCCTTACCTCCATCTTTTAGTTCCTCTGACTTCCTTCAATTATCATTTCAAATCCCACCTTGTGTAGGAGAATTTTTCCAGACTCCCCCCTCTAGTGTTCTTCCTTCTGAGATGACTTTCCATCTTCTCTGAGTATCTTGCATATGTGTATATATATATATGTATATATATATACATATATATACACACACACACACACACATATATACACACATGCACACATTCTAACACAATAGACATATATACATATGTGTATGTATGTATACATATATATACATTCTAACATAAATCACATTCTAACACAATAGACAACGTGTAAGTACCATTACACATTGTGTTGTATAAAAATGAACACCTTGAGGGTAAGGACTGCTTTTGCCTTTCTTTGTATTCTCAGCATTTAGTAAGTGCTTAATAAATGTTTTTTGATTGGGCTTAAAAATAACACATCATGTGTGGGATTTTTATTTAATTAATAGCCAACTATTATCTTCAACAAAAGAAATTAATTTAGCCAACAATTATTAAGGACTTACCATGGGCAAGGTGATGGGGATAAAAAAACAAAAGTGAAAATCAGTCTGATACTTCATTTGGGGTAGGGGAGTGGGAATGAGGAAAACTATACATATATATACTCATGAATATTTATATAAATATGTATGTATATATGTATACACACAAATAAGAACCAATGTATTTCAAGGAATGAGAAGGCACTTATCCTTGGGGAGTGGTGATGGTGGAAGGGATTATAAATTCTTCAGACTGGCCATTATCTCATCTATTTTCTTATATCATCATTTATTACTTTATGTAGAGTTAAATATATAATAATACTGATAAATGTTATTTTTGTGGTTTAGTTGTTTTTCAGTCATGTCTGACTCTTTGTGACTACTTTTTGAGTTTTCTTGGCAAAGATACTGGAGTGATTTGCCATTTCTCCTTCAGCTAATTTTGCAGATGAGGAAACTTGAGACAAACAGGAGGTTAAATGATTTGCCCAGGGTCACTTATTTAGTAAGTGTCTGAGGCCAGATTTGAACTCAGAAGATGAGTCTTCCTGACTCCAGATCCAGCACTCTCCAGCCATCTAGCTGCCCTGATAAATGTTTTGGCCCATTAACATGGCCTTGATGGTTCCAATATAGGAATAAATTTTTTTCTCTCATTCATTAATTTTTAAAAATTCATTTATTGAATACCTAACATATTTTCAGCATTCCTACTACATGAGGAGTGCTAAGACATAGCTTCTGCCCTGGAGGAGCTTACAGTATTATCAGAGCTTTAAGATATATTTACAAGTCAGGCTAATTCAATGCAAAGTGATGTCTTATTATAATGAGGGCGATGGACCATCGTTGCTTTAAGTCAGCTGAAAGAGGTTGCAAGGCTTCTTGGAGGAAGTTGGGCATGGGGCATATGCCTTGTGAAGGATTGTAGGATTTAGATAGTGGGGAGTAATGGGGTCGGGGAGCCCATATTTCAGGTACATGGGGAGTGGTGTGAGAAAAAGTATAAAGTAAGAAGTGGATAAGTGAAACTGAATGGCCCTACCAAGCTAGCTCAAAGGAAACATGCTGGAGTCATATTATAGAAGGCATTGAATACCAAGCTAGGGAGTTTGAACTTCCAACTTCATTAGCATACTATGAGATTTGATTAGAATTAAAGAAATAAAATCTCTAAGTGTCTGATATGAAAGAGGTACTAGAGATTGTCTAGTCGAGGGGCTCTTAACCTTTTATATGTGTGTGTGTGTGTGTGTGTGTGTTTCATGAATTCCCTTGAAAGTCTGGTAAAATCCATGGATGCTTTCTCAGAATACTGTTTTTAAATACATAAAATATGTAGGTTTACAAAGAAAATCAATTTTATAGAAATCAATATAATTCACACTTTATTCAGATACCTTTTAAAAGATTAGTTTATAATTAAAAAACACTCTGTAAGTACTGCCTGGAGGGGGTAGAAGAGGTGCCTAGCAATAGAATCTTGAAAGAGAAGGAGACCAAAGGCACTTCATGTCCTTTATGATTTTGTTTCCAGACAATCTCATAGGTCTTCATCTGAAATCCTGTAGCTATGGTTACAATTTAGAGTGAATATTATTGGAAAATCAAAGTTATTTTTTAATTTCCAGTTTCCATATTACATGCATTCATGCCTTCCCAGAATGTCTCCAAATCGATAGCTTATGGTCAAGTTTAATGTCTCTGTCCAACTCTGAGAATCCCTAATTTCCTTGCAAATTAACTTGAGCACCACCTTCTACGTGGACTTTCTTGATACACTCAGCTGCTAGTTCCTTCCCCCAATCACCTTCTGTCTCTTTTGTAGACAGCATGTACATATCATCTCCCCTGATAGATTATAAGGTCCTTGAGGGTAGGAACTGTTTTTACTTTGCTTTTTGTGTTCCCAGTGCTTGGCACATAGTAGGTACTACATAACTGTTGTTTATTGATTCATCTCTTCTAGCCACATTTTATTCCCCTTGAGGGAAAAATATTTTAAATTATAGAGGTAAGTGCCCAGGGTCACACAGTTAGTAAGGGCCTAAGGATGAATTTGAAGTTGTCTTTCTGATTCCAGGTCCAGTGCTTTATTTACTAGCTATTTCACATATTATTCTCCTTGAAAGTAAAAATATTTTAAATTTTATATATATATATATATATATATATATATATATATATATATATATATATATATACATATACACACACACATACATGCACACATTTATGTGTAAGTATATA
Source organism: Potorous gilbertii (assembly GCA_028658325.1). NCBI lineage: Eukaryota > Metazoa > Chordata > Mammalia > Diprotodontia > Potoroidae > Potorous > Potorous gilbertii. Next base: position 226,981,097 of record CM053769.1, on the reverse strand, counting down.
TACACACATATATTTGAGATTTATACATATACATATAGTTGTAATTTAAGGCCATATTACCCCCGTAGATGTTAAAATACTTTTTTAAAATATATTTTTATTGTGAAATTTGGTAAATGGAGCCATTTGTCATTTTTCTTCCAAGAGTATGAGGATTCTGCAGCTGTTTTCTTCATGTGCTGTGTGAGTGACATTTTAAATCTTGAACCAATAGAGGAGCTACTCAGCTTATGGTAGAGAGGGTGAAGTGTTTAATCACAAGAAAAATGTTGAAGTTCTCAAAGAACATATGAATTGAGAAGTTATGTTTACTTTTTCTGACTGCCCACCTTTTCCGAATCCTCTCAGTTCTCTTTAGAATTTTCCTTCCTCTTTTACTGCGAATCCTTTAGTACAAGGTCACTAAAGACAAAATGCTGGTTTCCATGACCTCATTACTGAAGTCAAAACAATGTTTTATAGTACAGTGCCTGAAATTTGCCTACTAAAATGATTACTTAAAGTACCCCCACTGGGTTTTTGGAATTAGAATTTTATTGATATCTTTTGTTTCTTTTTTACTTTTTATACCACCAAAATTTTTTCCTTCCTGGAGAGCCAACCCAGATAACAAACGATATACCTACCAAGTTTGAATTCCAGTACTGTAATGGTATGGACAGGGGTTTTGGTGTTATTGGCAGTAACCCAGTTACTTTAACAATCAGCCTAATAATAATATTAGCTATATGATTTTAAAGTCCTTGTAAATTTGAAAGGTATTGGGATGATTGCTAAGGATGGAGCAAACTTTGGGAGAAGTTCCTTGTATCTTCTATAGCAAAAAGCACTTATACATTAATAAGTCTAGTAATAAAAGCTTACTTTTATTTTCTGAGTCCTCCTAACTTTGTCGTCTGTGACCACACCCAAGTGTCCTTCTCCCTATGGTGCCACATTTTTTTCCCTCTTAACTGTCATTTCTTCTTAATTATTCTTTATTTTCCTCCACCCAGGGCTTATGTTCATTCTTTGCCTTACTGATCAACCATGCTGTCTCTGAATTTAAAGTAGCCTTTATGTTGGATCATACCATCTTTTGCATTTTCTGGTAAGATGACTATTTTAAAAAATAATCTTCCTCTTCTGTTCCTCGTTTCCCTTCCCCCTCAATTCCTCTTGGAACGGTTTCCCCACCAAAATGGGCAGTCAAAATGTGGAAAAGAGAACATAGGCAAGCGTTAGCCAAACGGCCTTTTGACTGGCATTCTGAATGTAGGTATTTCCTTTGATCAGTATTAAGATCTTGAAAGGTTGATTTTGCAATGTTTGCAGGCTTTGGGGTAGATGATCCAATTGTCATTCTTAGCTGAAAACTGGCAGAAATGCAATAGTGTCCGAGCAAGTCTAAGCAAATAATTTGATCTCAAGACAATGGCCTAACAATGGTTTGAAAGCCACTGGGTGCCAAGTTCCAATGAGAAAAAAAAGACAAGGAAGCTGTTTGGCAATATCAAACCACCACCACCACCAAATATGGTCCTAGCAATTCTAGAGGGACAGTGTAATAGTGGTGCGATGAATGCTATGTTGCAGTTCAAAAAAGATTAGAGAAACATTCATAGCAATGTGACAAATGGGTGAGTGTTGGAAAATTTAAGCCACAAGTAACAAGTTCAATGGGTCATTGGAAGCCTCTTCTTTGAATTTAAAAAATAATGACATAGATAGAAAGATCTGCTCAAATCTGATCAGATATAACACACTGTTTATAGATGTAAGCTGCTAGATTTATGACAATTTATGAAATTGAAAATACATTTTGGTGGATCTGCAACTTCAGTAATATGGACAGTTGATGAAATGATTTAGAAGTAACCCATTCATGACTGCCCATTCTGAAGACCTTGCCTAGAGATTCAATTTATGGTGCTAGGGGCTTTCCTCTAACTCTCTTAATATTGAATAAATAGAGCATGTGAATTGTCAATCAGTTATTACTTGTTCTAGTCATGTATCTATTTGATAACATTTTTTACATTACTTGTCCTATATAAGTCTTTTCCAGAAGGTCCTGATGACCTAGTGGCATCATGGCAAGGCCCTGGTGTTCTGGTAGGTGGCTAGGTTACTTATGAAGCCTAATCTTATAGTTGCAAGATATAAAAGAAGTAAATATTCATCCAATTAGGTAATAGACCCTGTGAACTTGGAGTTGAGAAGACCTGGGTTGGAATCCCACCTCAACACTTACTGAGTGAGTGACCCTGTACAAGTAATTGAATTTCAGCCTCAGTTCCCTTCTTAGTAAATTAGGAGTGATAATGGCACATACCTCATAAGATTTTTGTAAATATCAAAAGAGATAATATACTTTATATGCTTACATACAAAGTATATATACAAAATTTATATGCAAAGTACACAATATATTTTGTAACCATTAAATTATTATGCAAAGGATAGTTATTTTGATTATGGTTTTTACTAGGAGTAGGAGTAGTATTCACTCAACAACAAATCAGGAGTTCTAAGTCTTTGAGTGGAGTTCAAAAATTGTGAATAACTTCCCTGAGTGGTAATGAGGGACATGGTGTCTACCGATAATCATTGAGTTTATTACAAAACTCTATTACACTGAAAACTTACTGAAAGCCTGGGTGACCTTCTTGTTTTTGAATTTATATTCCCAGAAGCTAAACTGGTGTCAAGCACATAATAGGCTGTTAATGGATGCTTATAGATCTACTGATTCGTAGTGTATTACAGCCTGCTTGCCCCTACTACATACTTCTTCCATTGGCCACTGGGTGACAATCAAGCTTGTAATAGTACCTGACAATTTTATATTTACAAAGCTCTTTTGATATGTTGCCCCCATTTGATCCTAAGATTCTCAAAGCATTATTAGTTCCCTTTTATAGGATAGAGATAGGGTTAGGAATTGAAACTGAGATTTCACTGGTATAGGGAACTCTCAATTAAGGAACCTCTTTCTGCCAATTCAAGTCAATACTTTCACTGCAACTTAAAGGCTTAGAGAGTGATTAAGAGAAAATAGAGGTTAAGTGACTACTTGCCCAGATTCATACAGCCAGTATGTGTTAGAGATGGGACTTGAATTCAGGTCTTCTCTATCTTCTGTCCGCTATGTCAGGATTCTTATTTTTCTTTTGTAGATACAGAAACTGAAATTCAGAGAAGTTAAGGGGGTTGATCTGGATACTTGGTTAGCGAATGGGAGAATAGTGTTATGATTCTAAGACCAGAATTTATCTGCACACTTCTTTCACACTGGGCTTTATGGCTTTAAAGAAACACACACACACACACACACACACACACACAAAACCAAAGATCCCAAATTCTTCTCTCCACCCTACAATTCCAGCCAAGAAGGCATTTTTTCCCTTTCCCTTTCCACACCCATCCATAAAAAGTCCAAGATATTTAAATGAAGTAAAAATGAAAGGAAAGAAGGAAGATGCAGGAGCCTTGATCCCACTGAGTTTCTTTTTGACATTGAAAGGGGCCTTCCCTAAGTAGACATTGCCATGATGGCTTCATCTTCAGACAGTGATGTAATCTTTGTACACTTCCTGGCCATCTTCATGAGCTCATTGTGAGATCTAATTCCAGTTTACATGAATTGGGACATATCAGTCTAGGAATATATTATGAAATTATATTACCACATACACTCCCAAGGTAGCGAACAATTTTATTGAATGGTGCTAAGAAATGAAGCCAAGAAAATATTTTGGAAACACAGACAGACAGAGCCTGAAAGAGATGGATGCAGTTTAGGGACCAAAGGAAGATGGAGGAGACCTGGAAGGGTAGTGTGAGCCAAGGACAAAGAACTTTGCCAGACAGTCCAACCCTGGGGTTATACATTGAACCCAAGTGGGGATTTGTCTGTTTTTATGTTTATTTTCTTATTCCACAAGATATAAACACATCTATTTAGTTTGGAAAACATGTCTTTATTACATCCTGAACCATTTCCTTTGTAAGAAATATTTTTCAAAAAGATGTTCTTGAAGCTTTCTCCAAGCAGTGAACAACCCAGAAGTAGATTGATTATATTGTGGTTGCCTTCACAGACTGACATTCACATCTTTTTGCCTTTGTAATTGGATACTGTAATGTCATCTCCACAGGCTTCACTTGGTGTTTTAGAGAGATCATTAAACTCGAGGGTCCTAAGACAAACATAGTTATGTGCATCCTTAGATACTATACATAAAATGTAAATACAGACTCTTGGCCTCTTTCAAACATTGTCTTTGAAGAAAGGAGATGCTAATTTACATTTGGTGCTGTCTACTTTATATTTATATGAATATATATATATAATATATATTCTCTGCACTTTGAAACATTTAACTATTTTTTTCTAAATGGAACTGATTGGCTAGTCTTTGTTTCCCCTTTGCTGATGAATATTTATGGAGTGGAGCCACAAAAGAAGCAGCATTGTCTCATGGTATATTCATATTTAGATGTCTTAGTGTTCTCACTGATACACGTACTTTTATGAATAAAGTTTGAAGGGCCTTATGCCATAAATGTAATCTTTATCTATGTCTTACAAAGATGATTCACACAATATTTTGGAATATTCCTTCTGGTTATTTTAATATAACAAGAATGCCTGTGTAGCATTCAGGTGGTCAATCTCTTGTCATATGACATCTTTTACTTTTTATTTTTTGTTGGGGATGTATGGTTATATAATATTTTTGGTAGAGGGACTCCTTCTATTAATACAGATTATCACTTACTCTGCCATTTAGAGTTTTAGAGAATTACCTGGAATGTTGAGAAAGTAAGAAACTCCCCCCACATCCATAACCAGAATGGGTCAGAGGTGGGACATGAACCTCAGTCTTCATGATTCCAGGACTGTCTCGCTACTGTCTTGCCACAGTTGCTCTCCAATCATCCATATCCTTAAAGCTGAGCTTTATACTATGTTTTTTGTGAGCCAGTAATAGTTGGTAATATCATGCAGCTGGTGGGCTTGCTGTTAAGAATTTATATTTATACAGCACTTTAAAGTCTCCAAAATGTTTTCCTCACAACATTACTATAAAGTATGCAGAACTAGTATTACTTTCCTTATTTTTTAAGTGAGGAAACTGAAGTCATTTCTTTGAATTAGGACATACACACACACACACAGAGGAAGACGTGCCCAAATCTTACTAGGTTCCTCATTCATAGTTACTTGATTAGCACTTCTAAGAGGAAGATTTAAATACAGGTCCTTTACCTCCAAGGCCATTGCTTTTCCCAGCATGCTAGGCTGCCTCTACATTAATGGTCTGAGAAAAATGTGAAGGAGCTTGCAACTCAGGAACAGTCCAGAAATCAAAACTGTGAGAATTAATTAATTACATGGTAATGAACCTGTTCACGTGAATACAAAGTTTCATTCTGATTTCATGCATTTGAATATATAGTGCATACATAAGAATGATCAAGAGAAGAGATTGTATTAAATTTTGGAAATTACCCAGGACTTTCAATGACCCCAGACTTCTTAAGACAACAAAGCACCTTATTGTTTTTTAAACACCAGTGTTCCTCTAGATGTTATAGAGTGGCAAATCATTTAATCCCCCTATCTCTGAAGAATCAAAAAAAAAGGGAAGAAAGGTGTGGTATGAAAAGCTTGTGACATGTTACCAATCACAGAAATTTATTAGAATCTTAGTTTCTCATAATCCAAAGGCAAAACAGTATGGATTATAATGCAAGCATGCTAAAATTGATGTAAAATATATATAATTGAAGTTATGTATGACTGACAGTGACGGATAACCAATAATACTTGTGCTGTATTGGACAGTGTCAGGCTGGAGTCAGGAAGACTCTTCTTCCTGAGTTCAAATCTTGCCTCAGACACTTACTAGCAAGTTACTTCACCTTGTCTGCCTCAGTTTCCTCATCTGTAAATCGAGCTGGAAAAGGAAATGGCAAACCACTCTAGTATCTTTGCCAAGAAAATTCCAAATAGCTTCACAGAGGGAGAGAGAGAGAGAGAGAGAGAGAGAGAGAGAGAGAGAGAGAGAGAGAGAGAGAGAGACAGAGAGAGACAGAGACAGAGAGAGAGAGACAGAGAGAGAGAGACAAAGAGACAGAGACAGAGAAGACAGAGAGAGATAGAGAGAGACAGAGAGAGAATTAGAGGAAGGCCCCTACTAGTTGGATGCCCTATGGAAGGTTTATGGCAGGTCATGGACAAAAGACTTGCACAGAATGAGAAGGTACAAATGGATTCAGATCTGCATTGGTGGGAAGAACCATCATCATCTCTGAAGTTACAAATACATGGGATGCTGATATGTTTAGAATGAGAGTGTAAACACTTGGTGACTCATGCCTTCTTTTAGAAAGCTTAAGGAGGGCAGCCTAACTTCTGAGTCCAGTTTTTTAGCATTATGAGCTGGTTGAATTAGGGCTACATTTATTGCTAATGTCAGTTTCACATGCTCTGGGAGAAAGTAGACTTTAGGTAGTTTTGAAGTCTTAGGGTAAGGTTAAGCAGATGTGGAGAGAAAGATTATTTTGAAGGAAGCAAATGGTGAAGGAAATAAAAGTCCTTCAGCAGATTTCATTTAGATGTTATTGAAAAATAGAAAAAAAGGCAATTCAATTCAGCCAACATTTATGGATTCACTATTAGGGGTATGAAGCACTGTTCCAGGTGCCAGGCATACAAAGAAAAAAAGCATTCAGTTTGAACAAGGAATTTGACATTCTGCTGGATCAGAGGGGAGATAGGAACACCCTCTTTCTCTCCATTTAGATTCTGAGTGAAAATGATTCTGGTCTAATTGTATGGCCATGTTGGTTTTGATTCCTCCCATAACATTCTTTCTTATTTTTGAAATCACTTTAGTGTGAATGAGGCTTTCTGTGGGACAAGAGGGAAATGGAATTATAAATGTTCAAATTGGACCATAGGATCTGCAAAATGAGATTTAATATAAAACTATATGCATATGAATGCAGACTATCTGGAACACAGGCACAAAAGTGAACAGAACACACAGAAAGAATGGAGCTGTTTTCCATCCAGTTGGGCAGGGTCTGCCATTGGCTGATTTCAGCTAACCATTGCCAGAAAGACATCACCCATTTTAAATTTTTGGACTTTTTTTTTTTGTGTGCCTGATGGATATCGAATGAGTTGTCTGTTGTAAGTCAATAATATCTTATCATTATTAGATTAATAAAAAAATTAAAAACATCTTGAAATGCCCAGCATTAAAAAGAAGAAAACCAACAAAAAAAACAACAATCTTCTATAAGGAAAAGATTCTGGTTTTTTTGGAAAGTATAGGAAAAAAGTACAAGTGTCAAAGCATTTTGGAATAATAGGGAAATATTGAAGCAGTGAATGAATGAGTGTGTGTGTGTGTGTGTACATGCATTCCAGTCCATTGCTTTGTTATCTCAGCTGTCCAGAATCATGTTATGTAGTCCACAGTGCTCTAACTTACAGCAAATAAAATGCAGAAGTATCAGACCGAGTACAAGGTCTGACTGCATAATAGGTGATCAGACAATTTTATGTAAATGGAACGATCAGAATATATTGAATATGCTTCAATCTACTTCAAATGATGGGCTATCATTTCTGGAGATGTTCTGAAATGCCAGGGTAACTGGAGTCTGTCTTGGAATGTGGATAGATGGGCACTACAGTCTTTCCAGTCTTTTATCATACTTAGAATGATTAATGGGGAAAGAAAACTGTAGCATGTATTTGTCCATTAATTTAATCCTTTTTAGAAGCTGACCTTTTCTGTAATCATGTAAAGGATCCCCCCAAACCCTCCCCCCAACACAATTGGAACAAAGAAGAAAGGTCATTTTTTTTTGGAAAAAGTAATGTTTTATCCATCTCATATTTCTATGTAAGGTCAAGTCTAATGCCAAAACCAAAAAAGAGCAATCCAGTGGTCAGTAAACTGCTAACCTTGCTATTCACCAGACAAAGAGAAACCATGGAGTATTCCTCGAATTTCCCCTTTATGAAATTTTACCAAATAATGTGGTGGAGGAACTGTGCACGCTGAGCAGTAAGCTAAGCTTCCTGTCTCCAACAAAAGCATTTTCTTCAGAATATGACCGTGCTATAAACAGCCAGTCCTAAGCTTAACTTATTCTGTACAGATTCTTTTTAGACTAATAACATTTTCCATGATCATTCATTTTGAGAATTATTCCAGAGGGAGAGTGAGTATGAGCTTTTTCTGTTAACTTTTAGGAATAGGGATATTTAGTTATAGTTTGGAAGCTTGAAATAGGAGGTGACCAACAACATGGTTTGGTAAAAAGGGAACTGGTCAGGAATCAGGATAAATGACTTCTGTTCCTGATTCCAGAACTAACTAATGCGACCTTGGGGAAATCTCCTAACTTCTATGTGCCTCAGTTGCCACATCTGTAAAACTAGAGGGATTGACAAAATGATCCTTTCCAACCATCAAAACTCTATGGCTCTGGAGGTGCTCCCTACTCTAAAATCCCTTTGAATTGTCTTTATGGTAAAAGATAGATAGGAAAACCTTCAGGGCTGTGATCGATTTTTCTAGGGCACTCCCTTTCTCAATAATACACCAGTCCCCAAGTGATGCTTGAGCAGAGGGAAAGGGTGCCCGTTACAGCTTCGAGATGGAAAAGAAGAGAGCTATAGCCAGAAGGTCACCACCAGATTCAATGAGGGGAGTAGGTGTGGCTGCTGCTAGCTGAAGGAAGTGAGGCTAGCCAAAACAACAGTTTGTGGAGGACAGCCAGACTAAGTCCCCTCCTTCCGTGTGCCTATGGTTGCTGCCTTGGTGGTCACACCCTTTGCATGGCCCCACACAAGTGTCATTGAATTGGCAGCATGCTGAATTCTTGATCTGTATGGAATCTACCTCATAACTCTGCCAAGCCAGAAAGTGTATCAACTCCCAGAGTCAATGAAACATGAGGTAAAACCTCCTAGCTGAGAAAAGCTCTAAGTGAATTTTTATATACTGACAGGACAAGACTTTTGAGGGAATAATTATAAATTATTTCATGGGTGTTACACGCACAACATTTCTCGTTTGCAGAAAGTTTTGGCATATTTGGAATAAAAGGAACCATAAAAATATGGCTAGGGGTCTTTTACAAACTGCATCAAATGCCCCTGGGAAAATAGTATATTTACCTTAGTTATGGGCCAATTCATTCCTGGTTTTCACTTAAAAAACATTTAGAATGGTTTCTGGTTCATACTAAGCTTTCTTTTTACCATTACCCAGCAATGGAAGTTCTGACTGGAACAAGGTTTATGTTCAGGTCGTATACTATCCCCCTATACCCCCACTTTGTTAGTCTGGCAAGGCCAATAGATCTATTCTCAAAATTATGGATTTTTTAAAAAATGCACAAATATAATAGAATTACAAAGGAAACCAATTATATTGAAATACAATTATCAAAGTAAAAACAAGCAAAAATTTCATGCAACTCAGGTTAGAAGTGATGAGGGCTCAGGAAAGATAGAGGAACCGCAAGACCGGAGTTCCCTGAATGGACCATCTGGAAAAGAATTTCATGGACTCAAGCATTCTTGAGGTCAAGGTGGCAAAGATTTATTACTCTTTTCAATGGGCAATAATTCTTAGGGAACCTGTGATTTGAATGGGGTACAGGTAAAGTTTATATAGTATATTCTATAGTATAACATGTGCCACGTCTGCTGACTAGGTGATTCAGGGTGGGATTAGGGAGTGGTTAAGGAGTGGTTAGTTCTTAAAGGAACATGTACTTTTAGTATCTATGGCCCAGGTATTTTACCCAGAGTTCATTGGGAAATAACCCAAGGAGGGGGCTACATGGAGGTGTGGTTTTAGACCTGAAAAGTAACCAAGTCACCTAATGATCAGGACTGACTAAGTAATACCAGGCTGCTCTCATCAATGTCTTGTTAGACAAGATAAATGTAAGGGAGTATATGTATGTCTAAGTCTAAGATACAGATGATTGGCCAATGAGTAGTAAATGTCATTATGATCCAGTACACAGTCAGTTCAGCCAGTACACTTGGTTCAAACTAATAAATTCTATAGGTGCAGCTGGCTACTGTAGCAGGAAGAGAGATGATAGTTTTTGCTGGAGCAGTCTATTCTTGGGCTGGGGAGAAACTTCCTGGGATAGTGTTTTGAGGTGAGGGAGAAATGTGATTTTTAGAGAGAGAAATGTGATTTTAGAATTGGGGTCCAAGCATAGGCACCTGAGCACCCTATCAAAACCACCACGCTGGAGTATTTCTAAAGAACTAATTATAATGCAGGGTTGTATCTAGGGACCATCTCCAAAGGCCATGGGGTGGAGTGTTTAAAAGATCTTTGTTAACAACAGGTTATTTTTGCTAGAACATTTTAGGAACCTAGAGACTGAGTTTGCTGCTGGTCATCTCAGATTCTTAATAAATATTTGCTAAATGAATAAATGAATGACGGTGAAAATTTTCACCTACCTGATTACAGATTTAAAACATAAAAAACAGAATCTTTGGCCAGACCGATGGTTCTTTCTTCTCAGTCTCTGACAACGGCAATTATTCATTTGTCCATGAGACAGCTAGGTTTTGTAGTGGAGAGGACACTGGATTTGAAATCAGAAAGACCTGAGTTTGAATTGTGATTCAGATTCTTATTAACTGTGTGAATCTGGGTAAATCCCTTAATTTATCTTAGCTTTAGTTCACTCATCTGTAAAATGGAGATAATTTTGGGTAATTTTGACACCTACATCACAGGATTGTTATGAAGGAATAAGTGAGATAATATATATTAAAGGATAGACGAACTTTAAAATGCTATATAAATGTTAGTTGTTATTGTCTAATAAATATTTATTAAATATCTACTATGTGACAGGAACTTTGGTAGGTTCTGGGGATACAAAGACAAAAAAAAATCTCATTATGTCAAGGAATTCAGATTATTTTGTAAGGGAAAAATGTGTAAATGCAAAAAAATTAAAATGAATAATAACTATTTAAAATAAATAATAAAGTAAGGAAAGCTTAGCATGGTGGATAGACAACTGGCCCCAGATTATGAACACCTAGATTTTAAGGACTATCTTTGTTCCCTATTCGCTGTGTGACCCTAGATGAGTCAAATAATCTCTTAGTACCACAGGCAGAGGAAACATTGACAATTTAGTAGAATGTATCACTTTAACTAGGCTTGGAAGGAAGCCTGTGACTCTAGAGGTGTGTGTATAGGGGAGTGAGGCTAACTTAGGGAGGGGTGGGGCTGGAAGGGGATTTGGTACAAGGTAAGGATGCCAACAGATAAGGGTTAGAACACTATATATATATATATATATATATATATATATATATATGTGTGTGTGTGTGTGTGTGTGTGTGTGTGTATATATATATAGGGATCAAATGAGAGGGGAAGGGTTTCGATGTCAGTGCCAAGTAGAACGGTCAGTTTCATTCTGGAAACAATGAGCTCCTAGAGCAGACAGCAGACAGCTGCTTAATTTAGGATTATTCAATGACTTTATATAAACCCTTTTAAACTCTGTACTTTAGCCTTAATGTACATATCTCTCAGCATAAAACTCTGTGGGTTCTGGAGGTGCTGCCTTACTTTAAAATCCTTTGAATTGTCTTTATGGTAAGAGACAAATAGAAACACCAACCATATCTCTCAGTTAGAAAGATATTACTATATCCTTACTATAACTTTGTTTCTAAAATGACTTCTAGTATTTTTGTTGTCCAGTTGTTTTTCAGGCATGTCCTACTCTTTGTGATCCAATTTGCGGGATTCTTGGCATAGGTAATGGAGTGGTAAGCCATTTCTTTCTTCAGCTCATTTCACAGGTGAGGAAACTGAGGCAAACGGCTAAGTGACGTTGCCCAGGGTCACACAGGTAGTAGGTGTCTGAGGGCAGATTTGAACCTGGTGTTCTACCACTGTGCCATCTAGCTGTTTATGCTCAGTTACCTCAAACTAGCCTACTTTTGAGTTGTGTCTAGTACCCATGTCTGAAACGAGCCCCTCACCTTTACCTTGTAGATAATCCCTAATTTCATTCAGAGCAGCCCTTCTCACACCCACCACTTTCTACAAGAGACCTTTCCTTCCTCTCCCCCTCAAAATTATTAGGACTATCTCCCTCTTAAAATGATTTTCTATAATTTAGTAATTATTTTATTTTTACTTATCTGTGTCTAGAACGTCTACCTTGCACAGAACGTGAGTTCCTTGATGGCTGGGACTGTGTGAATTTTGTCTTTGTATTCTTAGTGTTTGGACAAGGCAGTGTCGTACAATGGATAGAGAGATGGCCTCAGACACAGGAAGATCCATATTTAAGTTCTATCTACGACACATATTGGTTATGTGATGATGGGTAAGTCACCTCACTCCTGAGTTCCCTAGACTAGTCTCTAAATAAATTTTAGAGAATGTACTGTCCTGTATTGGTAGAGGGAATTTCCTCATTTGGTTTTTAATAATACCTAACATTTATATGGTATGTATATATATATACATACATACAAGATGTATGTATATATACACATATGCATATAATACATTGTATATATGCCTGCATACACAGTATAATATACATATAATATATTATATATTGTATATATAGTATATATATTGTATATGTATATATATATACATATACCCCTCCTTCCCCCTCCCTCCCTCTCTCTCTCATCCCAGGGGCTTTTAATCTAATTTTATGCCATGGACTTTTTTGGCAGTCTGATGAAGCCTATAGACCCTTCTTAGAATAATATTTTGAAATGCTTAAAATAAATACATAGAATTACAAAAGAAAACGATTATATTGAAATAGTTTCTATCTATCCGAAGTCATAAACCCCAGGTCAAAACTCCTATTTTACTTCACAACAAAACTGAGAGGCAGTTGAGAGACAGGTGAAGAAAATGAGCCAGACAGTGGTTGAGTGACCTGCTCAGGGCCACATGTTAAATGTCTGAGACAGAATTTGAACTCAGGAATTCCTGGCTCTAAGTCCAGGGCTCTACTACTGTCCTGTATGACTGATTCTATATCACAATGAAATCACAGATCAAGCCCCTAGCCCCAGCACTTGGAAAAGTGCTTGGTAAACAGTAGGCACCTAAAAGATGCTTTCTTAATTTTTTTTCTTTTTCTAGTTCCCTCATATCTTTTGCTTCCTGTCCTTCATTAGGAAGTCCGAGGCTTATTTAAACTGGGAGAAATTCAGGGAGATCATTAGCAGACAACCTCTAGAAATGTTTCTTCTCATGACCTCAGCTTTCTTATGTTGTTTACCACCAATTTACCCTATCTATAACTTGTTTGTACATGGCTGTTTCTCCAATTAGACTGTAAGCTCCTTGAGAGTAGGGACTTTTTTTCGTAGTTCCAGTACCTGGTACTTAGTTGGCACTTAATAAATGTTTTTTGACTGACTAAACTATGGGCCTGAGAAACCATAATAATCAGTTCCCTTTTAGGACTCTATGCTTTGCATTTTCAGAACAAATAGTACAAATGCCCTGTGAAGGGGGAGGGAATGAAAGAGAATAAGCATTTATATAGCACCTACTGCATACTGTGCACTATACTAAGCCCTTTTGACAAATATTATCTAGGAATGTGATTAAAATACCTGAAGGTGGGAGTGGAGGGAACTAAAAACGTTCTGGGTATTTCTTATCTGAAGTCTTGGTGGTAGTATCTGTAAGAAATCCATTTACAAATGCTATGGTCTGTCAGTAAGTAATTGTGGAAGAAATTAGCATCAGTCGGGGTGAAAGAATTCTTGATGGGCTCATAAAACTGACTGAAAACAGAAAAGAGGGGGTTACCAGGGATACAAACAGAGCCCCCGAGCGTCCTGCACAGTTCCTCAGACTGAAGTGAGACTGATGAGACTGACTCAGTCAGCCTTGACATTAATCCGCTTGGGAGGGAGCAGCCCGCAGATGAAAAGCTCTCAGAAGTTGTCGTTACAGAATCCGGCTCAGCATTCTTCACCACCACCAGTGATGGACACACCCACGAGACAGGAGGTAGGAGGAGCCTGTTGGGCTGCTCCAGTTTTCAGCAAGCTGTCTCTGTTCTGCTTCCTTTTGATTGTCCTGGAAAGCTAAGAAAAGTAGAAACAATGTTGCCACTTTGTGAAACTCGCCCTTTGCAAAAGCTATGTTAAACAATCAACCTATGGGTCAATTGTGTAGGGAGTTAGTGTGCGAGTCCCCGATAAAGAGATCTGCACGAATACAGTTTCAAAGAATCTCATATTAAATATGGATCCAAGTTTGTTCTGTATAATAGTATAAATATAACGAAGGTGGGGTGGAGAAGCATTGGAAATCAGCCGATTGCAGTAAGCCAAAACAAACACTCCAACAAACGCAACATTTCACATAGATTTTTGTGTTAATTATCTAGTTTCTGATGCGAGCTCATAAAAAGTAAAATGGGCATGGAACATACTGGCATTCAATTCATCAGCCATTTGGTAGAAATATTACGTGCCTCAGGTAGTAATAAAATAGACTATTTATCTGAAAATGACTTTTTTGTTTTGCTACATTGCTTTTCCTGGAAGGTTGTGATTTTGCTCAGTTATGGTAGTGAGATCGTCCTCATGTGCTTGCCATTTCTTGAAGCTCTTTAATTATAGTGGAATCTTTATTTTAGGGAAGGGGGAACACCTCTGCCAACCCCCCACCCCCAACCCTTAAAAGATTTTTAAAATGCTTTTTGGAATATAAATAAGTATGTTTTGATCTTTCTAAAAAAAATTCCATCTGCATGAAAGGGCATTTCATAATAGACTATGAAGGCAATCTAAAATTAAATAAAGCTGGATTTAGTGTCTACAAATATTTGGCCCAATTCCCTGGAAAGCCACATTTGAACATTTTTTAATATATATTACAAGGCAGACAAGAATAATTATCTTCTCTTGAAGTTCCTTCCCCAGTGAGAGAAGTGTGTTTCTAGTGCTCTGGTTGAAAGAAAATAGTCTCGCATATCCAGAATGTGCTCAGCCTGGACCCAGTCCTCTTGCCCCCTGGCAATGCCTTGAAGATGCCTCAGTTGTCTCCCAAGAAGGTACAGAGGCTCACAAGGACAGGATGGAGCTTCTCTCGAAAGACTAGGCCTGAAGGCGAAAGATTCCAAACTCAGGTCACTCCAGAGGCTGCAGGAACAAAAACACTGGCTAACTCTCCTCCTTTCAGGTTATGTCCAGGATTCTTGGCTTTGAGTAATCCTCTCACATGCTCTTCCATTCATTCCTCCTTAAGGGAGTATATGATGACGACTGGGCCTACAATAAATACGACTCCCCTTCATAATCTCTATGGACCAGTCCAACTGGCCTCGCTGTTCCTTCCACATGACATTTCATCTCAATGCTTTCTTTCCTCCTCTGTGCTTTAGAATCCCTAGTTCTCTATAAAGTTTGGCTCAAACCTACCTCCTACATGAGGCTTTTCCTGATTCCCCCCAGCTGCTAGGATCTTCCCTTACACAAATTACCTCATATTCATTTCATATGTATTTTTTATGTACACATATTATCTCCCCATTAGAATCCAAAGCCCCATGAGGGCAGGCACTGTTTTCATTATTAATTTCTTTCTTTACCCAGTACCTAGCTATGTATAGATGCCTAGTAAATGCTTTTGATTGACTGACTGATTAAACTACTACGAAGACCACATATATAAGTATTTTAGTTAGTACAGTGCTTTGCATACATTGTCATTCACACTTTATCAGTCATACTAACTTGGTGTGTGTGTGTGTAATCATAATATAATTTAATAAGAATGCAAGGTAAGGTAAGGACTACCCAGTTAACATCTTTGTATCTCCAAATCTTAGCACAGTGCCTCTCACTTCTCTCCCTGGTGGGTTCCTAAATCCCTGGACTTTCACTTTTCTGTCCCAGGTGCTTTCCTATGGCCTTTTGCCCATGCAATCTCCCTTCCTCTGATGGGTGAGTTCCTGAATGGAATTCCCATTTAAATACTTTATCCTTCCTCCACCCCTTTTCTGTTCCTTTCTCTGTGCTGTCTTATTGGAATGTAATTTCCTTGAGGGTAGGCACTTTTTATTGTTTTTAGCACAGTATCTAGCACATAGTAAGCACTTAATAAATTGTCCATCCATCATCTATCTATCCATCTTTCTCTCTCTCTCTCTCTCTCATCTCTCTACCTTGAACACAAAGGTGTTCAATAAATGTTTGTTGGTTGATTATTGAATTGAATTATAAAATGCTTAATTTTCTGTATTAGCTTCTACCACTAATTTCTAAAGTTAGGTCCTTGCAAAGCCCTGATTTTTGATGTCTGATGACCTCAAGAGAGTTTCTGTTCCTTTCTTTTCATTCCAAACTTCCAGAACCTGTAAACTTTGCATTTTTTGGCCTCCATTCGTCTTGGGATCTTTTTTGTTATTGATTCCAAGCCTACCCTAATGGCAAATCAGGGCCTGTGATCACTGTAATGAAATACCTAAGCAGTGATCTGAGGGGAAAACAGCTATCCTTTTACTAAAAGAAATCCCAAGGCCAAGCAGTTAAATAAGAGATTTGGCTTTAGTAGAGTTGTGTTGGCTCCCAATTTAGGTTATTTTTTTTAAGGTACCATCTTTTTCTAATCTGATATCTTGTATCTAGGTCATAGACATGCATATCCACTAGCACATTCTATCCTTCCCTATGATGTAGGAGTAGTATTTCTGAGACCATGCTGTTTCTGACATGGTCAGCTTTCTTGACAATATTCCTTTCCCCTTTCTCCACAATTTCTACCTCTGTGGGAAGGATCCTAGAATACTGGGTCAAATTCTTCTAACCAGATTCATTCCCTTCCTCTCATTCTCACCATTTGGACAAGGGCACTCATGTTACTTGGATGAACAGGGGTCAATAACTCCAGTTCTTCCAGTAAAATGGAGGACTATTCAGCCTTACCATCTCTTTACTATTGCACCTATATGTACATATAGTCTAAAACCTGGGTAACTCCATCTGACTTACCTTTGTACTTCAAGAAACCTTGGACCTTGTCATCTTCTGTTGAAATAAACTTTTAGGACTATGAAGTCTTTCTAGCTTCTTGTATCTGAAACCTTCTATAAAA
The DNA here is from genome assembly GCA_028658325.1 of Potorous gilbertii. Classification (NCBI taxonomy): domain Eukaryota; kingdom Metazoa; phylum Chordata; class Mammalia; order Diprotodontia; family Potoroidae; genus Potorous; species Potorous gilbertii. The sequence continues at coordinate 226,963,926 of CM053769.1, read as the reverse complement.
TCTACCCTCCCTCCCCACCCCCCCCATAAGAATATAATCTCCTTGATAGCAAAGTCTGTAGAATTCTTTGTATTCCTAGTGCTTGGCACATGGTAAAGTCTTTCTTCCTCCATCCATAATCCATCTATTCATCCATCCATCATCCATCTATCCATTCATCCATCTACCTACCTACGATTGGAATAGTAGGGAATACAGAAGACCTGCCTAGGGACCATACCAATACATCCACATAGGATTGAGACAGAGAATACAAACGACTGCCGTTACTGATATATGCTCTGGAGAAAGATAGAGTCAGACAAATGGTCAACTCCTCCAATATAGTCCAGACCCATATCTTACCTTTTGAAGCATAACCAACTTTCTTGCCTGAACATTGATGGCAAGCAGGTGCTTGGATTCCTGTGCTCTGCAGAAACACTAGTGTTAATCTGTCTTCTGTTTTTGGTTTCTGCTTACTAAGGTCTCAATCATTTTTCTTCCGGTCTATGTTTACCATCTGATCACCAAGTGGACCTTGCTGTCAGCATGCTATGGTTTATGGTGTTGCAGCTTCCAAACACTTGTAGTGTGTGGTATTTACACGTTATGAGCTTAAAGTAACAAAAACATATTCTGTAGCTTTGGATATTACTATTCTTAACTGGAAAATAGTCACAATTTAAATGTCAATGTGAAGGAATTATAAATAGTATAGGTCCATTGTAATTTTGGTATTAGAGGACAAGAATAACATGCTTGTGATAGGCTTTCCATGTTATTTACTTCAGTTCAACACTTATTTTAAATGAATACATGAAGGGAAAAAAAACATTTAATAAGTACTTACTATACACCCGGCACGTGTTTCAGCACTGTAGATACATATATTTTTTTCAGCTCCCTTTTTATATGTTCACTTTCCCTATTAGAATATAAGCTCCTTGAGGACAAGGACTATCTTCTTTCCTTCCATCTGCATCCCCAATGTCTGGCATGTAGACACATTATTAAATGTTCATTGCTTGTTAACTTATTTTCTTTTATAGTGTCAGGGTATTCAGTAATCATTCTCCATCAATGAAGAGAGGGTCCTAAGCAATGTTCCCTTTGAGCTAAGGGTTATACCTGCATATTAATAGGCAAGATAGTCTCTGCTCTCAAGGAATTTACATTCTACTGTGGTGGAACACCCCAAATAAGGGAACATGCTGCTATGTACGGGAGATGCAGCACACTGTAACACACAAGGGGCATTTTGCTCTGTTCCATAACTGAATTTGTGACATAGTGAAGTGCAAAAGCATCATTAAGAGATGAAGAGAATTTTGGTAGTTTACTCAAAGCCGTAAAATTTAAGTTTAAAGGCACAGTTTGCTACTGAATATATCCTTACCAGAGAGGTTTCATGTCTGGTCTAAAGTAACAGTGGACTGGGGGAGTCAGGTCCTAAAATAGGCTAGACAGCATTAAATTTGGTTGTTCTGAATCCAAACTAATCTTGTAGGAAAAGAAGTTGTGGGAGTCAAGAGACCTAGGTTCTAATACCTGTTCTATATCTAAAATTAAGTGTGTGACACTAAGCACTTAGTCTTGTGGTCTTGGTTTCTATATTTGTCAAATGGGGATATCATACTCAATCTACTTCCCTCCCTAGGATTGTTGTGTAGATCAAATGAGACCCTAATGCAAAATGATTGATCTAACAAAGTTCAAAGTGCAAATATAAAGCATTATACTGTGTTATTACAAGAACAATGCAATGGTATCAATAGTACTGGAAGCTATAATCTGAAAGAAAGCCATGTGGAGAGTGGCCTTTTTTTGGTGATTTAAATTCCCTTATATCATGTTCTCTCTTTTGCATCTACCAATCTCCTCCCCAACCTGAGGGAGCCAATACAAGTCAAATTCTATTGTGATGAACTCTCAGAGACTAGACAAAATATGTAATGAATTAGAATTTGGTTATATCAGAAATTTCTGGAAATAGTTGGGTGATCAGCTGAGCTGGGGAAATCTTGGTTATCCAGAGATTTGTACTGCTCCAGTCTTTTGTAATGGAATTTAGCTTGAAGCGTTCGTGGAATGGTGTAGGTTCCCAGCATGTATCCAGCTAGAATACACTATGTTTTCTTAAGAGAAGGAAAATGGTCAAGGAAGTGGGGGATCAGAGATGATTTTTTTTTTAGTAAAACCTTCAATACTGAAGCAGGTTCCTCAAACCTGAAAAGTTCCTAGCCTGGTCCTGACTCCTTCCTTCTGGATCATTGCAGAAGAGAAATTTTGATCTCATACCTTCACTTTGTGCAGATAAACCCATTTGGTTTCAGACATGCAAAATTTCTAGCCTCAAGAGGAATCAGATCTTACTTATGACTCTCAAGTTGTTTGTTTTTTTAAAAGGGATTGTAAGTGTGTGAATTGCTTTAATCATGTGAATTATTACAGAGAATCAATTTGCTATCATGGCCTGGTGAGCATCTGATCAAATAGAACTTGCTACAGCTTTCTATAATAATTTGTATGATGCCTGGAGTATAGTAGGGTATTAAGTAGACTTCTAGTAGAAGGAATGAACCTTGAATTTGTTTGACTTGGCTATGACTATTGGTTATAAGAGATTCAACTTTTATGCAGAAATTCTCATTTCATCTAGCGCAGAGGTTGTTGAATCATTAACCAAATCTCCATTTGAGCTAATTGGTCATTAGAGCAGTATATAAAGTCTCCCAATCAATTCCATTCAACTTACAGTTAACTCCTACTATGTGTGTCAGGAGACACAGACCACATGTGGAATGTTGGAAACAGAATTCTGAGGAGTTCTCAAAGACTGACAAATCAGTATAGGAATTTAAGATTTTCTTTTTTAAAATAAAGAATGGACAAAATATGGAATGGGAGATGGGGTCTGCTAGAGAAATAAGGGATCTGGAGAGGAAGACCTATTGAAATCCCAAATCCAAGTCAAAGTCAGCTTTAGATACAGCACCTTCTGTGATGTTTGCCTGGGTTCTGGATAATGGACAAAGCTCTTGTGCCTTCCCAGTCACCAATGGAGTAAAACAGGACTGTGTGCTTGCTCCCATGCTTTTTAGGAAGATGTTTTCAGCCATGTTGACAGATGCTTTCAATGAGGATGAATATGGCATCAGTCAACTACCATACCTATGGTAAGTTCTTCAATTTGAAAAGGTTACAAGCCAAGACCAAAGTGGAGGGAGTGTTGGTGCCTGATTTTCTGTTTGCAGATGATTGTGCACTCAGTGAAGCCTCTGAAACTGAGATGCAATCAAGTGTGGATCAATTCTCTGCTGCCTGTGCTAATTTTGGCCTCATAATTAACACCAAAAAAACACAGGTGCTCCATCAGCTACCACCACACCATCCATATGTAGAACGACTGGTTACAACAAATGGAGAAGTTTTAAATGCTGTGGATAAGTTCACTTACCTTGGTAGTGTACTTTCCAAGGATGTACGTGTTGACAATGAGGTTGATGCATGCAGGCATTGCCAGAGCTAGCTCAGTGTTTGGGAGGCTCCAAAGAAAGGTTTGGGAGAGAAGAGGTATTAGACTGACTATCAAACTGAAGGTCTGCAGAGCCACTGTGCTGATCTCATTGTTACTTGCTTGTGAAACATGGACAATCTACCAGCACCATGCCAGAAAACTGAATCGCTTCCATTTGAACTGTATTAGGAAGATTCTGAGGATCACCTGGCATGATAAGTTACCAGACACCGAAGTCCTTGCTCAAGCTGAATTGCCAAGTATTCAAATTATGCTTCAGAGAGCGCAACTCTGATGGGCTGGCCATGTTGTTTGAACGCAAAATGTACGCTTGCTAAAAGGACTATTTTATGGAGAACTTGCATGGTGACCAGAAGAAATGATACAAGGACACTCGCAAGGTCTCTCTCAAGAACTTTGAATCTGACTGTGCAACACGGGAGACACTGGCACAGGACCACTCAACATGGCATGCCCACAGAAGAAAAGGTCCTGTGCTCTTTGAGCAAAGCAGAATTGAGACAGCAAAAAGTAAACGCAGGATGTGCAAATTTGGGGTATCCACCTCAAATATTCAAATGGAATATCTGTGCCCAATCTGTGGTAGAGCATTCTGAGTTCATATTGGTCTGATCAGCCACAGTTGGACACACTGAAATTTCACTTTACAATGGTGATGCCATTTTGGTTCTCTTCGAAGATGAAGGACAAGAACCACCACTACCAACTGTGATGTGTAGTAGAATGAGCTTGGAAATTTTGAGTCAAAGGAACTGAGTTTGAATTCTGGTTGTGGTACTTAATACCTTGTGTCTTCAGGCAAGTCACTTCCTCTATTTGTCTGTTTCCTCATCTGTAGGAGAGTGGACTAAGTGACCTCTAAGGATCCTTCCAGTTTTAACTTCTATGAACTCACAGGGATTGAACTGGGGACCGGAAACTCAGACAAAAAGAAAGGACAAGAGCTTATTTATATTCTCATGAATCTTGGAAGGAATGAAAAGAGAGCAATTGGGAAACAGGGACTAGGTAGAAGATCATTTCTGAAAATGTGTGAAATGGGGTTGATCAGCTGACACTACTCATATTCCTTTAGGGCTGGATCTTTGCATGGGAGGAAACAGTTTTTGCTGAGGTGGTATGACTTCAAAGATGGTGGAAAGAACCTATTAATTTATCTCCCTGAATCACTGCTGATGCCTAGAATTCTACCATTAAAGTTTCATGTCTTTAGACATGACTCTTGCTTAATGAAATGTTAGTAGGAAGTACAGCAGTATTAATATTTCTTTATGCCTTAGCATAACTCTCTAAGAGTATGAGTTGTAGAAAAGTTACCCATCTGCATCAATGGAGTGGGCTTCCTCACTGAGTTCCATACATTCAATGGTGTGCTGGAGCCAGATCCTATGGGCTTGGGAGAGCTGAATGTTAAATTTTAAACATGAGCATTTACAACTTGGAAAATGGTAAATACTACCAATTAAAACTTAGTTTATGGTTTTGATGATCTTCAGAATAAAGAAAATGATAGAGGAAATATCAATAATGTAGATTAATTTGGAAAAAAATGTATCGAGTATATCATCCTGAAAACTGATTGTTAGGCATTTACCAGCATACCCCTGCCTGCAATGATAAAATCACAGCTTCAGCTAGAGAAGAAAAATGTCTGAAAATAAGTGAGTTGTCCTGATCTTTCCATGAAAGTAAGTTTTTAAAAGAGATGCTTTAAAAGAGCCTTCACTTTAAAAGAGAAAGAGCAGGAGGACTCCTGATAGATTTGGGGGGTAATATAATGAAAGAGAAAAATGCAGGAGATTGAAATGTGGGCAAAAACAGTCCTCACAATTTTTGCACGGGATGACCCTGTACCTTTTCACGCTATGGTCCGTTTATAAGATTGAGGGTGTATGTGTGTATATGAGAGAGAGGGAGGGAGAGAGAGAGAGAGAGAGAGAGAGAGAGAGAGAGAGAGAGAGAGAGAGAGAGAGCAGTAAATTGAGTTTATTTGTTGTGGAACTCAGACCCTTGTCTTTATCCTGAAATCAAGCCTTATAGCCAGATCTCAGACCATCTCTCTCTCTCTCTTTCTGTCTCTCTCTCTCTGTCTCTCTGTCTCTGTCTCTGTCTCTCTCCTTTTGATCTTACTAATTCTTCTTTGTGTCTAGCTAGATACCACTTTCTGCCTCTGGACCTTCAGTTTAGTATTCTATGTTCCCATTTACCAGCTCTGGTTTATTACATGTCATCCAATTCTTCTGATCCTACCATAAGAAACATGCTTGCCTCTGCTCTCCTAGATCTCCAGGTGATGGCTCTCTGTTCTCCACAGGAGGACTTGCATCCAGATTTTTGTGACTCCAAGGTCAGATTTTCTACCTATGATGTTATATAGTTTTGAAGCAATTAATTTTCAAGGTCTCTGAAACTAAGGCATATTTATGAAAGAAATACAGATTAGAGGAAGAGGTAAGGGATAGAACAGTGGAAGAGAATCCTCTAAAAACAAGGGAGAACACTGATGTCTGGAAAAGAATCAAGCCTAGAAAATCTGTGGGGACTCCAGAGGAGGAAGGGAGGAGATAGAAACCTGTGAACAGAAAGTAAGATTGAAAAAGATAAAGTCTTGGAAGGAAAGATTGCTCCAACCTTGAGGCCACAAGAAGAAAGGTTAGAATGAAAGGGGGAGAGAATGGGGCCCTGCAAGTTTCAGCAAAAAGAAGGGAATGCAACAGGAGAGCGTCAAGGCCAAAGCTCCAGCCCTCCAATCTCCCTGCAGCCAAGATGATAGGAGAGATTTTTTATTTATTTTTTTGTGCTGTAGGATGTTAAGTTAAACTTGTTCATTTAGTTAGAAAAACATGTTCTTGGTTTTCTGAGTAATTTCTCAGAGAGGAAAAAAAAAAAGACTATCTTTGGATTGTGAGAAAGAGCTCCAGAATACGGAAGACACTTTAAGATGAATCTCTCAACCCCCCCACCCCCACCCCCGCCCCAGACCTTCTGAAGGCTTCCTGAGTGAGGCCCCTGGAACAGCCCTAGCCCACTCTATCTCTCCATGGGAGCTCCTAAGTATATTTGTACAACCCCTGTGTTGCCATGCCTCCTGCTGTGTGAGACTGAGCACTCCCTTGGCCCAGAAGCTATGTGCTCTCCTGGAGTGAGCACATCTGCCCAGGGGAATGAGCTGATCCTCAGATACTGGTGCAGCTGGGGGTCTGGCACAGACCCATGAGGGTCACCCCTGATGACTTGGGAAGAACAAATGCATTGCATTTATATTGCCCATGCAACTGAAGGGCAGGAGATGGGGTGGAGATGGGAATGTTAACAGATCATTCCCGTTAGTGTTCATACCATTTGTTAATGCATCCCTGTTAGGATCAGTCAGATTAAAGGATTTGGGGCAATTCCTTTCAGTTCACAAAGCATGGGGAGTTGCTGGGTGCGACGCAATCTCACTTCTTTACTCAACGCTATTTTCACATCCCTTCTATTTGATAGGGAAAAAAAATAAACCATGACTGCTATGTTATGGCTTCACTCAGTCACTTAACCTTGATCTGCCTCAGTTTTCTTAACTGTAAAATGAGGATCCTAATAGAACCTATCTCACAGAGTATCAAGTAAGACATGTGTCAAGCATTTAATGCAGTGTCTGCACCTAGTAGGTGCTTAATAAAAGCTCAGTTGCTTCTTTTTCTCAGTATTTTGCCCATTCTTCCTGTCTAGTTGCTTAACTTTCTGCAACTTTCTTTGTCTTTCCTCTTCCCTAGAGAATATAATTTTTTTTTTGTTCATGCAGGAGATTGGAATGGAGGCCACCATACCTAAGTAAGGTGGCTCTTCTATTGCAACCATTCAGATCCTGACTGATTCATTCCTGAAAAAGCCAGGAGGAGTAGATGGAAGGAGAGAGCCACCTTTTGCCCTTCTTTTTCACCATCTAAGCCTATCCTAAGAGTCTTTAGTTCCCAGATAGAATTGATTCAGAGAACAGCAAATCTTTGAGGTGGGTTGGTGAGGCAAGGGACTATGGTGCCACCGGGGCGGCTAGCTTACATTTTTTTTTGAAGTAGCTTTTTAAAAAATATGACAGTTCAGGCTTGAAAAACAGTACATTTGGAAATATAAACTAGATGAAAACAAGCTATAATGAAAGTGAAAAAACATATCAGTTTACTACCGATTGAAAATTAAGAACAGATGAAGGCTGTGAGGCCCTGGGCATTTAATTTACTAGAGTCGGTCACTCCAGCATCAGTCTGTGTTTTCTTCGCATAAGCAATATCATGTTTATTTGTTTATGTCCTCAACTAGTTTGTGGAGGAAAATAATGGACAAGTTTGTTTGTAGTCTCTGCATTTACATTCATGCATATGTATATGTTTCCTCCTGGGAACTAGGGAGTGAAATGAGAGAGGCAAAGAAACACTGATGACAGAAGCAAGATTTGAATTATTTGTCTCTGAAAGAGCTTTGTGTATCAAAAGATGAAAGGAGAGTCTGGACAGTGAGTAGGAGCAGACCTGGAACTAGAGCGGGGCCACTAGCACTTTGTCTCAGGATTGATAATTTAGAGAATGCAAACAATACCATTATAGCATATACTTTTTTCCCTGCCTGGTGCCATCCCTGTGGCAGCAACCCTGTCCTGTTCTCCTTTTAGAAAACTTATAATATCTCAGACCTACTTTCTCCTCTGTATCTACTCTTAAGGTGTGTCTACCTATACTTTGTTGCTGTCACTTGCCAGAGGTACAAAACAAAAATCCTGGTTACTGTTCTCAATGAGCAGGAGAGAAAGCACAGTATAGGTTCATAAATCCTGGATTTGGAATTAAGAGACTTGGGTCTAAAATCCATTTCTGCTACTTATTATCTCTCTGACCTTGGACAAAGAACTTAATCTCCCTAGACCTCAATTTCATTATCGATAAAATGTATAGGTTGGACAAAACCATTTCTTAAGTCCCTCTTTTGCTTTAAAATTATTATTCTATAAAATAGAACCTGCCAACTGTTATTTTAAAAGGGCCAAGGCTAACTTCAGTATGTTATTAGAGGGAATGGGACTCAGGATGAATTGGTTTTGATGGGGAGCTGTGTGCTGGGCAAAATCCCTTCTGTTGTAGTCAAGGGAAGGAAGACAGGCTGGGAGTGGAGGTTGGGGGGGTGGGATCTAAAGTAAAAAGTGCTATGAAGCAAGGTTCTGGATTCAAATAAGAATTTTGGGAACTGAAAGAGAGACAAGGGAAAATAGACCTCCCATGCTTTTTGGTTTAGTTTAGGGGTGACCTATTTGTGAATCAAGAGCAGTTTTTTCCCCCAAGTTCAGGTCCTTCTGTGCTAGGTCTCAGGTACAGTTCTTTGTTGTCCATGAATATCAGATTGCTGGCCTGTAACCTTGACTGGATCTATGCCTGTGCTTCTCTGGCCAATGGTAAAGGGGATTCATGTGTCACTGTCTTTTCTTTTTCTTCTCTTGCCAATGGAGCCCAAGATGTGGGCTGCAGACTGAAGAAGGGACACAGAGTGTACTCTGAAAGCCTGTACCAGAAGGTTCAGATCAATAAATAGTAAGAACTGACCTTTGTTAAATCAGGTTAACAGCTTGTCAGGTTGAATCAGCTCTCATCTAGGGTTCTCACTCTGCCATTTGGAAAGGTCTTACCATAAATAGCAAAAGAGACAACAGAATCAATTCTACAAGGAGCAGATGAGACAAAACTAGGAGGATAGTTAACATATTAGATAACAGGATACAAAAACAACTTGACTGGTGAGCATTGGGCTAAATCATAAGATAGGATGTGATCAGGAACAATTGTATTTGCATTTTAAAAACCAACTTCAGAAGTTGAAGGTGGGGGTGGCATGTTTAGATGGTAGTTTCTCTGAAAAGGATCAAGGTATTTTCATGAACTACAAACTCAGTAGGAATCAGCTGTGTTACATGGCAGTCAAAACACACAATACACAAACATGAACATATACATCATCCTCCCATGATCATGCATTATAATTAAAAGCCTTGCTTCCAGGAATTGGGAGGTGATAGTCTCACGGTTTCTGAACTGCCATACTACATGTCCAGTACAACATTGTAGGAAGAGATAAGATGGAGAATAGCCCAAGAAAAGCAACCAATATGACCAGGAGCCTTGAGTCAAAGCCACTTGTTGACTAGTTAAAGGAACTAGGAGAGAGAGCACAAGAGGAGAAGGCACAGGTTAACATGGAACAGCTGTCTTCAAGTACTTGAAAGCTTGGCACATGAAAGAATGGACTGACTTGGTCTCTTTGGTCCTAGAGGACAGAACCAGGAATAATCGGTGGAACTCGTAAAAAATATAAATTTATGTGTAGTATCAGGAAAATCCAACAGTTGATGGGACAGCTAGTGGTACAATGGATAGAGCCCTGGGTTTGAAGTCACAGGGACCTGAGTTCAAATCAGGCTTCAGATACTTATAAGATGTATAACCAGGCAAATAATTTCTATTTGTCTCAGTTTTCTCTTCTGTAAAATGGGGATGATAATATTAACATAAGATGATATATATGTAAAAAATATTAGTGCCTGGCATATAGGTATTTAATAAATGCTAGTTGAAAAGACTTAAAAAACAATTGTTCATTTGTTTCAGTCATGTCTGACTCTTCATGACCCCATTTGAGGTTTTCTGGAGAGGTCTGTCATTTCCTTCTTTCATGTTGCAGGGGAGGAAATTGAGGCAAACAGGGTTAAATGACTTGTCCAGGGTCATGCAGCTAGTGACTAAGGCCAAATGTGAATTCAGCAAATCTCCCTGAATCCATTTTTAGTGTACCATCCGCTGTGCCACCTAGCTGACCCCTAATCGTCATATTTTTCTGACATGAAGCTTAAATTTATTTCTTTATTTTTACAAGTTCCATTGATTATTCCTAGTTCTGCTCCCTAGGAGTAAAGAGATCAAGTTGAACCCTTCTTCCATATGACAAGTTTTCAAGCACTTGAAGACAGCTATTCTGTTTCTCCCTGTGCCTTCTCCATTAAAATGGAATAATAATAGCAGCACATTTATATAGCACTTTAAGTTTTGCAAGGTATTGTATAGATATTATCTCCTTTTATCCTCAAAACTACACTGGGAAATAGGTGCTCTTGTCACTTGCATTTTACAGATGAGAAAACAAGCAGACAAAGGTTAAGACTTACACCAATAATGTGTATGTTCATCCTTCGTTGCCGAAGAAGACTATGCCATCGGAGAAATAATGACATGACTTGCCATAGACTTTGTCTTGAGTGAGGGAGGGCTACACCAATAGTAAGCATTTGTGGTAGAATTTGAACTTATATCTTCTTGACCCTAGGTCAAGCTCTCATCGAGGGTGTTCACTCTGTACCACCTAGCTGCTTACATGGAAGCTATATGGCAATATGGAAGCTGTATGGCAATATGGAAGCTGTATGCCAATGGCTGCAATGGCTATTTTGGGAGATGGCAAGTCTTCTTGATGGAAGTCTTCTAGTGAAGAGTGGAAGACTCCCTGTGAAATGTGTTGAAGAGATTAAAAACCAAGGTGGCTGCTGAATTTCCTTCTCACTCTGAAGTCCTCCAGTTTCATACACAATGGAATCCTTTACTGACATTTATACGATGTTAAGAAACTTAGGGCAAGATCAGTATGTCACCATGGAGGATTCATGGGAGTACATGGATAGGACTTACACAAGATTAGAGTCATAAGCTACATCACTGGCAATCACGAACATCTGTATTCTAGTACCAAAGTAAAAATTCTTTGACAGTAACATCTTCTTCTGATTGTATGGAGTCCGGTGATTGCAGTAAAAACCAGAAAGTTCCAAATGATTAAAAACAATTAATTCGAAAAGATAGCAGATACTAGAGATCATAAAAATTGCTATCATTCTCATGAGGATTGAGTCTAATTTAAAACAAAATACTCAAAGGTAGGGGCACCTAGGTGGCATAGTGGATAGAGCACTGGCTTTGGAGCCAGGAGGACCTGAGTTCAAATGTGGCCTCAAGCACTCACTAGCTATGTAACCCTGGGCAAGTCATTTAACTCCTTTCCCCACTCCCAAATATTCAAAGGTAAAAAAAAAGTTTCCTAAATTTGTCCTGTGCGGTAGAGTGCTTCTTTCTGTAGCCCCTTCCTTTATTTAGCTCTTTCAGCATCAAAAATGGTCATCCAAAAGACGGATTTTCAGACTAAAGAATAACTAGGTATGTTTAGAATCTCCCACAAGCTTGGGAGTCAGCATATGTGGCATTAGTGATGACAGTAGGTAAAAAGTAATTTTATTAGTGTATGGAGGAA
>CM053769.1:226914188-226951587 GCA_028658325.1 Potorous gilbertii | reverse complement strand
TAACTTCACAGCACCTGGTACATAGTAAAAGCTTATTAAATACTTATTGAGTGACTGACTGACTCAGTACTCTAGGCAATTTTCCAAGATTAAATTATAGAGAAAATACTGATTTTATTTGGTAGAGGAAATTTCTTTACCCAGTAATTTCCTATACCTTTGAAATCCCAGGTCTAAGCCATATTGTTCAGTTGTTTCAGTTGTGTCCAACTTTTCATGACCCCATTTGGGGTTTTCTTGGCAAAGATATGGGAGTGATTTGCCATTTCATTTTCCAGTTCATTTTACAGATGACTAAACTGAGGCAAATAGTCTTAAGAAAACTGCAAATGGGGTCAGGAAGAGTCAGAAATAACTGGAAAATGACTCAACAACCACAACAACAATATAGTTTGAGGCTATTGGCAAGTTGGGAATTCAGGAATGCCTTCCTGTGGGAGGCAACCAGTTCATATCATAAGAAGATCTGTTGAAGGAAATGGGCATATTTACCCTGGAGAAAAGAAGACTCTAGGTGGGGATGTGAAGGTGGAGCCCCAGAGTTATGTTCAGCTATTTGAAGGGCTGTGATCAAGAGGGGGGATTAGATTTGATTTGGCTGGGGGATAGACCCCAGAGCTATGGCTAGAAGTTGGAAAGAGGCTAAATTTAAAATTTTGATAAGAGAAACTATTTCCTAACAATTAGAGGGGTCCTAAAGTGGAATGGGCTGCCTTGAGCAGGGGTGAGTTCCCCTTCCTTTGAAGTCTTCCTGGAGAGGCTGGATGGCCACATTTCAGCTGTGATATAGGAAAGATTCCTTTCGGGCAAGGGCTGGATTAAAAGGCTTCTGAAGTCACTTTCAATGACCAGATTTTATATAGTAACACCTTCAGTGATTAAATTCATCCTAGCCATTCTAGAATAGATCTAGTCACTGCATATGCCCCAAATTCTTCAGTGCCTCCCTAAGGTCAACTACATGAAGTTCTTGCTATTTTGCTTAGCCTGCACAATGTGGTATCACTCTGGAGAACTTTGGCTAGGCTCTTCTGTGGTCCCCTCTTCCCAACACTTCCCAAAGCCCAGTTTGCTATACATAAGTCAAGACTTGGGAAATTCCCCTATGGATGTTGAGTAAAGTAATAATAAGCTCACTAGGTGTGATGAGGAAAATTAGATTGAAGGGGGAAATAATCCAGAAAAATAAAGTTATCAATAGAAGAGGGGAAGAGTCCAGAGACATACTGCTTCAAGTGGCATGGACCTTGTTTTGACAATTAAGCATACCTTACTCCCGCATCCTCTTAACATGGCATCTAGCCTTTGGGATAAAAGCATCTGCAGTGATGGGGATGTCCTTGCCCTCCTGACCCTTTATGCTTTACATGGGCTGCTATTGGGACTTAGGATGACTCTGTGAGGAAAAGCAAAAGGAGGCTATCAGATGGTAAATACTATCAGAGCCAAGTTTTCATCATATATCCTTAATTCTTATATCCATTGATGATATTCAATAAAGGCAAATTAGGACTAGTATATTCTGAGAGTATCGGAAAACTAAGGTTCCCACAATTAACCTACACCCTGCCTTTTCAGAGTCATTTCCTATGAACCCCTCCATTCAATCAATGCTCTTGATAAACTGGATTGCTGTTTCTCAAACATGCTCTGAGATCTCTTGCCTTCTTCCATTTATGTTGTTTCCTCTATCAGGAATAAAAATAAAAATAGTAATTTATTAGAATAATACCGTTACAGAATACTTTGAAGTTTGTCAATTGCTTTCTCTATGTTATCTGACAAGTCTTAAAATAACTCTGTGAGATTAATACCACTAGTATTATTAACTCCATTTTACAGATGAGGAAACTGGGACTTAGAGAAATTAAATGACTTACTCAGGATCACACAGCTAGTAAATGTCACAGATTGGATTTGATCCTGACTTTTCTTGACTCCAACTTCTGCCTTTTTTATGGTCTAGAAAAATATTTTTCAGTATTATCTCTCTTCCCTGCCCACTCCCAATTCATCTTCTAAATTTCCATTTATCCTTTGGGATCCAACGAAACCTCCAGCTGTATAAATACTTCTCTTAAACTTCCAATATTTCTTTACTTGCAACTTTCTAATGCACGTATCAAGTCATACTGTCTAATCCTTCTGATTTTAAGCCTCCTAAACAATCATCTCTATGAGGACAGAGCCTGCATTTTAGGGAAACTTTGAAATAACTGTATATAGGCTGCTTTGTACACAGGAACCGTTTTTTAAACTGTAGCAACTATAACCAAGGTGGGGAAACCAACTCCATCCGAAGGTTTGTCTGTTAGGGAAGGGAACCTCTGTAGGAAAGTACCTTAATTCTGTTCAAATATTTGGTTGAAATAACTATTCCAATCATCTTCCTTATCTTTTTCTGACTTTCTGGAATCTTACTGGCTTGGCCTTCTTTTTTCTTTTATCCTGCCTAGGGTAAGGGTGGAGGGAGGAAAGTGGTGAATTCCTTGAATTCTGAGAAAGTATGCTGAATACAGAAGGAACTAAAGCAGCTTGACTGTGGTAAAGCACTAGACTTGGTAAAGGGAAGACCTGGATTCAAATTCTGACTTAGTTACTACCTGTGTGATCCTGGGCAAGTCCCTTAATCGCTTTCAAACTCACTAGTATAATCTATAAAATGGGAACCATAGTAGCATCAATTTTGCAATGTTGTTTTAAGGATCAAATGAGATTTTATATACACACATCTACATACATACATACATACATACATATATATATGTATATATATATATATACATATATATATATATATATATATACACAGAGAGAAAGAGAGAGACAGAGACAGAGACCGAGAGACAGAGAGAGAGAGAGAGAGAGAGAGAGAGAGAGAGAGAGAGAGAGAGAGAGAGAGAGTCCTTTAGCAAGGCTGTTTTTATTTAGGTATCTCCAAAGATAGTTTCTTATGAGATTAAATATAGAAATTGCTTAATAAACCTTGAAGCAATATATGTATTATCAGTTGTTACTATTATTATAATATTTAACATATATAAACATAGTGATCTGCTTCTGTGACCACATGTAGCCCTTTAGGCCCATACTTGAGGACCTAGAGGGCCACATGTGGCCTCAAGGATGCACGTTGCCCACCTCTGATCTAGGTAGAGATGTAACTTTTCTGTCATAAATAACTAAGAAGACATTTTTGGAGAAAGTTTTCCTTGAAAACTACTTTCATGTGGGAAAATGAAAGACTGTGGAAGTTGCGATCTTCAACAGCCTGGAAAATGGCATCATATTTACAGTATTACAGGGACAATTCACCTGCTCAGAAGTCTTAGTTTTAGCTGGGCAGTAATTTCCTATGACTAGTCAAGTTTCTCATATCATCCGCTTTCCTATGTTTTCATCCCAACTGTAGTTAACTGGGGCACACCTCATTTAGGCAGGCAGGCAGGCAGGAAATAAACTGTATAAGTGAAGAGAAAGAAGGAGAGTATCGAATGGGCTGTGAAAGCACACAGGTGAGGATGATAAGAAAATATTTGGCATATTATGCACTTCAGAGATAGCTTATCAAGGATTTGGTCAGCTTCATTGGCTGCACAAAATGGTCTTGTTATGAGGGAAATTTCCAAGGCCAGTCAGCACTGTGACAGTTGTCGATGGGTTTCAAATTTAAGAGAGATTGTTGTCTCTAGAGAATCATTCTTAAAGGCTTCAAAATGAGATTTTCCCTGCCCCCTTTTTCTTTGGTAGGGAGTAACCTGATCTAGACATTGTTGTTTAGGAGGCTAATTGGCATTAAGTTTCTAGGGAAGGTTACAGCAATGCAATTCAGGTTTAGATGGTGTAGTTCAAACTTTGTGGGGTAAATGGTGGGGAGGACAGGAGGTCCAAGCAAGAGTACAATGAAAAAGAGTCACATTCTCCAATTAGGTACTTTCAGATCTTTCATTTAGGGTTGGATCAAGTAAATTATCTACTGTGGCAAAGGATTTATTAGTTTTATGACATCCAAAATAAGAAAAAAATGCTACAAAAATATAGACTTGAAGGATGTTGTAAAAATGAATGCATTATCCAGAAATTACCGATCATCTTACAAATATCTTTGTCAAGTCTGATTGGAATTGTTTTATAACTGGATTAGTGAAAAAGTTATTTGGATTTGGAAAGTCAGAGGATGTGGATTCAATCCCAGCTGTATTATTTACTCCTGCGTAACCCTTGGACAATTCACTGACTCTTTGTGGGTCCCATTTTCCTGCTCCACAAAATGAGGGTATTGGATGACATGATCCTTATGGTTGCTTCTGGCTTAAAATCTGTGACTCTATAATTCTATTAATATTCATTCTATGGAAATAATGGCTGACAGAGCAGTGTGCCTTTCTGGAAAATCTTAATTGGTTATTTATCTATCCAGGATTCAACTCCCTGGACAGTTCCCAGAATGTCCAAATGAATAGCTAGGCACAAGCCACTTAATAACGCGCTTTGTGAAACTGAGATCAAAATGTAAAGTTAAGATATTAGTATTTTTATTTCAGAATTTCCATAGTACCTTATGGATGAGAAACATTGGGTTGAAGAAGGGTTCTGATAAAGAAACCAACAGGAAAGGACTCCGTCTTTGACTTTGTTTGGGGATGGGGAGAAAGAAAAGAAATAAAAGTCTTATACATTCCTTATCTTTCATTTCCATAATCCTGAGGTAAAATATAATAGCCTGAGAAAGGTAATAGGGCGGCATGGTTGGGTGAGAGTCTTTCTACTTTTTCTCCCTTGAAACATAGCCCAGGACTTGAATTACTGTGGGTCCCTCTTCAGAGATTAGGGCATGCAAGTTTGTCATGTGATAATTTAGGATTAAATTTGTGATGACTGCCAATGAGAAATCTGCATTCCTACCATGATTTTAGACTTATATGCCCAAGAAAGCATTTTACTTCTTGGCTTACTGATCAAGGATTATTGTTCTGAACTAGTTGTACTATTGTATTTCTATTTGAAGTTAAGGTAGGTAGGCTGTCTAGAGCTTTTTCTATGAATGTACATACCTCTAAGTAAATGATGTGTCATGGCTGATGAATATAAAACTGGCAAAATACATGAGTGACACCACAGAGTAGAAACCAGCTCAATTTTCCACCTTATCCTTGCCCCCCAGATGTGTGGTCCAGTTTGATGTAGATCTCACATGCTGAACTGATTATGGAGGTATTTTAATAGGAAAAATGCCAAATTTAGCCAACAGGTTGAATTTTATTTTAGCCCCAGGAGTTAATCTCAGGAAAGAAAATAGGCCTCCCATTTCCCATCCCCTGGCCCTGAAATTTCCTACTTCTATCATTTGGATAGTTTTAAATGGGGCATGGGAGGAGACATTTAAGGCATATACTTGAATAGCCTCATTTAAAATACAAAGTTAGCCTTAAATTGTAAGGCAAATCTCCAGTCAGGAAAAACTGCAGGTTGAGTACTGAACTTGGAGTTAGGAAAACCTGTGTTTAAATCTGACTTGAAATACTAGTTGTGTGACCCAGGTCAGGACACTTAACTATTTGCCTCAGTTTCTTAATCTGTAAAATGGGGATCATTGTAGACTTTAAGGTTTGAGAGAAATTCTAGTTGTCATTATTTAAAAACAACATTTATTAAGGACTTGTTTAGTTCAGTTCTCTATGCTAGGCACTATAGGGTATGCAAGGATTAGAATGACACCATTTTTCCATTCAAGGAACTACAGTCTAAGAATGAGATGAGACTTTATGCTATGTGACCATACTTGATACTTTTAAGATTTACCCAAATAGTACTCTGCTAATTCTATTTATTGTTAACTTCCTTCATGTGAATATAACATTAAACAATGCAGAATGCTACCCATACATACCTGAGTGAACAGTGCAACTCTTGTGTATTTCTATCTGAATATTCCATAGGGCAACTACTTAATATGCCTTCCTTTACATCTCTTGACATTCTGGGGATACCAGTGGAGGATGCGACTGTCTCCTGGTTAATCATCTCTCCTACTGTGGCACCAGCTCATCTTTTTTCTTTTCTGGACATAGCTCTCTTAGGTGACATTGTTCAGGCCACTTCCCCAATGTAATTTTTTTTGGTAGGTTATGGAAAAAAATAACTATGACTGAAGATGAGAATGAAGTAAGAGAAGTGTACATGCTGTACATGCCATGGTATAACTAGTGGAGAAAATTTTCTATTTCTAGTCATAGAAACATACTGAATTTTAATCATTTTAATGATTAAAATTAGCTTCCTGATAAGTGTGGTATAAGAGAAAGGGGAGTGGATTTCTAAGCTATGTGATCTTGGGCAGGACATTTACTTCCAGAACCTCCATTTCCCTATCAGAGATGTTAGTATCTCTACAACCTTCTCCAGCTATAAGTGCTGTGATTTGACTCAGGGTTTTGGGAGGGCTCCTTTAGAGTTTTACATTCCTCTGCCTACAGTTTTTTGTCCAAGAATTTCCTGTTTTCAGGTAGCTTCCCCAGGCTGGAAGGGGCCTGAGATTCCTTCTCCCATCTCTGAAAGGCTGGCAGTACTCCAGAGCTTTGGCTGCTGAAGTAGATTTCACGTCTATTGGCAACGCAGCAAAGCACCAGGCTGTTCCATAGGCAAATTTTAGGGGTTTCTTTCCCCAAGTTTGCTCACTGCACATCCCCCACCCCTAAAAGTTTGAAGAAAATTACCCCATTCATCTTAAAATTATCAGTGGAATAGAGGAGATTTAATTTAGCTGGGATGTGCTTTGGCAGATCCCGAGGGTGACTTGTCCTGTCTGAAGGAGGCAACCTTCCCAGGTAGCAAGAGACTCCATGAGAGAAAGGACTTGCCTGGGATGGAGTGCAGATCTCTAGCCTAAGATCTGTTTGGAGCTGTTACAAAGGAAACATTACTTAATGAATGATTCCGTGTCATGGAACAACCGGACATAGTCCCTTACCTTCCCGACACTGGTGCAGACTTGTTAGCTAATGCATTCCACCTGTGAGAATCAGCAGGGAAACCCCTATTCTGGTCCCAGCCCCGCCCTACCTTCATGAATTCTTGAATCTAACTTACTGCCAAATTGCAGAGTTAAGCCTGAGAGCAGATCAGAGTTTGTGATTCTCCAGCCAGGTGGTTCCAGTCATTTGCTTCAAAGACTTTCCTTGAGGGTAAAAAGAGGTTATTGACAATATGGCATTGTAGGAAAAAACAAAAAAACACCAGGATGGAAATCAGGAGACTTCTAGTCATCGTTCTGTGACCTTGGACAAGTCACTTTTCAATCTCTTTTCAAACTCAGTTTCCTCATCTGTAAATGGTGAACTGTTGAGTCTTCAATATCCTGTGAATCTATACCAATATGTTGAAGGCTTGCTTCTTTGAAAGACATTGTCTATGGGGATCCATTCTAGGGTGAGGTCGACTGTAATACTGAGTCATGCATTTCCTACGGATCCTAGAGACTAAATAATGGGCCTGATCCTCCTGAAAAAAAAAAGGAAAGTCATATTCAGGAGAGGAATTAACTCTCCAACCCTTGGGGTATCAACTAATAACCAGATTATTGAAGTAAAACAATTGCATCTAGGCTTAAGAAGGTACTTGAACTGTTACCAGTATATACTGTGGGGGTTAGATGAAGGAACTGGGCATATTAATTATCCTGAAGATGAGAAGATACCACGGGCCAACAATAGTGTTCTGTTTTAAAATACTTGAATGGTAGTCACAATCCAAAAAAAAGGTCTAAACCTGTACTACTTAGGCCCAGAGTACAGAATTAGGAGGGGTAGGTGGGAGTTGCAAAGGGACAAATTTAGGCTTAATATAAGGAAAAACTTGCTAACGGAGCTCTAAATGGAAGGGGAATAGAACTGATTCAGGAGGTAGTATGGGTTCACTGTCATTGGAAATTTTCTAGCACAGACTATATAGATACTTACTGTGAATCTGTAGAGAAAAGATTTTTTAATTTATTTTTATTTTTTAATTATTTTATTTGTTTTCAGTGTTCTACAATCACTTCCATATATCTTAGATTATTTCCCCTCCCTTCCCCGCTCCCTCCCCACTTTCTCCCTAAGATGGCATGTACTCTTATATGGGTTCTACACATACATTCCTATTAAATGCATTTTTACCTTAGTCATGTTGCATAGAAAAATTAAAATGAATGGAAGAAACCATAAAACAAAACAAAACTTAATACTAAAGAAAATGGTCTGCTTCATTCTGTGATCTAATTCCACAGTTCTTTCTCTGGATATGGAAGGCATTTTTCTTCAAGAATCCATTGGGCATTTTTTAGGTCCTCACATTGCTATGAAGGACTAAGTCTACCAGAAAAATTTCTCACACACGGTGGTTGTTGCTGTGTGCAAAGTTCTCCTGGTTCTGCTCCTTTCACTCAGCATCAGTTCATATATGTCTTTCCAGGCCTTTCTGAAGTCTTCCTGTTCATCATTTCTTATAGCACAATAGTATTCCATTACATTCATATGCCATGACTGATGGGCATCCCCTTGATTTCCAGTTTTTGGCCACCACAAAGAGAGCTGCTATAAATATTTTTGTACATGTGGGACCCTTTCCCATTTTTATGATCTCTTTGGGATACAGTCCTAGCAGTTATTTTTTTAAGGTAGTCAGAAGTATTGAATTTTAATCCTGTCTTGAATTAGATTAGCCCTAAGATCCCTCTTAGTACCCTAATTCTTCTATGATCTGTGAGATCAAAGTCATTTATTAAGTAGGATAAGATAGATATGAGAAAGAGGCTTGTTGTACATCTAATAGGTGAATAATTTTTTTGCATGCTTATCAAAGTATTTTAGAACTGAAAGAAATCCAAGGAAATCATTTACTCTAAACTCCTGATACTACAGATGAGAAAATCAAGCAACCAAAGTCATGACTTGCCCAAGCTCACTAATCACCAGTTCCTGGATTAGAACCCAAGTCTCTTGACTCCAGTACAGGAATTTTTCCATGATGATGATGTTGATGATGGATGGTTATGATCACAATCACTATATTATTAGATTTTCAAGGGAGGTAATGAATAAGAGGTGGAACAAACTTAAATGAATTCTGATGGCAATAGTGATGATATGGTCCATTTAACCCTGGTGCAGATGGCAGTTGCATATTCGTAAGCCCATGGAAAGCTTGCAGTAGAATCATCAAGAAAGTTCATTAATTTATGTCTCAGTTTTGTGACTTATGTTTAAGACCTGGCTCTGCCATTTTTAAGTCATTGAGCATTTATTAACCACTCTTTTGTGTGCAATGTTGCCCATACTACCTGTGTGACCTTAGGCAAATCCTTTAACTTTCTGGTTTGCAGGATCCTTATCTGTAAAATGTGAGGGGCTCATAGATTTAAAGTTAGAATGGATTTTGGAGAATATCCTATCTAATTTCATTTTAAAAGTGAAATGACTTGCTAAAGTCACACAAAGAGTAGGGAGCCAGGATTCAGATTCAATTCTTCAAACCCTTCTTTCTGAGGAGTATGTAATTTCTAATATTTTTTCCAAGTCTAACCTTCTAGTCTAGTCTAATGAGTATTAGAGAGGTGGCAGTAGGCTTGCAAATAGGAAATACAATGGTTAGTTTCAACCGTTAGCTTTGGGAACTCCAGCATGAAAAGAGAAAGGAGACAATGATTTGCAGCCTTCAGGAAGTTGGTCCTGATTTGCATGGGAAGAGGATACATTACTGTTATATGAGATACAGGAAGCAGGAATTTTCTCTGACTGAAGGGAATATCCTAATTCAGGTCACGTCTATTGCTATCAAAATTCATTTAAGTGTCTTCTACCTCTTACCCATCCCCTTGACAAATCTAATAATAAAGATGGTGATGTTGAAGATAATTATCACAACCGATATGGATATAAATGTACATGTAACATTTTGTATATCTCAGAAAGGTAGATATTGTGGCAATTATTTTTTTCATTTTACAGATAAAGAAACTGAGTTGGTTTTGTTGTTTAGGTATTTCGATTGGAGGGACCTCATTTCATTGGATGAGAGGGAGTTCAACTGGGGAGTTCCCAACTGAAGAAACTCTCTCCACCAGGACAGATCAATAGCTCCTGTGCAATTTAATAGTCAGAGAGTTGTGTGGTAGCTCCAAGAGGTTTGCCTATTAGAGACAGAACTTGTACTTCAGTTGTAGTGATAACAGAGGCCAGATCTCTAGCTGCTATCCTACATTGATTCTTGCTGAATCAATAAATGTTCACTAAAAATCATTAATAAAAATATTTTGCAAAGGCAAAAAAAGGTTTTTGCATTAATAATAAATAAAATTTTTTGGTTTTGAATTATTTGATCTTTATTGAATCTTTTTAAATGTTTATTTTTGTATAATTTAATAATGTATATAGTTATTCATATATAGGAAATAATTTATAAACAAATATTCCTATTTTAATGGTAAATACTCAACATATCTTTTTTGATGATGTGATTAGAAAAAAACCAGGGACCATTGGTCTACCTTATATCTCTTTTTTTACAAAAATAGAGTGAGAGATTTTATAAAGAGTTTTACTAAAATCTGGTAAATTATACAGTTATCCTTTCCACACAGTGACTTTCCCTGTCATGGGATATTGTGGATTAGTGTAAGAAATTAAATGGTGATATTTGTGGACTTTTGCAGAAGCCACAGACAATACATGAAAGTCAGCAGATAACACAGAAAAAATTTAGAAACTCAGAAATGCATAAAATATATGTATAGTACTGTATAAGGTCAACATACTTTATCTAACGTCATAAATATGCACAACTGATCTTTTAAAATTAAATACAAAATTCAAGTTTGTGAAAAGAACACAAAAGCCAGCAGAAGATAATGTATTTTTACATGGCTTTTCCACATCTTGGGATCTCTACACCTCTAACCCCCACAACGTGGAAGGGATAACTGTATTTACAGCATTCCTTTGATCTCAGTTATCAATCGGAACTGTCAAAAAAGGAAATGAGATGAATATGGTATAATTTATTCTTGATGTCATGTTGACTCTTTATGGTCATCACCATCTTTTCCTTTACAAATTCGTTCTAAAAATTTGCCAAGAATTGAAATTAGTCTCACTGGCCTGTAATTCTCTTCCCAGTTTTTGTCCTATTCTCTTTCCTTTTTTTTTGAAAAGTGAAGCCTTCTTTGCTCTTTTGTCCTGTGACACCTCTCCTTTTTCTCAATGATCTTTGTCAGACCTTGATGTTGACTTAGGCCTTACGTAGAATTTTATTTGCCTTCTCTTATATACTTACCTATTTTTGTACTATTTTTATGTGAGTACTTTTGGATTAGGATTACAGTTTAGGTCTGAAAGGAACCTTAGATAGCATGTGGTCCAAGGCACTCATTCATAGATCAGAAAATTGACACCCAAAGGAAAAAAAAGTAGGTTGTCTAAAGTCACAGCTAGTAGTAGTAAGTGGCAGAGTTGGGATTTGAACTCATGTACTTTGCCTGAAAATTCAGTTCTTCTCCTTGTCTTTATCTGCTCTCTATGCATTCCCTACTCCAGGGGTGGGGAAGCTGTAGCCTGGGCACCACATGTAGCCTTCTAGGTCCTCAAGTGAGGCTCTTTGAATCCAAACTTCACAGAACAAATTCCCTTATTATCCTTTTAATAAAAGGATTTGTTTTGTAAAACTTGGACTCCATCAAAAGGCCATATCCAAGGACCTAGAAGGCTACATGTGGTCCCCAGGCCACAGGTTCTCCCCCACAACTCCCCACTTAAAGACAAACTTATAACCACCAGCATAGTGTGACAAAGACAGGAGGTATTTAATGAATGTTTATAGAATGAATGAACAACCCCAATTCACTCCCATTACTTGTAGTATATTTTCAGTGTATTTTTCAGATCTTTTACTATCCCTAGTCTTCTTTCTGTGTATGTGAGGTGGAATTCCTTTTAAAATGTGCCTCCTAGAATTAAATACAATACTCCAGATGTAGTCTGACCAATGTCAAGTACAATGAGACTATTAGCTCCCCTCTCTGGTCACTATATTCTTGTTAATCCAGCTAAACTCTCATTAGCCTTTTTAGCCTTCAAACACAGCACACTATTGGCTTATGTCGAGTTTATGGTCAACCGACTCCTTCTAGGACCCCATCTTTTTCCATGTGAATCACTCTAATAGCCTTTGTGGGGAATTGAATAGGGAATTAATAAGAGATAAACAAAGAGATCAGTAAGAAGCAGTGAAGTCTCAGCTGAGGTTACCATGGATCTACATTAGGAGAAACCAACCCAACCCAACCCAACCTCCATGGTATTGTGACTGTCATCAGCAATGAGCTGCAGTTTGCCCTGCCCAGGGACGTCACTGTTAATTTCCCACCACTACTGGTGCATTCAAAAGTTCGAAGAAAGGAACAAGAGTTGCTCCTCAAAGGAAGGTTCCTGATTCTGGCCTGATACTGGTTCCCTAGATGGCACATGTCCAATGCCTTCATGTTGTTTCCCTGATACAGAAGCTTCTCCTTTTGTAAGACCTCTGCTCCTGTCTTCTGCCCTCTCTACTATTTTCTTAAGACTTTTCTATAAAATTGGCTAGCTCCTGTAATAAACTGAATTAGGTAAAGATGCTGAAGGACACTGGCTTGAATTACTTCTCTGGGGAGCAATTTGCATTCAAAGTTGGGCCCTCTGGACATACAATGCCTTAACTCTTACTTGTAAGTGATAGAACCCTGGAAAAATTACTTAAGTTTTCAGTTTTCTCATTTGTATGGAGGATATTATAATACTTCTAATGTCTGCCTTACAGGGTCTGTGGGAAGAAAGCACTTCTTAAAACTTTAGAGTTCTATGTAAATATGATGTCACTATATTAATAAACTAGGAGGAGTTAGTCTAAGGTTGAGAATTTTAGGCTCCATAGGAAGCTGGTGAGGGAGTTTTTATATGGGGGGGGGTAGGAGAGAGTGAACTAGGAACATTTTTAGTGACTTAAAGCAGGTTATGTATAGGGCTGGCTGAATTCTGGTATAATTAGACTCCATATCTTTTCCTGATGAGATGAGCCATGGGTAGTGTCTGTCCCTAGCTCTTTTCAGACTCTCTTTGACCCTGGGAGCTCCTGAAGATTCTTTTTATTTGTTAGTAGAGTATTTCATGTAGCTTGTGATTTCATTGGTGGAGACACTCCCTCAATCATGCAGATTTCAACCCATCCATGACTTCTCAGCCTGCATGGTTCTTGTTCATGTGCTCCCATGACACTGTCCACAGAGGATCTATGTATGTGACCTTGGGCAAGTCACTTAGTATCCCTGACCAGAGTTTCTTTATTTGTCAAATGAAGGGTTTGACTAAGTGACCTCCAAATTCTCTTCCAACTAAATCTGGGATTCCAGACTAGCATGTTTCAGGCCTTCCTCAAGGTCTTCCCTTCTGTGGACACTAACAGAGCACTTGGTTTTCTCTTATTACCTCCACTCTTACCATCTCTGTGCCTTACCTCCTTTTCTGATCATACATAACCTGGATCAGAGGTGTGCTGGAGCCACAACTCAAACTGGCTCTGAAAAACCCACTACCTAAAACTTCAGTGTAAGCATTTATACCTTGGAAAGTGGCAAACAGGGCAGGTAGGTGATGCAGTGACTAGTGTGTAGTGAATAGAGGTCCTCCTCTAGGAGAACCTGAGTTCAAGTCTAACCTCCGACTCTGGAAACTTACTAGCTCTGTGGCCCTGGGCAAATCACTAAATCTCAGTTGCTTTGCCTTCCAGCCCCCCCCAAAATAAGTGGCAAACACTACAAATTAAGACTTCTTTTATTATTTTGTTGATTATCCCTACTTAAGAAAGTGATGAAGAAAATGTTAATATTGCACATTAAACTTGAGTATGTCAAGTGTTTTTTTCTTTTTTTTGGTGAACTGAGTGTTAAATATTTTAACCAGCTCACCTCCTAAATACTGTTTCTTCTGTTACTTATTCCAGCATACAAAGGGCAGCTGCATTATTCAGCGGATAGAGTGCCAGGCCTGCAGAGGTCATCTGGTCTCAGATACTTACTAGCTGTGTGACCCTGGACAAGTCACTTCACCCTGTTTGCCTCAATTTCCTCATCTGTAAAATAAGCTGAAGAAGGAAATGGCAAATCATTTCAGTATCTTTGCCAAGAAAACCCCAAACAGAGTCAGGAAAAGTGCGGAATGACTGAAATGAGGCTGAACAGTAGCAATAAAATAGCACAAAAGAAACAGCCCACCCTCTCCAAATTTTATGGTTTTTGCCATGGAAAGGCCTCGGGCCATAAAGGTAAGGGTTTTTTGTATTTTCAAGTCTTTGTACTTGGTTTTGGAAAATAGGGGTGAATCTTGGGATGCAGGTACTCACACCTTCTGAAACACCTTAAAATCTGCAAAGAATTCAAACCTGACTCTCTTCCCTTCCTCCACCCCCAAATTTTTCCCTCATCTTCAACCCTTCTATTCTCCTCTTCATGACATGAGAGCATATTGAATTTTAATGCAAGGGAAATGGTTAAAAGGTATAAATAAATTAGGCTTTTCTTGTCTGAGTACTCAGCATGAGGTAGCATAAGACAGATATTTTTGCTCATTATTCCATACTGGTTCAAAGCGTGATCCATTTCTGAAGTCTCTTCTAGTTTGCTTTGAATGTCTTCTGTTTAGATTTGCCTTTCTTGTTTTCTGTGATTGGGTATGTACTTTTGGAGATGAATGTCATAAAAATTCGAGGCCCTTTGATGTTTCTAATATAGGACATGAATGTTCAACAGACGAAACTTATTTCAGGATTAACAAAATCACTATCAAATGCAGGAACACAATTAAAAAAACTTGTGTAACAGTTGCAAAAGACCTGGCACAATCGTTCTCCTCCTCCCTTTCTTCTCAATAAAAATCAGCCATTTGGGGTAATAAAAGATTAAGTACTCTTAGGAGGGAATATAATTCTCTCGTGTATTAAGAAAATATCCAACTAAAATTACCTGACATTAAAGTCAATGTTTGGGACATCAACAACAAAACCGTTTGGGGAGGGGGGAGTGGATGAAGTCTTCAACTTACCTGAGTAAAAGGGATTTGAAACTTCTAAGCAGATTCTATTGCTATGTGGTTTTAGTGAGAAAAGTGAGTAAGCAGAAGTTAGGGGGAATAATCCCTTTCATTTCTCTTGAGGAAGGAAAGAGCTTGAGTTGATGCTCTGTTGTCCCTAGGTCCTGAATCTTTCCTATCATTTTTTTTAGCATTTCCAAAGAATTCGGGAGTGATCATTTAACCCATCCTTTCCACCATGGTCCAATGCGGGGAGCATAGATTCAAAGTAAAGGCAATAAGTTAAAAGTCAAAGGAAGCCAGGTGGTTCAGTGGATAGAGTGCTAGGCCTGGAATAAGGTAGATCTGAATTGAAATCTAGCCTCACTTAACTATCTATGTAGTCCTGGATAAGTCACTTAATTGCTATTTACCTTAGTTTATTGTTGTGGTTCAGTTGTTTTCCAGTCATGTCTGACTCTTCACGACCCCATTTTGGGGATTTTCTTTGCAAAGATATTGGAGTAGTTTGCCATTTCCTTCTCCAGCTCATTTTACAGATGAAGAACTGAAGTAAACAGGATTGAGTGACTTGCCCAGGGTAACACAGCTAGGAAGTGTCTGAGACCAGATTTGAACTCATGAAGATGAGCCTTCCTGACTTCAGACTGGGTACTCTTTCCCCTGCCCCATGTACCACCTAGTGACATCATGTATTGGCTTAGATTTCTCATCAGTAAAATGTGCACCTAACTCCCAGCAGTTTTGGAAGAATCAAATCAAATGATAATTGTGAAGTGTTAAAACAGTACCTGACATATGCTATGTAAATGTTAGCTCCTATTTTTATTACACATATGAGGTCTATGAATAGTTTCTATGGTCTCTCCCAGCTCTGAATCGTATCATCTAAATATCTTCTCTTCTTTGGCAAGAGGTTAGATGGTCAGAGTACAGATGAGTGACTACATGGAGTACTTTTTCTATCCGACTTTAAGCACTGGGAAAGGCAACATTAATTTTCTTTCTTTTCAGTCACTTGTATCATGACTGACATATCAAATATTTAAGGGAAAGAGGGGCAAAAAGGGTGAGGGTGTGAACTAGAGAAAGAGTGTTGTGTAAAGGGAATTGAATGTTGATGTAATTGAAATGATGGACGCATTGTTAATGATTTTGGAATTTGTGACTGATGTGTTTAGTTTTCCAACCATCCCAAGCATATGAAAAATCTGTTACAATTGAAAAGAATGTGCTTTCCTTTAAATGTAAGTCCAGGAAAGATTTTGAGACCTAGAAATTTTTAGTGTATCTAGGAAGTTCTGGCTTTAGAACATCTTTATCTCTGAATTTATAGTTAAAAAGGGAAGTTGGAGATAATTCTGTTTTAGACTTATGTCCATCCTTTCCCACTAAATCACCATTACTGCCCCCCGAAAATGGGAATGGGGGACCTCAACTGGGAGACAAGCAGTGGAGGGTAGATAGATTAGAGAATGTTAAATTGACAAAATTACCTAGATGTCATGCTGGTTTTATTATTTCAGTTCATTTGCACCAAGTACCTATTTATTTCATTTTAGTATTTTTACATCTTTGCAGATAACAAAAGCGTAGCATTGGAAGGTATCTTAGAATTCAAACAGTTCAACTGCTTCATCTTTTGGAGAGATATTGAATCCAAGAGAGAGGAAAATCATGTAACTAGCATGAGGAACAGGATCCTCTGCCAGGGAAACCTTCCACTATAGCATGCTTTTTTTTTTTTTTTGACAACCTGAATGTATCTTTGCCTTAAAGACAAAAATACTTCCTTCCAAGGATTTTACTCTTATTTCTTGAGTTGTTCCTTCTCTTCCTCCTACTTTGGCTTTAATCCTTCACCTGCTTCCTAAATTGGGATATACATCAAGGCTCAGCCCTTGATTCTTTGCTCTGCTCTTTCTCTACATTCTTCCAGATATTTCATTCACTTTCAAGACACTTGATATCATCTCTATGCATATTATTTCCAAACTCCTTTAGAAATTTGGAAGCTATTTCTTTTCCCTCACCCCAAATAATCTAGCTTATATAAAACCTGAGGATGGTGTAAAATCAGTGTTATTTTATTTTTCCATGTTTTTTTTTTCATTTTTCAACATATAGCATAAACTCAATGTTATTTTGTTTTCAATATATGCACTTTTTGACTCATAATCTCAGAATTTCCTAGGGGCACAAAGAGTTTAAGAGATAGGCCCATGGCACACAACTTGACTCCATGTCAGCTTGACTATATATTATTCTTGGGGAAAAAAAATAGCCCAACTGTGCTTTATCTATGAGTTTGGGTGAACCTGGGGGTGGGAATTGCCCATTATCTATCTCTTAGCCATGTTTTGTTAATGATAAGGAGGTCTTATTCACTCTTGTTACACCTGAGAAAAGACAAAAAATCCTGTTCTAAGAATCATTTCCATTTAATCCTAAAAATGAATCTAGAGCTATGTGAGACATTTATTTTTCGATGGGGATCCAATTTGAAAAGCTTGTTTCCATGATTCATTCATGTTACTGCCCTTATCTTAACTCATATTTCCAGTAAAAATGACCTATTTACTGCTCCCCAAAATCAATATTCTATTTCTTGCCATCCCCCAGGAGAAGGAACTCTCTCCTCACTCTTAACTTGGATTCCTGGCTTCTTTCAAGGCTCAGCTCAGGTACTGCCTTCTATGGGAAGCCTTTCCAAATGTTCCAGTTCAGGGGTTCTTAACTTAGGACTCACAGATGCCAGAGCAGACTATAGATAAATTTCAGGGTGTCCCTGAACTCAGAAAGAAAAACAAATGCATGTTTATTTCAATATAATTGTTATTTTGTACACCTGTCTTTTATTTCATCCATTTAAAATTATTATTATGAGAAGTAGTTCTTCGGCTTCATCAAACTTTCAAAGGGAGTCTATGACACAAAAAAGCTTGGCTACTGTCCTATTTGTAATGCTTTTTCCCCACTTCAGATTGCCACAGGTGTACTTATCTACCTATTTTCATATTGTATTCCACCATTCCATAGAATTTAGGCTCTCTGGAGTCAGGCATTTTTGTTTTTACTTTTACATTAGTTTTACATTTTACTATATAGATGGAAGTGCCTTACTTTTATCTATATAGTACTTGCAGTAGCACAGTCTCTGACACATAGTAGGTACTTTGAAAATGCTTCTCAGATTGGACCAGAAACGAAGCCTTTCTCAAAGAGCCTTGAAAAATAGCTGTGTGGCCTCAAGAATACAACTAAGGGTCAGTTTTCACCTTACAAGTGACACACCCACACACCTTGTTATGGGTGGAATTAGCAAAGTGGAAAGATGCTGAGTTAAGATGACAGGGAAAGTGTTTTAAGCTGGGCTTATTTCCTCTTGATTGTTCTTGGCTACAAAGTGCTCTGAGGGCACAAAGTCTTGGCCAAGTTGGCCTTGTCTCTGCTTTCCCCCACCACTTGGCATGACTGAAGCCCATTAGAAGCCAAGCACATTTCTGTTTCAGAGGCATCACAACTTAATCAAGTTATTGAAGAAGAAGAAAGCAAGCCCTTTCCCTTCTTGCCTAATCTACCTTCCCTGTGCAGTAATTGATGTGAAATGTGAGTCTTACAGTTGGGGTAAGCCACCACATTGCCTCCTGTCTTCAACTGACTCATGTCATCAAACTGCCCCTTTCCATGATGGTTATTTACTGTTCCTAGAGCTCTGGAAGCATACACAGCCCATACAATAACTCCCCTGGTGCCAAGACAAATAACAGGGCTCCTGCCCAGAGCTGCTTATGATTTAAAGACCAAAAATGATACCATTCAAAAGAAAAATGCAGAGTGGAAAATTTAGCCCCGCTTCTCACCCTGCTTCTTCAGCTGGTATCCCTGTTGGATTGACTTTTGTGGAGAAAACATGCTAGCTAGCAATATGGCATACTTAGATATTTTCCCAGTAAACAGTAAGCAGGGTCAAGTATTTTAAGAACCTTCTAAAAATGCAAACCAAACCAAACAAATAAACAAAAATACCTTTCACTGATTTCAATTTTTTTTTTCTGGGTGTGTGAGACTGAGCTCAACAATGAAGAGGAAAATTTGCTTCTGGATGATTAAAAGCAGGACTTTTTTGACAAGGCAAAGTATTAGGTAATGAATGAAGATGAGAAGGGATGAGAAGGAGACACAGATGACTCAGATGTTGCTGTCTTTATTATCATTTCATGCTCCATATCTGCATTTTGCACAATGTCTTAAATGATCCTGAACGTCTTCTTGAAACAAAGGTCCAGCTTTTGAAACCTAGTATTCTTCTGGTGATGTTGTATACCTGAGAGTCATGGAATTAGCATAATCTCTGAAGAATTGAAATTGAAGATTACCCAAAGGACAATGGAGAAGTATCTAATGGGTGTGAGCAAGGTGCAGCACATACAAATGGGAAATAACCTGGGAGAAGTGGCGTAAGGGATGTCACCAGACACATGAATGACCCGGGGAAAGAAAGGTAGGCTTGGCACATGTTCAAAGTGAGGTAGAACTAATGCACATGACAAGTTATTTGCACAATATCAAGACAGCTAGAAGGAACCTTATCTTCTCTTATCCACATAGTAACAAGAAAACTAGAAGGAGGTCTTTAATACTTTGTGTATGTGGAGACCTGGGAGAGGGAGGAGGTTGGAGAAATTATTGAGGAAATGGATGAGTCACACAGGATGGGAAGGCATGGAAGGGCTACAATCTACATCATTGGAGGAAATGTCTACATGAACAAGGCCACAGAACCTTCTAGAATATTGACATGATAACTTTGCAATCACTGGAAAGCTGTTCCTGGTATGAACTGATACCCAAAATGCTGTAAGCCCAGAGGCTCTCTAATTCAATGTTCCAAAACTGCCAATTTGGAGGACTTTTACTACCCCAAATTTTAAAGCCTGTATACTTTATCCCTGACTCCTGTTCTTGTCCATCTTGTCAACTTCCTTGTCACCAATTCCTGAACTCATCTCCTGAGTCCTTGCAAACTATTATACTGAAGCTTTGCAGGATGGAACAATCTCTTAGAGGAAGTATATTCAACTCTTTATTCCTTATTTTCCTCATCTGTAAAATAAGGAGTTTATATTAGATTGATGAAATCCATTCTAGGCCACAAATTCTAGAAGTATACCATAATTGTGTAGGTAAGAGACAGCATTATATGATGGAGAGAGTACTAGCCTTGAAGTTAATTAGACCTAAACTCAAATTCAGTCTTGAAGACAATAGCTGGGTGATCCTGGCCAAGTCACTTATCTTCTCCAAATTTCAGTTTCCACAACTGGAAAATGGAAATAAAGTTAGCTTTTATATAACAAAACTGTGGGGCCAAATGAGATAATTTATACACAACACTTTAAAAATGTTCAAGATCTATCTATGCATATATATGAACTGATTTATTATTAATACATTGTCATTAGAAGCTATTAACACCACAGTTCATAGTAATGCAACAGTTGTCAAAAAAAAAGGCATTGATGGATGGATAGGTTCATCTTGACTTAGAAGAAGCATTTTATGAGATAACCTCATGGGATACTTGTGAAGGCAAATTTCCCTTTAGTTTTAAGGAAAGGAATTATCTTTTATGAACTTTGGAAATAACCTGTATGTTCAGTGGAATGGTTGTGATTAGATGCATATACATCTATTTAATGTATTTTCTTGTTTTTCTTTAGGAAAGGTAAGTTAAGTAGCCATTGATAGGCTAGGAATATGAATGGAATACTCAGAAACCTACCAATCATTAGATTTCCTAATTAACTGAGTGAGAGCAAGGGTTTAACACAGGATCACAGAACCTTGGTTTGGAATTTTAAAAAAATCTCAATGGTTATTTAGTTCTGTCTGTATATGAATGGGAAATTTCTCTCTGACTTC
Source organism: Potorous gilbertii (assembly GCA_028658325.1). Classification (NCBI taxonomy): domain Eukaryota; kingdom Metazoa; phylum Chordata; class Mammalia; order Diprotodontia; family Potoroidae; genus Potorous; species Potorous gilbertii. The sequence goes on along the minus strand of CM053769.1, from coordinate 226,930,570 downwards.
TTCTATGGAAGGCCTCCAGGGGAGATTGATGTTTTTTCTTTTCTTTTTCTCTTTAGCATTAAAAGGGAATCATTCTCCTTGTAAAGCTTGAGAACCATGAATCTAGATCACATCTCTTCATCTTGTACACAAGGATAATTTGAGATACTTCCTCAGATGGCTTGTTAAAATTCAAGGACGCTATTTCTGTGGCATTTCCCTGATAATCCCAATTTAGGAATCCCATCCAAAAAGGAAATAAGGTTAGTTTGGCATGATTTGTTCTTGATAAAGCTTGCTTCTAGGGATTACTGTTTCCCTTTCTTAATGTTCACATTCTATCACGTTATAATATGTTCTCTGTTTTTGCCAGAAATTGACATCAGACTAAATGCTCTATAATTTGAAAAATAATCCCTTTTTCTTAGTTTTGAAAACTGAGCTGACATTTGTCCGTCATCATTCCTGCAATATCCCAGAGCTGTAATTAGGGTGGGACAATCAGAACTTTGTCAGAGGATGTCTGTATCCGGGAAAGGACACTTCCTGTGATGGTCTGGAGACTTCTGCTGCTGGGCTTCATTCCTCATTGTCCTTGCCCACCTGATGTCACATGGAATGCCTTGACTCACTTTCTGGCCTAGGACTGCTGTTCCCAGGATCTTTTGCCTTGTCACTTTCAAGTCTGACATCCCTTGGGGATAAAGTGCTCTGTCAATGGGTGTAGCTGCACGATCACATGATCTTCTACATTGCTTTTGTGATCTTCCCCCTCCATACCTCACTTTTTCCATGTGAAAAAAAATTCCTAATTGTGGCTGCGATAATCTCTCCTGTTCTCCAGAGTCTCTCAAAGATCACTAAACCTTTTAACCTTCTCCCAAACAGAGATGATCCTAAATATTTATTCTACATAATGATTCCTTATCACTGATAGAAACAAATAGCACTTTCTAAGCACAGTGGATAGTTCTGGGCTTGAGTTAGCAAGACTCATCATCTTTGGCCTCAGACCCTTACTAGCTGTGTAATCCTGGGCAAGTCACTTTAACCCTGTTTGCCTCGGTTTCCTCATCTATAAAAATGAGCTAGAAAAGGAAATGGCAAACCACTCTAACGTCTCTGCCAAGAAAACCCCAAATAGGGTCATGAAAAATCCGACGTGACTGAACACCGACAATAAGTTCACTTTAAAATTCCCCTTGCCTAAATGAGGCTGATAGCTGAACCCAGGGAGTGAGTCAGTCTCCAGTTCTGGGCAGGTCAGGAAATTCTATGCTTTGTATTAGAGATCATTGGAGGTTTGGAACTTAGTTAAAAGCATAGGAGTCTAAGGCTAAAGTTTTTTCACTTGAATTCATTTGAATCCTAGGAAAGCTTAAACAGGTCAGTGAGGACTAAGGCCTGTAACTGGATACAGCTCATCTTTACAGTGGATGAACCATGTGAGCTCTTGGGAACTCTACGTCATAAATTTACCACTTTTTTTGGTGTCACTTCTTCTTTTCCTTCTTTCTCTTATGTTACACTTTCTTCTTCACTCTCCAATTCATGTTCATTTTCTCTTCTCTCTTGTCTTTCCCTTTTTGCCTTAGTCCTACTAGTGACACATAGGAATTGCTTATATCCATTGGCTGTCCAAGGAGCTAGATGTTGCAATATCATCTTCTTTGATGTTGTACCCCTTAAACATAAAACAATCTACCAAATCCCCTCATTATGTGTGCAACAATTGGAAAATTGTATACTGATAACATATTAATCTTTTAAGTTAGAACTCTAGAAATGATATTGTATGCCTCATCATCACTGGGCACCAAACATCAAGCATTTTGAATGTTATACCAATCCAGAACCATAATTTGTCCATGAATTCTATCCCACCACCTCAGTGATAACTTTGCGGTTAAATTGGCCCCAAAGCACTAGACTGTCTAGTGCCTCTTGTGTTTTGCCTTGATTTGGGGCATTTGTATATAGATAATCAAGGCCGTGGACTTTACTACTGACTCCTATCTTGGATTTTGTCCAGGAAAGAGGTGCTAAGGCAATAGGCTAATGGTTATTTGAATGAAAAAAAACACAGAGGGGAGCTATGTCATGGGGGTAGAAATACAAGCCTCTGTAACTGATTAGGACATGGGGGTAGAGGAGGTGAATGGGAGTGATGAATCAAGCATGACTGCTAGATTGTGAGTGTGGGTGACAGAAAGAATGGAAGCAACCTAGACTGTAACAAGGAAACTAGGGAGAAGGGATTGTTTTGTTTTGGATGTGTTGCATTTGAGAGGCCTTGTAGGAACAAAGGATCTCAAGAAAGAAGAGGAGAGATTCACAGGACACTCTCCCCAGGAATTCTGGGGGCTGTCATGCATAGAAGTGGGAGTCATCTTCATAAAGTTGAAAGAAATTAATAAGATAGAAAATGTAAAAAGAGAAGAGTCTCCGAAGCTATCTCTGGGATTTATCCACATATCAGGGACAGGGCATAGATAATCCTACAAAGGTGAGAAGTATTACTCAAAAAGAAAACCATGGCCCAGAAGAGTCACTAAAAAGCCCCTGTATGAGATAGTATCCAGAAAGGTTGTTTAACAGTGTCAAATACTGCAGAGAGATTAAGTGGGATGATGTCTGAGGAAAAGGTCATTGGATTTTACAATAAAGAAAGCATTGATGATTTTGGAGACAGCTGTTTCCGTCAAGTGGTGGGAAGGGAAGCTATATTTAAGGGACTGAGAAGTGAATGGGACGTAAGGAAGTAGAGGTAATGAGTTTGGATAGTTTTCTAGAAGTCTAGCTTTTTCTGATTCTCACTTACAGGGAGAAAGTGGTACTTGGGTGGGCATTATGGAAATCTTGGAGAAAAGGGAACTATCCATTCTAGGATTTGGAATAAAAGAGAGGAAATTTAGTACAGTTTGAAATGTACCCTGGATTTTAAGACTCATCCAGGATTCAGGGGAAAGACATTCATGACTTTTCAGAGTCTTATAAGTTATAATCAGCACAGGTAAGATTTGAACCCAGACCCTCTGATGCCCCAGTGAGTACTCTGTGCCACACAGCCTTTCCAATGGACCCACACCTATAAAATGTATATTTTTCATTATCTGGGGAGAGAGAATTTTTGTGGTGAAGCCCCAGGAAAAGTGGAGTACTGATATGGCTAGAATGAATTTTTCTGTAAAAAGGTTTTCTGTGCATTAAAACAGAAATTATGAATTTTAGAGCAGGAAGGAATCTGAATGATACTATCAGATACTGAGTCATAATATGTTAGGGTTACAGCCCTACAGGAACCATCCAGTTCATCTTCATTTTACAGATGGGGAAATTGAGGTCCAAGGAGGTGAAATGACTTCTCCAAGGACACTTAGATTAGAATCCTGCCTCAGATACTTTGACTGTATTTCTCATGTCACTTAATATCTCTCAGCCTCAGTTTCCTTATTTGTAAAGTGGGGGAAGGGTGGATTTGATGACATCCAAGAACTCTAATAGCTCTAACTCTATGATCCTGAAACCATTCTAGCCCCTTTTGTGCTGGCTCTCTGTCTCTGTCTCTGTCTCTATCTCTCTCTCTCTGTGTCTCTCTCTCTCTCTCTGCTGTCTCCCCTCTTCCCTGCAACTCCTTCCCCCTTAGCCCCAGTAGATAGAGTGCTGGGTTGAGTCAAGAAGACCACTTCAGACACTCATTAACTGCGTGGTACAGAACTGGTCATTTAAAGTCTCAGTTCCCTCATATGCAAAATTTGGTGCATGATAGCACCTACCTTATAGGTTTTCAAGAAGTGCAAATGAGATGTATGCAAAGAATTTGGCTAAGATGATACATTACACTGTCTCCGTTTCCATAGTAAGGATTTGAGTAAATATTTTGTTTATTTGCCTGATTTCTTGGTTTCTAGAACTTTGTAAAAGTCACTGGGATCACTACACAGAATGACAAAAATAGCCATTTCCAGATGTTTTCCTGAGATATTCCCCACATCCTCACTTCTCAAGCAAACTCTGTTATTTGTTATCTTTTCTTTCATTAATCAACTGTCTCTCAGTTCCCTTTTCTGATATATGCATTGCTTCACTGGCCCAGATTACTAGAAAAATCAATTAAACAGAACTGTCTATCATGGAAGCATTTCCAAAGGGGCTGTTGAACATATTTGATTCTTTATCAGCTTTCTAGATAGTTTGGAAGATTAAACAGCAGGTTCTCATGGGACACATAGAGTAGTGCAATAAGTTGGAAATTCTTATTTTAATTCATTCCCAAAAGTCAAATGAAATATTACATTTTATTAAAAATTATAGAAGTATTATGTATATTGGTGAACGTTTCCTTACAGACAAATATTTCACATCTTAGCACCTAGTATGTACCAGGCACTGTGCTAAACTCTAGGGATACAAAAAGAGTCAGAAGACAGTTCCTGATCTCAAGGAACTCACAATCTAGTAGGGAAGACAATAAGCTACACAACTATGATAGATAATTATGACAAGCTAGATAAGTATGGGCAAACTAGCTATATTAAAGAGGGATGATTTCATTTTAAGATGAAGAATGAAAGAGTGGGAGACCCTTGGTATGTCATATGGCATGGAAATACTTTAAAGGTGGAGTTCCCTGAGCTGGATACAGGTCAAGATGGTCAGACCTGTACTGTTTTAATATCTTCATTCTTTATACAGAGACCTAAGGACTAATGAAATGAAAGGCTTTGCGAGACTTAAGATTCTGAGGTTTATCAAAGACACAGCTCTCTCTACTGCCTTCCAGAAACCAATTTGGCCTTCTCCAATTTTATGCTTATTAAATAAAAGACTTAATGATGCCAAGATTTAGGAAATTTGTGGACAAAGTCAAAGGGCCCTGGGTGGTTCAGTGATAAGAATACTGTACCTCACATCAAGAAGACCTGAATTCAAATCCAGACTAAGACACTTACTAACCATGACTCTTGACAAATCACAACTTCTGTTTGTCTCACTTTCCTTATCTATGAAATCAGGATAATGATAGATCTTTCTCACAGTGTTGTTGTGAAGATACAAATGAGATATGGGGCTAGGTCCTGATGGGTGCAAATGATGAACCCCTTGAGTAGTTATGGTTGAATGGTTGATCTGTGCTCTTCAAAGTGATAATTATGTAGAATATGGTAATTGGTTCTAGCCCAGTGGAAATATACAAAGGAAATTTGAATAATATGATCACTATAGGGAATTCATTATTCATACCGATCAAGACCTAGCTGTAATATATGTAAATCACTTTGGAAACCTTAAAGTGCTATATAAATGTTAGCTATTTTCATTATTACCACCCCTCAATTTTTCTCCACTGCATATTTTTGGCAACCATGTTCTGCCCTGTTTAGATATTTCTTGGAGAATTGCCTGAACCCAAATATTGGGAGATGGATTAAGATAATGGCTTGTTTCCCTGTCCTGCCTTTTTTGGTCCTTGCCATCAGTGAGGTGGTCATGTCATTTATCTTTCATGTTGCCTGTTTTGAAATGGAAAAGCAGTAATTATTTAAAGGAACCCCCTGAATAGTATTCTGCTGCCTGTTGTATCACATGATAATTTAAAGCATATTTTATAGTGTGATAGTGTCCCTGAATACTAAAATCTGAATGCATCTTTCTAGGATTTTATGATGACAGAGTTGGCTCCTTCCCCTCCCTCTACCCTTATAGTTGATTGCAGTGAATATTGGGGCTTGTAATCGTGAGGCTCTAGAGTTTTGATTCTTTTCCTGATATTTACAACTGAGGTGAGCCTGAGTGACTCACCTGCCTTTTTGTATCTCAGTTTTACTTTCTGTTGTAACAATTGTATTACTTATCATCACAAAATGGTTGTAAGGATCAAGTAAAATAATACATGTAAAGCACTTTGTAAATAACAAACTGTTATGTAAATATCATGTTTGTTTGCTTTTGTTCTCTAGACCTGTGATTTCATTAATAAGTGTGTATGTGTGGTGTGAAAACTCTCTCCACACATGCCATTAAGTCATTTGTTCCTGATTACTCAGTTGGTACATTTGAGAGAAAGCTCTTGAACTTTGATTCACCCTGTCTTACTCCGTCTCTAATACCAGTTTTCATTATTATTTTCCAATAAATATTTCATTAAGAAGCAGATTGGTGGAGTAGATAGATACCTAATTTGGGAGGCAGGAAGACATAAGTACCAGTTCTGACTCTGCAAGTCGTTAACTTCCCAGTGCCCTAGGCAGCTCCATAAGGCTATGTAAGTCCCAGAACAGTTGAGGGTGTTGCCTTGACCAATGAAATCACAGGTTGGGAACAAACAGAGGGGAACATTTTATGTACTGTCCTTTTCTTGTCAACTTTTGCCAATAGAACTCCATAATATGGTTTCTGAGTTTGGTAGTCTGATCATAAAAGTTATTATAAAAATGGCACCTTCACCCTCATCACCTGTGGTGTGTTGTGTTGTGTTTTTGAGTCATAATTGTTGACTGACTTCAGGCTTGTAATATCTGGCAAGGTAGCATAGCAACAGCAAGTATAAATCTTGACATCTTCTTCCATGCCCATCATCAACAGAAAGGTCAGATATTCTCAGATTATGAAACTCCTTTTAACTTGTCATGGTGAACTCATTAGAAAAGCATTTTCTGATCTAATCTGATTCTCAGATCTGAGGTTATATCCAGAACACTGCCATGTGAATAAATTACATTGAGTTAAACAACTATTTGTTGAATATCTAGTAGGTCCTCAGGACTGTGTGGAAGATGAAAGAAGTAAATGACATGCTTTTTGAATCATAGGATCAAGAGCTAGAAGGACCCTTAGAGATCATTAAGGTCAACCCTCTCATTTTACAAACAAGGGAACTAATGAACAGAGAGAAGTAACTTCCCCATGGCCATAGAACAAATAACGAACTGTGATCCAAACTCAGTACCACTAATTCCAAATTCGCTGTCCATTCTTTGGCCACAAGACAATTGTTTTATTAAAAAGTAAAGACCTTCTTTATAAGTCTTACCTAATTGGTAAATGGAGAAGTCAAGGAATTAATTACTAAATAAATAACTTCACCACTACGAATATGCATAGAATTCAAAAGGATTTCCTCCTTGACAATCAAGGTTGGGATTCTCTCTACTAAACAGGCTTGGTCAGGACAGCAGTGCTGCTACTCTGGATTTCACAAGAATGCTGTTGTTGTTGTTTATCCTTTGTTCTCAAAGAGGACCATGACATCAGGAAGATGATGCCATGACTTGCAAGTGAATTGGATTTAAGTGAGGGAGGGCTGGGCAAAGTCACCAGTCTCACTTTCTCCTTCAGAGTCGTCTGGGACCAGTGAAGAGATATAGATCAGGATGATTGGAGATGGCCCTGGATACTTTGGCCTTTTTAAGCTAAGGTCTTTAACAGGTCTCAGTTTGACTGATATAACCCCCCATTCAGTGATTAAAGCTAGGTAAGAAATGAAGCAGAGAATGGCCTCTTTACTTAGTTAAAAAGAAAATCTTTCTGGGAAGGGAAGACCCTCAGGGTTTCTGGCCAAAACAAAAACAATTACTATTTACATTTACTCTGAGCCAATCAAAGTCCAAACAATGATTAAATTGGTCTTGGCTTGGTCAATCAATGAGAGCCAGACTGATTTGGGCAGGCCATACTGGTTAACCCACAGACCAAACATCTATTTTCTCCCCCTAAAACCTACATGAAAGTTAAGGTTCAATTGCGGAATTCATTGAGAAGTTCAATAATATTTCTTTCATGCTTGCTGTCTTTATCCCACCAGTACAATTTTTGTTTCTTTCTGTTTGGTGGTTAGGGATACCAAAGGGCAGAAATACTAGCAACTGATTGGGCAAATCACATATTGGAGGGAGAAATGAAAATCTCATTGGCAGTGAGGGGCTAGGATTTCTAATCATAAACCCCTACCTAGATACAATACCTGGTGTACTATTCAATGTTAAGTTCCTACTGGACATTGTTGGCTGCTTGGGGAGCAGGGAAATCCAAGGAAGTCAAGTGTAGCAGGAAGTCTGAAGGGCAGTCAGTGGTCCTTGTTTTTCTTTCTCCATATTACAACTATCTGAAAAGAAAACAGAAATAGCATTTGCTCAAATAGGATTCTTCTCCTTTCTACTAAAACTCCATGTTAAGGGAAAGTAACTGTGGGAAAAGAGGAATGAGTACAAGAGGCCAGAGTAGCCCAGTATAATGGAAAGAGCATTACCCTTAAGTGTCAAGAAACTGGGTTCAATATCCAGCTCTGACACTTCCCAGCTGTATGACCCTGGGCAAGTCCTTTCACCTTAGTTTCCTTGGTGCCTTTTGCAACCAGAAAGTGTACTAGGGAAGAGGAACTTATGGTCAGTGGTTAGCAGTCACCCCTCATCTTCCTTGGCAGAGTCCCTTACTCAGTTTAGACTCCAGTTACAGGAAAAGAGGACTCAATTTAAACTGATTAAACTCCTGCTGCCAGAAAATGGAACTTGGCCTCTGGTCAATCCTGCTTTCTGCTTAGCAGTTTAAACCCTCTTACACCTTGAAAGGGGTACTTAGCTTTTTGAGAAACCTCATAATCTTATGATTGTTTCATTCTTCTCAATTATCTGCTCCTAAAATAATAAATTCTTCTCAATCTATCTCTTCACTAAATCTATAGGTAACCTAGACTTAAGAGACAATCTTAGTTTGGCTTAGCTGTTAGGGAAGCCTAGGAGATGATTCTGGGAAGATGGTGGAGTAGGTCAGAAAATTCCAAGCCCTCAAAATTTTCCCCCACAAAAGAGTTCAAATAGTACCTTAGGGCAAACAAAGTGTGAGTGGAGATAAATAAAATTAGGGGAACAATAGGGGTCTTCCTGGGACAATTTGGGAAGTTTGGAAGAAAAATCCCAGGATGAGGTTTGGTCAGTGAAGAGTAATCACCTCCGGGCTAGGGTCCCTTTTAACAACCAGCGACAAGCCCTGGGGCTATTTGGTTTGAGAGCCTGCCTCCAGCCCGAGGCACAGGAACCTACACCCCTAGGATAGTGAGGGAAGCTGACCATTTGAGGTTGAGTTGGGGAAGACAGAGAGAACCTCTGCTGATAAGGAATGCCAGATCCACCTGTGCTGCAAAGATCCAGCACAGGCCCGGTGAAGGCAGAAGCAGTGGGGCAGAAAGCCTCTGACTGCAGGCAGTTACAGGAGATTTGGCTTTGGGTCCAGACCACAGTGGAGAACTGAAGATCTGGGGCAAGAGGCATCATTTCCTACACCCCATGGCTAGAAGAGATTACAAAAATTAAGCTACTCCACAAAAGATGCACAGACAAAGCACAAAGAATCCAACCATAGAAAGCTATTATGGGAAAAGAGATGACCAGGATTCATCACCAGAGGAGAATATTGAAGTAAAGTAATCCCCAAAGAGTAATATCAAATGGTCACCTGCCCCCCCCCCAAAAAAATCTTAGAAGATCTTAAAAAAGAGTTTAAAAACCAAATCACAGAGATGGAGGAAAAACTAAAGAAAAAAATAAGAACAACCCAAGAAGATTATGAAAGGAAAGTAAACCAATTAGAAAAGGAAATCTAGAATCTTAAGGAAGAAAATGACACCTTGAAAATTAGTCTTGGGCAAAGTGAAGCCAGTGAAGTTATAAGAGATCAAAAAATAATTAACCAAAATGCAAATAATGAAAAAATAGAAGAGAAAATGAAATGAAAGAAAAACAACAGATTTGGAGAATAGATCAAGAAGAGAAAATAAAAAATAATCAGACTAACTGAAAGTTATGATAAAAAAATCTTGATAAAATAATACAAGAAATAGTTAAAGAAAATTGTCCTGAAGTGTTATGATAAGGGGGGAATGTAGAAATAGAAAAAGTCCATTGATCATCCACTAAGAGATCCTATGAGGAAAACTCATAGGAATATGATGGTCAAATTCCCAAACCCCTAGCTCAAGGATAAAATATTAAAAGCATCAAGATTAAAAAATTTAAATATGGTGCTACCACAACTAGACTCACATAAGACCTAGCAGCAGAGACATTAAAGTACCACAGGCCTTGGAATAAAATATATTAAAGAGCAAAAGAACTTGGGTTCTGACTGAAAATAGCATACTCTGCAAGGTTAAGTATTATCTTGAATAATAAAAATGGATATTTGATAAACTCTCAGACTTTCAAGACTTTGTTTTAAACAATCCTAAACTTAATAGAAGATTTGACATATAAGTACTAAGAGATATATAAGGTACATACCAAAGACTGAAAATTTATTGTTACATAATTTGAATACTCTCTTATGCTTTGCTATGCACATGACCTACTTTTTTTCTTTTTAACTTTATATTTAAGTTCCAATATTTAAGTTTGTGATGTGTTTTTGGTTCTTTTTTCTGTTCTGTATTTGTGTTCTGGTGTTTCAGTTTAAAATGAAATTTTTTTAAAAGAAAAAAGAAGAAAGCCTAATCCTATAATCAAGCTAAAAATAAATCAAAGTAATAAATAAGAGCAGATTTCATTATTATTGTTAATCTGTCCAGTCATTATTGGATGGGACTTGGGTTTTATCTACCTCCCCCTTTGAAATGCCTCAAAATGTAATTATTGCTTCGTTTTCTTCTTCAAGTCCAGGAGAGTCAGCAGAGCTGCTAAATGTCCTTTAATGATCCTTATGAGTTTACAACAGTATGATTGCCTTGGAATGTGATTGCACTCTCCAGTCCCTGTGGTAAGTGAGAGGTAATCCCGGTTTTAAAGCAGGAAGACATCCATGCCAGGTTGAGGAGAGGGGAGTGGTGAGCATGGGGGAAGGAGGAGAGACACAGAAACCACACATCATGATAGATCAGTAGTCTGTCCATCCATCTCCCCCTACCTGCCCCAGCACTCTCCTGCAGAGTAAAATCACCAGGGAAAGCTGGCTCTTTATGACAGATGCAAGAAGAACTTTGGAAAATTCTATTTCAGAGCTGGCACAAGACCAAATACATGAGAATTCCCTGAAAATATATATTTCCCCTTATTTCATTTATATTTGTGAGAAGAGGAGAGATCAGCAAAATAGTGTTCCCAAGAATTCCATTTAACTTAATGATTTATGGTTTTTTGTAAGTGGTGGCAAAGCTGAACAAAAGCAGGGAGGGGGGGCACAATGACTAATTAACAGTTTCAGCTGTGTTTCTCCTTGTCCTGTCTGTTTCTTTCCTCTTCTCACAGGGAGCGCTTTTGAAAAGGGTCTCCTATCCCTCTATTCCTTGTCTGATGTGACGTCAGTTCATTTGAATGGGAAGATTTTTCTGAGCCTGGGATAAGCCCAGTACAGGAAATTGCTATTGAAAGGGTCCCTTTATACTCGCTGGCATCATCACCTCAGAATGAGGGACAACTGAAGTGGATCGAGATGAGGGTAGGGGCTGGTGCCAAGATGAATGACCCAGGCATCAGAGGTAATGGCAGGAAGGGACAAATCATCAGAACAGAGGTCATCAGGGATGGCCCGAGTGGTGAACCTTACTTCCCCAGCCCACGTTAGTGAGACCTTAGATCACAGTCTTGAAACTTAAGTGAGTCAGACTGTTTTGGTGGCCACTTGTGTTAGAGGTCACTGCCTACCTACCCACACAGCGAAAAAACAAAACCCAAAACATTTCCTGAAGCTTTACTGCACCTGAGAGACCAAGTCCATGTGGTGGCCAAATGCAAATGATCCGTTCCCCAGAATGCTCTTGGTTCCAGGGAATGAGTTAGAGCTGCAATTTTCCTTTTGATTTTTGTCTATTTGAATCTGGAGCCCACTCCTACCAAAATGTTTATTCAGACACTATGGTTTTTTGACCATTGTGTGTTGTGTGTGTGGGGGGGAAGGATTTTTTTTCTTTGTTGATTAGCTGTGTCTGACTCCATGAACTCATTTGGGGTTTTCTTGGCAGACAGGAGTGGTTTGCCATTTCCTTCTCTAGCTCATTTAACAGGTAAGGAAACTAAGGCAAATGGCATTAAGTGACTTGTCCAAGGTCACACTGCTATTAAGTATCTGAGGTCAGAGTCTTCAGCTTCAAGGTCCAGTACTCGATCCACTGCTCCACTTAGCAGCCTCCCTTCCCCCAAAAAATGTAAGCCAAAAGCAATATATTACGAACAAGGAATTTCATGGAAGTGGTAGAAAGTATGTCATCAGGGAAATGTGTCATTGAAAAAGAAATCATATGAAGAGCATGAGGGTTTACTGATGGGAAATCCACGGGTATTTTGATATTAGGAGAACTTGAAGAAAGCCCTTCATGTGATAGACTCTGGTGAATTGGAACAGGCAGGCATGGATAGTTTTCGATCATAATTGTTAGAGGTGCTCTTTCTTTTCAAGGTGGTCTTCCCAGCTGCCATACTGCTCTGCTACCTTGAGACCACAAAAAATAGGTAGTGACACAGCAACTACAATGTTGGTCTTGGAACCAGGGCCATGTTAGTTCATCTCCTGTTTTTGACACTTACTGACATTAAGAGGCTACAGAGATCAGTTAACCTTTTCCAGTTTTAGTTTACTCATTTGTAGAATGAGGGGATTGGACTCAGTGGTCTCTAAAACCCCTTCCATCTCTGAATCTGTGATTTTGAATAGCTGTGGTTTTCTACTATTCTTGTCCATGTTCTTCTTAGACTTGGATCATTGAGAGAGTTCACTATGATGATTTCTTATTTCTAAGCTCCAAGTTGAAGCAGCTAGAAATCATACATTTCTACAGGTGTTAGAGATATGTTCTAAGCACCCTCCAAATTTGTGGAAGATCCCTACAGGACCTCTGTTGGCTGGATGACCACTTGTTAGGAATGTGTTTGTTCATGGGGATTCTTGATTTTGTTATGGGTTGGACCAGATGGTTTCTGAAGTCCCTTCCAACTCTAAAATTCTATGATACTGTGTGAATTTTACCTCACTGTAAGGATTAGTGCCATTCCTGAAAAGTTGATTTTAAAGCAAATATTTGAATATTGAATCCCATTTCCTCACTGGTTTTCAATATAAATATGAATACCTCTTTGGGGAGGAAGGAGGAAAGATGATTCCAACCCATAACAGAATTACATTTAAGAAACTGCCACAGGATTTTAGCAATTGAGTGTGCCACTAGCCCCTTTTTTATTGATTATTCAAAAGTATAATTAATCAAATTATTAATTACCCATAAAAAGATTGCCAGATCTTTAAGAACACATACTTAATAGAGAAAATTATAATTTCGTGAGGATTTAGCAATATTATATCTCAAAATAAATAAAAATATGGCTGGAAAGTCATTTGATGTTTCATTGTGATATGGAGATGACCCTGAATTTGTGAAGCTATGCCAAGTCATTGGAGTCCCTGGCATGTTCTACCAAGGTGGAAAGGCTTTGATGGACTATATGCTTGTTGTCCAAGTATGATAGAGCTAGTTCTATCATCAGGCTGGTGGCATGGTAATTTTTTTCTAAATTATTTATTTATTTTAGTTACTATAGTGTTTGGAGAATATCTACTAGATTATAGAAGGGTTGAGTCTGTACTGATGGAAGGCATACCCACACTAATAACATTCTTGATCTTGAAATATTGAGAAGAATGGATATAATTATTTCAGGATATTTTTTGTCACTGAGTCATTCAATCAACAAGCACTGATTCACTCCTATTCTATTCCTAGCCCTGTCCTAGGCACTGCAGATACAGAGACTGCCCCCAGGGAGCTTACATTCTAAGTGGTGACATGTACATATATATAAGTATATAGAATATATAATACAAATATGACTATAATGAATGCCAGTTTAAGGAACACAATCTACCAGTCTAAACTAAACTATCAAATTTTCTCCCTAAGAGCATAGAGAAGAATGTCACATCAATAGCTTTGATATCAGAAACTTCTTATGAAAGGACATTTCTAGTTTTCAAAAATTAAAAGGTTGATCAAGCAAAAAGGAAGATTCTAAATGCACTTGGATAGTGCCTAGACAGTGCCTGAACATTGTAGGCAGTCAGTGTTTGGTGGACAAACGACTGAATGTAAGCAGGGTAATCTTTCTGTTCTGCTGAATAAATTGTAAGACTTTGAAATTGTTTTTTTTTTATTTCTAAAACTGCTAAAATCAAATTTTAGTTTTCCATGCTCATGTATAACTATATATACCTAATATTTGTCTCCCAAACCTTTTCAATGATAGCTAGAGTGATAGCGATGTACCTTATAGTTTTCACATGTAGAGTAGGTTACAAGTATCAATCACTTCATAAACAATATGAATATTGGAAAAACTATTTAAAACTTTGTTTTAAAAAAAAGTTAGATGTGTTTCTGTAATTCAATCTTCATCCCTCTTTTCCTTGTGATACCTGATTGGGGAAAAAAATACGGTTCCATTAGAAAAAAATGCTGCATAAATACATAGAGAGGAAGTTTGGTGTAGTAGAAAGTGAAAATATTGAGGTGCTGTTGTGCAGTCATTCAGTCTTGTCTGACTCTTCATGACCCCCCGGACCGTAGTTTTTCAGATTCTCCTTTCCGCTACTATTTCTCAAAGTCTACCCAAGATCATATTTATTGCTTACATGACACTATCCATTCTTTGCTATCCCCTTCTCTTTTCCTTTCAATCTTTCCCAGCCTCAGGGTCTTTTCCAGAGAGTCCTGTCTTTCCATTGTGTGGCCTAAATATTTAAACTTCAGCTTCAATATTTGACCTTTCAATGAATAGTTTGAATTAATTTCTCTAAGTATTGACTGATTGGATTTCCTTGTCCAAGGGACTCTCTAAAGTCTTCCTTAGCACTGCAATACAAAGTGTTGATTCTGCACTGTTGATTTCTTTACAATACAATTCTCACAGTCATACATGCTACTGGAAAAACCAGAGCTTTGACCATGTGGACCTTTGTTGGCAAGGTCATATTTCTGCTTTATAGTATTTATTGAGGTGCTGGTCTTTAACTAGTTTTACAATTGTGGACAGGAATACTGGATCTGGAGTGAGAGAATTTGGGTTTATTCCTAAGTCTGCTGGTTCCTCTCCTTGTATGAATTTGGATAAGCCACTCAATCTCACTGGGCCTCAGTTTCCTTCTTTGTAAAGTTGATGGGGTTTTATCTAGATGACCTCTAAGGTCTCTTCCAGCTCCCAGGTTTGATCTGATGAAACTTATTGGTCCTTTTCTGCAAAATGAGGGCATTAGGATAGATATTTTTTTAAGTTCTTCACAGTTCTAACATTCTAATATTAATATTCAGTTGCTACAGCTAAAAGTTATCTATACACAGCTATCATGCCATTCTTTATCAATTTTGTTTTGAAAGCCCAATAATTTTGCTACCATTTCTACTTATTTTTCTTCTGAGAGACTTTTGTGAATTAAAATTTTTTTCAATAGGATTGTAGTTAAACTCCACATTTATTAGTCATATTTGCTGATTAAGTTGTAAAGCTTCTAGTGAGTAGACTACTTCTTTGTTGTATCCCTACATTTCACAAAAAATTTCAGAGTTCAAAGAGACCATTAGTTATACCCCCTCACCTTATGGAATTGGAGAGTTAGGCCCAGAAAGTGGACCTTAGGTAAAGTGACTTACCTAAGATCACACAACTAGTCAGTGGGCAGATGGGACTGGAATGCAAACATTCTGGTTCCCAGTTCGATACTTTCTACTCTAGCACCCTGCCTCTCATGCAAGGAGTTAGATGGCACTGTGGATAGAGTGCCAGGTCTGGAAGCAGAAAGATTCATCTTCCTGAGTTCAAATCTGGCCTCAGACTACTTGTGTGCCTAGGAGGGCAAGGCACCTAACCCTGTTTGATTGTTTCCTCATCTGTAAAATGAACTGCAGAAGAAAATGGCAAACCCCTCCAGTATTTTTGCCAAGAATATTCCAAATGACATCATAAAGACTTAGACATGACTGAATAATGACAACCTCTCATGAAGTGCTGGGCATATTGCAGGTACTTAATTAGTAATTGATTTGCTAATTTATATGCAAACAACCTTGCATTTGGAGTCAATGACTTGGATTCAGATTGGGGCCCTTGCTTTGCCTGTCCTTGGGGAAAACATCATCTTTCTGTTACTTCTCCTCCAGGTCTGTAAAATGAGGCATTTTGACTAGATCAGAGGATCTCAACCTAGGAACCACAGGTTTCCTTTGTTATCTTATGCAGTATTTTCTTTTATGCATCTAAAAGCATTCTTTGGAGAAGGGGTCCATAGATTTCACCAGCTGGCCAAAGGGTCCATGACACAAAAACAGTAAGAACCAGTGACCTAGAAGATGTCTAAGTTTCCTCCTAGCTCTTGAGCCTCTGATTCCATTATAAACTTTGATACAGACTAAATATGATATAAATGTAAGTTATTTA
>CM053769.1:226889556-226913688 GCA_028658325.1 Potorous gilbertii | reverse complement strand
ATATGTACTTAAGCATTCCTGTAGGTTCAAGAGACCAGCAAACATTACAAATTCTTTTTCATTAAATAAAAAAATAGCACAAAACACAAGACACAAAACTTGCTTAGCAAAAAGGGTTTTCCCAAATTCTCACAGCTCTAATCTGGATACCATTTAGTGTGACAGGCTTCTTCCCGGGTTCCCACAGCTGGTTAATGTTTTGAATTCCAGTCTCATGAACTCATATCAGGCTACATGGGCTAATGCTCCGAGCCCAACCTAGAGCTGATGTCTTTGATGACAGAGTAATGGAGAAAATGCTGGTTACTTTCTCCCAGTTTTCACATGCAATGCTATTTGAGGTGTTCTTTCATTTGGGGGCAGAATGAGTAAGAATAAAAAATCCATTAAGGCATAGCTTGTGCAAAACCATCCAAATAATCTTGATCCTCTTGTAAAAGGCCATGGAAACACCATTGATCTGAATCTGAAAATCAGTTAATTAGGAAGCATTTTTGAAACATGTGCTATGTCCAAGGCAGATAGCTACATGGGGGCCATAAAGGCAAATGAATGAACAATTTTTGCTCTCAAGGTGCTTACATTCTATCAGGAAAACATATATACAAAAGTAAATGGAGGGCACTAGCAGTGGGGAATTTTAGGAAAGGCTTAAGGTAGGTGTCCCTTGAGCAAAGATTTGAAGCAAACAGGACTTCTAAGAAATGAAGATGAGAAGGGAATATGTTCTAAGTATGATGGGGTGAAGGGTACAAAAGTATGGAGATGGGAGATGGAGCAAGAAGGTCAGTTTGACTGCTATTAGAGCAAATAAAAGGCAAAAATGTATGATAAGATTGAACAAGTAAAAGTCAACAAGGTAAAGGTCAAAGAAGTCAAGGTCATGTTTTAAAAGCCTTTAAAAGCCATATGGAGGATGTTATATTTGATTCCAAAGGCAGTAGGGGTAAGTAGCACACAAGATTGGAATTTGTTTCCTGTGACTCCATGTTCAGTGCAGTTTCTACTGTATCATGTTGATTATCTACGTCAGCAACCTCCTGGTTGAAGTGACACCTTTCTCTGAATGGGGGGTATAGACCACATAATTCTTGCTATCCGAGGAGGCTGAGGTTGAATGATCTCTTGAGTTCAGAGTTAGGATATAGCTAAAGTCCATAGGGTATTTGCAATGCATCCTGCACAAATATAGTAAGCGAAGGACCACCAGCCTGCCCAAGGAGGGCTGAAATAGCCCAGAGCAGGAAAACAGAACAGGTGAAAGCTTTCGTACTAATAAGCATTGAGATTGAACAGAGTGGTTGCTGTACTTCCAGCCCCGCCAGAGACAAGGAGACCCAGTCTCAAGAAAGGAAGGAAGTGGGGAGAGGACAGGTGAGGAGAGGGGAGGAGAGAATGGGAGGAGAGGAGAGGAAAGCTAAGGGAAGACAGAAGAGGGAGAGGAGAAGATGGAAGAGGAAAAGGAGGGGAGAGGACAGGTGAGGAGGAGAGGAGGAGAAGAAATCAGAGGAAAGGCAAGGAGAAGAGAGGAGACAAGAGACAAGCAGAGAAGAGATGTACTTTTCCAGAGGTTGGCTACCCTTTCTAGATGGGTCTCAAAGAAAAAAGAAAGCTATTGGTCATATTTATCTGAGGCTCCCTAAAGTGTCCTTGATTATGGACTTATGAAATATTTATTGAATTGCAGTCCTATCAGCTTTTATTTTAAAAAACAATCAAATTTATCATAAAAGGACTAATAATTTCAATACCTACAGTTGAATAGTGTTTTACAGTTTATAAAATGTTTTTCTTTTTTTTCTCTCTCTCTCTCTCACAATTATCCTGGGAAGGAGGTAGTTTTTTTCCCTTGGCCTGAGTAACATCCTGTACTCATGCAGCTCCCACAAGCCATCTATGACTTTTTAAAATAAGACCTTAGGGAGTTTCCTGAGCCAGTAGAAGTTAAGTGACTTTTCAGGGCTACACAGCTTCACAAGCATTAGAGTCTAGGTTTGAATCTGGGCCTAGAAGACCAACATTCTGTTCACTCTACCATGATGTCACTAGAGTACAAGTACTACTTTTGGAAAAAAAGAGAAAACTGAGGAACCAGATGTTAAGTGGCTCGCAGAAAGCCACACAGAGAACCTGATGATTCAGAAACCAAACCCAGGTTGTCTACCTTCAAGTCCTCTCATCATACTAGGTTGTTGCTTATGACTGCAGGTATGTCACCAAGACCCTCCAACCCAAAAGAAAGCCCTTCCCACCCACAGCAAATCCTACTAGTAGAATTTCTTCCCCTTGTTTTATGCCAAAAAAGAATTTAATTCACTGTCAAAACTCAACATCCCCTGGGAGGAGCTAAATGGCTTCAGTGCATTTATCATTCATTTACACTTTAGTGCGAATGACAGTCTGGCATCTAGGTGGATAGAGTGCAGGTCCTGGAGTCAGGAAGATGAATCTTACTGAGTCAAATCTGGTTTTAGACACTTATTATCTGGGAAAATCACTTCACCCCGTTTGCCTCAGTTTCTTCATCTGTAAAATAAGCCAAAGAAGGAAATGACAATCCAGTCTAGTATCTTTGCCAAGAAAACCCCAAATGGGGTCATGAAGAGTCCAACACAATTGAAATGACTGAGCAAGCAAATGAGTGCGGTGATTGTTGGGAGTCAGGAGAGAGAAAGACTGAGACTGCTGTTTGGTAGCTGAAGCAGGAAATGGTCTTGCAGGGAAGAGGGGGAGGGACAGCAGAAAGAGTCCTGCAGTATCTGTGAAAAATAAACTTTTGCTCAAAGCTCTAAGAATGAAGGAGCTTTGGGTTCATATATAGAGAAGTGGTTTCCTTGAACAAGCATGTCATAACAAGAAATTAGACTAAAGGGAGGTTCTTGAGCTCTTAGATACTCTTCTTTCTATCAAATTTACCTAAGGTTTTCAACCCAAGAGCTTTATCTAGGATTGAGTTGGTGCATAATGGGTCTGGAGATGGCTCCTGAGACCAGTGAAATGAATTAAGGAGAGCGAGGAGTAGATAAGATAGACCTATTATTTTCATATTTCTTTGAAAATCAGTCAGTTAACCCGGTGGGATTCTTGTATCTCTCTCTCTGTCTCTCTTTTTCTCTTTCTGTTTCTCTCTTTTTCTATTTCTTGCATTAAAATCCCATCTGTTCTTATAATTGTTAGCATTTTTTTAAAGCTTAGGGAAAAGGAGGGGGAACTTCACTAACTTAATAATTTTCTGTCACATACACAAATAGATATTGGATCCACTTCCAGAATTGTGCAGTGAGTCTGTAGCATTGAACAGTGGGAAGATAAAGGGTTGGGCTTGGTGTCAGTGATACTTGGGTTCAAGTCTAGCTTAGGACACATCTTCATCATTTAACCATGATCAAGCCACTGAAATGGTTAAGACTCTTGGGCAACTGTGTAAGACTCTACATTCCAGAGTTGTTACTGTTTGCAAGGGGGAGTTTCCCTTCAATAAAATCACAGGTTTGGATCCTTCCCCATCTCAAAAAAAAAAAAATCTAAAAATCTTATTTCAGGTCAATTGTTTTCTCTGATCTGAGCTAGCGGCTCTTGATTCTTTCATTCTTTGTGTTTCTATCCCCAACATGTAAAATGGTAGATGGTACAAAGTCAGTGCTTAATAAATACTTGTGGCTTGATTAATTGATTGCTACCTGTGTTGGGTTGTTCCTAAAGAGGAAGTTTGAATGGCAGTAGCACATCTGGTAAGAAAAGACAGTTGTCTATTTCAACAGATATCCATTAGTCGCCTAACCTCTACAACACTCACTGTTCTAGTTGTGGGACCAGGATAACTTCCCCCCAAAAGACCTTTGTGCTCCTCTGTGCCACGGATTCCTCCTGGTAAGCATAGGCTCCAGGAGATAAGTAATTACAGATTGTTACCAAGGATAGGCCTCCTGATAGAGGAAGCTAAAGAATGATGTATCTGCACCACATTGCTTTGGCAGCTGTTAAACCAAAGAAGGGGATTTCCAGAGATGTGAATAAATGGTTACCTGATGTGCTCACCTGGACAGGTTTGGCAGAAGTCCCTTGACCACTGTCAGCCCTCAGAAGAGAGCAAAGGGAGGTAGACAATTGCTTCAAGTAATCAAGGCTTTTTTAATCCTTTAGGGCTATATAGTCTCCTATGGTTTTATGGATTGAATTTCCTCAGGAAATGAACAGGTAGCCAGGGTAATCTTCAGAACAGTGGTGTGATGGGCTTTAAAGAGTTCAATCAGATGAATTTATTGCACCTTCCTGTTTGTACTTCACATGGATAAGGAGAAATATGCCTGACTAAATTTGCTAGAAAGTGAACGTGATCAGTTAGATGGTTCCTTGGAAACTTTATCTGTCACCTCTAGCCTTTCCAGAATGCTTTCATTTGTCATTTTCTTTGGACTGGCCCTAAGCCTGGAGTCAGCATGATGTCATGGGAAGAGTGCTAAATTCTGAGTCCAGAGGATCTGGCTTCAAATTCTGATGTGATGTTTTTCTACTTGTGTGACTGAGGGTTATGGGCCTCAGTTTCCTTCCTGAGGACATTTGGCCCTTAGCACCATATTTCCCTCATAGAAGAATGAGGGAATTAGACTAGATAATGTCCAAGAACTCTTCTGGCTCTAAATGATAGGATTATGGACTTAAAGTAGGGAAGAACCTTAGCAGTCATCCAGTTCAACCCCACCTCCGCTATTTTATATGTGAAGAAACTGAGCCCCAGAGAGTTTAGATGACTTAGTCTAGGTCCCAAGAAGTAGTAAATGACATAGACATGGTTTGAACCCAGGTCCTGTACTCTTTTTTCTTTGTTATGTTGCCTCTTCAACTTGTTGGACCTATGAATATGGTTAATATTTCCTTAAGTGCCATTTAGGAATTATTTAGGGTTGAGAAATTAAGTTTCCCAAAGCAGCCAAGTATACATTATCAAGTTATTTTTAACATTCCAAGACATTTTCAGGGCAAGAGACTGCATAGTGGTCAGAACATGGGCTGCTGGCAGGAACTACTCTGTGCTTTCATAGGTGAAAGTGGGCCTTCCTCCCTCCCCTCTGCATTTCTCCCCCCTCCCCCCCCCATTACCCTCTCCACTTAATCTGGAGCTCCCTTAAAATGCCATTCATCTTCCCAGACATTTATACAAGAGTAAAACAAGTTAACAGAGGCCGCTGCTGCTGCTGAGTTCCAACCAGGAAGCATTCAGACCTCTAGAAAACATGGGAGAGCAAATGTTTACTGACCGTGTAATTAATCTGATGATTTGCTCTGTCTATTGGCCCTTAGCACCATATTTCCTGTTCAAGCAGTGGAAAGCAAAAATGTTAGTTGCTGTTTGACTAGAGGAACAAGTGTCTTCCAAAAGGGAAAAAAATGATCTATTAGCAGCCTTGCTGAGTCTTCCCATGGGAATATGCTTTTAACTTTTTTTTTTTTACAGCTAATTTCTTTCATACAGCAGGTTCCCAGACACATCAAATGCCTTGCATGTTATGCTGAAGTAAAGATTTATAGTCTAGGCTCATGTAATTCAATGTCAAACAATTCTGATAACACAAGGGCCTAAAGTCAACCATTTTCTCATGGGTGCTCATAAAAAAGTCATTTTTGCAAAATCAAGTTGGAATATTTGGTGCGTCTCTGGTGATAGATGCTGGGGATGGCTTTCCTTTTGCTTTTTGCTTCCAAGATAGACTTGTAAACTTCTTATGAAAAGGATGATTGCTTTTCTTAGGTATTCTAACATCAAGTGCAACAATGGAACCCTACAGTTATATTGATAGACTGTCTGACCTTGGTTGGATTTTGTTGATTTTTGATGTTGATGTTGAAGTCAAAACAAAAACAAAAAATTAAAAAAAAAGCCATTCCTCCGAAAGTGTATATTGCTATTTTCCTACTTCCCAAACTCTGTTTTATCTTAACATCTGTCCAAGATATCTCTGATATGCATACTACAAATGGGATTGCAACTTTTGAAAGCAGATTCGGTGGAGCAGCAAACTGTAGACTGGGGAGGACCTTTCCTCTTGGTCATTACATGGAAGTCTATTTAAATGCATAACTAAAAAGGTAAATTGAAACTATCTAATTGGCCCTTTCAGGTGACAGATGAGGAAACCATGGCCTTAGGAGGGAAAAGAAACCCAAAGGCATAAAAGCCAGCTTTTTTCAGCAGAAAGACATAGAGTGCAGATATTTCAGCTCTAGGTAGCATTTATCTTTCTTGTGTTCAATGAGAAAGCTATAGTTCCTTTCACTTTTGGCATCATTTTCCTCTAATCCAATGTTTTCCAGATTTTTTGACACGTCTGACTTACTATTTTAAATAAGAAAGCAAATGACCCATCCTCATCATCGGGGTCTGTCCTTATCCAAGAACATGGAGAAACATGTTAACTATAAAGAGTTATAGTTAAAAGTTTTGGTAGAATGAAGTAAATACTGTGTGTGTGTGTGTGTGTGTGCGCGTGTGCGTGTGTGTGTGTGTGTGTGTGTGTGTGTGTGTGTTTTTAACTTTTTTGAAGGATAGGGAAAAATGTTTTTTGATTGATAAACATCTAAATTATGGGATTTAGAGTAGGGAGATCCACTAGGTCAACCCCCATCCCATTTTTTATAGAAGCAGAAAATGCAAGATTATATAATTTGCCCAAGGTCTCACATATAATAATAATACTGGTAGTGGTAGTAGTAGTAGTAATTGGTGGTAGTAGTAGTAGTAGTAGTAATTTATATGAATATAATGCTTTATAGCTTTATACCCCACCCCAATATAAAGGGGAGGGGAGGGTGTACAGGGTATTCAGAGAAGATTAGAACCTTTTGTATGAGGGCTTGCTCAGCTCTTGTCAGGGCTACTCATCCACCTTTGCTGTGTGTGTGTGTGTGTCGGGGGGGCAGGCAACTCTCATCTGAGACTCCAAGAAGCTGCAGGATGAGTGCTAGTAAACCATCTCTGCAGACTGGCTAAACGAGGCTGAAGGTAACTGAGGGTCCTGAAACCTGTCAGTGAGTTAGGAGGATGTCTGCCCCCAGCATATGAAGGCTTCCTTGGCAAGATGGGTGGATGAGAACAATTTGTTCCTGTGCCCATGAAGGCAGCTGAAGCAGGCAATGTGAGCACTTGCAGTTTGGTCAGACACTGAAGGCACCCAGCTCATCCACTGTGTCTCCCCTGCCATCACCAATCATCCTGATTTTTATTTTGCCACTGGATTTTGATGACTCTGGAAGAGAGTGAGGATGATGGCTCCATGCAACTCTGCCTCACTTAAATCCTATTCATGCATAAACCAAGACATCACCCCATGATATCTTCGAAAATGAAAGATGAGTAACAATAGCTTTACACACATTATGTCTTTTGAGTCTCTCAACAACCCTATATATTCTCAAAAGTATATTCTTCTATTGCTTGCTAGGTATAAGAATAATGACATAGATACTTTAGGTATTAATATTATAATTTTACAAATGAGGAAACTGAGGCTGAGTTGAAATGACTTTCCTGCAGTCATAGAATCAGAACCAAGACTTGAACCAGCAGTGTCCTGATTCCAAATCCATTTCACTCTATCCACTGTGGCAAAGAGGAAGTAAGGAAACAAGGATTGGGAAGAGGGTAAAGTGAAGTATAAAACCGAGCAGGGCAAGAGCAGCTATTTCAGAACACTGCCGAGAGCTTGACCTGAAATTGGACCTAATGTTATTCTCTTTCTCTTACTTCTGAAGGTTTGCGTTTTCCCAAGATATGGGTAGGAAAACAAAATCATGTTCCTAATACCTATATGTCTGGCACATTTTCTTTATCACTCTGCTATAAATAGCCACAAATTTGAGAGACAGACCTCATGTACAGAAGATTGGACTTCTTAGACCCCTCTGTTCTGAACTCAAGCCATTCATTCCCAAGGGAAACAGCAGGTCTAATAATCTCTTTTTGAAAAGTTGTTTGGCAGCAGTGACACTAATGATAATGAAGATGGAGGAGGCTGAGTTTTAATGGGAAGGGGAGTCTCCATCTCTTAAACTGAGTATACCCTCCCCTGGGCAGTTGCTGTAAATGTAGGTAGCAGAGAGAGAATGAGTAATGGTGTCTAAATGTCTTGTCCACTTAATTTATCATAATAAAAATAATACTAATGGCGACATCCACATACAGCAACCTTTCTTCCCCCCCCCCCAAAGCTAAAGAACTAGAGATTGTTGCCTCTAAATATTAATGGTTTAATTCCATAATTACCTGATTGTACATAAAATAGAAGTGGGTAGGCTCTGGATTTTTTGTTGTTGAGCTAGGGAGTTAATTGTGATAGCTTGTCCCCCTGACACTGACAAATGAGTAAGGGTTTGAGGGTCTTGAGAACAGAAATAATTTACATCAGTAAGGTGGCTTAAAGTTTTCTCCCAATAGACCTGTGAGTATAAACTGATCTGAGAAAGCTCAATGGTAGCAGGTTTCTTTTTTGAGAGAGGCAGCCCACTTGATCATGTTAGGCTTGGAGCCAGAAGTGTGAGTTCAAGTCTTCATTGTAAGATCAAAGATTTGTTGTTGAAAGAGAACTTTTTGGTTCAGTAATCTCACCTCCTCAGTTTACAGTTGAGGAGAATGACGTTCAGAGAGATTATGATTTTCCCAAGGTCATAAAAGTGGATAATAAGTGGTAGAACTGGGATTTGAACTCAGGTCCTCCAGTGGCTTCAATTTCAAAACTAATTTCCATCACATTATGGAGCCTCAGACCACTTACTAGATGTGTCAGTCTGAGGAAATGTGACAGCAAGCACCCTGACATATCTACATCCTGCTAGTACAGGGTCTTAGATCTGCTTTTCTAAAAGGAAAGCAACTTCTGAGGTGTCAACCATCTTCTTTAATTACATATACCAGCAGAGAAAATACAAGCAGAAAAATAAAGACCAACAGACAGAGCTTCTGTCATATATCACAGATCAATAGACAGATCCAACTGTCTGACTATTATACATAGTTACCAGAGATAGAAGCACCAACATCTGTAGGGGTGGGGGTTAGGAGTTCCTTAATGGCAACCCAGAGTTTCATCTGGCACAAGAACCTTCTTTCAAAGAGTAAGCCCCAAAAGTGAAATCTCACCTCAGAGTGTAGATACACTTTTCAGAGCTGGAGAGCACAACTCTTGTGACCCAGTGCCTCATTAGCAATTAACAAAAGTTGAGTGACTTGCCTTCCTACAAAACAAGGCTCCCCCTAATCAAGCTTCCTTTAATGGGCTCCACGTTACCTCCCATTATTAAGTAAATTTCATTAACATTACAGCAAGTCATTTAATATCTCTGGGTTTCAGTTTCATCATCTATACAATGATCATAAAACATAAAATGTATAAGACTTGGGAATGTGGTTGAATGATTAACATTTTTATTTAAAGTAGACATTAAACATACCCAAAGTTTGGAAACATTGGTTTGTAGAAACCATTACTCCAGAAACAAAAACAAAACACAATTCTATGTGGTTTAATCAATGTCAATCTACTACATTATTAAATTATTAATTATTAAATTAATAATAATTATTAATATATTATTAAGTGTCAATGACTACTATGTGCCAGGAAATATGCTAAGCTAAGATACAAAGAAAAGCAACATATACTCCCTTCCCTCAAGGAGCTTATAGTGTAATGGGGGAGACAACATGTACAGACAGATGTATACAGGATAAATTGGAGATAATCTCAGAGGGAAGGCATTAAGATTAAGGAAGACCAGGAAAATCCTTTGGTAGAAGGTAAGACTTTGGTTAGGACTTGAAGGAAGTCAGGGAGGCTTGGAGGTGGAGATACAGAGTGTTCCAGGCTCGGGGACCCATACTCATGAAAACTCTCAGAAGTGAATGATGGAGTATCTGTTATATATGAGGAGCAGCAGGAGGCTAGTGTCACTTGATTAAAGAGTACCTGGAAGAAAATAAGGTGGAAGGAGCATGGGAAGTCAGGAATGGCCAGATGACAAGAAGTTTTTGTATTATTTTCTTCATCTCATAGATGAGGAAACTAAAATTCCAAAAGCAAGTGGACTGAGATTTGGGTCTTTTGACTAATCTAGTATTCTCTTCTACATCGTACTCTCTCTCCCTCTGTCTCAGAGAGGGAAACTGAGACCACTAACCTCTCTTAGGTCAAAGGGTACACTAATAATAACTGATGTTTATACCAGACATTAAATTTTGCAAAGTCCTTGCTACTCACTGTCTCCTTAGAGCCTCACAATAGCCTTTAAGGTAGATATTGCAGGTATTGGTATGATAACCTTTCACAGAATCTGTCTAGCAGGCCAAAGTTCAAATCCAACCTCAGACACTTATTACCTGCGTGACCCTGAGCAAGTCACAAAGTGCTTCGCGCAGTGTCTGGCACACAATAAGTGCTATGTAAATGTTGCCTGCTATCAGTTGTGTCCGTCTGGACTAGTCACTTCACCTCTCTCTGCCTCAGTTTCCTCATCTTTAAAACTGGAATAATAATAGGTTATTGTGAGGGTCAAATGACGTACATGTAAAATGCAAACCTTTGAGTACCATACAAGTGCCAGCTATGTTCGTCATAGTTATTATTTTTATTCATTATTGTGATTTAAAAAAATATTTGAGGAAATTCAGCCTGAAAGAGATTGAGATTCCTACAATCACAGTTGGTGTGTCAAAGGTGGGATTTGAATCCAGGTCTTCTCAATTTCAAATATAGTGTTCTATCCATTATGCTACATTGCCTCTAAAAGAGGGATTTAAATCCTCTCCTAAAATAACCCAAGTCAAGATCATAGGCTGTTTGATGTTTCCCTCATAAAAATTGTAACTGTGGCTTTGTTTCTTAATTTTTTTTTCTGAGCCATATCCTCGAAAGTGTTATTTGTCATATAGTATGTGATTAAAGATGTGTGAACCTGTTCATCTTTGAAAATAATTTGCCTCCTGAAAGGTAGATTTTACATCATAGTCCTAAATGAAAGGTAGTGTAGTGTCTTAGGTCTGGCCTCTGTTTACTTTTCTTAGTTTTTTTAGTGGTTGTCTCTGCTGCCAAGTGTTTTTCTTCTTTCACTCAACACTTGGTGTTCACTGGGGGAGCTGGTATCTGAGAGGTAAAATACAGTAAAAATAAAAATAGCTGTTCTCATAGCTGGTGAGAAAAGAGAAAATAAATCAAGAGGAGATAGGAAAACTGTTGGAGATGGAAGACAGAAGAGTAGATGGAGAAGCCAGTAAAAAAGAAAGCATAACAATTTTAAAAATCTAGAGAGAGCAAGAACAAGAAAGGGAGAATAGAAATGAAGAAAGGGACATAAACAAAAAGATGGCAAGAAAAGGTGACAAAGGATAACGAAACTTAAGCCAGAAAAAAGTCAAAGAAAGCTGGAAAAGGGAGATAGAAATTGTCAGGGATATAGATTGTCATGCATGGGGAAGACAAAAATTGAAAAGAAAGCGTAGAAGTCATCAGGAAAGGGGAAGCTATAAGACTAAAATAGGAAATTCTATGGATGTATAATGGAAAGAGCATTAGTCAAGACACTGGAAGGACAGGGTATTAATTCCCATCTTGGTACTAGCTAGGTGTCTGGCGTTAGACAAGTAACCAATCCTCTAAGTGTTTGGAATAGATGATCTGTCAAGTCACTTTCAATTTCTCCCCCAGGCCCAAACATGGCTATTGATTGAACGTAAAAGGAAAAAAGAGAAACAAATGAAATACGTATTTTCAAATAAATTTATAGAATGAGGAACACATTCACAATCAATTCAAAATCACAAGGGAAAATAATTTATGTATCTATTAACTAATTAATTAAGCGTCTTCTGTGTGCACTAAGCAGCTTACAAATATTACCTCATGTGAGCCTCAGGATAACCCTTGTAAGCAAAGAAACTGCCACAGATAGAGGTTAAATAACTTGCCCATGGTCATATAAGCTGGCAAGTATCTGACTGGATTTGAATTTAGGTCTTCTTGACCAGATGCCCAGTGCTCTATATAGTGCACCAACCAGCTACTTGACAGAAGGGGCAAGGGTAAATTGTAGCATTCATCGAGGTGAGAATATATATGTGTGTGTAAATACATATACATACACACACATGCATGTATAAATTCCTGGAATATCTAAAGGACTGGTGTTACTTTTGCTTCTCCATGCAGATAAAATTTGCTCTTTCTAATTCCTACCAAACCCTTTAAGTTTCTGGTTTTAGGTGTTTTGCATGATAAGGCTGCTTCTCTGGAAAATCCTCATGTGTCATGTCTCTTGTTTCTCATTCAGGAGAACTGGGGCCTATACTTCTATAGCAACATACACACACACACACACACGCACGCGTACACACATATACACACACACACACACACTCTCTCACACACATGTACAGAATTCATTAGCAGGGGAGTAGGACAGATTCCCCAGCCACAAATGTATTAACCTCAGCATAACTTCAGACCTGAGAAATCCCAGACTATACCACATATTAACAAGGCAAACCCCAGGCTCTTAGGGCTTGGTCTAAGTGAAGTGGCAACAGCAGCAGCAGGAAAAGAAGTGAGGGCTTGGCAGGCAGCCCCTTGCCCTGAAGATTGTCCATGGGAATTTACATGACTAGGACTTGCTCTGTTAATTCTCTAAAAAATGGTTATGATAGGAGGGGAGTGGACTTGATGCAGGCCCTGAAATAGGGGGGATAAAAAAAACAGGCAAATTGGTGACTAAGGAAAGACCCTTAACAAGGAGGAATGTGTGCCAGGCCAGTTGGACTGCAGATCTTCACTGAGCTTGTGGAGAGAGAAGCAAAAAAGGAAGGATTGACCCCAAAGTCCTTATCTGGTTATGGGAAATGAATTATACATATTATATTTGAACAGCTGCTTTTAGAGATATAGTAGAATTAGTATTTTTCCTTAAGGTTCTTTTTTTTAAACATACTTGTTGGGTAACAGAACTTACTACACATACCATATCAGCCAGCCATGATAGTTCTTTGTATCTGTTTATGATCACTGAGGGAATGTAATTGAGAATCCCAGTGTATGCACATAATAAGCATCAATACAGTGAAGTAATAAGGTATGGGATTTTCATAAACACAAAGAGGAACACAAGTCAAACCCTTACCTTAAATGCTCAAAATTCAGGACAATATTCTTGCCTGGATCTATTTACTCATCCTACTTAGGAATGCTTCTTTTGACCAACATTTACCTCTATTCATATTTCTCAAGGATCTGTGACCCTGGCCCTGTTTTTCTGTGTCAAACTGACATCCATCAGACAGAAAGGAAATCTTCCCTAAGCCAGCCATCACTGGGGGCCCACTATGTTTGTGTCTGAGTAATTTGTGTGTGCTTGGCTGATGTACCTCTGTCTGGTGGTGCTCAGTTCCTACCCCTTTGACCTTTCTGTCTGCTGTTTTCCCTATGCAGGGCATGGATCCCAGAAAGGGTCTGATATTGCATACTCTTTGTTTTCTTTTCTATTTTTAACATTCATTTAAAAAAATTTGAATTCCAAATTCTCTCTCTGCCTCTTGCTCCTCCCCCATACATTGAAAAGGCAGGGAATATGATATCAATTATATATATGAAATCATGTGAAACTTATTTCCCTATTAGCCATGTAGAAAAGAAAGGCAAAAAAAAGGGAAAAATTATGCTTCAATTTGCACTCAGAGTTCATCAATTCTCTCTCCAAAAGTGGATAGCCTTTTTCATTATGGGTCCTTTGAAATTATCTTAGAGCATTGTATTGATCAAAGTAGCTGTCTTCAGAGATGACATTGTTCAACATTGTTACAATGTTGTTGTTACTGTATAGAGTGTTCTGGTTCTGCTTACTTCTCTTTGCATCAGTTCATATAAGTCTTTTCAGGTTTTTCTGAAATCATCTTGCTCATTATTTCTTATTGCAGAAATGATATTCCATCATATTTGTATACCATAATTTGTTCAGCTGTTCCTCAAGTGTTAGACATCCCGTTATGGGGCAGCTAGGTGGTACAGTGGATAGAACACCAGTGCAGGAGTTGGGAGGACCTGAGTTCAAATCTCACCTCAGACATTTGACACTCACTAGCTATGTGACCTTGGGCAAGTCACTTAACCCCATTTGCCTCATCCTGGATCATCTCTAGTCATCCTGATGAATATCTGGTCCCTGGATTCAGATGGCTCTGGAGGAGAAATGAGGCTGGTGACCTACACAGCCCTCCCTCACTCAAAAACAAAGTCAAGTGCAAGTCATGTCATTATTTCTGATGGCGTGGTCCTCTTTGATGATGAAGGATGATCACAGACATCCCCTTATTTTCTAATTCTTTGCCCTCAGAAAAGAGCTTGTATGCTTTTTCCAGTGTGTCAATGGGACTGATGCCTCCATTATGTATTCATTGAATGTAACTTGGTTCTTGATTGTTTTAGAGATGGTTAATGTATCCAGCTGTCCTAGAACTGATTCACATCCGATAGCAGCATGACCTTTGGCAAGAATCAATCAACAAGCATTTATTAAACAACTTTTATGTACTCTGTACTGACTTAGGTACTGAGAATTCATATACAAAAATCCTCATGAAGCTTATATTCTATTAGAATCAATATTTTCTTGAGAGATCTTTGCTCAAATTATTTTGTATTTATTTGCAAAAATTTGAATTCTCTCCCTCCCTTCAAATCCTCCAATAGAATGCCTTGAGAGCAAGAGCTATTTCATTTTTGTCTTTTTTCTCCCTGGGGCCTAGGTACTTAATGAATGTTTATTATTGTTGCTATTTTAGAGAAGGCCTTTTGTTTAGACTATAACCTCCCTCAGTTTCCTCAACTGTAAAATGAAGAAATTGGACTAAACAATCACTGATGATTACCTCAGCTCTAGTTTCATCATTCTATGATGCTATGATACTGAATCTTCAAAGAAAAGAGGATTTTTTTGACACCTAGGATCACTTATATGATGAAAAATAGTTTTTATTTTGTTTAGAGGATAAAAAAACCTACATAAAAGATTTTGATATATGAAATGTATAATATATATACATATATATATATATATATATATATATATATATATATGCATGCATGAGTATATTTCCTGCTGAATAGAACAAGACTTGATAGTATGTTTTCAGTTCATTGCCTCTAACAATTAACCCAAACAGAAATGAGAGCTCATCTATTGCTACAGAGGAAAAGGGAGAAGCTATTAGGCCTTTGGCTACAGCAGTAATACCCTGTGTCTCTGGAACTGAAGGTCCTGACTCTTATTCTGTTTGCCACATGTGTGTGGTTTCGCTGGCGACCGTGGTGTCTGTATGTATGTGGTCATAGATTTGTTATAACCTCCTGTCTGCCAAGGCGAGACCACTAGTTCCATTTTAATTCTAAGGCAACCTCAGGCTGGAGCCGATCCATGGGGCTTAAACACAAATGCTGACACTTTAGACACTCATCCATCCAGCCCCACAATTTGTTGTGCCTCTAATTTTTTTTTTCCGGGGAAGTTTGAACATTTTGATAGAGATACAAAACAATATGATGGATAGACATGGTAAGTACATAATCACTTATATATTTATATACATTTTTATGATACTGAAATATCCCCCATGGTTTCATAAAATCTTTAAAATTGTAGGAGCAATTACTAAATAACAAGCTTGTACCTGGAACATAAAGTTTTACTGCGGGTGATAATTGCAAGACTCTTTAGGGATGCATAATGAACATTCAAAGTAGGGGGCTATCTTTTAGAGAGGACTTTTATATCAGCATTGATTATACCACCATTTAAAATACAAAAAAATTGAGGAAAAGTTGTTACTTTCATATAATTTACTAATTTTTGTGTTATAAAAATTCTGTCATGAATGCACAGGTGATGTTTTATGTTGTGTTTCTTCTTCTCCATGCAGAAAAAACAAAATGAGCTTTAGTCTTTCCTTCCCAAGAGACAATGTGCACATTGGACGTGGAGTGAGAAAACCTGAGATTTTCCTCAGTTTTATCTGTTGAAATTACTTTGTATGTGTATATATCTTATTTACTTATTTATTATTATGTATTTTTATTATACTTATTTATTATTAATGTAGATGGTATATCTCTTCAGTATAAGGTAAACTCCTGGAAGGAAAGGAGGGTTTTATTTTTGCCTTCTTATATCTAAGACTTGCATACAAGAGGCACTTAATAAGTTATTAGATTGAATTGAGCCTAGGCTCTATTACTTGTCAGCTGTGTAAATCTGGACCTATTTCCTAAATATTCCCAGCTTTCATTTTCTCTTCTGTAAAATGTGTACAGTGACATTTGCTATATTTATCTGAATCAAATCAGATATTGCTATAGGAATAGACACTGAACCTAAGATTTCATTATTATAAGAAACAATGCAAGTCAGCACTTCTGCTGCCATTTATAGTTTTAAGAGAGATGTCTGTAACAGTGAGAGGTTATATGACTTATATAGGGTCATGCAGGTAGTATGTGTCACAGGTGCCTCTTGAACTTTCTGCCTTCATGGGTGCTCTATGCTTCCTCTCATATGGAGTTTTATAAACATGAATCTTTCTCATTTTCTGTATTAAAAATGAATGGAAACCAAGTTTGTGGAACTGAATAAATCTAATCCATAGTTTCCACGATTCTTAAATCTGGGTGCCAGGTCTCTTAGTAATTTCACTGTGGGATTTGACCAAGGGTTTTCTGGATTTATTTATTTGTTTGTAAGATCACAGTCACCTCATTTTATTGGGACTACCTATTGGCAATGCAATGTGCATTTAAACTTTAAGAGATTCCCCATAAATTGAGCTGCCCCCTGTTCCTAGGAATTTACATATTAGAAGACAAAGCTCCCAAAATCCACTGTGAACTTACAAAAAGACAGTAAATTGTTAATCATTTGAGTTAATAACCACTTTTCACAAACAAGATATTCTCTCCAAACATAAAATCTAAAATTATTCATATTTATTTGACTGGGCAAGGAAAAAAACTGGTTAACTACCAAAGACAGCAAAAAAATCCTTTTTTGGGTGATTTTGAGTGAAGTAGAACTGTGGTTTCCCCTATAATTCTAATATTCCTGTAATTGAATGGTTATTATAGACCTTGCTGTCTCTTCACTGCTATGTGCTGAACTCTAGAGAGTCTTCATGGGAGAGAATGAGAGTGCCTGCCTTGCCAAAAAATTTCAGAGATAAGTTATTCTTGGCCAACTTTTCTTTTTTCATTAATTCCAACCAGCAAACACTGATTAGTCACTGAGTATGAGCAAAACTTTGTTCTAAGAGCTAGTGTTATAAAAACAAACAACAACAAAAAACCAAACAGTCATTTCCCTCTAGGAGTTTATATTCTACTGGGAGGACGAAATGTATATGGAGGAGTATAATAAAATGTAAGGAACAAAGGGCCAAGGGAGCAATAGCACAGGGAAATTTGAGGAAGGAGAAAGCACTAACCACTTGGGTAGGGCATGGGGTAGAATGTCAGGGAAGGTGCCATGGAGTAGGTGGAATCTTGTCTTAAGGAAGACCTTGATGGAAGAAAAAAAAACAGCAAAAAATCAAGTTATCCCAAAATAGAATAAGCTGTAGTTTCTGAGGGTAGTTCTTTAGGAGATACCTCTTATCAAAGGCAGCATAAATATTCTGAAGGGTGGCAATCAGAAGGATGTGAATTTTGGGCACAGGGATTGGTCTGTGTGCATGCATGAAAATGGAATGTCAAGTTTAGAAATAAGCTAGTTGCATTTTGACTGTAAGGAAGAGTTCAAGATGAAGAATAAGATGAAATAAATTCTTAAAAAGTTAGAAATAGATTATAAAATCCCTTAAATACCAGGCTAAGGAAGGAACTTCTATTTTTATCTTAGAGTAAGTAGAGAGTCACTGATGCTACAGGCAGAATAGAGTGGCAAAAGCCTAGGAGGCAGAATTAAGAGGGCTAGAGGGTGACAAGTGATGAAGGCACTCAACTAGTATCATAGCTTTGTGAGTGGAAAGAGGAAAGTTGCAAAACTCTTGTGAATGGTTGAATCAAGAGAACTTGGCAACTGATTGAAAGATTATAAACCTGAGGGACTGGGAGGATTGATGGAGAAATAGATTAAAGCAATAAGATAGAGTTCTGTTTTAGATTGGTAAATGTGTTTAGTAAATACAGAAAAGATAGGGGCTGAATATGTAGATTTGGAAGTTATCCCTTGCCTAGCTATGACAACTAAAGCTTTGGGAATCACTGAGATCACCAAAAAGAAATTTGGAGAAGGAAGAAAAAAACCTAAAGTAGAGCCCTTGGGTGGGGAACACACACATACTTTGGAGTGGGAGGATAGATGATGATGACAACTAAAGAGGCTGTAGTGGAACAATCAGGTGGGAGAACCGGGAGAGGGCAGTGTCATGAAGTCACTGGAGAAGTGATCTGGCAGGAGCGGGTAGTCAGTAGTATCCCAGGCTGCTGAGAGGTCAAGGGGCAGGAGGACTGTGAAAAGGCTAACAGATTTAACAGTTTGAGGGCAGTTTGAGGCTAGTTGGTTTAGAATGAAGATGGAGATGTGAGTGGGTTAGGGAAGTAGGTGAGATACTTTGGCTGTAGGAAACAAAGCCTCATCACTCTCTATGTGATTTCTTGCCCCATTTTGTGTGATTTCCCATCCAGGGTTTCACTTTCAAACCATCTCTATCTCCCCAGAAACTAAGACCTCATTCCTGCTTCTTGTGAAGTTCTGATAGGTGAACCTTTAGATTTACATAGCTCAAAACCAGTGACCATGCCACTTTGTGTAGTGTCCCTGCCATGCCTCACTGTGGATGTCTCTCTACAGACACACACTTCTTTCTAGCATCTCTTTACTTGCTCCATTAGACAGGAAGCTCATTGAAAGCAGGGATTTTCTTATTTGTATTGGCATCACAACACTTAGCATAGGGCTTGGACTATATAGTAAGTACATAATAAATTGAATATCTATCTAGCAGTGATAGAGAGGAAAGACATAAAATAATATCTTGAGCATATGGCAGGTTCTAGAGGAGGTGGGGGTGTTTTTTGTTTATATTTTTGTTTTTAAGGATGATTTAGATGAGAAGTGTCAAATGTGGACCTCTGGGCCACATGCAGCCCACAATACTTTTGAGTGCAGCAGAAGTAGATTAAATTATAATTGAGAAACATTTATAAACCAAATAAAAATATTATGAAGTATAAATAGCAAGTCAATATGTGGCCCTAGGGATCCTTATGAGTATTTGATCCTCCTCTCTCACTTTCCATTTGAGATTAGACCTTAGATAGCAGAAAAGAAGTTGGTATACCAGGAAAGATTGAAGACAGCCTATAACAGCTCACATTTATATAATGTTTTAAGATTTGTAAAACCTTTTTACATATATCATTCCTAAGATCTCACAACCCTGTGAGGTAGGACCACTCTTGTCCCCATTTTACAGATGAGAAAACTGAGAGGTTAAGTGATTTGCCTAGGATCACACAGCTAGACTATATCAAAAGATAGGATTTGAATTTAGGTCTTCCCTAATACCAACTCTGGTACTTTTCCCATTACACCACCTAACATCTGCATGCTAATGCCTTCCTTCTGTTGATTAGCTCCAATTTATCTGGTCTATATCTTGTTTGCATATAGTTGTATGCATATTGTGTCCTCCTCAGACTATAAGCTCCTTGAGGGCAAGGACTGTCTTTTGACTTTTTTTGTACCCCCAGTGCTTAGAAGGGAGCCTGGTACATGGGGGACACCTAATAAATGTTTGTTGACTGACTACCTTGATAAATAAAGTGGAGGGTGGTGGCAATTTTGATTGGGGGTGGGAAGAAAAATTCCTGGAATAGATCAGAGACCGTGTGATCAAGGGTATGAATAGCAGGCTAGCTTTGTCTAGGAAAATGGCTACCTTAACCTCTGGGCCAAAAGCTAATGAGAACCAGATGGATGAATACATAGGAGGATAGAGTCTGGGAAGTGAGAAACCTCATGAAAAATGGTCCTGATTTTCTCAGTAAAGTAAGTGGGTAAAGTAATTTGTCAGGAGAAAGAGTTAGCATCTTAAAGATCATTTGGTTTGAACAACTTTTATAAGAAATGTGACTGGAAATATATTAGGCAAGGATCAAATAATTTCTATCTAGCAGAAAGGGGTTGGTTGAGTTTGGAGAAAGCATACTTGTAGTAGCTCCATTCTGTAATGGTGATTTAACTGTCCTGAATCTAACTGAATCCATTCAATTCAACAAATATTTATGCAATACAGAGTGCTAAGTTTTGTGGAAGTATAGGACAATAAAGTTTACAACTACCTTTAAGAGAAAACAATTGTAAGCAAAGAAAAGAATATTTGTAAATTTTGAAAGCATTTTTAATAATCACATTATTTTATTTTTATATATTTTATAGTGACTTACTGTTATTTTAACATGTGAAGTCATGCAGAACATATTACCATATTAGTCACATTGCAAAAAAAAAGCAAGAAAAATAAAGGAAGTGAAGAAAGTATTCTTCAGTTGTATTCAGAGTTCATCAGTTCTCTTTCTCTGGTGGTGGGTAGCATTTTTCACAATGAGGTCATTGGAATTGTCTTGGTTTGTTGTGTTGATCAGAGTAGCTAAGTCCTTTACGGTGGATTATCATACAATATTACCGTTACTGTGTACCATGTTCTTCTGGTTTTGTTCACTTCATTTTGCTTCATTTCATGTCTTCCTAAACTTTTCTGAAACCATCGCCTCATCACAATATTATACCACAAGTTTTTCAACCATTCCCCAATTGATGGACATATTTGCTAATTATTCACCCCCACAGAAAAGAGCTGCTATAAATATTATATAAATATACATATATATATATATATATATATATATATATATTTTCCCTCTTCCTTTGATCTTTTTGGGATATAGACCCAGTAGTGGTATGGCTAATTATGCACAGTTTTATAGCTCTTTGAGCATAGTTCTAAATTGTATATCAGAATGGTTGGATCAGTTCACAACTCAACCATCAGCAGATGTGCCTGTATTTTTCCACACCCCCTCCAGTATTTTTCACTTTACTTTTCTGTCATGTTAGGTGTAAGATAGTACCCCAGAGTTATTTTAATGTGTATTTTTTTAATCCATAGTGATTTAGAGCATTATTTCATATGACTCTTGATAACTTTGATTTCTTCTTCTGAAAACTGCCTCATATCCTTTGACTGCTTATCAGTTGGGGAATGGCTCCTACTTTTATAAATTTGGCTTAGTTTCCTTTGTATTTGAAAATTGAAGTTTTTACCAGAGAAGCCTGCTGTAATCTGTGCATTCCCCCTCCAACCCCGCAGTTTCTGGCCTTCCTTCTAGGCAAGGCTCACTGCCAGGCAATGTGATGGTGGAAATTGGGGATTGAAGCACCATTTGGAGCCTAGACTAGGCTCCCTAGCTCCTTGCTGTAGGCCAGTCTTGTGGAACTGCAGAACATGATAGGAAAAGGGAGCTAGAACTAACTATCCCATCTAGAATGGAAGGAAGGTAATGGTATCCAGCGTGTTATAGTGACAGGACCAGGTAAAGCCATGCCCTCTTAGTCATCAAAAAACAGAGGAGAGAGCAGGTCCTGCCATTGGTATAACATCCCAATTCTGGAACCATAATTGGAGATAGGAGTTAACTGAAAAAACCTCCAAATATAGTAAAAAAAAAAATACTATAGGTTAAGAGAAGCTTGAAAGGTAAACTCAGAAGAGGAGAGTGATTTCACAATAAGGGTAAATAGTTCCTTCTCCCACCCCACAACATCCTCATAGAATAGATAGGCAAAAGAACTCCAAAGAGCAGATGGAAAAAAAAAGAAACAATGAAATTAGAGACTTTGAGGAAAACATTGGAAAGAGAATAATTAGCTTAGAATAGATGTGGAAAACATGAACCAGGTAGTGAACTTCCTGAAAAATAAAATGGTGCAAAAAGTAGTCATAATTCCATGAGAAAAAAATATTAGAAAAAAGATACTAGAATAAATTGGAAGGAAACTGGGGGGAAAAGTAAAAAAAATACACGTACATATAATACAATACAGATTTTTCAGAATACAAATATGCCACAGATATTTTCTTCTTAGAAATATTTCTATGTATTATAAATAAAATATGGGCCAATAAAAGTTTATTAACAACAAGTGGCATTTTAATGCTTGCTGAGGGAAGTTGGAAGATGGTATGTGAAGAAAAAGACTGGAAAGTAAATTTAAGATTTATTCATTCAACAAGCTTTTTATTAATCTTATTTTGTGCTAGTTGCTGGAAAGATAGTCTTTAACCTCAAGGAACTTAGAGTTTACTTATGACTCGTATCATTAGGCAAGATGTTGAAATGCATGTTTTCTTTATTGAGATTATCACATATAAGATCCCCGGTTAATAGATTTGACCATTCATGATAAAAAAAAATCTGCTTTTCAGGGTAGGGAGAGTAGCGATGGACTCAATCTGAAATCTGTGACTGGCATGAATAAAGACCGAACAGAGGCTACGACTGAAAGTGAGAGATGAACAATTTTAGTAAGCGCATGAACTGGTTTCTGTTTAAACTTTTGTTTTCACGACTACTTAAGTAAACATTTGATTACAATTGTAGATTCATAAATCCATAAAAAGGTAGTTGGTGAGTCTGATTTCCTGATGTGAAAGTGAATAAGAATTTCACAAGCTTTCTAAGGGCTATCATGGATAGAATGCAAAGACCTGATTTAATTAACCTTGTATGTAGAAACTTGCTTTAGGAATTTGCTCCTTGTGTTTTCTCCACCACAGTCATTAGCTAATGTTTGGTCTTCAGCTATAATGTAAAGTAGTAGAATAATTTGTGTTTGATTCAAAGATATGGAAGGAGTCTGTTTTCCTTCTGTGTAAAACATAAGAATGAAGGAGTTTGTCCTTGTGTGGCAAAGTTAATAGACACAGTGGGGGTCCTTAACCAGCATGAGGTTTCCCTATATGCTTTGTTTTTTAAGACACACGCACACAAATCCACCACAGAATCCCTATCCAAAGTATAATAAAGTAATTAAAGAGCATAAAACGTGACACAAATTCCCTCTTCTTCATGGCTCCATCCACATTTGCCTCATTATCAGCCTCGATAAACCCTGGAAGAGAAGGGTTAGCCACTTGATCTTGTCATGAAACTTTCCCAACACATTTGCCAGAGCGTGGGATATTTTCTCAAACCTCTATTGTCAGTGTCATTTGTTGATGGGTCCACCCCAGTGGAGGAGAAATATCTTGGTCACTTACTGAAGACAGGAACTGGTTAAACAGTCAGGAAGCCTTTACACACACACACACACACACACACACACACACACACACACACACACACACAGCAGTTAGTTGGTGGTCTCTCCCAACCAGTGTATACTGGGCTGTGTCATTCTGGGGATGATATCAGCATATGTTTTCCATCTTTGATGATGCTTGGATTGTCATACAACATTAGGACCCCCTAGGCTGGGAAATGTAGGCTTTTTTTTCCTATTTTGATTGTTTAGAACCAGCTATTTGATAAGTTCCTGAAAACTTCAATTTTCAGTAAATGGAGAGGTCTGCATTTCTCAGAAAGGACTTTGGCCTGTTTGTCAGGAATGTAGTGGTTCTCTCTATGTATCGCTTGTTTGTTTAATTCTCCTATTTCTCCTATAGTGCTGCAGGCTGAGGGGACAACTTGTTCCAATGCCATCTGCTAAGAGTTTTCCCTCTCCAGCCAGGATTTTTCATTCCATGAAGAAATAGGGTAAAAGCAGATGGGAAAGTCATAAATTTCTAGGAGAGAGATTATTGGACTGGGCACCAGGAGATTTGGGTTCTAGTTCCTTCTAGATCAACCATCTCATGGTTTTTGTGATTTAATCTCTTTAGGTGATTTTTTTTAAAATCATAAATTTAGGTCTAGAAAGAATGCTTAGAGATCAACTAGTCTGACCCTCTCATTTTAGAGATGAGGATACTGAGATTTATATAGGTGAAGTAGCTTGTCTAAGGTCATGTAGGTTGTAGGTAGCAGAACCAAGATTCAAATCCAGATCTTT
>CM053769.1:226812193-226889056 GCA_028658325.1 Potorous gilbertii | reverse complement strand
GACTGGAGATGACCCAGGATGAGGCAGTTGGGGTGAAGTGACTTGCCCAAGGTCATACAGCTAGTGAGTGTCAAGTGAGATTTGAACTCAGGTCCTCCTGACTCCTGCACTGGTGCTCTATCCACTGCACCACCTAGCTGCCCTCTGTTCTTAGTACTGAGGCACTGGGTCAGAGGATCCTGACCTCTGAGTCTGAAAAGTGTACAAATACTCTGAGGTGAAATTTACAGTCATCTGGGAGATAAAACATGCACCTATGAAAGTAAATACAAGGCTGTTTATGGAAGAAGAAAGAACCATCAATTAGAAACATCAGGAGAGGTAGGATTTGAGTGAAGACATAGCCTAAAAAGCAGAGGTGAAATGGGAACACGTTCTAGGCACGGGGATGCAGCTGGGTGGTGCAGTGCCTAGAGTACCAGGCCTGAAATCAGGAAGACAGAGTTCAGACATGGTTCCAGACACTTTCCAGCTTTGTGACCTTGGGCCAGTCCCTTAACCCTGTTTCTTTCAGTTTCCTCATCTGTAAAATGAGTGGAGAATAAAATGTCAAATCTCTCCAGTATCTTTTCCAACAAAACTCAAATGGGGTCACAAAGAGTCAGATACAACTGAAAATGACTCAATCACAACAACAGAAACACAGGAGATGGACTATGCAAATATATATATAAGCAGGAGAGGGAATGTTAAATTAGATGGAACAAATATTGCAATAAGCTAGATGAAGGGTGATGAAGGCTTCAACCAGGGGAGTAGCTGTGTGAATGAAGAAAAGGGCATCACTCAAGAAATGCACTGAATATATGGTGTGGGGAGGGGTCAATGACATGAAAGAGGCAAGTAACTCCAAACATGGGTGACAGATTAGTAGTGCTCTGGACAGAAACAGAGACATCTTA
This sequence comes from Potorous gilbertii, assembly GCA_028658325.1. Taxonomy (NCBI): domain Eukaryota; kingdom Metazoa; phylum Chordata; class Mammalia; order Diprotodontia; family Potoroidae; genus Potorous; species Potorous gilbertii. The sequence goes on along the minus strand of CM053769.1, from coordinate 226,888,154 downwards.
TGGGGAGACATGTAGAGTTCCATTTTGGACATATTGAATTTGATATGTCTATATTTCTAAAGGGAAGTTGTCTAGAAGACATTTGTCAAAGTTTGACTAGAGTTCAGGGGGGAAAACACATAATAGTGTATACACATACATTAAATATATATATATATAAACACACTTATACATGTGTGTCCGATTATATACATCATTTATATTTATATGTGCGTATATGCAAACACGTATATGGCAGCAGCTAGGTGATGAAGTGAATAGATTGCTGGTCCTGGAGATAGGAAGACCTAAGTTCAAATCTGGCCTTATACATTTACTAGCTATGTGACCCTGGGCAAGTCACTCAGCTCCTGTTTGCCTAAAAAAAATAACCCTGCCTGGATCACTGCCTTCTTATGGCAGTGAGATTTACATAGCTTGATGAAACTATAAACCATGATGTACAGGGTTGCCCCAGACAGACAGATCATAATGGAGAGTTCTGACCCACCCCCCTCAAAAAGGTGATCCATTGGAGAAGGAAACAGCAGACTATTCCAGTATCTTGGCCAAGAAAATGCCATAGAAAGAATGTTTTGTTCCATGAATTAAAAATAAAATAAATTATTTAAAAAAGGAAATGTTAGCTATTAATATTAATTTTTCCCATGCCTTCCCTTTCCTAATTCTGTAACTTTATTTGCTTTTGGATGTAATAGATTCAACACGATCAACGATGTGGCAATAGTAATAAGGCATTTTTGAGTTTACTATACTTTTTGAGTAGAGGAAAGCTCTGAGTTGCTAGGCTAAAGAAAATTTTCAGAGGGTATATAGTAAAAGAAGATTGGATTTGGACTTTTCAATTCTGCCACTTAATAATCGCACAAATTTGAGCCAGAAATATCACTTCTAGGAACCTTATTTTTCTCTTCTGTAAAAGTATGTTCACATATACCCTTGGTGCTTCATAGGGTTATTGTGAAGATCGATTTAAAAAAGTACATGAAAGCGCTTTATAAAATGCAAAGTTTTTTTGAAAAAGAAAGAAGGAAAGATAGTCAAGGGGGTCCCAAAGACCTGGACATGAATGAATGACTGAACAAAAACAAAATTTGTATTTCTGTTTATGTATGTGTGTATGTATGTATATATATACATACATAAATGATATACATATATCAAATTATGATGGTGTGTAATGATATATGTAAGATGATAATTATATATATATACACATATACATATATATGCACAAATAGTATATGTGTGTGTGTGTGTGTGTGTGTGTGTGAAGATGATGATGGATATAGCCAATGTTAAATGAGGAAAAAAATAGGGTCATGTTTGCTTAGAGAGTGGCATATAAATAACAAACCAGCAAAGGTGAGTAAAAAGGAAAAATGAGAACAACAAGAGCAAAACCAAGAGAGTAGTGTTATGGAATCTGAAGGAGGAAGAGGTGTTTGACAGTAGTAAGAGCTATACTAAATTCAAGGGATATGATCATTAACAAAAGGCCATTGGACTTACCGGTTAAGGTTGTTGGTAAACATCGAGGGCTGTTCCAGTTGAGTGGTTCAGGCTGAAGCCTGATTGTAAAAGGTTGAGAAATGAGTGGGTGGTAAGGAAGTGGAGCCAGTGAAAGGCAACTCTCTCCAGGAGCTTGTCAGTGAACTGAAGGGGAAAGGGAGATATAGGATTATGACTTGACTGAATGACAGGGTCAAGTGAAAGTTCTTTAAGGATGGGGGAAACTTGAACCTATATGTTAGCCCCAGGAAAGGAGTCAGGAGGAAGGAAGGGATTGAAGATGAAAGAGAAAGAGGAAAGGATTGATGAGATAAACTCCTGGAAAGGGAGAGGGGGAGGGGAACCACTGAATCAAGAACACCAGTAGCAGGGTCAATTTGACGAGAAGAGTTCATCTTTCTTGGGGTGTGGAGAAAAATAAAAGGAGAGGACAAGTGAAGATGAATAGAGGTTATGGGGTTAGGTGTAAGGGAAATGAAGTCATTCACTCTAGACAGTTCTGATTTTTCTTGGTAAAGCAGGAAGTAAGTTCATCTGACAAGAGAGGTAAGGACTGAGCAAAGCATGTGATGCCCGAAGAAAGAGAAAAATATTAAGGAAAGCTTCAAATTTCAATGATTAAACAGTGATAAGGATTAACTAAAGCTCATGTAACCTCCATCTTAAATCCAGTTGGTTAATGTTTTCAAACAGTTCTGGGTGGGTTTACCATGGCAGAAGTAAGCAAACACCATCTTTTCTAGTTCTTCTCGTCTTGGATAATAAGCTTTGTATCCGGGAATGGACAGGTCTAGAGTTAGTTCCTAAGATGATTTTGATACTTATGGATCCAGAAACTCAGATGATCTGAGGTACTACTCTCAAAGTGTCATGGAGAAATTCAAGAAGACTGTTGATGGACTTTATCTTTTTTGTTGACAATCTAACATTATTAGGGGACTTACTTAGATTCTTTGATAGATCCATGATCTCAGTGCTTAACTGGGATAAGGATTCACTATTTGATGGGGAGTCAATAAACTCTTGTTAATTGAAAAAAATAATAAAATTAAATGAAAAATATTGTCACACAAGAATGCACCTACAAAAAACCCCCTCACTATTAGACAAAAATGCTGGGAAGCCTAGTAAATGTCTTGTTAGAAATCAGATTTAGACCAACACTCCGTACTATATGCCAAGACCACGATCTTGTCTTTACACTCGCACGCTTCCTATAAATTGAAGGACTTTTTTGAAAATAGAAACATCATATCACATTGCCTCATAAAACTTTCCCAAAATACAGGTCTCCATTTTGTCTATTAGTTAAAATTTTACTTAACAAATCCTTATTATTAAAATAAACAGCCAAACAAGAAAGAACAGACAGTAATAAAACAATGAAACAGTATGCAAATAGGGTTATTACGTAATAATAGTATAAAGAACCATTACAAAATCATGCTACTGTAAATAACAATTGCAGCATGATATAAGCCATCCTTCAGTGTATAGACATGTAGTATTAAAAAAAGCATATAGCTTAATGAATTAAAAGTCACAAAGCACATGGCATTTCTAACCACATGAGATAGAGTTAACAATCAATAAAGAACATTATCATGGAAAATAAAAAATATTTTTGTTCATAAATATGAAAAAACTAGACTAGAAACAGTTCTGTAGAATAAACAAGATATTTTTTTAAATGAGAAGCTAAAAGAAAAAATGAAAGGAAGAAAATAATCCCCATACCCTGCCCAAGACTGAAATGATATTCAGCTCCAAATTCAGAATTGTTAAAAAAAAAATCTATAGTGAGTATTCTCAATTGTGTTTCTCTCTCACTGAGGTAGATCACTCCAGATGGAAATAAAACAACAAAGAAAAAGGGAAAAAAAGAAGGGGGAAAAATCCAAAATATTCTGATCAGGTTCTCACATTTGACAACAGTATAGCCTAGATACAAGTTGAAATGCTATATAACACTAGCAGCCCACACCTAGCTTATTGCCCTGATTTCTGCAACCTGCAGAAAAGTAGACAGCTATTTATTGACTGGTTGAAACCTTCTGAGATGAGCTCTGCAAACAGCATCTGGGAGGGCCAGGTAAGAAGGCATTATATAAAATGTTGTTCTTGGGCTAAGCCTTGAAAGAAGACAGAAGTTCTAAGAGGTGGAGGCAAGAAGGGAATGAATTCTAGGAATAAGATATAACCGTGAAAAAGCATAAGAGGGGATATGAGCATTGGGTGAGAAGAAAACTAACTAGACCTATCTTGCTGCTCTGTAGAATGTATGGATTGTGTAATAAGACTGGGAAGGATAGCATTTGGTTAATTTAAGTAATTACACAGGGTGCCATAGAGAATGAAAAGCTGGCCTCAGAGTAAGACCTGTGTTCAAACCATCTCTGATGTATACAGGCCATATGATAATTAACGGGTCACATAATCTTTTAATACCTCAGAAAACTCCCTAAGAAAAATAAGTTGAAAATAGTTATTGATCTAGGAGTGACGAGGCACTGCAATGGATACAGTGGTGACCCTGGCATCAGAAAGACCTGACTTCAAATCTGGCCTTACATACCCATTAGCTGGGTGACTCTGGGCAAATCACTTAACCGTATTTGCTTCAGTCTTCTCATCTATAAAATGAGTCAAAGAAGGAAATGGAAAACCACTCCAGTATGTTTGCCAAGAGAACCCCAAATGGGGTCACGGAGGGTCAGACAAGACTGAAACAATGACAATAACAACCACAGTTGTTGCTCTGCCTTGATAGAGGGAATCACAAATAAGAAATAATCAAGAATCTCATGAAATATTGTGAAGAGTTTTATTGTGTCTTTAAAGGGATGGTCCTACAGAAATCCTAAGTATAATTATACATGATCTCCACTTATATGATTCAGTGCACCTCTAGAAAATGCATATTAAGGAACCACACAAAGTTGTTTATACAGACCTCAGAGATCATCTGGAATCATCCCTTACTTTGAGGCGGTGAGGTTCATGCCTAAAATAGAACAAAAGATTTGGAATCATGAAGACCTGGATTCAGATCCTACCGCTGACATTTATCTGTGTAACTGTAGGTAAGTCCTTTGATTTCTCTAACCCTCAGTTTATTAATTTTTAAAATAAGGTCAATAATAGCTCCTACCTTGGGGATGTTAGGGGGATCAAATGAGACAGTGTATGTGAAATGTTTCATTAACCTTAAAGTACTATAGAAATCAATTTCAAAAATGAACAACTGGAGTCCTAGAGAAGTTATGTGACTTGTTCAGTCCCTCAGACAGCTAGTAGGAAGTCCAGGACTAAGAGTCTGGTCTTGAGTTCTTTAGGACTTTTTCCAATGCATCAAATAGAGGTTTGTTTGTAAAGAAAACAAGGTACATGCTGAGAATTTTTTCAAATATAGTCAATGATAGGCAGAAATCATGTGATGAACAAGCAAAGGCAGTTTGAAGTGAAATTCTTGAGCAAAATCAAACGGATTGAACAGTTGAAAGGAGGGATTCTTTATAAATGATGGATATACCTTGTGGATAAGTTTGTATAATGGTATTTATCATATATAATTTATCTGAAAAGTATATTACATATGTGATATGATATATAAGTATATACATACACACACAATGTATACAGGCTCTGGAAGGGGTCCTTTCATTGATGGGTTGGGTCCTGAGAATACTCACAGTTTGATATATCTACTCCTGTGATGTATACAAATATAGTTTTATACTATTCATAGTGTATGTGTATGGTGTGCATATGACTGTGTATGTGAATATATATATATATATATATATATATTCAAACACTGATTATTATGAGACAGAAGAGGAATATGAATGAAACTATCGAATAATTTAAAAGTGTGTTGACTTAAAAAATGTCAAAGCCTGAGGGAAATGTAGGGCTAGTTAGTCCAATCCCTTCATCTTACAGATGAGGAAATTGAGACAGGGAAGTCAAGTAACTTTCCCATATTAATAAAAATGTTAGTTACAGAGCTCGCATTTGAATCCAAAACTTCTGATTCCATATCTAGGACTCATTCCATTGTGCTGTGGTTGTAAAATAATGTTCAGAAGACTATCTGAATAGGCATTGCTTAGCATTAAATAAGGCTTTTGATTTTCATTATATAGAACTATCAACTAGATCATTTCAATTTTTCAGTGAGTAATGACACTACATTTTATATTTTTTTCTTAATGATTTGTCATGACATTTATCTTGCCATTACCTGAGACATGGTAATTGTATTTAGTAGGTTATTCTGTTTGTTTGTTTTGTTTTTTAGCCAAGTTCTCTTGGCTCATAAAGATCAATGTCACAACAGTAAAGCTATCATATGTTTTGGTGGGATGTATGGATATGTAGAAGCATATTGTGGGTACTCAATGAATAATATTTAGGTTGAATGTAATATCTCCCTATGTGATATACATGCATAGAATGTCAACGTAAGGAAGAGTTATAAGATCTAATCATATAATATTTGTCACAAGAGAGCTCTAGTATAATGGAGTTTATTGTAATAATATTCAGTGTATGGGAATGTATATTATTTTCATTTATTATTTTTAAAATTCAGATACAAAGGCCATGTGTACATGACACTGAAATACTTAGACGGGATTGTCATCTCATTTATTTGGAAGTTCTATACAAGGACACAAATCATAATCCGTCCCATGTTTGTTCATCCTGTGGGACGCTTGCCTATATCCTCCTGAGTCTGCTACAGGGGCTATACTTTTCCTCGCACTATGAGAAGAACTGTGAAGCACTACGGCTATCAACCCGTTATTCTTTCATTCTTACCATGTGATTGGCTTCTCTTCTTTTCCTGTTATACTTTTTCCTGATAACGTCTTTTATTAGTCTTTCTTTGAAATACATTGTTGGTTACATTTATTACTACTACTGTTTTTTACTAATCATCAATATTACTATTATATTTATTACATTGGTTATTATATCTATTATATTAAATTATATTGTCACCTAATCATACCCACCATGTACCTTTCCATAACATCAAAATTATTATCAACAATCTTGTAAAAACAGAATTCTATAATTTCTCTCATCTAACTGTATTCAGTCATATTAGCTTGTTTAGGCAGGCATATCTTCATTCATAAGATCATAGATTTAGAATTAAAAGGGACTCTAGGGTTGAGTTCCAAACCCTCAATTTACAGATGGGGAAACTGAGGTTCAGGGAAGTTAAAAGACATACCCACGGTTCCATAGTGTGTGCACCAGGATTCAAATCCTGTTCCTCCTGACTCTAAGCCAAGCATTCTAGCCACTACACAATACTGAACACTTTCCTAGTCATACAACTACTTAATATGCTATAAATAGACTTGCTAGAACTTGGGAAGTTCCCATCATGCTTTGTCCAGTAAATATCAAAACCTTTGGGAGGCCTGAAACATTTCATAGATTTGTTTATTTTTTTTTTGTGGTAACTAAAAAATGCTAATATTTTCCAGTTGGCATGTCCACAAGCTTCTGGTATTTAGCTGAAAGCAAGTAACATTTTTGAGTACATAAAAAAGTTTTGATGAGGCAGTACAAAGTGCTACACTGGCGCCTGATAATAGTCGAGTTAATAATATGCATTTTAAGTGTTCCAAAAAAGAGTAATAGATATTTTATGCAATAGGTTGCAATGACTCTGAAAGAGTACATGGTCAATTGGGTTAATATATGGAGGATTTTTGTAGAGTAAAAGCAATAATTTTTCTTCAATACCAATTTGTGTGAACTGAACCATTCTCTCCAATACTTCTTAAAATATTGATGTAGGTATAAACTGCCAAGGCAATTCACTTAAAAATAAGTATCAATATCACTCAAAAATCAAACTCGTTTTAAGTAAAACACTTTAGAACTAAAATGTACATTGGTAAGTAGATGAAATGCAATTTTGGCCTTAAAAATTTGGTCAGTTTGAAGATGGCAGAGTAGGAAGACACATATACTCTAGTGCTTCCCCTACAGCCCACAAAATACCTGTAAAAAATGACTCTCAACTAATTCTAGAGCAGCAGAAGCCACAGAACAACAGAGCAAAAGAGATTTCCAGCCAAAGGTAACCTGGAAGGCCAACAGGAAATGTCTATCTCATGTGACACTGAGTGGAGAGGAGCCCAGCCATGGCCATGTGGCAGTGGGAGGAACAGGACCTGAACAAACCTCCAGGGCAGAATTCCCAGCAGAGAGGATCCTAAATCCCTCAACCCACAAGTGACAAAGAAAGTTCCAAAGGTGAGTGTGGGAGGGCTTTCCCAGCCGGGCTAGAGGGAGCAGGGTTCCTCCAGCAACAGCCCCAGCCCATGGCAGAAGCCCAGGCAGCAGACTGCAGGCAGCTATGGTGTCTGGGAAGCAACCTGGTTCCACTGTTGAAGCAGCTCAGCTTAAAGCCTCTGGTGGTAGGGAGCAGATGATCTAAATCTGAGCCCTGAGTGATAGCCCTGCACCCACCCAAAACCCTGGAAAATCAAGCAGCTGAGTCAAATCTCAGCCCTGAACATGACACTGGTGGGGAAGAGGGACAATAGGACCATCCTCCTGACAAAAGATTCAGAACTCAAGTAACTGGCTGGGAAAATGCCCAAAAAGGGGAGAAAAAAAAAAAAATAAGACCATAGAAGGTTACTTTCTTGGTGACCAGGTATCTCCTCCCATCCTTTCAGATGAGGAAGAACAAAGCATACTGTCACAGGAAGTCAAGGCCCCTGCCTCCAGGGCCTCCAAAGGGAACTTAAATTGGCCTCAGGCAATAGAAGAGTTTGAAAAGCAAGTTAGCAGCTTGCTCAAGGAGAACCAAAAAATGCTGAGGAAAATAACACTTTTAAAAAAGAGGCTAACTCAATTGGGAAAAGAGGTCCAAAAAGCCAATGAGGAGAAAGAGGTTTTAAAAAGCAGAATTAGCCAAATGGAGGAGAAAGTTCAAAAGCTCACTGAACAAAATAGTTCTTTGAAAGAGAGAATTGAGTTCAGGAAAATGAAAGACTATGACATAAACCATGCAGTGAAAAAACAAAAACAAAAGTTTGAAAAAATAGAAGATAATGTAAAACATCTTATTGGAAAAACAACTGACCTGGAAAATAGATCCAGGACAGACAATTTAAAAATTATGGGACTACCTGAAAGCCATGATCAAAAAAAAAAAAAAAAAAAAGAGAGCCTAGACATTATCTTTCATGAAATTATCAAGGAAAATTGTCCTGATATTCTAGAACCAGAGGGCAAAATAAATATTGAAAGAATCCACTGATCACCTCCTGAAAGAGACCCAAAAAGAAAAATTCCTAGGAATATTTTGGCCAAATTTCAGAGTTCCAAGGTCAAGGAGAAAATACTGTAAGCAGCTAGAAAGAAATAATTCGACTATTGTGGAAATACAATCAGGATAACACAGGATCTGGCAGCTTCTACATTAAGGGATCAAAGGGCTTGGAATAGGATACTCCAGAAGTCAAAAGAACTGGGATTAAAGCCAAGAATCACCTACCCAGCAAAACTGAGTATACTACTTCAAGGGAATAAATGGTTATTCAATGATATAGAGGACTTTCAAGCATTCATGTTGAAAAGACCAGAACTGAATAGAAGATTTGACTTTCAAACACAAGAATCAAGAGAAGCTTGCAAAGGTAAACAGGAAAGAGAAATCATAAAAGACTTTCTAAAGCTGAACTGTTTACATTCCTACTTGAAAGAAAATATTTATAACTCTTGACACTTTTCTCACTTTGGGTAGGTGGAGGGATTGTACATACACATACACACACACATACACACAGACAGAGAGTGCAGGCTGTGTTGAATCAGAAGAGATGATATCCACAAAAAATAAAATAAGATAAAAATTAAGGGTTGAGGGAGGAAAATACTAGAAGGAGAAAGGGAGAAATGGAATGGGGCAGGCTATAACTCATAAAAGAGATAAGAAAAATCTTGTTCAGTGGAGTAGAAAAGGGAGAAAGGGAGAGGGGAAAAGTGAAGCTACTCTCTCTACATATGGCTTAAGGAAGGAATAACATGCTCACTAATTTTGGTATGAAAATCTATTTTACACTACAGGAAAGTAGGGGAGGAGATGATAAGTGGGGTGAGGGGAATGATAGAAGGGAGGGCAAATGGGAGAAGGGAGTAACTAGAAATAAAAACTTTTGGGAAGGGACAAGGTCAAATGAGGGAATAAAATATAAAGGGGGATAGAGTAGGATAGAGGACAATATAGTTAGTATTACACAACAAGATTATTATGGAAGTCTTTTGCAAAACAACACATTAGTGTGTATTGAATTGCTTGCCTTCTCAGTGAGGATAAATAGGGAGGGAGGGAGGGAGAGAAGTTGGAATTCAAAGTATTAGAAACAAATGTTGACAATTATTATTGCATGTAACTGGGAAATAAGAAACACAGGTAATGGGGTGTAGAGATTTATCTTTCCCTGCAAGAAAAGAGAGAAGATGAGGATAAGGGAAGGGTGGGGTGTGATAGGAGGGAGGGTACATTGCAGAAAGGGGTAATCAGAATGCAAGGTATTAGGGGGAGAGATGGGGAGAAAAACTGGACATGTTAGAAAGTGATGTAAAAGCAATTAGTATTAAAAAAAAATTGACTGAACTAATTCCTGAGACTAAATCAGAGACATCTTTAGTCTGGGGAAAAGAATTTTAGTCTAAATTTCCTAGAGGCAGGTAACTTTGGGTAAATTTTGTCATTGATGGAAAAGTTAAGGTTTTAATGGTAAATTTGATTTTATGATTGTTATTTAATCAGGAACTAGAACATGTATAGAAAGGCATGTAAGCCACTTAAGACTTGCCTCAAGAGATATTCCTTAGCCAATATGAAATTACAGTCATATCTGAAACCTGGTTATTGGAACTTGCTATTTTAAGATGCTATGGGATTTTTAACTGACTTTCTTCTGAGCCTAACTCCAGGTATGGATAGCAAGAAAGGTGATCTGAGCCTCCAATCCATGATGCCAGTAAGCCTGTGAGATGCTGGTATCAACTAAAAAAGATGATCTCATGGGAAGGGAGGGAGAGTGACTGTTTAGCCTGGACTGAGATAGGATTCTTCTGACTCAGTTTCCCCACTGACACCTGGCAGACTTTAAGCCTGACTGAATGCAAGTTGACAATCTACTCCTGCCTGGAATTGACATGAAGTTGGAGAGATATTGTTTCCCTGCAATGTCCCTACTCTTAGTGGCAATTTCCTATAGTCAAAAGGTTGGTAAGCTTAATACCAGATCTATCAAATTACAAATTGGTGGTGGGGGAACATCTGAGGTTAAGTCTAAAATTAAGCTATTAGGTTTAGGACTTTAGACAAACAACAATAAGTTAGGGTCCTTTAGTCCTTGGTAATAGTGTGGAGACAATTAGGTCAAGGGCTTGTGAAGTTAGCATACATAATTATTGTTTGTGTCTCAGTTGGTTAATGTTGAAAAAAAATTCGGTTTTTGTCTATATTGTAAATGCTTTAAAAGAAGTCTCACCTGACCAAAAGTTGGAATTGTTTTATGTGATATGAACTATGTTAAAAATGAAAAATTTAAAAAAAAATTGGTCAGTTTACCACTGGGCAAAAGTTTTCAAACTGCCCAGACCTATGTATTTCAGACCAAGTTTATACACACACACACACATACACACACACACACACACACCCCAAGTCTCTTTCTCTCTCCATATACATATATACATACAATACATATATGTATACATACATATGTACACAACACCCACATGTATGTGTATGCATGCATATACACATATATACATATATATCAAGTCATATATAAAATGGAAACAAGGGAATATATTTATGGTTATAGTGAATTACTTCAGTAACTGTTTCATAACCTATTTTCCTTTCTTGTGTTTCATTCTGCCTTTTGTTGTATTTTTGAGGCGTGGAGGTAACCTTGGCAACAGGATGCTCTGACATCATAGAACAATGTCCAGAAGGTTCTATCAATTTAGAAAAAGGTCAAGTACAGCCATAGTGGTAGACTTTTTGCCTCTTCTCTTAGAATCAGACTAAATTTGGAAAGACATCACCAAGTTGGTCACTGCAATTCTCAAAAATCATCTATTACTTATAGAATGGTTACATTCTATATTGGTAGAGAAAGTCCCCACAACAATGAAATGACATGCCCTTGTAAGATTTAAGGATATGCATGACCAATTTCTTGACTTGATGACATCTCAAAGCACTTTAAATTCCTATTGAATTAGAAAATCCAGAACTGTACATAGTGACTTAAACACACTTCTAACCATGATTCAATTTCTCTTTTCCTGTGCAGTTTACCTGCTATAGTATATAGTTTTCTGTTTTAACAAGAGTTGAACACTGCAGATTCATGCTTAGTATTTAGTCGGCTATGATCCCAAACTTCTTTTTGGATCATACATTTCTCTTGTAGCTTCATTTATATAAATTTTCCTGAGAAATTCCTTGTTTGTAATGTATTGGTGAACTGCTCATATCCATCATGCAACTCTCCCATTTTCCTTTGGGTAGGACTCACCTTTAATTCTTTGAAGACTAGAATGTTCCACAATTCACAGCAATGCAACATCATTGGACAAACATTAATGTTAAAAAGATGAAATTTTACTGCAGGGGAAAGACTTTGCAGTTTGCCAAAGGCACTTCAAGATGATTTCTATTTCTTTATAAGCAAATCCAGGATTGTGATTTTAAGATCCAAGAATGTTGATTCCACTGTCCTCCCTAAAATAATAGCTGTGATGATTTTTTTGCAATGTTTTTCATGTTCCTTTTTTGGCTTCGTCTTTTTGTCCTTGAATATTCTTGGGATAACTTTGCTTAGTTGAAGAAAGCTTAGCCAAGCTTTCTTTAAAATGGTTTCACTTTCCCCTACACCTGTTTCCCCTCTGTTTTATGGAGTACCACCATCTTTCTTTATATAGTCTTATGAGTTTATATTCTAACTCATTCTTGCCTTTGTCAGCCTTTTCTTTCAGTTTGACAAGTAATTCAGATATTGACTGACTAAGGTATTTTTTCTTCCTTGTTGGGGTATTTAATTTATAATAACGACTTCTGGATAAAAGTATTATAGTGGGTGTCAGTATGATTCGTGTTGTCCATTTCTCATGTTTCATTTTTCAATTAGTTGTTTAAGTTGTTCAGAATTATTACTTCAGTTTTACCTCACATTCTTTTCTCGTTATTCTTTTCTTTTCTTGTTTTTTAATAATTCTAATATTACTTCTTACAAGTCAAGGATCTGACTGTTTACAAATAATTGACTCGGGAATAACTTCATCATCAATAATAAGTCTTTTTTTGTCAGTTAAAATAAAATATATTTTCCCTACAAAACTTGTCTAGCAATGTGTCTATATGGGCCACACAGTACAGTTGGGTAGGTTGGGTGTGAGTTGAACAGGAGGAAGAGTAGTTCCTTTACTTACCTTAGGCCTCCCATGAAATCAAAGCTCCATTATTTCAATAATAACATTCTATAGGAGTTGGCAGATGACAGTGAAATATGGAATGAAACTGTCTCTAAAGAACTAAAAATTAGTGTTACACATGAGACAAAGTAGATATTCATGATGGGCATAAGCCTCTTGCTGGTAAAAACAATTAGATTGTCTACCAAAAAAATTAATGGGCGCAAAGGACATTTTTAAGGGAATTTTTTGAGAGGAAAAGGATGGAGTGGTCATGTGGCAAGTATTAGAGATGATCAGCCAAAGATCCTCTGATACCTCCATGAAGTAAGGAGAAAGCAAGGAAAGAATGAAATATGTTGAATAGAGTCCCTGGGGTGAAACTTTGGAGGGTATTAATAAGATTAATAATTAATTAGTTCAGCTGAGTAAGTATGAATGGGTTGTAATATGCATTGTTGGAGGGAAACTTCAAATTGATAGGGTCACAGATCATTTGAGTACTAATCCAGCACAGCCTTACCCTCCTATTAAATTCTAGACCCAGCTCAATGTTACTTTACATTAGCTATGCAAGTCATGAATACTTGTGAACAAAATCTGTGATTGGTCCATATTATAAAGCTCTGTGATTGGTACATAATATAAACTGGAAAATAAATATTATTCATCTATTTCTTTTTTTCCTGTGTGGATAGTTATGCCACATGGCAAAAATAAGGAAAATCAATAGACAGAATACATGTCTCATTGGTTTCCTTGAAATGTCAAGATAATGTGTGGAAGGCAATCAGAATATTGAGTTGATCCCCTATGGCAAAAAATGAAAGGATATGGACCAGAATTGCAGAGGATGGAAAGGTATAGATGGCTTGTAATCTGCATTATTGGAAGGAGTACCCAAACTGATGAAATCATAGAACTATAGAGTATTGGTATATTGGTTTATAATTTTTTTCTTTACATCTCATTCAATGCCTTGAACAGTAATTTGAATATAGTAGGTGTTCAATAAATATGTATGTGAAAATACTTTGAACTACATTTAAAGTCACTGAAGGCATAAAAATGTTAACCTAGAAACTAAGAGATGGTTCTCTACCCCCTTGGAAACCAAATTCTGAGCTTAATTTATAAGAGAAAAAAGATAAAAAATGAGCCAATCAGTTTTACCTGATTTCTACCATCAGTCAAACATTCATACATGAGTTATGAGGACTTTGTGATTGTATTTTTGTTTTTGTAGTGCTGTAATCTTCAGAAAGTCGCTAAAATTGCTGTGTCAGTTTCTTCAGTTGTCTAACCCTAAACCCAAAGTACTATTTGGATAGTAGAAATAGCACTTCAGTCAGGAGACCTGGGTTCTAATCCATCTCAGTCACAAGTTGAATGACTATACAAAAGTATTTTAACCTCTCTGGACTTCAACTTCTTCCTCCATAAAAATAAAGAAGTTGAATCAGAATCTAGCCCCTAAAACTCTCTCCTAGCTCTAGTGTTCCATGATCCACAAACAAAAATACAAAGCTAGTATAATAAATAAGCCCTCTTGTGCATATTGCTAAATTGTGACCATTACTTTGCTGTTCTGGGAGCTCATTTGCCTGATACAGAGCTGATTAGTTCCCTTTCCCTTTTGCCATCTCCACCCCATCATCTTCATATGCCAAAAAAACCACAAGCTCAATGCAGCTTTGTAAAATGCAAGATGTGCCTGAAGTGCTACTTGTAAAAATCTTTATAAGCTAAGTAATTGCTTAGCAAAGTATCTTTGATAGAATTTAGCTGTTATAAAAATTGACATCTGGGAGGCCAACATCCTCATTTCCTTAGAGTAGAGAAGCAGATCACAGTCAACAACATGGCAAACTTCCTCATGCTGGCCCCAGAGGAAGCATAGAGGCAGAAAAGGATGGTTCAGTCTCCCTGCCGACTCAGATATCAGTCTCTCCAGCTGAGCTTGCCAGCAAGTGGACAAATTATATGGATTGTTTTTGTCTGCTGTAGGCTGGTCAGCTATTTCTTCATTCAAACCACCAACTCAATTTACATAATTTACTGTACACAAGTCAAGCTTACAACAGCTCTCCCCAGCTAGTGACCTATTCGTGGAAGACTAGATTTGAATCAGTGGCCTCTGGGCACTGAGTTCTAAAGAACATTATAAACAACTCATGCATTCTATTTATACTACATAAGGTCCTGAGGGCTTGGTGAAAAATTTCAGGTTACTTCTGTTTACATTGGCAACAACATTGTTCAGAGAAGCTCAGGCAGATCAGTTCAACAAAACAGAATGCTACAATCATACCTTTGTGGAGAAATGATTAGAAAAATGATCATGATGAATTATTAGAAAGCCACAGGTAACCTAGAATAATAGATAATTACTAGAGAGGGATGTAGAAATGAAAAGATTTGCTGACTTCAAAATCTAGCTGCTTGCTGTGTGATGTTAAATTCAATTCAACAGAACATTCATTAAATACTCATATATTATTATATTTTACTATTCTATTGTTATTCTTATTACATTCTACTGAGGGAATTCAACATAACATGGTTAAGTAAATATAAAGTGCATATGAAATATGAAAAATAATCTCAAGAGGTAAAGATTGCTAGTAATGAGTGAGATTAGAAATTGTCTTCTGAAGGAGGTAAATGCTGAGTTGTTTGACTGAAATCAAGGGAAGTAATAGGAAAGAAAAACCAGAAAGTTAGATGGTAACAAGACAGTCAGAGGACTTAAAACACCAGGGTGAGGAGCATACATTTTATCACAAAGTAATTGCGAGTCACTGATGATTTTTGAGGGAGAGACAGATCTGTGTTTTGGACATAATCAGCTTGGCACCTGTGTGGGGAAAGGCTTGAAAAGGAATTGGAGATAGGGCAGTTTATGTGTTTTGATTTTCCCCAGACTATGACAAGGACAAATGACAATATCCTTCCAACCTCCAAGAAATGTTACAGGAGTTGTGAGGCTTTTAAAAAATAGACTTGGAATTTCTTAGAGAAAATTGACCACCATGCAGAATTACAAACTGTGGTTTAAAAATCACTATACATGATTGGCCACGTGGAAGCCCCCTAAAATACAGTTTCATTACTGTTGTCAGGAGGTTTTTTTTATCCCTCTAGATGTGTGCTTCCCTGAAATCACTTTGAACTTACCTTGTGTATAGATACTGTGCACTTAATTAACTGTTTGCATATGTTTCCAACCAATTCCCTTCCCTCCACTCTAACTGCTTCAAGGGCAGGACAGTTAGATTTTTATCTTTGTATCACCAGTCCCTAGTCTTTGTGTGTGTGTGTTTGTGTGTGTGTGTGTGTGTGTGTGTGTGTATACATTTATAGTTGGAACTTATTAAAGCTTGTTACCCTGTTGAATCAATTACTGTTAAAAAAGCAAGAGAGAAAACAAAATATAGGTTATAAGAATTTAGGTGAATACAACAGTAGTTAACATTTTTAGTTTAAGTGCTCAAATCAAGAAAAAAAATGTTTGTTTTCCCAAATATTGTGATATGTTCATGGACAATTCCAAGCCCATTCTCCCTATCATTCAGTTAAGTCTTCTTTAGAGCTTTTTTGTACATTCCCCCAGATCATATTGCATTTCACTACTGATTATATAGAAAGCATTTTAAAGCATATCAAAGAGCTCATGTGTCCAAGTGATTCAATTGTCACTGAATGAGTGACAAAAACCTAAATCCGATGTACTTTGATCAGTATTATAAAGGTTATTCTAAGAGTGAAGCATTTTCTAGTGTAATTTGTGAATTCATTGAGGTGATACAGAATTAGAATTTCTTAGAGGCACATTGAATTCGTCTGAAAAAAACCACAAAACTGGGGAAATCACTGTTTTCGAATATCCTCATATTAACAAAAAAGTTTCATGAAGGTGCTATAAAGAACAAAAAAAAATATTTTAAAAAACTTTTCCAACCATCTGTTCCTGTAAGCATCTTTCCCCCATATGTTTGGGAAATGTCGCCAATTCTCCTAAATCCATAAAGCCCGCCTCTTTTGCAAACCTGGCATCTTTTACTTGGAAATTCAAAGCCTTGAGAAACCCTACATGTCTCATTCCTTCTACTGGAACATTCAATTGGAAAAATTCCTAAAACAAATAACTTCAACTTAATACCCTTGCCTGGAACCCATATTTCCCATAATAAAATGTTTAGTGCATTAAAAGAAGTGAATAGCTACTATTTAGATGATAC
The DNA here is from genome assembly GCA_028658325.1 of Potorous gilbertii. Classification (NCBI taxonomy): domain Eukaryota; kingdom Metazoa; phylum Chordata; class Mammalia; order Diprotodontia; family Potoroidae; genus Potorous; species Potorous gilbertii. Next base: position 226,870,920 of record CM053769.1, on the reverse strand, counting down.
ACTTTATGGTCTTAGAATGCACTGTCATTAGTGATGTAATTAAATGCTAGATTCCCTTCAAGGAACCTTCCAGGTATCAGAAGACCACTCATGATTCAGCGTAATGGTTTTACATCGGGTGTAGTAATTTGGTTGCATGCATTAATTTATCTGATGTGGGAATTACATCTTTGAGACCAGAACTTTCGGGGAGGAGGGGATTTGGATTTGTCTCCACCAGTATCAGATTCATGATCTTCCAAGTTCACAGATCAAGTTCCCATCTTCCTATGCCCCATGTGAAAACCACAAAACATTGTTTAACTTACACAAAAGTGTTATACACAGCAAGGCTTGCTCCTTTACTGGGTACAAAGAAGGTAATTCAATCTTGGATTTGTCCTGCTGTCATAAGTGCTTATGACATCACCAAGACCTTGCTGTTGAATTGTGGCTTTGTATGCCTTCTGCTAACATGCATTATTAGGGATGGGCAGTCAATAGTTAGAAGGTCACTTTAACCCCTCATTTGCCCCAAAGTTGCTCATGAACAATCCCTTAAATTGGTAGAATAGGAAAACAAAATTCCTGCTGTGGTTCTGGGTAACTAAACTAACACAGGGAGACCCCATTTCTTCCTGTTAAGATCTTTGCTGCTTTTCATCTGCTCATCTTGAAGCTCCTAATAGTTACTGGTTATGGTATCCTTTGAAATGAACTCCTTTCAACAGGTTTTCAAGCCTGGACTCTGGTCCTGCCTCCTTCACCATCACTCTTTCTCAATGGTCCCAGGCTGCAGTGACATCACTATTCTTTGAACTTTTATAAATACTGCTCATTAATAATGCTAGCATTTGTATAGCATTTTAAAGTTTATAAAACTCTTTACATGTTATTTCATTTGAGCTTTACAAGGATGTTGTGAAGTAGGTGCTAGCTATTATTTTCTTCATCTTGTAGATAAGGAAATTGAAGACCAGAGGTTGTGACTTGTCTAGAGTTAGACAGTTAGTATCTGAGGCAGGATTCGAACTCAGGTCTTTCTGACTCAAAGTTCAACACTGCATACATATATGCAAGTATATATGGCTGTAACATAATTAGTTTCTTTTTTGATCCTATATATTTTATATATTTAAAAATATTATTCTGAGAAAGACATCAAAGGAGTCTGCAGCTCCAGCTAGCTACCCAAATTAGAATATGGTACATGGTATATAATAGTTACAGTTTTATATGTATTATGTATTTTCCTAGCTAGATTATAAGGTTTTTTGGAACTGTGGCCATGTTTTTAGCTACTTTGTATCAAGAATTTTGCCCTCTCTCTACATACAACAAGTACTCAATAATGTTCACTGATTTTGTTGACCACCAATATAACTATAGGCATCTATCTAGTACATATTGTATACCAGACACTGCAGATGTAAAAACAAAAACAATTACTATGGAATGAAAGAATGGGAGTAATGTATAATAAGATAACTTAGGGCCAAGGTATAGAGGACTTTAAGAGTCAGTCATTTGGTTTGCTTTGGTTTTGCTTGGTTTCTATCCCAGAAGCATCAAGCCTTCCCCAAGATAAGTAAAGCTCATCAGCCTATAGACTGATCCATCATTGATACCTGCTCATCCGCCTTAGTTACCTCTCCCCTGACTGGAGGGCTGGAGGGCCAGGCAATAAACTCCTCCCAAATACTTTCCAGTTCACTTCACTTTCCATCAGCTGCTTTGCTTGCTTTAGACTCCAGGAGTGCCCATGTCAATGCCAGTACACTCTCTCCACACACTTTTCAGCTTCCTTTATGTATTGTCTTCCCCCATAAAACTATAAGCTCTTTGAGAACAGAGATGTTCTTTCTTTTTCTTAATTATATCCCAGTGTTTAGCATTGTGTCTTACCCATAGGTAGGGACTTAATGCATGTTTATTGACTGACTTTAATGTCAGAGGAGTTTATGTTTTATCCTAGAGCTAGGGTTCTTCAACTTTTCAGTGTCAGGGACCCCTTTGATGTCCTTCTCAGAGTGATAGTTTTAAATATATAAAATATATAGGATCAAAAAAGAAACTGATTATGTTAAAGCCATATATACATACATATATGTATACAGATATATGTGTGTATATGTATGACTCTGATAGATAGATATGTGTGCCCCAGAGGCAATGTTTTTCAGTCATTTTTTAGCTGTGTCTGATGCTCCATGAGTTCATTTGAGGTTTTCTTGGCAAAGATACAGGAGTGGTTTGTCATTTCCTTCTTTATCTCATTTTATAGATGAGGAAATTGAGGCAAACAAGGTTAAGTGACTTGCTCAGGGTATTTTATTATCTGAGAGGGAGTGGTTAGCAGTGTCAAATTCAACAGAAATGTCAAAAAGACGAAAGTGTAGTTGAGGTCATAAGGAGGATCCTTCCCAACAGCAGGAGTCTTCAGGGCCTCCCAAATAAATATAAATATATTTTCTTTGGCATTTAAAGTCCTTCACAATCTATCTAGAATTTTACAGAATAATTTCTCTTGGCTGCCTCTATACACTCAATGTTTGGATCAAATTGTCCTATTTGATGCTCTCCATACAGGATAATATCTCCCACCTCTGTGCCTTTGCCTTTGAATTGGCATTCTGTAAGATTTATAAGGTCTTCCCTGCCCATTAATAGGCCTTACATGGAACCCTGATACAGAACCAATAGACTCTGGGCCACAGGGATTCCCATACTTTTCTAATTAATTGCTGATTTTCAAACTTCTCAGCACTAAGTCAATCAAGTACTGAGTCTTTGTTTGGAAACAGTATATATTGTATTGCTTGGAAGGAAAGGTGTGAGCAGAGAGAGAAGCAGGCAAAGGGAGAAGCAGGCAGAAGGAGAAGTAGGCAGAGGGAAGAACTTGCCTAGGGAAATTTGCTTGTAATGTTGGGAGCTCCCTGGATTGGTGATGAGTACCATACTAAACCTTGCCTTCTGAAATCCTAACAGAAACATTCCAAATTAATATTTGGTTTTGTCTTGGAGGAGGAGAGTTTATTACATTTTGTGAACAAACCCTGGGAGTAAATATGAATATTCATAGCAACTGCTATGGATATCACATTGGTGTTACACCATCTCCCATGCCTAAAATGTTCTTTCTCTTTACTTTCATCACTCGGAATCCTTAAAAATTCAGCTCAAGCACCACCTCCTCCAGGAGTTCTTTCCCAGCTGCCCCACACTTGTTGTTTAGTGTTCTCCAACTCCCCCAGAAAATGTGTTTTTATATGTGTATCATATTTAGGTATAAATTTAGGTGCTGTTTCCCTCCACTGAGAGTCCTTAAGAGTGGAAACTATTTCTTTTTTGTCTTTACATCCCTAGGACAGTACCCTGTGTATAGTACAGGAGTAGGGAAGCTGCAGCTTCAAAGCTTTGTTCTGTGAAGTGTGGATTCAGTCAAATGGCCTCACTTGAGGACCTGGAGGGCCACATGCAGCCTACCCATCCCTGAGTAGGTGCTTAAAGAAATGCTTATTGAAATCAGTTATAGGATCAACTGATAGCAGATCAGGAGACAGCCTGAATAATCAGGTCCTATCATTGAGCAAAGTTGTACGGGAAGTTACATGTATGTATATGTCTGTCTTTCTATCTATCCATCTATCTATCAATCTAATCCATAGCATCCTCTCCGAGCATACTACTCTCCCAACTTCTATTCTCAATGACCACTTGGCCACACTACTCACACTTAGGTCCCCTCAAGGTAGTTGATTGATTTTTCATTTCTCCCTCTGCCCTCCCCCTTACATAATTCTTCAGTTCAGCTGCACTATGACCCACAGTCCCTTGACCCCTTATTTCTCCCAGGACTTGTCCCCTGCACTAACCATTCTCTCATCTTCTCTCTACTTTGTCTCATCAGTGAACCAATATAACTCTACACAGACTTACGCTCTCAAATCCCTATCTTCCTTATCATATCACAAATTATGTTCAGCCATGCCTCAAACTTGGATCACTCCCATCAGTCATTGCTTTCACTCCTATACATGTAGCACTTGATGAAGGTAGAAAAAAAAACATTCACTTGTTCTGACTGGGTTCATTTCAACTTTATGGCACATAACCCCACTACTGCTAGGCAATATCTATTGTACCTCCCTTATCAACTGACTCTCCACAGTGACTCCACAGTCACTCTCCACAATGACTCTTCCAAACCTTTTCATCCCTGCTCAAATTTCTCATGGCTTCCTTCTCCCCATCCTCTTATCTGAGAACACAGCCTCATATTTTACAGAAAAAATTGAGGTCATTCACCATGAATTCCCTCTTCTCTCTTCTTCCTCAGCTCCTATATCTGAAGTGGACATTATTAGTGAAGTGAACATTATTCCTCCCTGGTCCCCTAGGCTGAGAGATATCTGTTAGGTTACTGGGCAGGGTTGGATAATCTGCCTAGTAACAGGTTTTTGCTGGGCCCTTGTTGAAATGTTATTCCACTTTGGGTTGTGAAATATCTGATGAATCGTTAACAGTCATTTCTCGTTTAGTCCATTTGCATGGTAACCACCTATGCCCCCCTAATGTTAGACCCCCATTGCCAGGTAACCACTTTCTGCTGAGCCCCCTTCCCTTCCTGACAACTACTCTATGTTGAATGACCACCAGTCTGTGATTGGCTACCTCTCCTGGCAGCTCTCCTCTGTTGGGGTCCTTTGCCTAGTAGCACCCTGACAACCACCTTCTGTTTGGGGGTTCTTGCCTAGCAGCAAGCCCCGCTCTTGCTCTGTCAGAACTCTGTTTGTTGTGGAAACTACAAGGCTGTACCAAGTAGTGCCAAAATGCTTAAAATGCATTCACCCACCTCAGTTCGGGGCTGTCTCCTCTGGGTCTCTACATGAGGCAGCCACCAGCCTGGCTAATAAATGACACTCTCGAAATTCCTAATTGACTTTTGCCTGTGACTTATTAACTCCATCCATTTCAGATCTTAAGTGCCTGCAGTCACTTTCTTCTCTTTCACCCCCTTTCACTTGATAAAATGGTTTTTCCACTTACCAGGGCCCTCTACTTGCTTAAATGACCCCATTCAATCCTGCCTCTTCCAACAGATTGCCCCTTCTGTCATCCCCACTCTTTCACTTACTTTCAGCCTCTCCTTTTCTCTACTGGTACATTCCCTATTGCCTCCAAATATGCCATGTCTCCCCAACCTGAAAAATTCCTCACTTGACCCTTCCATCCCCACTATCATCCTACATCTCTTCTGCTCTTTGTAGCTAAATTCCTTGAAAAGACTGTCTACAATAGGTGTCTTTACTTTCTCTCTTCTCATTCTCCTCTTAATCCCTTACATTTTGGCTTCCAACCTCATCATTTCATCAAAATTGTTCTCACCAGAGTTGCTAATGACCTTTTCCCAATCTTTATTTTCTTTGACTTCTCTGCACCATTTGACACTGTTGATTACTCTTTCCTCCTTAATACTCTCTTCTCTCTAGGTTTTCTGGATACCATTTTCTTCTAGTTCCAGAAGACTGGTCTCTTTCTTTTTTCCTTTCCTGAATCCTCCTCTAGATCATGTCCTCTGACCATAGGAAATGGCAATTATTTGAGTGATATTTAATAATAATTAAGTATTACATATATAAATGGTACAAGACTTTAAAGAAGCCCTCCATCCCATTGAAAAAATTTCTGAGTGATTTATTAATTGACATGGATGAAAATTGCACAGTACAAAAAGACATGGCAAGATTGTGATCTGCATTGCTGAAGGAGTACTTTCATCAAGGAGAGAACAGATCCACTGAAACATTTTAGTAATAATTGTGTCCTTAAAAAGACACAGGGAAGTGACAATGGAAACTACTGGGTTGGACCTGATTTTGTCCAACGGAGAACTGTGCATGCTGAAGTAGAAATGCTGAAAACGTTGGGAGCAAACTACTCTCTTGTTTTTTCTGCTACCTATGAAAGGATCATTTCTTCTCTTTCTCTTTTTCTGGATTCTTCTCCAGATCACATCCCCACTGAACTGGAGTCTCCCCACTCCAATTCAGCCACTAAAGTGATTTTCCTAAAATACTTATCACCACCACCCCTACTCAATTAACTCCAGTAGTTTTTTATTGCCTCCTAGAATAAATATAAAATTTTCTATTTGGCATTCAAAGACTTTTATAACCCAGTCCCCAAACTGTCCCTTGGGGTTCTGTCCTGAGTCCTTTTCTCTACTCCTTTTATACTACTTTATTTGGTTATCTCATTAGATCCTATGCATTTTATTATCATCTTTATGCTGATGATTCTCAAATCTACCTTCCCTGTCTCAGTATCTCTGATGACCTCCAATCTCACATCTCCAATTATCTGTCAGACATCTGAACCTGGATACCAGTAGATATCTTAAAGTCATTATGTCCAAAACAACACTATCTTTCCCCCTAATCACTCTCCCCTATCTACCTTATTAATTAGAACATAGTACCATCCTCCCAGTTGCTCATGCTCACAGTCTAGGAGTCATCCTGGACTCTTCACTATCTCTCACACTCCACCCCCATATCTAAGATGTTGCCAAGGCTGCTGATCTCACCTTTACAACATCTCCCAAATATATCCCCTTCTCTCCTTTAACACTGCCATCACTCTAGTGTAGGCCTTAGCACCTCATGCTTTGATTTCTGTAATAGCCTGCTGGTAAGTAGGCCTGCCTCAAGTCTCTCCCCACTCCAATTCAGCCACTAAAGTGATTTTAATAAAAATGCATGTCTGATGATATCGCCACCATCCCTACTCAACTCCAGTAGCTTTTTATTATCTCCAAGAATAAATACAAAGTTTTCTATTTGGCATTCAAAGACCTTCATAACCCAGTCCCCTCCTCCCTTTCCAGTCTTCTCACACCTTATTCCTTGTCTTTGAATATGTACTCTTCCATCCAGTAACACTGGCCTCTTGGCCATGAACAAGATACTCCATCTTTTGGTTCCAGACATTCTCTCATTCAGGTGCCCCATGCCTGGAAAGTTCTCTCTTCTCCATGCTGACTACTGACCCTTGTGGTTTCCTTTAATCCCAACTAAAATCCTACCCTTTACAGGAAGCCTGCCCCAACCCTTCTTAATTCTAATCTGCCTTCCTATCATTCATTATTTACTAGTTTGCTTTGTAGATATTTCTTTATTTATTTTCTCCTCTAATTGATTGTATGCTCTTTGGAACCAGAAGCTGCTTTCTGCCTCTTTTTGTATCCCCAGAGCTTAGCATAGTGTCTGGCACAAAGCATGTTCTTAATAAATGTTATTAATTGATTGATAGAAGCAACCCTGAAGGCTTGGAATTTCTGTTGCCTTTGTGTGTGAGCAACTATCCAGTGTGTTCCCCAACAGTAAGCAATTGACACCAACTAACTTTTACAAAGGATATTTATGAAAGGCGATATACATACACATACACTATAGATTGTCTATCTAAATATAAATCAATAGGTATTAAAAGCATATATCTAAATATAAATCATTAAAAGTTTATATTGTCATTAGGTCATGAAGATATTCCTCATCCAAATTTGTTGCGTGTACCTTTTTCTTGCCTGGAACACCTTCCTCCCTTCCTCCCTATATAACTTAACTGATTTGAAAAAGCTATTTACTCATGTTACCAACACATCATATTTCAGAGCTCTAAACCAGATCCCATAGGATCCAAATGTTCTGCAAGATAACATAATGTTTTAAAAGATGCATAATCTCATTGATTTGAGTGTTCTTTCCATTGATGAAGATCACAACCCGTCCAACTATGTCTTCCCATCCTGTTTATTTCTCCTAGACAAGGATCTCTCTAATAATACCCCAGAGGCCTTATTTACATTCTGTGGATACTGGGTCATCTTTTGTACTTTTATTTTTTACTATATTGCTCACCCACCTCCTTTTCTGATCATAAATTTCTTGGATTTTACCCTTTACCCAACTTCATGCAAGTTGAAAATCACTGGAAATATGAGGCAACCTACTTTTGTCCATTAAGTATTTCATTGTTTCTCTTTACCTTAGCAAAACTGATTCTTCCAAAACTTTGGTGCTCCAAGAAAATAGAAATTAAAAAAAAAATCACTCAATCAAACAAGTATATATTAAGTGCCCGTGTCACTCCTCTAACAAGTGTTGGCAAAAGACAAAAGCAAAAGGTTCTCTTCCCTCAGGGAGCTTCAGTATTTATTGCAAATCCAGTAAGATTGTGTGCTAGGCCTTTTTAGTATTCAACAAAATAAAAGACATAGTCCTTGCTCTACAGGGTTTGCATTAGATCCAGGAAGATAAGTTACATAAAGGAAATGACCTAATAGATAACTAACAATATAATTCAATTTAATCTAAACAGCGTTCTTTAAGTACCTACTAGCATTCAAATTGTGCTTCAGGCCATAAATACTATTCAGGAGGGGAAAGTTACTCAGAGCTGGGGTGTGAAGAGAAGGCTTTACAAAGGAAAATGATTTTGAGCTAGGTTTAAATAGGGAGAAATTTAGGAAAGATTTAAATAGGTAGAGAGGAGGGCAGATGGAATTCTTTTTCATTTTTTTAAGGAAGATAAATTTTATTACTTATTTCCCAAGACTGGTCATTAGTATGAGTTTTAGCTGCTGTTTCCTTTTTTGTTCTTTTTGTGGGGGGAGGGTGTAGGGAGAGGCAATCAGGGTTAAGAGACTTGCCTAGGGTCACACATCTAAGTTTCTGAGACTGGATTTGAACTCAAGTCCTCCTGACTCCAGGTCCAGTGCTCTATCCACTCTGCCATCTAGCTGCCCCCATGACATTCTAAGCAAGAATGAAGTAGATGAAGCAAAAACATATGAAACATGTCTATGGAAAAGATTATGCCATATGAATAGTAGATAACAAATCAAAGACAAAGGTGGAAAAACCATAAAGATCATCTAATCTGATGTCTCTCATTGTACAGATGAGAAAACTGAGGTCCAAGTCAACTTAATCAAAGTCAGAAAGTAGTATGGATAAATTAGTGAGAGAATGAGTGAATAAATGGAGGGATGAAAAAGCATTAAGTATTTACTATGTATAAAACACTGTGCTAAAAACTGGGGGATGCAAAGAGAAAAGAAAAATAGCCCCTGTTCTCCAATAGCTCACATTCTAGTAGTGAGAAGGCAGAGAACACAGATTTTAGGACTTCAAAGACAGCTTGATTTAGTGCATTTCATGTGGCCACTTTTTTTTTTTAATTTATATATTTTTAACGTTTTTTAATCTTTAAGTTCCAAATTCTCTCTCTCCCTCCCAACCCTCCCCAACTCATGGATAAAACAAGCATTATACCACATTTCCACCCATATTTTTAACACACATTTCCATATTTGCCATGTTATGCACAAAAAAATAAAAAGCAAGAAACACAAAGATGGTAGAAATGTATGCTTCAGTCAGCAATCAGTTCTCTCTCTAAAGGTGGATTGCATTTTTTTCATGGGTCCTTTGTAATTGTCTTAGATAATTGTCTTGCTCTGAGCAGCTAAGTCTTTCATAGTTAATCACTGTTGGAATATTGATTTTACTATATACAATGTTCTCCTGGTTCTGCTCACCTCATTTTGCATCAGTTCAAAAAAGTCTTCCCGGGTTTTACTGAAATCATCTTTCTTATAGCAAATTGTATTCCATCACCATCATATGCCATGACTTGTTCAGCCATTCACCAATGGATGAGCATCTTCTCAATTTCCAATTCTTTGTAACCACATAAAAAGTTCCTATAAATATTTTTGTACATATAAGTCCTTTTCCTTTTTTCTCTCTCTTTGGGAGGCTTAATGGAGCTAGCGTGTGGTCAAAGGATATGCAAAATTTTATATCCTTCGGGCAAAGTTCTAAATTATTTTCCAGAATGATTGAACCAGTTCACAACATCAACAGCATCCCTATTTTCTCACATTCCCTTCACTATTTTCTGTTAGGTTAGCCCACCTAGATGTGAGGCGTTACCTCAGAGTTGTTTTAACTTACCTTTCTCTAATCCATAGGTATCGAGAACATTTTTTTCTGAGATTATTGATAGTTTGGATTTCTTCTTCTGGAAACTATCTGGTCATATTCTCTAACCATTTTCCAACTGGGGAATGATTCTTATTTTTATAAATTTGGCTCTGTTCTCTATGTATTTGAGAAATGAGGCTGAGTTATTGACCTCTGCCTAGTTTCTGCCAAATTATTTTCCAGTTGTTGTTATGCTTAGCAATTTATAGCAAATGGTGAGTTCTTGTCCCAAAAGCTTGTATCTTTGGGTTTATCAAATACTAGATTACTGTGGTCATTTATTATTATGTACCTAATTTATTCCACTGATCCACCACTCTTTTTCTTAGCCAGTACCAGATTCTTTTCATGATTATTACTTGGTAATATAGTTTGAAATCTGGTACTGTTAGGTTGTCTCCCTTTACATTTTTTTCACTGATTACCTGAACATTCTTGGCCTTTTGTTCTTCCAGATGAATTTTATTGTCATTTTTTCTGGCTCTATAAAATAATTCTTTGGTAATCTGTTTGGTGTGGCACTGAATAAATCAATTAATTTAGGTAGAATTGTCATTTTTTTATTATATTGATTGAGATCTGAGTTCTTTAAAGTATCTGCAGTTGTAAAAATCTAATATTCTTATTAATTAGGATCCCATTAATATTTAAATTGTCAATTTTAATTATTTGTCTTTTAAATTAATTTCTCCTGACTTTAACTGACTCCTGACAATATTATATTTGAATTCCTACAAATTAATTGGGTTTAAAATTTATACTTCAATTGTCAAGTCTACTCATTTATTGCTTTGAATTAAATTATTTTACCTTGAGTAGATGGGTGAGAAAAGGATGATATATTTGAATTTCTACAAATGAATTGAAATTCCACACTTGAATTTCAGTTATGAGGAAGTTGTCTTAGTTTCTATAATTATATTTTAATTGAAGCTCACGTCACCTTGGAATATAATTATCCTTCACAAAGTAAATGAAAATAAGATCTAATCAATAAATATGTTATTTGAAAAACTTGTTCCTGATAAATAGAGAGGAAGCTTAGTTTTCCAATGAAGAAAATGATAGCACTGCCACTCATTGCTATTTTCTTCCCATTCAAATATATATACACATATATATACAAATACATACACATTCATATATATGTATTTATTTCTATATATATGCATATATACGTAATATTCTCCTGCTTTGATTTATCCAAGTCTTTCTCTCCCTACCACATGTCTATGGTTATAATAAATTTCACCTTAACTGACTGTTAAGAACTTAACATTTTTTATTAAAATATTGATGTTAGCGGATCACCAGTAGTCACCTCTATGCTCTACTCATTAACTTATTTATTTAATCACATTATCTAATGAGTTTATATGAGAGATTCATTGAAAAATCATGAATCATTGATTAAAAATATTCTGGAGTGTGTCAGAATGCTAAAACCCTGTTTCTTTTGATTCAACAAGTCAATTTTAAATTTGGTCTAGGAAAATGCTAGAAAAACCCAGAATTAGCACAAATCTGGAATTTGGCTTTAAAAATCAATCAACAAATACCAATTAAACACCCAATAAGTACAAAATGTTGTCCTTGATGTTAATGTACCATTTAGAAGCAAGTTTTTTGGAGAACTGTAATTAACTGCCCTTAAAACTAATAATCTTTATGCAGGCATTAAGTTTACATTGAAAAGGTAGAGAATGTAGTCACCTGTGTAGTGTGATATAGGTTTTACCAGGAAAGTCTTTTGAACCTCCAGAATGGATACCCCTAAGTGCCACCTAGATTTTTATTATTATAGAGATACTCTTATGGCTTTTTCTCACTTCAGTTCTTGAAAAAAAATCAGGTACGCCAGAATGTGAAATGGCCAAAATTATTCAAAGCAAAAACTAAGACTTATCATTGAATCAGATCTGCTTTTCTCCTGAAAGGACATACAAAGCAGCATGAGAACATTTGGCATGGAAGAAATAGTGATGACGAGGAATTCAAGGAAACATGGAAGGATGTGTTTGAAGTGATCCATAGTAAAGAATGCAGATACAAGAGAATGGCTATGCTGGAGGGCTATGAAAATGTGCCTTCAGTGTTATCCTTCGTTCTTCACTCTTCCTCACCCACCATATCCAATCAGTTGGCAAATTCCTCAACATCTCTCTCTCTACTCACATGGCTACCACCTTAGTTAATTTAGGTTCCCCCCCCCCCCGCCCCATCTCCAGAATGAATTACTGTCTCCTATTCAATCCATCCTCTACAGAAATGTCAAAGTGCTTTTCCTAAAACAGATCTGATGGAGTTACTTCCCTGCTCAATAAACTGTTGCTCCTAAGTTCAAAAAGAAACATCTCAGGTTAGCTTTTAAATCCCTTTATAATCTGTTCTCTAATTAACTACTTCTCTAACATTATACATGCACATGTCATGGTCCAGTCAAACTGGACTGTATCCTGCCTATTCTCCACAAACAACTCTCCATTTTCCATCAATTTTCCTTTTGTACCAGCTAGTTCTTTTGCCTGGAATGTACTCCCACCTCACCTCTTTATGATATCCATTGTTTCCCTTCAAAACTCTGCTCAAGAAACATTTTCTATATGAAGCTTTCCTGTTCCTTCTGGCTATTTGTCAGAAATAGGAAGAAGGAAAAGAAAGGAGAGGGGAGGAGAGGAAAAAAGAATTATCTCTGCTGATGTCCTATTTTACATGTGCAACTACTTTTCAGATATCTCAAGTTGGATGTCCAGTAGACATCTGAAACTCAATACGCCCAAAACAAATCGCATTCTTTCCCTTTATCTTCCCCTTACCCTGCCTCCATCCCTTACTAGGGAAGGCTGCAAACACCATCTTCCCAGTCTCTCAGGCTTACAATCCCAGAGTCATCCTGTCTTGAACCCCTATATCCAAGCTGATGCAAAGCCTGTCAATTTTACCTTTCCATCATCTCTCATCTGACACTTTGACCACTCTGGTGCAGGTGGATCTGCCTTCCTCAAGTCTCTCCCCACTCAATCCATCCTCTATTTTGTCACTAAACAGAGTTGGATCAAATGAGGAGAGACTTGAGAGGGTAAGAGATAGTGAAGATTCCAGAAGGACTCCTTGATTGAAAGCCCTGAGAGGTCAGATCCTGTTAATTAACTCCATTGGTTTCCTATTGCCTCCAGGGCAAATAAAATATGCTCTCTTTGACAGTCAGATCCCTTCATACTCTAGTCCCCTCTATCTTTCCAGCCTGCTTACATCTTAAACCAGAAAGGTACTTTTCAATCCAGTGACACTGGCCTCCTGACTGTTTCTTGAGCAAGACATTCTATCTGTCCCCTACTGATATTTCTCTGGTTTTCTCCATGCCTGGAATGCTCTTTCTCTTTGGATCAGACTACTGACCTCTCTGGCTTCCTTTAAGTCCCTTCTAAAATCCCACCTTCTACAAGAAGACTTTCTCAGCTCTTCTTAATTCCATTACTTTCTCTCTTTTGTTTATTTCCTTTTTATCCCATATATGTCTTGCTTGGTATATATTTCTTTGCATATTTTCTCCCCAAGTTGTAAGCTCCTTGAGGGTAGGGACTGTCATTTTTTTTAACCTTTGTATTCCCAATGCCTAGCATAATACCTGGCACCTATTTGGCCCTTAACAAATGCTTGTTCATTTAGTGTTACATTCATTCATTAGTTCATTCAATCAGAGGTAAATGAGTTCAGATTAATTGCAATGAATAATCATGGTTTCAGAGAACAGATGACAGAACACATGTCCTCCCTTTCAGTAGAGAGATATCTGAGGTAAGAGTACAGAACACTGCATTCACTGACGGGACAAGTTATTTTAGAAGTGAGTTTTTACTTAAATGTTTTTCTTTGTTTTGAGGGAGAGTCCCTGGGGGATTGGCATGTATACTAGGAAATGACTGAAATATTTTTAAAAGTCATTAAGAAAATTGGTAAAAAATAAAACCAAATACTGGGTAGAGGTGACACTGAAAAAGGGAGAAAAACAGAGAAAAGGTTAAGAGGGGATTACTGAAAACAGATTTCAACATTTTATACATTTTGCCTAAAACTGACCCTAATTTTAAGCCTTGATTTTAAGCCATTTGCCTTCAGTCTAAACTCACTACTCCAAGGAACACTTGACAATTGGTCACTATCTACCTTTTTCTGCACCCCCAGCACCTGACACATAGAATACGCTTAATAAATGCTAGCTGAACGACCAACGACTTTATCTTCAGCAACTACTACTATCTGCTCCTTACTTGGAGTTCCTGGGAATTAGGACGTACATGAATTATAATATCCCACAAGAAAATGTCACACACTGGGCACACAGCCCAAGCCTGCAAGATTCAAATGTCACAGTACATTTACTGTGCCCCCTCCCCCATAAAAAAAGTCATCTTTCTCTTCCCACAGAAGATTACAGTGTTTATCTAGAAGTACAGCAACTACCAAGGGGAAAAAAAAATCTCAAGTATCATGAGGATTGACGCTGTCCAAATCTATTACCACCTAAGCTTGAGTGGCTCTTCCCACACTCCAGCAGCCTTGCTGTAGCTCCTTTGTCATAGAGGCTCTGTCCAGTGCAGATCTCCTAAAGGCTGCTGCCATCTGGGCCAGACCTGTTTTATGAACAAACAAGGCCTTCAGGGGAAAAGCATGTCAGACCAGCAATTCTCACAGAGTCTGCAGTCACACACACCAGCGCCACCCCCCCACCCCCATTTCCCTTCCCACTATGTGTGTGTGTGTGTGTGTGTGTGTGTGTGTGTGTGTGTGTGTGTGTGTATGAGTTGTTTTTAAATTGTAAACCTGGATCTGGTTTGGGCTCTTTAAGTTCTGATTTTCCCAAACTTTTGAATTATATATATAGTTCCCCCCTTCCCTCAACCCCCAAGTTTGAGCAGGTCCTATTCAGGTCTCCAGCACTTCAAAAGCCCCATTCTGGGACTCAGACCATGATGTGCCCCAGCATCAGTGTCTAGGGGATGCCTATTGAAATGGGGCCTAATGCTTTTTTGTAAGAAGATAGCAGTGACAATGCCGTACTTCTCTAGGCACCAAATACCAATGGTAATTTCGGCATCCCAGGCCACCACGATAAAGCCTCTAAAAGGCAGCAGTGTTCTCTGAAGTGCTTCATGAGTATCCTGTTGCAGGATCTAAAGTGCCTTCTAACTGAATGCAGTTGCCTAATTTGTTAAAGGTGGTGCCAGAAATGCTAATAGATTTCAGATACATTCCCTGGATGGTGGTGGAAAATTCTGTTTCAAATGCATCCAACTAGAAGCTCGGCTAGGGAATGTCCGCTTGCATTTCCATGCCAGAGTTTCACCTTTGCTTTCTGAATCCATTTGGAGCCAAATCATATGACTTTTAGTCAGTCTGCTCTCCACCTCCCCACTTCCAACCCCCAGCTCCACACACAAGAGTTTGTAGATATGTAAATACACACATCCCTTAAATTCCCCAATGGGGGAGAGAATCACTTTCCTATGGATTCTGCCAAAGTCACTCGAAAGTTGATTCCAGTAACATTACTTCAAAGCTCCCCCAAACTTGACAAGTCTAAATGATCAGGGTCTGAAAAAGAGAAGGGAGGAAAAACCCCATGGAAACTGACTATAAATCTTGAGGAGGAGGAGGAAGACAGTGGAGTAGAATAAGGCAAAGAAAAAAAAATTTCTCTGGACAGAAATGAAAGTCAGCTATAGGCCATGCATAGACTCACGGGAATGCCAATATCAAAACATGGCAGCCTAGAGCCTCCAGCGTCTTCCCGATAGTCTGATAAATCTAAATTTTTTCACTTCCCAGAATTGTCTTCTCTTTGCTGAAAGCTGTCTAGTTTTCATTCCTGTTCAAGTAACCCAAACATGGCTTTATTGCTAGGGTTTTCTTCTGTCCCTGCCCCTCCTCATGTTTGTTTGTTTGTTTGTTGTCTTTCTCTGGAAAGAAATTCACAAAGAATGGAAATCCATCCAGTGCACTATGAATATCCAGAACGTTCATGCAGGTCCAAAGCGCTTTCCACGAGAAGCCACAGGATAATAAGATGAGGCTCCAAGAGAGGTGTGGATCGCCCACAAGAGGACTGCACAACAACATATATTTTTATTGGCAGGCTGCTAACTAGCCAAAACCTTTGGAAAGTCATGACACCAATTTGGCAAAGCGCTATCTGTCTGCTTTATTGAAAACATCTTAGGCAGCATAATAAATAAACTGCATTTCATTTTCATGGTTTGAGCTTGTATTTCTGTTGGCCAGCAGACTGCCAGAGAGCAGTTTGGTCTGACGAAAGAGTCGTTCTTTCTCAATAATATAACACTTTCAATTAGGACATAGAAAGTATAAATATATATATATATATATATATATATATATATATATATATATATATATATATATATATATAATATGCATGTATACATATATGCACACATGTATGTACATATATGTGTGTGTCTTAAAAGGCAGGGAGGGCTGTTTACTGGGAGTATAATCTTTCAGAAGTTTAGTCCTAGAAACAATTTCCCAAATCACTCACAAACAGCACAGATGTCATAGTTTCTCAGCCCCCTGTTTCTTTTGCTAGGAATATGTCGATGAAAGTGTCAGTCCTCAGACATGTCCATTTGAAAGACAGGATTTGGATACCATAGCCTCCTACCCTGAACATTAACTTGTAGGAAATCCTGACAGGTCTTTGGGACTGGTACAATCAAGAGTGCTATGGTATGGTGTTCTGGCCTTCTGCTTTGGCAGAGTAAACACAATGTCATTTAGGGTTTGATTGCCCTGATGCCAATAGGGTTGGGCCATGGCAAAGCAACACTGTGCAAGCTTGGAAAGAGGTAGAGGAAATCATGCATGTGACTGAAAAGGGTGGAATTTTTTGTTGGCCTAGAAAACAGAGCCTTGGTCTGCTGGGAGAGTTAACAGTTCCAAGAGCAAATGCAACAATAAACATGAAAATAGTAGGCAAAGACCAGGACTAATGAAGCTGGATTTCCTGTGGATTACACCCAAGACAGAGTAACAACAGCCAAGAAGCAATTCATGGAGGCCTCAGCTATCCAGAAGCAACAATCCTTATGAGGTCAATCTGTGACGTTATAGGGAGACCAGGAGACTAGCAGAGTGACTGAGTAAATAAAATAACTGTAATTGGTTCCATTACCACAGAGAATCAGAGAGTAGCTACATGGGGAACCTGGAAAGGGCTTCCGCAGTTTTGATGGATCAGAAACCAAGGCCACAAATTACTTTCAAAATTTTACAATAAACCATAGACTTGAAGGAGGAAAGGTAAATTGTGAAAAATGATCCAAGGGAAAAAGAACTCAAAGGTATTGGACCATGGGGCCCATTTAAAAAAATAAAAAAGATATATTTCTGCGTGAGGATCTATACTGAGACAAAGGCACTAAGTACACTGTGGGGGGCTCCATTCTCTGGGTCATTTTTCCTACTCTGATAATCTAAAAATATCAGTATTGAAACTTTGTCTGCCCCTGAGGCACAGTTACCAATTAACTTTATAAGTACACAGGTTCATCAGGCTGAAAGCATACCTGTGTTTATTTATATATTAAGAGAGACCAGACCCATGTCAGAGTACCTAGAAAAGAGCATTATCGATCTATAAACAACCCTCTCAAACAGATATGGATATAGATTCTGTTGATTGGAATATGGCCCTGGGTAGGGATCTAACAAGGGATACCCCCAGACTGTTCATCCATATTGGCATCCCCCACTTGGCATATTGATTTTTCTCATCATTCATGTCTCATTGTTCTCATAAAATGATGTCCATCAGTGTTCCTTATCATTTGTCATCAGTCCACTTCATTATCCTGTGTTTCTCCACTGATACTTTTTTGTAGTTCTCAGTTTCCAAAAAAAAAGGGGGGGGGGAATCATTTAATATTGCAAGAAATTAACTCCCCTCAATCTGGAGGGGGATGAAATATACCATGGAAGCCTTTCCTGTCTTCACTGAGCGTGTTTAGAGTTCCAAATGAAACTCTCTACTGGGAGGCCTCCATTTTATAGAGTCAAAGAATTTAAGAGCTAGAAGGGACTTTAGCCACTAACCTGTCCAATTTGTATCCAAAAAAAGTAATCCTGACTATAACATGCTTGCCAAGCATTCATCCAGACAAGACTTGGAGACCTCCAATAAGTCTAGTCATTGACTGGTTGCTAAGTAGATAGAACCTTTGCAAAGTCATAATGTCATATGGACAGATCTCCTACCTATTGATGTATTATGTCACAAGTCAGCATATTTTGGCTAATTTTAATATTTTTAGGAAGTGTTGTTTGTTTGTTCTTTGTTGATGTTACTTATTTTCCCAATGTCAAGAAGATAATATTAACTTTTTTTCAACTTCCATTTGTTACTCCTGATTTTGTCCTCCAGAGATAAAGAAATCAAGATTAATTCTTCTTCTACATGAGAGTCCTTCAAATACTTGAAGACAGCTGCTATGGTCTCAAGTCTTCTCTTTTTCCAGGTTAAACATCCATCCCTGCATTCTTCAACCAGTCCTCATGTGGCATATTCTCAAGACCTTCTGGTCATCCCACTCTTGACAGTCTTTAGCTTATCAATAAACTTCTTAAACAATGGCACCCAGAACTGAATACTATCCTCCCTATGACTATCCCCTAGGTTTAACCAGTTGATCAGTTCTTCATCCATTAAACTACATTATTAATCTAATCCATATCTTCCTACCTTTTCCATGAGAATAATGAAGTACTTTGTTTTTTAATATTTATTTACTTTTATTCTTATTCTAACCCCAAATAAAAATGGCATTACCATGTAGGGAGAACAGGGGAATAAAAAGATTGTACCAGTAATTGAAGATCACTATTATATACAGTTTGCTTTTGTTTAAAAATATATCATAAATTCAAATTATATCTTTAAATATTGTCCTATTTGTGATTGTTTCTGACCTTTCTGTTCTCTTCTATGTCCTTTTTAAAAGGATGCCTCAAAGGATACCTCAATTACCCTTCTGTATTTCTTTTCTTTTCTTTTTTGGGACTCTACACTTCCTCTCTCATATACCAGTACCCCAACCTCCATTGAAAGGAAAGCAAAAATAATTCATTGTAACAAATATTCAAAGTCAAGCAAAACAAATTTCCACGTTGGCTCTTCCCAAAAACATGTCCTACTCAATATCTTGAGTTGAATGCTGTTTGTCCTTAGTTCTGAAGATCAGTGACAAGATGGGGTGATGCCTTAACTGGTGCATGAACTGGATTTTAGTGAGGTAGTGTTGTACAAAGTCATCAGCCTTACTCCCTCTTCTAGAGCCATTGAAGTCTACTGGCAGTACAAAAGGCAAGATGACTGGTGATGACCCAGGATATAGTAGACAACCTTGGTGTCTTTGATGTCTGATCAAGTATTAAGAACCCCACAGCACCTGCTCCAGTCATTTCTTTGTTAAGAGTTGGGTAGCATGCTCCATCATTCATTCTCAAATCTTTCTAAGTTTTTTTTTTAAAAAAAAATGTTGTTGTTATTGTGTAAATTATTCTTTTGGTTCTGCTCACTTCACTCTCCAACTCAAAAAAATTCCTATTCTGGCTTTGATCATCTTCTTTTTCCCAATATTAATATAAAACAAACAACCCTATATTGATACAAAATAAATATTGATATAATTTATATTGTTATAATATTAAAAATACTATTGATATATCAATAAATGTAAAATATGATAATAAAACAATATTGATATAAAACAAAAACAAAACAAACCTAGTTTTTTTTTTTAATTATCTTTATCTTTCCTTGATGGCCTCTGTTCATTCTGAGCTTTAGTATTCCTAACTTTAATGTTCAATCTGTTACCTGCCTTTACTCCCATCTTTTGAACATACTTTGTTTTGTGAGTTTTTTTTTAATTTTGCCTGCATATGTGAAGAGGAATTATACAAACACATAGACATATCAGTAGTTTTTCTTGTTTTCTGTAAACATATCCCAGCAGCTCCTAGCAGCATAAAACTACATACTAGTGCCTTGTAGTTTATTTGTATTTGCTTGTGTTTGTATGTGTGCTTGTATGTGTGTGTGTGTGAGAAGGAGAGAGAGACAGAGAGAGAGAAGGAGAGAGAGATTGAGAGAGATTTCATCAGACTGGAGAGTTGTCAGTGTATAACTGTCTTTAACCATGCACATGTACAAATAGTCAGGTGATATTTCCATGACCACATAGCCAGTATTTCAATGATAGTACTTAAACCAAAGTCCTTCTCACTCCAAGGCTAGCTCTCTATTCACTATAGGATGCTGTATTTCTGTTTAATTAACAAAGACTGAAGAGGGTAGAGCCAAGATGGCAGAGTAGAAGCAGGGTTCTGCTATAGTTCTTCCCCCAAACCCCTCAAAAAACCTTTAAAAATTCACTCTAAACAAATTCTAGAGCAGCAGAAGCCACAAAGCCCAAGACAATCTGAAAGGTTAAAGGGAAGGGTCTATTGCACCAGGCCAGGCGCAGAGCACAATTTGGAGTGGGTCACAGTGGGAGCAGGCTTAGGAAACTGAATTGCTAGAAGTCGCTATAGATTCCAGCCTTCTCAACTCACAAACACTAAAGACAGTTTCAATGGTCAGTGGGAAGGGTCTCTCACCTGGCTGTGAGGGAATGATGGTCCAGACTCTGGCCCCAGGCCTAGGGTATCTGCAGTTACTGCTGAAGCAGATGCTGTTTCTGGAACCCTCCCCTCGACAAAGCTCAAAAGTCAAGTATGAGCAAGTGGGGAAAAAAAAAACAGACTATAGATTCTTACTTTCTTGGTGAAGAGGAATTTTCTTACATCATTAATGACAAGGAAGATCAAAATATATAGCCAAAAGAGGATAACAAAGTCAATGCTCCTGCATCCAAAGCCTCTAAGAAAAATATGAATTAGTCTCAGGCCATGGAAGAGCTAAAAAGGATTTTGAAGATCAAGTAATGTAAATAGAAGAAAAAATGGGAAGAGAAATGAGAGTGATGTAAGAAAATCAGGACAAATGAGTCAACAGTTTGCTAAAGGAATCCCCCAAAATGCTAAAGAAAATAACATCTTTTATAACTCAAATGGCAAAAGTGATCCAAAAAGCCAATGAGGAGAAGAATGCCTTAACAAGCACAATGAGCTAAATGGAAAAAGAGGTCAAAAAGCTCACTGAAGAAAATAATTCTTTTAAAATTAGAATGGAGTAAATGGAAGGTAATGACTTTATGAAAAATCAAGAAATTATAAAACAAAACCCAAAGAATGAATAAATGGAATACAATCTGAAGTATCGCATTTGAAAAACAATTGACCTGGAAAATGGATCTGGGAGAGATAATTTAAAAGTTATTGGACTACCTGAAAGCCATGATAAAAAAAGAGTCTCTCCATCGTCTTTCAAGAAATTATCAAGGAAAATGACCCTGATATTCTAGAACCACAGGGTAAAATAGAATGGAAAGAATCCACCAATCATCTCCTGAAAGAGATCCCAAAGGAAAACTCCTAGGAATATTGGAGCCAAATTCCAGAGTTCCCAGGTCAAGGAAAATATATTATAAGCAGCCATAAAGAAACAATTGAAGTATTGTGGGAACACAATGAGGATGACACAGGACTTAGCAGCTTCTACACTAAGGGACTGAAGAGCTTAGAATGTGATATTCTCTGATCAAAAAAGATAGGATTAAAACCAAGCATCATCTACCCAGCAAAACTGAATATATATGATGTGTGTATGTATGTATGTATGTATATATAGATAGATATATAGAAAGAGAGAGAGATAGCTATAGAGAGAGGACACAGGGTGAGTCAAATATGAAGGGATGATATCTAAAAAAGAAAAATAAAGATTGAGAGGAACATACTAGGATAAAGAGAAACAGGTACAATGTAATGAATCATCTGACATAAAAGAGGTAAGGAAAAGCTTTTACAATGGAGGGGAAGAAGGGAAAGGTAAGAGGGAATAAGTGAACCTTCCCTTCACTGTATTTGGCTTCAGGAGAGAAAAAAAGATACATTCAATTGGGTATGAAAGTTTATCTTACCCTACAGGAAAGTAGGCAGAAGGGGATGAGAAGGGGAATAGGAGAAGGATAGATTGGGGGAAGGAGTAATCAGAAGCAAACATTTTGGTAAAGGGACAGGTCAAAGGGAAGAACTGAATAAATGAAGAGTGGGAGAAAATAGAGGGCAATATAAGTTAGTCTTTCACATCTCTGTTATGGAGGTGTTTTGCATGACCACACATATAT
Organism: Potorous gilbertii; assembly: GCA_028658325.1. Taxonomy (NCBI): domain Eukaryota; kingdom Metazoa; phylum Chordata; class Mammalia; order Diprotodontia; family Potoroidae; genus Potorous; species Potorous gilbertii. Next base: position 226,848,578 of record CM053769.1, on the reverse strand, counting down.
AACCTTTATCGAATTGCTTTCCTTTTCAATGACAGTGAGTGGGGAGGGGGGAAGGGAGAGAATACGGAATTCAAAACTTTAAAAATGAATGTTAGAGGTTGTTTTTACATGCAACCAGGGAATAAGATATATAAGCAATGGGGTATAGAAATCTATCTTGCCCTATAAGAGAATAGAAGGGAAGGAGATGGGGGGGGAGTGTGATAGAAGGGATGGTATATTGGAGGAAAGGACAATCAGAATACATGCTATCCTGGGATAGGGTCAGGGAGGAGATTGGGGAGAAAATTTGAAATTCATAATTTTGTAGAAAAGAATGTTGAAAACTGAAAATAAATACATTTATATGAAAAAATACAAAGACTGAAGCACGGAAGATAAATAAAAGAAAAGAATATGTTTGTTGTGCTTATAGGTTATAAGTTATAAAGTCATAAAATTGGAAAAAATCTTAAAGAGTATTTTGTTCAAGTCTCTCATTTTGCAGATAATACTACTACAGCTAATAATAGTGGATTATATAGTGCTTTGGAATTTACAGAGCACTTTCCCACAAAAACCCTGTGATTTGCCTGGTATAAATCATGATGTCATCATTTTATATATTAGGACATTGGGGCCCATTAAGGTAAAGTGACTTTCCAAGGTCAGACATCTGGTAGATGCTAAGGTCAGAACTTAGCCCCAGGTCTTCTATCTCCTGGTTCAGTGATCTTTCAATTTAGGAATATCCAAGGCAATAAGACTAGGTAGCTTATATACGTATTAGTATCTTATTTTAGCTAAAGTTGATATCAGCCCGATAATGACCAGTTTAGGCCAGATGGTGTTCCTAAAACTCAGGCTTCAAAGATTTATTAAGAATTGGTAAACCAATTTATAGAAAATAAAACCTGGCCTGAGCTTGTTCATTCCCTAAATAGGAACCATTTGGGGAAGATCCCAAGGAGCTAGGGGAAGGGCAAAGAGTGGAAAGCATATGTTTCTGGGCCTCTCATTTTCAGCTAAACTTTGCTATAAAAGGCCATCATTCCCAGAGTATGTTTCCATCTAAAACCAGGAAGCCTTGCCCATTATACATTTCTAATAGAATCTTTTTCCTTTGTTCATCAGCCTGTGAAGAAAATGGAAAGGGACAAACTACTCTGGGGTATTAAGTAGGTTAATAATAGCAAAGACACTAACTGGCCTTAATGTAGCATTTTAAAGTTTGTAAAGCACTGCAAATACGTAAACTTCTTGAGCCTCAAAATTGCCCTGAAATAGCTATTACAATTCATAAGACAATGATTAATAAAGGTTTGTGCAGCCAATGTATGAGCAAAATAAATAGATCAGGAGACTTAAGTGACTTGCCCAAGGTGATCCAACTTCTAAGAGTCATGAGTAGGCTATATTGTATCAGACTGTATGGTCAGCACCAGGATTTAGGGGCTTACGGTAACCAAACAGTTTTACATTACCTACAGCCAAGAGGACAACTAACATGGAATTTGAAAAGGAAAGCGATTGGACAGCACCAAGGAGGTTGCTGTAGAAGCAAAAGGCATCTAGAATTAAGAGTATCCAGAGTATAATTTAAAGTCTTTGGTGAGCTCTACCAGTTTGCAATTAGATGTACTCCTGACTTTGTATGATCGTTATTTAAAGATAGCAGACAGGCCAATCACAGAAACAAAGGTGAAGAAAGCACCTGGCTTCAATAAGGGGGAAAATGTCAACATTCTCGTCAAATTCTCCATTCTCTGACTTTTGCAACTTCCTTTTCAACTTACTATACCCTTCCCATGGACCCCCTGTTCGTAAGAATTTTTTTACATTTATATATACATAAGTTATAACATATATTCATGTTTGCAGATATATACATACATATATGTATATTTGATGCTATATACATTTATTTTATGTATATGTGTATATAAATGTATATTTAGAGAGAGATACGGGGAGAAAGGGAAAGAAAGAGAGAGACAGAGATAGAGAGACAGAGTCAGAGAGGGATAGAGGGACAGAGAGAGAGAGAGAAAGAGTGCTAAATTTACATTTGATCAAAGCCACAAGTCCCTGATGACTGGGAAGATCAACAGCATTCTGTGTAGTTTGATATTTGCCCTAAATTCTCCTCATTATACCAATGGACTAGTCTAGAGCAAAGATGAAAGAATTTTATCCAGAAGAAGAGAGCTAACCTATATAAAGCACATTAGAGTTCATAGTCAACAATTAGTAAAGGCTTTTTGAACAAATGAATAAGCAATCAATTGTCAACATGGTCCTTAATTAAGGGAGAATTATATCAGGTAAAGGTCAGTAAAGGAAAACATGGTATGACTGTTGATTGGAAGTAACAAGAGGGCATAAAGCTTATAAGGACAATGAGGTAGACAGCTAGGAAAGGGCAGAAAAGATGCAGAATAGAAATTAGGCACTTCATTATTTTGTCTTAGACCTGCCCTTATATATATATATATATATATATATATATATATAGATAGATAGATAGATATAGATATATAGATATAGATATATAAAATCTCTGGTGAGATTATTTTTTGTGAGTCTATGGATATGTCCAAGTTCATATGGTCATAGATGATCATAGTAGGAAAGCTTCTTTTAGTCAGACAAGGGACTAACTGTTCTTTGATAGATGCATATCCAAGTAATAATACTGTCCCATGATGGTTCATGTCAAGGTCAAGGCACCATAATAGAAGCGAGGAATGCAAAGATAAAAAAAACAAAACAGTTCCTGCTCTCTAGGTGCTTACTTTCCACTAAAGAGATCCAAAAGGTACACAGATGTGATAATACCAAGTATATATGAAGTGAAATGAGGCAATTTTAAGTTAGAATTAGCACTGGGAATAGGAAAGATTTCATGAAGGCAGATGACACCTGAGCTAGCTGGAGGCTTTATTACTTAGAGAAGCTCTACCCTCTCCACACACCAGTTCCACAGCCTCCCTCCCACACCAGAGTCCATGTTCTGGAGGAACTTCCATATTGGGCCAAACTCTCCAGATGGGTGATTGCCTCTCCAGTACGCCCATTTCAAGAAAACTTCAACTGTGCTTCACTTCACTCTCTCCTCTCCAACCACTTTATTTCCAACCTCTCCAAAAACTTCACTGCAGCTTATGTAAGTTTCCTTTCCCCTCTCCAGTAGTAGAATCAAAAAACAGGATCAAATCAACTCTACCATATTTTCTAGATAGAAATGTTGATTTTCCAGTAGGCATTCACTCATCTTCTCTGTAGCCTTCTGGATTAAAGTGCTTTTCCTGTACTATTATACTCCTGTGTGTACAGTTTTCCATGTTAGAATGTAAGCTTATTACATTCAGGACTGAGATTATATTTGCTTTCACATTTGCTACACAGCATGTATTCTTTACATCCTGGAGCAATTCCAGTCATCTTGATCTATGTCTGCCACTGGAACAAGATGGCTACAAAGGAGAAAGTGATACTGGTGACTTTAAATCTAATTCACTTGCATGTCATGCCATCATCTCCCTGGTGTCACAGTCTTCTTCCAGAATGAAGAACAACCAACAACATTTTCTGGCCCACTAATTCAGAGCCAGACAACTACATTTCCCCCTCATGATGTTAATGGTACCCTTTAGGGTGTTTTTTTCTAACACTTTCAGCTCAAGCACAGTTCTTAGAATGGTCCTCTCACTATATGGTGCTAGTGACATCCACTTAACATCAATTAATATTTACAAAGGGATATTTGGTTCAAAGATAAAGCAAGAACAGAAATACAAAATTTTCCCTTGAACACTTCCAAGGTATATTCTTCTCTATACCACTTCACTCTGGATCGAATAGACTCAGACTTCCTGCACAGCATTTGTTCCACGGAGTTCAGGGCTAAATGTGCATCACTGCTAGGTGAGTTCTCCTCTCAGTGGCCGTCAGCCTTTATGGTGAAGGTTGCTTCTCAATTCTTGGGGCATTGATGCTGGGTTCACTGTACAGCCTGGAATGGCTTGATTCCATACCTGGGTAGCTTTCCTGACAAGGTCAGAATTACGTATTCATCTTGGTCATAGGAGATTCATGTGTGTGTGTATTTATGGAGAAGAGAGTAAGGAAGGGAAGGAAAAAGGGGAGGGGAGGGGAAGGGAGGGAAAAAGAGGGGAGACCCAAGATCTCTCCCCTTTTGTGACTGCTTCTCAATCATCTTCAAAGGGGTCCAACCAAGACAACAGATACAACCAAGAAAGAAAATGACTAAGGCCTTTTGAAGGTAGCATCAGATCTGGTTCCACACCTGCAGTCAATCCATGAGGCTTCTATCAATCCACCACATGCTAATGTCTATGCATTCTCTGAAACCTCTCAAAGGCACTTCCATTACATGTCATCACAATTCTACAGGAAAACAGGCTCCCCAACCTCTTCTACTGCATTCAGCATAGGCTCATAAGGAAAGGACTTACTGACTAGCCCTCCATTACATTCATATCTCCAGACTTATGACAGGGCTAAGCAATATTAAGTAAGTGGTTTTTTTTTTATTTATGTTTATTCATTTTAGATGAAGAGGGAACACCATCAATGATCACTAGTTCAAAGACATGGAGGCAGGAATTGAAATATTATGTATGGAGTACAGTTAACAGGTCACTGACTAGAATGATAAAGACATGAAGGAAAATAATCTGAAATAAGACTGGAAAAGTAGATGGGAGCCATGTTCTGGAGGCTTTAGCTGATGATAAACTTTGAGAAATTCAAAATGGGGTTTGTGAAAAAACAATCCTATCATCTTCATGATTATAAAACTTATTTTATTTTTCTTTGAATCTCCCACAGGGTCTTGAACACTGCCTTCACACTAGTCACTCAATGAATGTTAATTGATAAATGTGTCTAAGGAAGAAAAGAAGTCAATGACAAGATATTGAAAGCCAATGGATTTGCTAGATAATGTAGTGAGGCAATTACAGAAGAAACATGAAGACATGTTTGATTAGAATGAAGGGACATATGTCTGTCTCACATCAGCAACGGGCTCTCTTTTGAAGACTTTGGAGTTCTCTGAATTAATTCATAAGAAAGCACTGGTAACAGGGGGGACTACCAAGAAAGAAAAAAAAAGCAGGAATTGCCATGACCTGAGAAACTCCATAATGCTCCATGTTGCCAACTTGTTGCCTTCTTGGGCAATACTCTTCTGAGTATTAGATACACTGAAAAGAAAACAAAGAAGCAACACTAAGCAGGGGAAAAGTAGGATGTCAATTAGAGAGCCACAGAGGAGTCAAATCTAGACCCATAGCATAATCTAGAATGACCAACACCTTCTTTCTTACAGATAAGGAAACTGAGGCACAGAAAGGTAAAAATTACTTGTCTGAGATCATATAGTATTGAATCTTGGATTTGAACCCAATTAATCTAATTCCAAATCACTTCTCAATATTGATTGGTTGGTTGACTGTTGACTAAAATGATATCACTACATCTGAGTCAAAGGACAGCATGTCTAACTATGACAGATCAGACCAATATGAGCTCAGAAGGCTCTGCCGTTGGTCCCAATTGAACATTTGGAGTAGAGATGTCTCTAAATCTGCACATCTCTCATTTCTTTTCAGCTACTGCAATTCTGCATCACTCATAGAGCACAGCACCTTCTTAAATGCAGACATACCATGCTGGGCAGTCCTTTGCCAGTGTCTGCCATGTCTCACAATTGATTCAAAAGTTCTTCAGTTTTTCTGGTAGACTTAGTACTTCATTGCAATGCAAGGACATAAAAAATTCCCAATGGACTTTTGAGGTGAAATGCCTTCCACTTTCTGAGAAAGAATTATGGAATTCAATAGCAGAATGAAGCAGACCATTTTCTTTTATATTATGTTTTGTTTTATGATATCTCCCATTCACTTTAATTTTTTCTATACAACATCACTAAGGTGAAAATGTATTTAATAAGAATGTATCTGTAAAACCTATAAAAAATTGTATGCCATCTCAGAGAGGGAGTGAGGAGGCAGAGGGGAAGGAGAAGGAGGGAGGGGAAAAAAATCTAAACTATATGGAAGTGACTGTAGAACACTGAAGACAAATAAAATAATTTAATTTTAAAAAAAGTTCTTCAGACAGTTCTTGAGAGTTCCCTTGTATTGCTTCTTCTGATCACCATTTGTACATCTGTCTTGCATTAGTTACCTGTAAAATAGTCTTTTAGATAAATATACATTTGGCATTTAAACAACATGACCAGCCCATTGGAGTTGCACTCTCTGAGTGCTTGGCAGTTTAGCCAAAGAAAGGACCTCAGTGTCTAGTACCTTATCTTGCAGGTGATCTTCAGAATCTTCCCAAGATATTTCAAATGGAAGCAATTCAGTTTCCTGGCATGGCACTGGTAGATTGTACAGGTTTCACAGGCATATAACAATGAAGTCATCATGACAACCTTCAGCTTGGTAGGCAGCCTAATACCGCTGCTCTCCTACACTTTCCTTTGGAGCCTCCCAAACACTGATGTAGCTCTGTCAATTCCTGCATCAATCTTATCATCTATATGTTCATCCCTGGAGGTTACTGTTAAAGTATAAATGGAAAACCATAAGAGACTCAGAACTAGGTATTCCATGCTAACAAGTAGCATGGGTGAGAATGCATAGGGATGGAAGGTGATGAGGTGATGTGGGAAGTTGTCAAGATCCCTTAACTAGAAACCAGGAAGACTGCATCCTAATCCTATCTCTGCTATTACCTAGCTAGGTAATCCTGGATAAACCACTTCAATTGCTTGGTCCTCAGTTTCCTTACATGTAAAATAATAGGGTTGATGAAATGGTCACTAAAGACTCTTGCAACTCTAACATTCTGTTTCATATGTACCTTTCTCTTGTAGTATTTTTCATTTCAGACTGGCTCATGACCAATTTTTTCTTTATTTCATAAGAGTATTTTAAAGGAATTACATTATATAAAGAATATTTTAATGATCAATGAGGTATTTCTGATATTCATTCCTTTGTTAAGAAAATAGTCTTTTCTTTGATATTTCAACAGCACCTATATATTTTAGGTATCATCGAAGGGAACATTCACTCCTTAGCTTCACGGGATGACAATATTTAAGTTAGAAGGAACCTTACAAGTAAGCTAATCCAACCACTTGACCTTTGCAGTAAAGAAATATCCAAATAAGTTAGGCTGCTGGACCAGATCTACTAAGACAAAATTTAAGAGGGATCAATTTAAAGTCTTATGCTTGGGTTAAAAAAAACCTACCTAACAAGTACAAGACCTGGGTTCCATTCCACTTCCAACACATGGTAATTTTGTAATCCTGAGCCAGTCACTTAACTTTCCAATGCCTTAAACAACTCTGTGTGACTATTAACTATATAGGTCAATTGCCAATATGCGCTGGTAGAGTAAATTACCTGCCCCAAAGTTTGGAGCACCATAGTTTCAGAAAGACTGAATAATTGGAGAATATCTTAGAGGGTGGTGAAGGGCCTTGAGTTCTTGCCATCTGAAGACCTACTAAAGAAATGGAAAATGTTATCCTAGAGAAAACCCAAAAAGGCCATGAGTGTCAAAAGGGTTATCTCAAGGAAAAGGGATTAGATTGTTCTGCTTGGTTTTAAAGGACACTGCCAAGAGTAATGAGTGGAGAAGACAGAGACAGGTTCAGGCTAGATAGAAAGAATTCCTATCCAGGTAAGTGTTGATTGAGATGTCCTCTGAGGAACCCTGTACCAGAAAACATTTATATAGAGCTTAAAGATTTACTTTGTCTTTCATGTACATCATCTCCTTTACCATCCCCACATCTCTAGGAGGCAGGAAGTAAAAGCATTATCTCCATTTTGTAAGTATGGGACTGAAAACAAAAAAAGATTGAGTGACTTACCCAAGGTCATACAGGGGAGTAACCATTCTACTGCTCTTTGGCACATTTATGCCTAGAGGACTGATGTTTCATTTCACATAAGGAATTTTACCTGTAAGATGGTGGGAGTAATATTTGAAGCAATACAATAGCTATTTCTCAAAGTATCACACACCCTCCATCACACTTTGCCTAGGCCTGCCACAATTACTTCATGCTATGACATATGACATCATGGTGTTCTCAGACTCGGGGGTGTATCTAATGAGTTGGAGCTGGAAGGGTCCCAGCGGAATGCAGCACACCAAAGACCTAGTGTTCTTTCACATTCCAATATGGCATTAGTGCCAGAAACAATGGGCTCTTCATGATCCAGAAGTTGACCTGTAAAGTCTTACTGAATCAGTAGGTGGCAATGGGTGAAAGAGAAGTTTATCATGATAAGAGGCTTTCAGAACACAGAAACAGATTATATTATGCCTACCTATAATGTGAGATTACTCAGATAATAAACAATTATAGTAATGAATGTAATATTTTGTATTTTCAAGCAATAGCGGAGCCTCCGTCATCCATGTCATGAGATAATGGTATCATTTAAATAATCTTACAATAAGGATGCTATGCTATTTTTAGTAAAAAGCCCCCTTTGAGGAAGACCAGCTTACCAGAATCCTACACTAGCCTTGATACTGCCATCACAAGACTTCAATATATTATATAAACATTTTTAAAGAAATTATGCTTTATAAGAATAGTAAGATTAATCACCACTATTAGCCTAATTTTGAAGTGAGGGAGGGGGGATAGGATAAGAAATTGCCTGATCTCAGTTTTCCAAAGCTTGGAGGACAGGATCTAAAATTGGATGAGGTTTTAGAGACTACCTCTCTAGTCCAAGAATTCTTAACTTGAAGACTGTGAATTTGGGTTTAAAAAAATATTCTGTTGGCCATATTTCAGTGTGGTTGGTTTCCTCTGAATTCCAATGTATTTTATTTTATGTTTAGAAAGTTTAGAAAACTTTTTTTTTCTGAGAAGGGATCTAAAATTTTCACCATATGCCCAAGGAGGGTTCAGAACCTTTGATCTAGTCTAGCAGGTCCTAATTTTCTTGGTCTCAGGACCCCTTTATGCTCTTACAAAATTATTGAAGACCCCAAAGCGGTTTTGTTTATATGGGTTAGATCCAGTGATGTTTACTGTTTTCGAAAGTAAAATCTTTTGGTACTATTAAGAAAGTAGTTTTGATTTACTGAATCCCTGAAAGGATTTAACTTTGAAAACCACTGATCTAACCTAACCCTATCAAGAAACTAAGAAACATGAAAAGTCATACAAGATAACTGAGGTGGTAAGTAGCAGAGTCTAAGTTTCAAAGTCCGCCAAGACATCCGCTAAGCAAATAACCTTAGTATGTTATCATCATCATCCACTTTTAATGAATATCATGTAATATAGTAGAAAGAGTGTTGGACTTGGGGTCAGAAGCTATAGATTTGAGTCCTACCTACCTCAACTACTTGCAAACCACCGGACAGTGAGCAAATTGATTCAATTCTCTGCCATTGCTTCTTTTTTATTTTATTTTTATGCTATTCTGAACTTAAGAAATAAAACAAGTATTTCCATAATATAGTAGAACAGGAGAAGAGGAATTATCATTAGATATGAAACTGAAAATTTATTATGAGAAGTTGCTATTCTTTTTAAACATAATAAAGTTATCAAGTAACTTTTTTTTGTCCTTTTCTCCTTCTCCCCATCCTAGAAATGGCTACCATTGGACATAAATATGTGTGTGCTTGTAAAATCATTCTATACATCTATTTATCGGAAACTTTCTTCATCTAGTAAATGGAAATAATAGTGCTATCAAATGAGGCTGTGGTCTTGAAACTTTGTAAGCTCTAAAAAGCTATAGAAATATGAATTCTGAAGATTATGATATTTGGAAAAGTAGGCTCTCTCCTAGGAATAATAAGCTTCCTTCAAATCTCAGCTAAAGGCCAACTTTTGTAAGAATCTCTTTAAAATTCCCCATAATATCAGTGATTTCCCTTTGAGATTATCTTCTATTTATGATATGTGTGTGAATATATATATATATATATGCACACACATAATGTTCAAATATGTATGTGTGTATATATATATATATATATATATATATATATATATAATTTTATTTGTGCACAGTTGTTTCATGTTGTCTCTCCATTTGACTGTGAACTCCTTGAAAGGAGGGACTTTTTTAGCTCTCTTTGTAGCCGCAGAGCTTAATACTGTGCCTGGCATAAGTATACTAGACACTTAATCAATACTTAGAACTGACTTGACTTGAGTTGAAAGAATTGTTGCCAAAGGATTCTAAGGAAAAAGAAGATAACTATTTTTCTTTAATGAGATGTTTCAAAGTTTCACATGTAGGGGGATACTATTTTGGCATGTCTTAGCCTTGCCATTATTTTTTCTTCATGAGTGAAATCTTTGCGCCTCAGTTTACTTAGTTTATGAATAAATGGGACTAAACTGGTTTTTGGCTCTCATCTGATTTACTTAACATCTTGGTAGAACTGAAGAGGGTCAGAAGAAAGGCATTTGCAAAAAAAATGTAAAGGTCAGGAAGCAATGCAGAAGCCATTCATACCCTCAAATTTTGAAAGACTGCTGGATTTGGAGTCAGTCCCACTTTACCATTTCACTTGTATGATATTAAGCAAGTCACAATCTCTCAGGGCTGTAGTTTCTTCATCCTGTATTATGAAGGGGTTATACTAGATGACCTTTGAGGTCCCTTCCAGCTTGAAATCTATCATCTTATGAAACATCCCATGTGTCTAACTAACTGGCCACGGCATAAGCTTCAGGCAGCCACATGATTATTTAAAATATATTTAATCTGTTGCAGGTTCTAGAATTTGCTTATCTATTTGGACATAGGAAATGACAAGACATAATTAGGGGCTATGAATATCGTAAGCCCAGATACTAGTAAAAATCTAACACTCATTGATAATCATATAGGTAAACAATAAAACCACACTTTTCATAGCTTTTATGAACTCAGATTTGGCCAACAGACATTTAGCAGACAACACCTATCTGTAATGTAGTCTATTCTAGACCATTCAATTTTAGACAGTTCACCATCTTACTGTAATCCATGAGGGGTGTGTGGATGTTCAAGGGGGACTAGCACCTCTTGTGTGAGTGCTTGCTGAGCTCTTTTCAGGGCTGTTCATCCACCTTTGGTGTCCACCTAGCACTCAACTCTTACCTGTGGCTCTAACAAGCTGTAGCATGCACAGCAGTCACACCCTGGTAAACCCTTTTGGCAGATGGGCTAAACGAGGTTGAGGGTAACCAAAGAGCTACAAACCTGTCAGTGAGTTAGAGGAGTGTCTATTCCAAGCATGTGAAGACTTCCCTTGTGGAATGGGCAGAGGAGAACAATTTGTTCCAATGGCCATGAATGCAGCCAAAGCAGGCACTATGAAACACTTAGAGCTTGGACAGGCATCAAAGACAGACAACAAGGTCATCCACTGTGGACTATTTCTAGTTGTCCTGGCTTTTGTCCTACCAGTGGAATTCAACAACTCAGGAAGACAGAGTGAGGCTGATGATTTTGATCCAAACTGCCTCACTTAAATCCAATTCACATGCAAGTTACAACATCACCTTGTGATGTCATCAGTCCTTTCCAAAAATGGATGAATGACATCAACAATCCGTGATCCTGCAGAACAGTGATGGTACTACTAATTAAAAAGTAAATATCAAGCTTAAAACTTCTATATTTTAATCATAACTTCAGTCTTTTCTCTCCTCCTTCATCATTAATGATTCTTAGTAAAAATATTAACAGCAACTACTGACATCGATGTAGTTCTCTAAAATTTGTAAAGAACACGTTATGTATATTATCTCACTTGACTCTTATAACCACACAGTAAAGTAAGTACTGTAGGGATTAGTACTCCCATTTTGCAGGTGAGAAAATAGGCTAAAAGAGGTTACATGACCTATCCATAATCACACAGGTAGTAAATATCTAAAATAATATTTGAACCCACAGTTTCCTGAAAAGGCCTTTATGCTATAGAGCCATCACGTAGATTTGGATATACCACATATTAAATAATGGCCCCCAAAACACAAATATGCATCTTGTAAAAATGTGACATAATATGGCTAAGTCATCAGACAAATCATGTCCTTTTTAGAACTGGTAAAATCTTCCTGACTCAAGATCTAATACTCTACCCATCATCAGGTTTGTGTTTTAGACCCAATTTCCAAGAGCCATTTGTTAAATTTTTACAAATGTGAAAATCTTGAAAATTGACAAATACTACAAATCAGGGATTGATTCATTTTTTTGTGGATTTCTGGACTTTAAAGAGTAGTGAAGCAAATGTTAATACTGCAGATTAAAATTAAAAGTATGCCACCTGCACTTTTTTTCTGGAGATCCAGTTGTTAGACATTTACTAGCACACTAGCACTCATAAAAGCAGTCAAACCAATTTAATTCTTTGTTTTATTTCTACATATCCTCTGATGGAGGCATCAACCAATAGAGAAATAACATACCAGCAGAAGAAGTTGTATCCTTGGTCATCTATATACTGGAAACCAAAGACTCAACTATAGTCATTCTGTGATGTATGATGACAATTAGTATATATGATGCCTAATACCATCTTTTTTGTTGACACCTATTTCTAAGTAATATTATGCTTTCTACATTTTCCCCAGTTCATCTATGATTTCAAGCATTCAATAAATTTTTAAAAATGAAAAATGTTCTGTTCCCTCAAAAAAATTGTTTTTAAAAGCTTGCCTCATGACTAAATGGGGCTTTTAAACAAAAGATGTCTCCAGCCTCACCATGGTCTGAATTAGGACTATTTGAACAGGGAAACATCTCCAAACATTTTTCATTTAGATCCAGCATTAATATTTTGCTTTTATCAGATATCAACTTGGAGATAAACCTTTTAGAAGTCTGTCCATTGCTTACAACATTTCCAGGCCACTTTTAAACAATTCACCTTTATCTGATCCAGTGCAAATTGTCAGAAGATGGGACCCAGCTGGAGACCAAATTAGAGTAATTAAGAAGCAAAAAGTCAGAGTACTTTGCTTGTCATTTGTTTATTTTGTTAAACATTTAGACACTATTACTAGTGCAGAATTTGTCATACTTGGGGGAGAAGAGCAGATAATTGAATGCTTCATGTGGCAAAAGATGAACAGTAGAGCCCTAATAGAACATAACTGTGACATAGTAAAGGGGAAGACATGAATAGGGGTAGTTTTATATAAATGATGATCGAGACATTTCCAAATAAGGAATTAGTTCTTTAAAAAAAGAAAACTTCATCACATTTCCCAATACAGAAAGATGATGAAAGCTACAATGCATTAAATATAGCATACTACCTGATGTTAGAGAGAAATTATCCAGAAAACTATCAAGCTACTGAAAGATATCATGGAGTAGTGGAAAGAATGTGGTAATTGGGGTGAGGTGTTCGAATTCTATCTCAGACTTTTACAAGCTATACAACCCTAAGTCTGTCCCTTAACCTCTATCATCTTAAGTTTCCTAATGTGGAAAGCAGGTATAATAATATCTGTAGAACATATTTCATAGTGTTTTTGTGATGATAAAATAAGAGAATCTATATAAAGTGCTTTGTAAATCTAAAAGTGCAATATCAATAAATGTCAATGATTGCCATTAAGAGCTATGGAAAACTTCATGCAAGGATACCAACATATATTCAAAGGGGTTCTTGCCTTGTAATTTTTCTCTTCATAGGATAATCTATATTATGCTTGCAAAATTAAATAAATGACTCCTTTTTATAATTAAAAAAATTTAAATTGATTCAATTAATGTCCTGATTACTAATCCAGACTTTTAGAAAAATGTTGAGAAGAATTTCATTATAAAAGCTTATTTCCAACCATTTTTCACCTAAATGGATTTTACAAATATAGTTAATTCTCATTATTCTGCAGAAAGGTGGGTTAGTACAAATGGTAAATATTTCCAAATCGCTGACGTTGGGCTTTTTACCTAGTTCTCTTTCACCCCCAACCCCAAACAAACTTATTATATTATTATGCTTTGCTTAGGCTTATAGTAATAACTATTAATATCAGTGAAAATCACTTGCAGTTTCACCCAACCAATAAAAGAAAAAAACCTGTTAAATTGGGCATATTCATTCACCAAATGTTAGTTTCCTTTTTAAAAGTTTTCCATATTTGGTTTTATTTTTTGAAAATACAATAGATTATTAAACCAGTGAGTATGCCCATGATGCTAAAAGACTATCATTTTTTTCTTTTTATCTGTTACCATTTGGTTAAAATATTCATAATCATTTCCTTTTTTCATTCCCCTGTTACATGTGTAAAAATGTTTCCCAAACAGAAGGTGGCAAGAAGGAATCTAGGTAGGATTATAATTTGTTTTAAGTAATCAACAGATGCATAGTCAAAAATATCATCACAATATCATCCTTATGGTATTTTACCAAAAAGTATATTAATATTGAGTGTATATGTATCCATGCAAATAAGAAATTGAAATCACTAGTAGTCACTGTCAGTCAGACCAATCAACACTTTTCCCACAATCCTTTGCCCAGCCAAGTCCATCCTTAGTCTGATTACTTCAAGGTAATAAAATTGCCAAGAATGGAGCAAATCACTCATATTCTCAACTCCCTCTGCAACCTTCCAAGAGCTCTCAACAGCCTCAGTGGTGCTTTTTTTTAGGATCCTTCCTCTGTGGACTTCTGCAATTCTTTTGAAGTCAACAGGAGCTCTGAACCAGGACCAGCTTCTGACTGGGTGGAGAAAAAACCTTGAATCCCATCCAATTGCAAACTTTACTGCTGTGTAATAACAAACTGACTTGGATGTTTCCTTGGAAATAGTATGGGTACCTGTTTATTCTTATTTCAGAAAGAGATTAGGAGCTGTACATTTGGATTGAATCAAAGGAACAAAATCAACCTGAATGTCAAAATCACAGGAGATCTTGACTAGTTAAGATTACATGGGTTTATAGAAAGAATTAACATGTAAAATAAAAATGGAAATTCTGTCTGTCCAGTATTTTCTTTTTCCCTTCTTTATATTACCTTACATTCTCTTCTTTTCTTCTTTTGTATTTTTATTATTCCTTCCCTCCCACTTAAACACAAGAAAATTATAGGGGGAATATTCTCATCATAAAATTACTAAGCAAACAGAAGATAAAGTTTGCAATGTACTACTTCAAAGTATTTAAAACATCATACCTTCCAAATAAGTAGCCAGAGTCATACTAGTGCTGAGATGGTTGTAAGAAGGTATTAAAGAGGTTGATGATGGAGCAGAGAGATCAGATGATACTCTGCCTTAACTTGGGCAGGAGGAGAGTAAACTGTCACTCCAAAGGGATATTTGTAAGCCTGCAAGATGCAAATAGAAAGTTGGATGTATCTGAAGAGGAATTCATGGCAGGACTTGAAAAATGAAAATGGCATAAACCATCCATCCTGGATGTTATTCACCAAAGAACTCAAAGATGAAGATACAAGCCAAGAAGCATGAGAGGAGCTGTGTTTCAGTTCTTCCTGAAGACAGGAAAGTCATTACCAAAGTCCCTTTTGTAAAAAAGCTAAAGCCAAACAAGATCACAAAAATAGCATTTTGTCAAAAAACCGCTCATTGCTTCTGGGAAAGCTAATTTGGAGTTGAGTTGAGGATAACATTGCACAACATAGATTCCAAGCACAAGTGAAGTAAAATGATGCCAACTTGGAATAAGGTCAGTCTCCATCAGAGTGTCCCAAGGATCTATGCTTGACTGTGCTATTTAACATTTTTATCAATGATTCGAATAAAGGCACAGATCGTATGCTTATCAAATCTGAAGATAACACAAAACTGGAGTGAAGAAAAACACTCAAAAACAAGGCTCAAAAAATATCTTGGCAGCTACAATACTGTGCCAAATTGAAGAAGATGACATTTTAATGAGGATAAATGTAAAGTAATATGTTTGGAATCAAAAAATCAACTTCACAAGTGTAAAACTGAGGGGACCATATTGAAAGTCCAACATAAATAGATAGCAAAACACAGCAGCCAAGAAAAAGAATGCCATCTTAGGCCACAGGATTAGGGTCTAGTGCTATAATATTCTGCCCTGGTCTTAGCATATCTGTAGTATTGTGTTCATTTCTTGATGTCATATTTTAAAAAGTGTTTTGATAAGAGAAAGGCATCCAGGGAATGGCAGTCAGCCATATGATGACCAGTAAAAGGAATTGGAGAAATTTATATTGGAGAAGAGAAGAGTTGGGGGAGGCTGGTATGATGGCTATCTTCTATTATTTAAAGGGATATCATACAAAAGAGGGACTATACTTTTTCTTTCTGATCCCAAAGTACAGAGGTAGGAGTGATGGGTAGAAGTTTCAAAGATGTAGAGGTAGCCTTGATATCCAGAAAATCTTCCTAAGAAATAGAGGTGTCCAAAAGGGGAATGGGCTATCTTGGGAAATAATGGGTTCCCTTTCATTGAAGGTCTTCAAACAAAGATTGGCTACTCATTTGTTGAGTAGTTTGTATACATTATTCTATTCCAGGTACCAGTTGGATTACATGGCTACTGAGGTTTCTCCCAGCTCTGAGATCCTATAATTTTGTGGGGCAGAACCTGATGTGGCTATTTATCCTTAGTTTTCAAAGAAGACCGATGACATCATGGGTGATGTCAATGCATATGAATTGGATTTAAGCGAGGCAGAGTCAACAAAGTCATCAGTCTCACTTTTTCTGAGTCAGTGAGGTCCAGTGGCAACACAAAAGTTAAAATAACTGATGATGGCCCAGAATACAGTGGATGACCTTGGTGTCTTTGATACCTGACCAGAGTCTAAGCACTTTATAGAGCCTGCCTTCATGACCATTGAAACAAATTGTTCTCATCTGCCCACTCCACTGGGGGAAGTCTTCACACTCTTGGAGTAGGCATCTAATGTTTAGAATTGAGCAGAATGGCCAATGACATTAAAGTTGACCTTCACATAGAAAACATACTGTCATCAATTTAGACAAATTTTTTTTAAGTTAATGTCATCCAAAGCGAATAAAACTCTCTGTGCTAGCAAAACAACATGGATGTGGTCTCTGGTTCCCCTTGGAGACACTGGCTAGTTGTACGACTTTTGACAAACCTCAAATCCTCTGACCCACGACTTTCCCATCTTAAAATAAAAAAGAGGAGTGATAATCTGTGTGTTCCTAGCAACCTCACACAGAAATACTTTTGACAAATGAATAAAGTTCAATGAGATTCATAGATCATTGTTTTCATTGTGAATATTTTTTGTTATAAGTAGAAGTCATAACTCATATTTATGTTGCACATGGAATACACTTCCCCTATAGAATGACACAGTAAAAAATGAGCTTACCTCAGGATCCTATCTCCTGATACATACTGAATGAATTACTGAAACTCTCAGTACCCTAGGAACTCTTAAAGACTACAAGTAGCAATTTAAGGAAGAAGTTCCTCACCAGGAGCTCCCTACATTGGGGAAATCATGGTTCTCTTTTTTAAAAAAATCCCCTCCAAAACCAGCAAATTAAGCATTGCCAGGTTTGTGTCTTAATTTTACAGGTGAGGAGACTGAAGTTCAGAAATGTAAAATGACTTGCTCGTGATAACAGAGCTGCTGAGTAGCGGAACCAAGATTTGATGTTAGGTCTCCCAACTTCTTGTCCTATGTTCTTCCTACTGCATTCTACTGACTTGCACTGATCTCATAAATTAGTTCTGTTATGAAAGAAAATAAATAACTCCTATAGAAATTGTACGAAAGCAAAATGGAAAAAACAGATAGAGGCCTGGCCCCAGAATCAAGATGACTTGAGTGGAAATCTTACTTCACTTAGTAGCTATATAATCCTGAACAAATCACTTAACCCTTTTTGCCTCCATTTCATTACATGTAAAGTGAGCTAGAAAAAGAAAGGGCAAAGTTCTCCAATATCTCTGCCAAGAAAACTCCATATGGGGTAGTATATGACTAATTCACTAAATAAGAACAGCAACAAGAGAAAGTGTAATATATGGTCTCTGATTAAAAGTCATAACTAGTATGGAATTGGGTGAGAAAAAGAAAGAAAGCTAAAGGAGACCCGAATTCTGATCCTATGCAATTCTATGCCAGTTGGGTTTTTCCATTGAGAATTCCTATCAGATTACACAGAAGGAAAATTAGGTTCTCTATATTATGTTGGTGTTGTGTTAACAGTGGGATACTCCAGAAAGGGCTTTACTTGGGGTTGAATCCTGCTCTCAAAAAGAAAGTGGAACTAAGTGAGCAAAGTTGGCTGATGACTTCAATTTCTTCCAGTTAGTAAGCAAAGGAAGACAGTGAGGAACTCCAGATGGATTGAGATACATTACAGGTTTGGAAAACTCAATGACCCATGAAATTTAACTTGATGCAATGTAATGTTCATTGGAGAAAATGTAATAGAAACTTCCTATACAGAATGAGGCACTCTAAACGTATTGAACCCTCAGAGGAAATTGACATATTTACTGTGAGAAGATGTGCAAAGAGGTTGGATCATTTTAGGACCACTATGATATTAGGAGCTATGCAAATTGGAATAATGATAAGGGTAATAAAATCTCATATTTCTAGAGGAGAGTTGATCTTTTGTGGAGACAGGAAGGAATTATCCCCTCATGCAAAAAGCAACACATTGATTAGGTGTGCTATGAGGAAAGTGAAGCATCAGATATTGGCAACTGCTAGAGACGGTGTTTGCTATTGGAGATAGACCAAGGCTCTGAAGCATGGAAGGGAGGAAACATTGAAATCTGGGTTTTCTTTCTGCATTACATTTGCCAAAAAAGAATATGCCTCTCCTGCCTTCCCTTCTATGACAGGTCTCCTGTTGAGTTATGACAAGCTGGGAAACTGGTCAAGTAGCAACCTCATTGAGTTTATTTCCTTCCTTACAAAACAGGTGGCAGGTAGCTGACACAGTGGATAGAATGTTGGACTGGATTCAGGAAAACTCAATTTCCTGAGTTTAAATCAGGCCTCAGGCACTTGCTAGCTGTATGACCCTGGACAAGTCACTTAACCCTGTTTGCCTCTGTTTCCACATCTAGAAAATGAGCTGAAGAAGGAAATGGCAAATCACACCAATCTCTGCCAAGAAAACCCCAAATGGGACTGCAAAGAGTCAGAAACAACTGAAAAAACAATTCAACAACAAAGGAAAATATATAATAAAATAAAATTTATATATAAGTGTAAAGTACTTGCACTGCCTGGTTCATCAATCTAGAGCAGGAAGGGACCTCAGACATTGTCTGGTGCAAGAAATGAGAAAACTGAGGCCCAGGATGAAATGAGACCAAATGTAAAGTGCTTTTTCAAAATACCATAACACACTATGCAGCCTAGTCTGAGAGAAGCAGGAAGGTATGGTGAAAGAACAAATGGTGATATTCAAGAGGTAAGTCCTATGTCTGCAACTGATGTGCTCTGTGACTTTTGAATTAAGTCAGTAACTCTCACTCTCTTTGATGAATCTCTCCCATTGAAGTTCAACAGAACCCTTGTTATAAAATATTTTAAATTATTATTTTAAACATTCTTCTCTTTTTAAATCGAGTTCTAAATTTTCTTCCTCCCCCATCCACTAAGAGGGAAAGCAAAATGACATCAATTATACCTGTAAAATTATGTAAAATATGTTTTCATATTAACTGTATTGTCAAAAAAGGGGAAAAAAATTAAAGAAAGCAAGAAAACTAGACTTTAATTTGCACTCTGAGTTCATCAGCTCTCTCTCTCTAAAGGTAAGACAGAACCTTTTCATCATGAGTGCTTTAGAACTGTCTTGGATCATGGTATTGAAAAAAACAGACCAGCTTGATCATCATTACAACATTGCTGTTACCGGGTACAATCATCTCCTGGTTCTTCTCACTTCATTTTGCCTCAGTTCATATAGGTCTTGCATGTATGTGTGTGTGTGTGTGTGTGTGTATGTATGTGAGTGTGTGTTTCTGCTAAAACCTCTTCATCATTTCTTATAATTTAGCAGTACTCTATCAAATCATATACCACAACTCACTCAGCCATTCCTCAATTTCCAGCATCCAGCATTTCAACATCCCCTCAATTTCTAATTCCTTACCACCACAAAAAGAGCTGTTATAAATACTTTTGCACATATAGAGTCCTTTCTTTTTACTCTAGTCTTCATGGGAAATAGACCCAGTAGGTGTATTGCTGGGTCAAAAGGTATGCACAGTTTTATAGCCCTTTGGGTATTATTTCCAAATTGTCCTGCAGAATGGTTGGGCCAGCTCAAAATTCCACAAATAGTTTATTAGTGTACCAATTTTCTCTCAGACCTTCAGAACATTTTTTTCATATACTAGAGATAGCTTTGATTTCCTCTTTTGAAAACTGTCTCTACATATCCTTTGACTATTTATCAATGGGGGAATGACTCTTTTATATATCCATTCCCGTTTATATGTCAGTTCCTTATACATTTGAGAAATAAGGCATTTATCAGAGAAACTTGCCAAAAAAATGCTTATATTATTCATTGTCTAAGGTACCTTTTTAATATATAGTTTCCCTGATTACAAATTGGGTCTTTTTTGGCTTTGACTTTGTCTTAAATCCTGATTGCTACCTCTGCCTTTCATACTTCCACTGAACCACAATAGATTCTGCTACAGCCCTTTATTTTAACTCTTTATGTGTCTGTTTCAAGTGGGTCTATTATAAACAATATATTATTGAGTTCTGGTTTCTAATCCATTTTGCAATCTGCCTCCGTTTTATATGTGAGTTCATCCCAGTCACATTCTCAGTTATGATTACTGTGTATTTCTCTTTATCTTATTTTCTTCTGTTTATCATTTTCTCTTTTTTTTAAATCCTGTTCCCCCTCAAAAGTCTGTTTTGTTTCTGACCACTCTCTCCCTAAATTTGTCCTCCTTTTTGTTATTGTCAGCCCATCTCAATCCCTTATCTCCTTCCACTCCTATTTCCCTATTGGGTAAATTACATTTCTATATCCAGCTGAGTGTATATCTATATTATTCTCTCTTTGAACAATTCCAATGAGAGTAAGGTTCAAGTACTGTGCCCCAACCTCCCATTTCTCCATGTTACTATTAGAGCTCTTTCTTTGCATTCCTCTTTTATGTGAGAAAATTTTCCTTATTCAACCTCTCCCTTTTCCCTTTTCCCAGTGCATTCCTCTTTTTTTCACCTCTTCATTTTGTTTTTTGGAGATCATACCAACATAATCGATTCACACCCTTGCCCATCAATCTATTCAGACTTCTTCTAACAGCTCTAATAATGACAAACTTCTTAGGAGTTACATGTAGCCTTTTCCCATATAAAAATGTAAACAGTTTAACTTTATTGAGTCTCTTATGGTTACTCTTTCATGTTTACCTTTTTATTCTTCTCTTAAGTCTTGTGTTTGAATGTCAAACTTTTTACTCAACTCTAGTCTTTTCATCAGGGATGCTGAAAGTCCTCTACTCCTTTTGTTCCTGAAGGATTATACTGAATTTTGTTGGGTGAGTTATTCTTGGTTGTAATACGAGCTCCTTTTCTTTCCAAAATATCATATTCCAAGCCCTTTACTCCTTTAACAAAGAAACTGCTAAATCTTGTGTGGTCCTGACTGTGGCTCCATGATATTTGAATTATTTCTTTCTGGCTGTTTGCAATACTTTTTCCTTGACCTGGGAATGCTCAGATTTGACTATAATGTTCCTGGGACTTTTCCTTTTGGAATCTCTTTCAGGATATGGTCAATGGATTCTTTCCATTTTATCCTATGGATCTAAAATGTTGGGACAGTTTTCTTTTATAATTTCTTGAAATATGATGGCTAGACCCTTTCTTTATCATGGCTTTCAGATAATCCAATAATTATTAAATTATCTCTCCTCAAACTACTTTCCAGGTTTGTTGCTTTTCTGATAAGATATTTCACATTTTCTTGAACTTTTTCATTCTTTTGACTTTGTTTTATTGTTTCTTGATGTCTCATAGAGTCATTAGTTTCCACTTGCCCAATTCTAATTTTTAAGGAATTATTTACTTCAGTGAATTTTTATATCTCTTTTTCCATTTGGCCTGCTCTCCTTTTGAAAGAGTTCTTTTCTTTGGATAATTTTTGTGCCTTTTTTACCATTAGGCAAATTCTGTTTTTTTAAGGTGTCATTTTCTTCAGTATTTTTTGTGCCTCTGTTAATTTTCTTTTCATAACTTTTTTGTATCACTTTCATTTATTTTCCTAATTTTTCCTCTACTACTTTTCTCTCTTTAATTCTTCCAGTAATTCTCCAATTAGTATTTTTCTTTGAGGCTTTTCTTGTGGTTGTTTTCACATTATTGTCTTCTGAGTTTACATCTTAGTCTTCCCTCTCACATGAAAAAGCTTTTCATGAAAAAGGTACTGAAGTAGCTTTTCATGGCCAAGTTTTTGGTTGTTGTTTGCTCATTTCCCAGCCTATTTCTTCACTTGGTACTTCATGTTAACGTTGATCTGTTGCTTACCTGGAGATGAGGAGGCACTGTCCCAAGCTTCAGGCTTTCTCATGCAGTTATTTTCAGAGCTATTTCTGGGGATGCTTCCAAAGTGGTATGATCCTGGGAGAGGTATTCTCTTGGTCTGCCCTCTGATCTTTGCCCAGGAAGGGTCCCTGCAATCATTAGTGTTCCTTATGGCCCTGGAACTATGACTAGGGCCCCTGCTCCCTTGTAACCAATCACAATTATTCCTTTCTACCCTGGAACTGTAACCTAGAACTAAGTATGGGCAATAGACTTTCCAGTCAGCACTAGCTAAACTCAGTACAAAGCAAAGAGTCCCCCATACTACCTTTTTGATCAGTTTTTCAACACCCTTGCCATCTCCAGACTAAGAGCTCTCAAAGTTGCTGCTGCTGCTGCTGCTGTCACAGATTACGGCCAAGGCACAGAGTAAACTCTGGGGAAGCCCCCACTCTGGCGTGACAGAGCTCTGCTACCAACCTCCTAAGTTGCCTTAGACTGAAAAATGTCTCTCTCTCTCTGACCTTCTATTGAGTCTGTTGCTCCAAAATTTTATTTGAGTTGTTTTTAAATTTTGATTTTCATTAATTAATTTAGTTTTAATTTTCAATATTCACTTTTATAAGATTTTGAATTCTAAAATTTCTCCCTGCCATTCCCTTCCCCTCTCTTCCCTTCCTCCTCCCCAGGATGGCATGCAATCTGATACAGGTTATAAATGTACAATCATATTAAACATATTTCCACATTAGTTGTGAAAGAAGAATCATAACAAAAGGGGAAAACTACAAGAAAGAAAAAATAAAAACAGAGAGAAAAATAGTATGCTTCAATCTATATTCAGACACTATTTCAAGGAGTTATTTTATTTTAAGTTTATTTGCAGGGTAATGTTGGGAATAGTTCAGCTGTGTTGCTGCCTATACTCTGCCATGTTGGCTTCTCAAATTACTTTTTTAAAAAGTAATAATATGAAATAACTATGGCAAATTTTTCAGTCTTAATGAATTCCAGTCTTCAAGTCAGTTCAATAGTTACACCTTACAAAATTGAAAATAATTCAATGAAAAAGATGAAGTTCTTTGCTAAACTTATTTTCTCTCCTGATTCTGTTTCTGACTTTCTAGACTGCTGTTATGCTTCAACTGCCATCTTGTCCTAGAACTTCCCTCCTCACCCTGAAATATACATCCATCTTGTGCCCTTCTTTCAGTAGAATATCCTTCCACCATTCCAACCCCTTTATCCCATTAGTAAGTTCCTCCCAGTGCTTCTATTTAGGGGGCAGGGGAGGAAGTAGGTCAACCTTCATTCACCTCCTTGCTTTGTCTCTGACTTTGTGTACTTCAACATCAGCTACTCCCCACTTTCAACTCTCTTTTGGTATTGTCTTCTCCCAAAGAACACATTCCTCAAGGGAATGGATTTTCTTTCTTTTTGCTTTTGTTTGAATCTCCAAAGGGTTAGGACAGTATCTACAGCTTAATAAGTTCTTAATAAATGTTTATTGTTTTGCTTTGTTATATATATAAATGTCCTATAATTGGAAAAATTATTGCATATCTGAGTTCATATTATAATTTTTACTTTCTTCTTTTTTTCATGTAGAAGTATTTTGAGGAACTATTTTATTTTATCCAGTTTTCACTTAAAGTTTTTAAAGTTTAGTCTTTAAATTTACTATGCTTTATTTGCAAATGCCATCATGATCTTGTCCAAATAACTGAACTATCCTTTTTTTAGCATATTGGTAAAATAGCACATATTGGAATATCAGGATCTTTACAAGAAGTAAAAACATATTATAGATAACAATCATATTTGGAAATTGATACTCCAACTTGATTTGAGGATGTTTGGTTCCATAATCAGAGTTGTCAACTTTAACACTTTTAGTTTTTTGTAACTTTTCCATTTTTATCCAATTATCCATAATGGTTATTGTTCCAAAATATGTGTAATTGACACCAGTTCTCTAATATATACTCTGCCAAGACACACTGTCAACCAACTGGCTGGGTGCCATATATTCTTAGAGACATTCAAACTTAAAGTGAGTCTAGACCTAAAAGAAGCCAAAATTTTAGTCACACATTAGGTTTCAGCAAATCCCTGATGAGTCTCAAGGGATAGGTATTGGATTTACAGGCAGAAAAAAAAAGCATGAGTTCAAATCCAGCCTCAGACACTTCCTAGCTATATGACCCAGAGAAAGTCACTTAACTTCTTTGAATCTCAGTTTCTTTGCCTCTACAATGAGGGAATTAGACTTGATGGCCCCTACAGTCCCTTTCTGCCCCTGATTTATGCTCTTATGTGCTGGATGTACATATTGTATACAATGAAAACAATGGCAAAGCAGATGAGTTGGTTGTATTGGTCTACCATTTTAACTATGTCTTTCAGAGAATCTCCTAGATTGCTTTGCAGAAACTCAGAATTTTAATGTTTTATTTAATCTGTGTAA
This sequence comes from Potorous gilbertii, assembly GCA_028658325.1. Lineage (NCBI taxonomy): Eukaryota > Metazoa > Chordata > Mammalia > Diprotodontia > Potoroidae > Potorous > Potorous gilbertii. The sequence goes on along the minus strand of CM053769.1, from coordinate 226,823,581 downwards.
CACATCCCTAAGCTCACTTTTTGATCCTTCACCCCCTGCTTCTATTACTGTTACCAAAACTATTCATTATAGATGGGTATTTGGAATGCTGCCTAAACAGCATGCTTTGTTCAGAAATAGTGCGTATTAAACTGTATCTCATTTCACTTCTTAAAACACTAGATAATATTCATTTCCATTTAACATGCATTAGACACCAACTACAAAGCACTGGGCCAAGAGTTAGAGATGTAAACATTAAAAATATCAGGACTCACCTCAAGAGACTTATATTCTCAGAGGAGGAAGGTATCATGAGATGGGATATGTTCAGAGGCAGCTGGTGGCGTAGTGGATAGAGAGCTGGGTCTAAAGTCAGGAAAACTCAAGTTCCAACTCTTGCTAGTTGTGTGACCCTAGGTAAGTCACTTAACCTCTATTTATCAAAGTTTCCTCAACTCTAAAATGGGAATAATAACACCTATCTACTAGGGTTATTGTGAGGATCAAATGAGATAATATTTATAAAAAGCAACTAGCAGAGCGTCTGGCATAGACATCCTTATTACCTTCCCTACACAACTAAGTATAATACAAGATGGACTGTGATCCAACGTATACTTGTAAATGTTTAACAATCTGCTGCGGGGGAGAGGAGGGAATGTTCCCAGAGCACACTTTTAAGATTCATCAGCATTACTAATATTTTCTCCATCACTTTCTTAAGACTAGATGATCAACAAACTAATCAAGACTGATTTGTCGTCTTTACCTGTTTCTGAGATGTAGACCCCATGAGCTGGTTCAAGCTAACTCCAAGACACACCTGACTATGATGGGAACAAAGGACAGACCTAGATAAAATGTTCTAGGACCATGTGGGAAAGGAAAGAGCAGTTTTAGCTGGAAGAAGCAGAGAAAGTTTCACCAAGCTGTTGGCATTTGAGCCAATTATTGAAGGAAGAGAAGTATTATGAAAAGTAGAAATGGACAGACTACAAGATGAGTTCTAGGAATTGTTTTGATGGAAGGTAGCATATACGTGAAGGGGAACAATGTAAAATAAAGCTGGAAAAAGCAGGTTGGAGCCAAATTGTCAAAGGCCTTGAACACCCACCTAAGAAGTTCATATTTGATCTTAGAGGCAAGAGGGAGCTACCAAGGGTTTTTTTGAGCAGCGAAGTGACTTCTCAGACCAGTGCATTGGGAAGAGTCTTTTTGCAGGCATATAAAGAATAAAATTGAAAAAAGAAAGGATTGTAGGATAAAGAGACCTAAATGTTTATTTCTCTACCCTTGATGATCTAGGATAAGGTCTATTTATAAATCACTAATTAAAGGACATTGTAGAAGGTCAAAATTAATGAACAAAATAGCCCTCAGCCTAAGTGAGGTTAAGTTTCTGTATAAGAAAATATTCTCTACCCATGCCTTTCTTCTGCCTGAAATATCTTCTCCCTTTCCCACTCTACCCATCAGATTTCTATACATCCCTTGAATGTATGAAACAAATTTTACTTCTCCCTGGAAACCTTCCTTAAATTTACCAATTCACCAAGTCTCTCTGTGAGACTTCATACATTTGTTTTATAGCTCTTTAATGAACGTCTCTCACACACATTTGTGATTATAGCTTTGTCAGTTTCAATTTTCTGATTACACTATAACAGGAAGTACTATAGTTTTACCCGAAGATTGTTTCTCTTCCAAGTCTAGGCCATGCTCTACCTACTCAGGTAAGCACACAAAAAATGTGAATTGTTGAATTATGTCGGTCAGAGGAGAACGAATCCATGTGGTCAATCAACATTTATTATGCATCTATGTTGTCAGGCACTTTGCTAGGTGTTGGGGACACAAATAAGAAAAAGAGAGTTCCTTGCCTTACAGTCTAATGGGAGAAGACAAGACAGCTGCAACATGAGGAGTAAGCGTGGCAATCACAGGGTACCCAGGCCAGAAAGATAATGTCCACAGAGCACAAACCAAACAGAGCAACCAATAGAAAACAAAGAGTATTGCTGGAAAGTTGTGAGCACTCTATAAAGAAAGACTTTGGGAAGAATTTATTTCTCCACCACCCCCCACCCCCCCCACCCCCCCCACCCCCCCCACCCCCCCACCCCCCCCACCCCCCCACCCCCATCTCCAATCAGGAGGGAGAGTCAGCTGAGGGTACTGATCAGGTGACCAGTATCAGGAATAGATAGGTCTCCATGAAGATGAGATTTCAGGTAATGAGCTCATCACGGGGAAGGCAGGATATTTGTGTATTAAGTTAAATTGACTTCTGGCTTTGATCATCAGGGAAGCATTCATAAAGGAGATGACATTTGAAGTAGCCATTTGGAAGGATAGTAGGAGTAAGGCAAACAGTACTCCATTTCCACACAGCAACTCTGCACCAGTATTTAAGAGGTAGGAAGAAGAAGAGAACTTAGAAAAGGAAAGAGAAGGATCAGAGAAAGATGATGAAAACCATGATGGTGTTTAAAGAGATGAAGGGAGAAGAGAGATCCAAGAAAGAGGAGGCAGACAGTAGTGTAAGATGCTGTCAGGTCATCAAGAAGAATTGGTAGTAGGAAAAGGCTACTGAATCTGGCAATTAGGATGTCATTGGTGACCTTTAAGAGAACAATTTCCTTAGAGCAGAAGAGAAGCAAAATTATAGGAAGACAAAGAGATAGTGAGTGGGTGGTGAACAAATAGGTGCAAATTATAGGCTACTTGTTCAGGAAGTTTTATAATAAAAGGAAGAAGTGAACAGAGGTCATTGGGAGCAAAAAGAATAGAGGAATTTTATCTCCAATATTGGGAAGAATCTATGTAAAGTCTGAAGATAGAGAGGAAGGAGCGAATAAAGAAGAGATATTAGAACTTTCATTACTTGAATTGTTAGAGAATCCTCACTAATAATACATCTAACGAGGTCTGTGCTCAATTTCTTAAGCCATTCAAGGCAATGAAATAGACTAAAAATCTATCTGTTGACCATAGAGAGCAGAGAAAGGATATGACTTTAAAGCAGGATGGGGTCTTAGAAGATTATTTCATCAAAATCCTTCATTTTACAGATGAGGAACTGAAGTCCAAGGAGATGAAATGATTTATCCACATTACTAACAGCTAACTAATAGCAGAACTGGAATTAGATCCCAGGGCTCCTAATTCCTGGTTCACTGTTGCTTTCATTACTTCTTGCTGCAATATTCAATTTAAAAGTATGCATTAAGTACAATGTATAGTGCCAGACACTATGCTGGACATTGTTCCTACAAAGACAAAAATGAAGCTATCCCTGTCCTCAAAGAACTTATATTCTGCAGGTAAAGACAAAGAAGAGCAATGAACAACGTATAAAAGATAAATAAGTACGTATGTCTCCCATCTCTGTAGGATGCCTATAAATGCATTCCTTCTTAAACTCTTTCTTTTAGAATCCATGACTGTTTTCAAAGCTCAGCTCAAGTGCCACCTAATTCATGTCATCTTCCCTGATTCTCCAACCCAAGTAATCATTACCCCCTCCAAAATGACTATGCGTATTTTTTGTATTTACAAATACCAATGTCATACTGTTGTTGCTGTGCAGTTGTTTCCAGTTGTATCTGACTCTTTGTGACAAAGATACTGGAGTGTTTTAGTTGGTACATAGTATTTACCCAATAAATGTTTCTGAAATCAGTAAATAAAGTACTTTGCTAGATGCCAAATGAAGTCAATAGACATTAGTCTCTATCTCATGGGAATTAACAGTTTAAAGTAGTCCTAATTTAGACTGGACTATATGAAAGAGATTGGCTTTTAGATATTTTCTTTCTCCCTTAGCCAAGTTATTTAGTGTCTTTTTTTACACCCAGGTCAGTTATCAGTATTTATTTCCAAAGCCTGCAGTTCTTTCTTTAGTTCCAATTCTTATTTAGCATCATGAGGAAAGTGTGTCCTCACAGAATTCAAGGGATTGTAGACTCAAAGATTATAGAATCATAAGATTCTAGGATGGGTTTAGTTTCAAATCCTAATTAAGGACTTGCTTACATGTATGATAGGATAGCTAGGTAGCACAATGGGCAAAGTATTTTTGTCCCTGGAGTCAAGAGGACCTGAGTTCAAATGTGACCTCAGACACTTAACTGTGTAAACCTGAATAAGTCACCTAACCCTGTTTATCCTCAGTTTCCTCATCTATAAAATGAGCTGAAGAAGAAAATGGCAAACAACTCCAGTGTCTTTGCTAAAAAAAAAAAAAAAAAACCCAAATGAGTTTATGCAGAATTAGACAAGACTGAAAAATAACTTGACAAAAAACATGCATGTGATAGCATGCTAAGTGCTAGATCTTCAAAGACAAAAATACTTCTTCAGTGAGTTTATATCTGACTGAGGAGTGGTGGGAGGGGGAGGTGGTGGTACAACCTGTGAAGAGATAAGTAAATGAGAGGTTGTTTGAGAAGAGAAAGCACAACTGGGTGGGGAGTGGGGGGAAGACAGAAAAGATTTCCAATAGGAGATCATGGTTGAGATGAATGTTGAAGGGCAGATAGATGGTCAACAGTGTCAAAAACGGCATTGAAGTTGAGTGAGATAAAGGCTGAAAAAATACTATCAGCTTCAGTAGTTTAGTGATCAGTGATCATTAGTAATGCTGGAGATCAAGCCTGGTTAAAGAGGGAAAATCTAGACTGTGAGCTCCTTGAAAGCAGGAATTATTTTTTAACTTCTCTTTTTATCCCCAGCACTTAGTACAATGCTTTCCACATAACAGGTACTTAATGAAGGCTAAGTGATTTATGACATGGGAAAGGATGGAATCATAGGTACAAGTATTGGGGTTGACCTTGCAAAGTTCGCTCCTCCCCCTCCCTCCCCCTCCCTCCCCCTCCCTCCCCCTCCCTCCCCCTCCCTCCCCCTCCCTCCCCTCCCTTCCCGTCTCTGTCAGTCTGTCTGTCTCCCTCTCTCTCTTTCTTTCTGTGCCTCTCTCATACTGGGGGCTTCAATATCTCCCTTTATGACCCAGGCAAATGTTATGAGAGAATAGGTAATAACAGCTATGGATTAGAAAAGAATATTTAAAATGTGTATACAATGGTCTTTTAGTGATTGTCAAACAGAACTTATAGAAAGTATATATATTTCTAAACAATGCATGACATCTCTTAAGAAAAGATGTTCTAAGGCATAAAAAAACTAAGCAAAAAACCATGAAGGTAGAAATATGCAATAAACCTTTTATGGACTATATATACAATAAAAATTCTAATCAATAGGAGAAATTTTAATAAATGATTCTGACTCAAAGGGTGATTAAATAATATAGTATTCAAAATTAATACACCAAAGAACAGATCACAGAAATAATAAATAACTATATTAAAGAAAGTAACAAAAGTAAAATGAAATAAAGAATTAAATAAAACCCAAAATTTATGAGATGCAGCCAAAGCACTCTTAGAGAGAATTTTTTTTATTAGTCCATGAAGAAAGAAGAGATAAATGAATGGAGTATGTGCAACTAAAGTAGTAAAAAAATAAATAAATAAATTCATCATTTAACTATGTTGGAGCTTGGAGGCAGGAGTGGGAAGAAAGGGGGCACATTTTTCTAATTGGGGATATCAAGGCCCCAGGTATCAGGGTGAGTAAAGTACCAGGCCTAGAGTCAGGAAGTCCTAAATTGAAACCCAGCCTCAAACACTTCTTAGTTGTGTGACCCTGAGCAAGTCACTTAATCTCGGTCTTCAGCTGTAAAATTAGCATATTAATAGCAGTTACCTCCCAGGGCTGTTGTTGAGGATCAAATGAGATAGTATATTTAAAGCACTTAGCACAGTGCTAACACATAACAGGTCCTTAATAAATGCTTGTTCCTTTCCCAGTTGGAAACTTTCTTACCCTCCAATTATTTGTATTTTATGTGTCTCATAACTATTTCTTATGCCCCATTAAGAAACAAATCCTTTGTAAGACCACATCTGTACCATAACCTTTGGCCCTTGATTATATCCTATCTTGTATCACCCTCCTTCTTTCATCTGAAAATCATATCCTTTCACTAAATAGTGTACACTCCATGAAGGCAGGATGATTATTTCTCTCTAGGAGACTGTAGAGCCTAGCACAGTGTTGTTCATACATAGGCAGGCAAACTTTGCTGAGTTAAATGATCTAAGCTAGTGTCCCTGTCAACACAGACAATTAAGAGTTAAGTTGATTATGTATGCTAATTTAGATCAACTGCATTTTATAAAATTATTCTTCAAAAATATTGCCATATTTCTCTCACTTATTAAAATGAATGTAAGGTATGCCCATATAGGTATAGAATGATATAACCTGTAGATACCTATGATTTCTGTTAAAACTTGCCCTGACTTAAAAAAAGAAATTCTTATTTTAGTTAATTCATGATCCTCTAATTCATACAGGGAAAAAAGTTAAAAGTCCATCCTTATGGGAAAAGTCATACTAAAAAGGTTCCCTACAGATGGAATTAATGACTGAAGTGTCTAGTAGGGTGCATGCATTCTAAACCATTCCAGTTCCTCCAATTAACCTTATGACTAGGTTTTTGCAAAGAGTTACTGGTGGTCCTGGTTCATTTTTTTCCCCCCTCTAAATCAAAGGCTGTGACCTGGAGCTACTTATACAAGAAGGCTTATTAGGCATTTTGTGATCAAAGTTAGGGTGTCAACCTTATGGCAAAGCATGACCAGCAAACTGACCCAGTCCCTTCTTAGAAGTGAAATGCTCATATCTTTGGCATGATTTGACTTCCTAACAGAAGTAATTTGTATTCTTGTTACTAAAAGTAAGCTGTCACTCCCAGGGGAAACCAACAAAAAAACCAAATAAGATTGCGAATTTAGAACTAATCTAGAACTTAGAGTAGGGAACTTCTAAGTTTCCAAGTTCTAGGTTACCAGTTCTAAACTTTAGATGTTCCCCAGTCCAAACTTTTTATTTTTACATGGTGCCTGGCAGATAAAGGGGGAGCCTACCACCTTCCAAGCCATCCCATTTGACTTGTACATAACTCTAAAAACTGACAAATTTCCTAACCCTAAGCATTATCTATCTTAGTACCTTTCACCCAGTGGTTTCGTTGTCATTGGTGTTCTGCCCTCTGGGGCCAGGTAGAACAATTTGAATCCACTTTTCCATTGAAAACCTTTCAAATTCATGGAGAAAGCTACCAGGGCCCCAAAGTTTTAGTTTTTTCTTATTAATTGTCCCAAATTCATTCAACCAAATCTCTTATGATATGAATTTGGGGCCTGTCTTTATTATGATCGGCTGAATTTTCCTCCCCAATTCCACACTAAATCTAGGATTATCCCTGTTCTCTTTTCTTTTCATCCCTCAAACTATTGTCCTATATTTCACCTTCATTTCACAGTCTGAAGAAAGCTTTCATCACTCAGTGCCTCCACTCTCTCACCTTCTATTCATTTCTCAGCTTCTTGCAATCTGGCTTCTGACCTGACTACTTAACTCCAATTGCTCTTTCCAAGGGTATTAATGATCTCTTTGTTATTAAACCCAATAACTTGTTTTTTAGTCCTTATCTTGCTCTCTCAATAGTGTTTAATACTATTGACCATCCATTCCTCTTGAATATCCTCTTCTCCGTTAGCTTTTATAATATTTCTCCTTAGTTTCTTTTGTAAAATTACAATTTTTTCCTTATAAAATTATATTATCCACATTTTGTTCTCTAGACAAACACTCTAAAATTACACATTGGACTGCCTCTCTTCTTTCTATTCTTTCCCTTGATGAACTCATCAGTTCCTGTGGTTTTATCTAACATCTCAGAAGAAAACTCCCAGATCTACAAATCCAGCTCTCCCCTCTCCACTGAGCTCCTTTCTCGCATTTCCAATTGTATGTTTGGCATCTTTGATTGTCCCATGAACACCTCCAACTCAATGCATTCTAAACAAAGCTTATTATCTTTGCCCCGAACCCACCTCTCCTCCTAATTTCCTTATTTCTGCCAATTGCATCATCATTCTTCCCTTTACCAAGATTCATAAGTCCAACATGACTCTTCAGCTCCCTTCAGAATCCCATATCCAGTTAATTGCCAAATGGTATCAAAATGCCCTTCGAGCATCTCATAAATTTTTCCCCCTCTTCTCTCTCCTCACACCTCAACCACCCTAATTCAGGTCCTCATCTTCTCTATAGTGGATTAATGCAGCAAATTAGACTCCTAATAGATCTCTCTTCATTTTCTTTTCCCTTCACAATTGATATTCCACATAGTTGCCAAATTAATATTCTTAGAGGTTAGCTCTGAATACATATTCTCCTCTCTAGTAGTTTCAATGATTGCCCACTGTCAGACAGGATTCCAGGACTGTATAAATTGGTGAACAAGGCAGAGAGTCAATCAAGGCTGTGTCGGGGATAAAGGAACAAGACAAGTCCCATCATGACGTGCTGCTGTCAGAATACTTTTGGAATATTGTGTTTAGCTCTGAGGTTCATGATTTAGGATAGGCTTTGATAAGCTGGAGAGCATCTAGAAGAAGGAAATCAATCTACACATGCCTACTATTCACTGTGATAAACTCTGGAAATATAAATACAAAATTGAGACTTCTGGAAGAAAGTCACCAATGGTTGAGCCTCTTAAGTGAGGTGAGGTTTCCAAGACATGGAAGTGAGAAAGGAGAAGATATGGAGAAAAAAATAACCAATTTGATATAGGTTATACATATGTAGTCATGCAAAACATTTTCATATTGACAATGTTGCAAAAGAAAACATAGGCCAAAAAAACAAGAATAATAAAGTTTTTAAAAGTATATTTCAATCTATTCAGATTTCATCAGTTCTTTCTCTTTTTCATCATAAGTTCTTCAGATTATCTTGGATCATTGTATTGCTAAGAATAACTGAGTCATTCACAGTTGATAATCATATAATATTGCTGGTACTGTGTACACTTCATCTTGCTTTGCATCAGTTCATGCAAATCTTCAAGGTTTTTCTGAAATCATCTTGCTCATCATTTCTTATAGCACAATGGTATTTTTAATTTAATTTATTTATTTTTAGTTTTTCAACATTTACTTCCATACATTTTAAATTTTCCCCCTCCTTTCCCAAGATGGTCTGCAATCTGATATAGACTTTACAAATATATTCCTATTAAACATATTTTCACATTAGTCATGTTGTATAGAAGAATTATAATGAATGGGAAAAACCATGAGAAATAAAAAACAAAACAAAAAAGAAAATTGTCTGCTTCACTCTACATTCAGACTTTATAGTTCTTTCTCTGGATATGGATGACATTTTCCATCATGAGTCCTTTGGAATTGTTTGAAGTCCTTGCATTGCTGAGAAGGGCTAAGTGTACCAAAATCAATCGTTACCAACTGTGACTATTACTATGTACAATGTTCTCCTGGTTCTGTTCATTTCATTTAGCATCAATTCATATAAATCTTCCCAGGTTTTTCTGAAGCCTGACTGTCCATCATTTCCTATAGCCCAATAGTTTTCCACTACATTCATATACCACAACTTGTTCAACAATTTCCCAATTGATTGGCATCCTCTCAATTTCCAATTCTTGGCCACCACAAAGAGAGCTGCTATAAATATACATGTGGGTCCTTTTCCCATTTGTATGATCTCTTTGAGATACAGCCCCAGAAGCAGTAGTGCTGGGTCACAAGGTAGGCACATTTTTATAGCACAATAGTATTCCATTACATTGATATACCACAACTTATTCAGCCATTTCCTAATTGATGGGCATACCCTCAATTTCCAATTCTTTGCGACCTCCAGAAAGATCAACATGTTATTTATTAAAAGCTCAGTCTCAGTGCACACTATTTAGAGCCTAGGCCAAGCAAACCCTTTCAGATTATTCATATTTTTCAAAACTTATCTTTTAGGTTTATAACCACAAAGGTAAGAGGATCAATAGGAGGGCATAACCCTAGCTTTAGGTTTACAAAATGTTTTCAACACTTTATCTTATTTTATCTTCACAACAATTCTGTAGGTAGATAATGAGAGTATTTATTTTAATCACCATTTTAAATGAGAAAACTGATTCTTAGAGAAGTGAAATTACTTGACCAAAGTCATACAGCTAATCAGTGGGGAGACAATGGAGCAGAACTCAAAATTTAATCTCTCTGACTCCAAATCTAATACTCTTCCATTATAAATCTCTGAAAAATCAAAAGGGTGAAACAAGAGTACTGGGTGTTCTTTTGAAATGATCGTGTTGTACTAAATGCTAGGATATTAAGGGATGTTTTGTTTTTTTTAAGGGAAAGAAACAAAACAGATCAGTATCTACATAGAGTAGAAAGTTGCTGCCTGCTCCTCCTCCCCCAATAAGACTCATGAATATAAATTCACCTTGTTTTACCAATGCAGGAAATACATGCATTTAGAAGAAAATGACAATTCCACCAGTAAGAATTACTATTTATTTAGAATAATAATCTAATTATCCAAGCATCAAAGGCCAAGCTTACAGCTGTTCCCTAAGTGCAATGTTAATTTTCTTTCCTTTCCTAAATTTTAGTTTCTTTTTTGCTTCATTTTTCCATTCCCATTTAGCAATGATAAAAACTAGACCCAACTTTAAGGGTATTATGCAAACTAATCATTTATGTTAGATGAGTTTAAATGGATGGATGGTACAGAACTTTCAAACCTGTTATATTCTTACTATTTTAAACACATCTATTATGAAAAGTTCAGATATTGACTAAAGCAGGTAAATTGGGGCCTAAATAATATTGCATCGCTGTTAGCTCATCATCTCCCCATCCCTTTCCTCTCAATAAGCTCTTTGAGAGTAAGGATTACTTTGTCTTGGTTTTGGGTTTTTTGGTTTTTGGTTTTTTTGCATGTGTGTCCTTAGTCCCTGACCCCCATTTAGTCATTTTTCAATTGTGTCTGACTCTTTGTGACTATAGCTGAGGTTTCCTTGGCAAAGATACTGGAGTAGTTTGCCAAATTCATTTTACAGACAAGGAACGGAGGCAAAACAGGATTAGGTGATTTGCCCAGGGTCTCGTAGCTAATAATTTTCTGAGGTCAAATTTGAACTTGGATCTTGTTACTCCAGGCCCAGCACTCCATCCACAACGTCACCTAGCTGTCCTAATACATAATAATAGTAACTAACATTAATATTGTATTTTGAAGTTTGCAAAGTATTTTACATAATTTATATGATTTCATCCTACAACTGTGTTTGACATTATTGTTTTTAAGAGGCAGCTAGGTGGGGTAGAGAGAAAAGAACAATAGACCTGGAATCAGGAAAACCTGAGTTCAAGTCATGACTCAGACCCTTACTAGCTGAGTGACCCTAGACAAGTCAGTTAATCATCACTCATGCAAGTGAGGCAAATTTCAGTT